>CP125976.1:55432276-56032276 GCA_030063025.1 Avena longiglumis
AGGAAAGGATCCCTGTGATTGCAATGCTAGTCCCTGGATCAATGCTAGCATCCACAGTTTAAGATGAAGTACACAGAAACAAAGGTCATTATTACAGTCATTCCAGAGACAAACATAGTCTTTTACAACTCCATGGCCACAGGCCTAGTACAAGAGTTTAAATAAGTAATAAGATAATTAAGTCTTCATCTTCATGTGCCACAGGCAAGCATGTTGAGTGTAGACTCATGACTCCTAATCATCATCAGAATAACCTGCAACATCACAAGTTACAGCCACAGTGGGTCAATACATTGGAATAGTATTAGCAAGTGATACCTTAGTAGAATATTGGTGGACTCATTTTGGCTAAGTGTAGATTAGGCTTGCTTTGCTCAAAATAGGTTTTGCCTATCAGTTGAAAACACTAAGTTTTTACTTGTCAAAAACTTTTCCCAAGGATCCACCAATAGACATTGGGGTCCTTCACCCTTGTTCAACCACAAGTTTTACTTAGAAATTGGGGTGAGGAGATTCTTGATAGCTTCCATGTCTTGATGCTCAAGTTGTCCAATACCAGGGACATGGATAAGTACTTAGATTCTTCCATCTGCAGAGGTTGTGCACTTTCCCCACAAGACTTGATTTTCACCAAGACAGGACCTTTCAGAAGCCTTCCCTTAGACCAAATGGACGCGTTCCAACCTATCATCCCACTACCACCAACTGTCCAAATGGCTAAGTTATTGCAACCTATGTGATCCAGGAAGAGCCCATATTGCCAAGTGGCTGCACTAGAAGCTTCTTAACATTTGGCCTCTCAAATCCCTTTGTTCCTGGGTGGCTTTCCACAAGTGAGATACACAAGGTAAACCATAGAAATGGGCCTTGTGTAACCACTCAACATAAACCATTCACAACCATTCCACCCAGGTGATTCATTCACTTAGTTGTTTTATTAAGCAAAAACATAGTCCAAAGACTTAGAAATATTTTATCATAGCATGAATATTTCACCACCCTTGGTTGATACTAGCTAGGCTAAGCATGGCATATATAAACATCTTAACTTAGAAATTTCTAGCAATTCTACATCTACTAGGATTTCCCAAGCATAGCATATAAAGACCAAAATTTATCTATGCAAGTCTAGCAAAATATTTCTAATGCATATTTGAAAAACATAGGATAAAATCATGAAGCACCACTTGCCTTGGTAGTTTGGAGAGTAGCTACAATCCTCACAATCACAATCACAATCACTATTTGCACCAAAATCTACACATAAAATGATAGCACCAAATCACATACAAAATAAATACAAGCAAAAATATATGAATGCATGCAATATGATATGTGATGATTTTCGAAACTCAACAAGACAAGTGCACAATACTGGTTCATAAACAAGTTCAAAACTTGCCAAACAATCTTTATTTGAACACTAATATATTTCTCAAATAATTAATATACACAAAATAGGCCTACACATGTTTCTGTAAAAATAACCATTTTAACAGAAACAAAACATTAAACACATTGCATATATGGAAAGGGCTTTCTCTCCTGATTCCATTGATATAAAATTTGTCAAATTTGGACGTGGGATTCAAAAGTTATGATTAAAACAAAATCAAACAACTAATAGATCTAATTTAAAAAATTTAAACGAAACATGTGCCACGCGGCGCTATCTTACTGGCTGGTACCGCTTCGCGCTGGATCACGCTTCTGAGCCGTTGGATCTAACTTAATCGCGCGGCTCTGATTGAAACTTACCGCTTCACCTACGATCTATCGTGACAACTAGATCTAAATCTAACGGCGCTCAGCGTTTGACCAACAAGTGGCGGCGGCAAGCGGCGGCAGACGCTCGACGATGGCGGTCTTGGCGAACTAGGTCACCCGGCGAGGTGGGAGGATACTCACCAGAACCGCAGTGACGAGGAGAAGCTCGACGTGTCCTTGGTTGGCGAAGGGGCGCTCGGAGTCGTCGCGGATTGCTCGTCGGAGTAGTCCCTGGCGGTTGTGGCTTCTGTTCGTCGACGTTGGCGACGTTCTGGGCCGCGCTAAGACAAGGGGAGGTCACTGTTAGATGCGCAGGACGCTGGGGATCTTACGCATATCAAACAGAGGGCGAGGGGAGGCTGGAACTTATGGGGAAAGGGTCACGGAGTTCGAAGCGGCGCGGCGGCTTCGTTTGACGTTGCCGAGGCTACAGGCCATGTGCGAGCAAACGGAAAGTGTCAGTAGATGTGCACGGAGATGTAAAGCAAGCCAGTACGAACCATAGACAAAGGGGCGCGCAGTGCTCACCGGAATTCGACGATGAACTCGTCGGGCGATGGTGGTTGGGGTCGATTCGAGTGCAGCGCAGAGAGAGGAAGACTGGGGGAAAAGGAGAGGGGCCGCAGGCGATTAAGTACGCAAGGTCGGGGGAGGAAATGACTCGCGCAATCAATCTAATTGAAGCGAGGTTTAATCACCGGAAACAGCCGGCGTAATTTGGGGAAGAAGGGTCGCGGTGGAGACGACGGCAATGAAGTGGGCGCGGTTGTCGATGAGAGAAACAGAGGGAGGTGGGACAAAGGTCATCACCGGTGGGTTCGTTTGCGAGTAAAGAAAAAATGGTTCGCGGGAGGGTTGCTGGGCTAGCTGGGCCTGGTTGGGCCAGATTAGGCTGTTTGCTTATTTTTTCTCTTTATTCATTTTCTTTTTCTGTTTGATTTTCTAAAATGATTTTCAAACATCATTTCAAATCAGTTTGATTTCAAACTTTCTCTGGTCTTTTGTACAGTGAACTTTGTACCCAAATATGTGTCAAACACATCTGTTCACTCAAACCTACTTGGGTCATTTGAAAAACAAAATACAATCAAGCCTTTGGAAAATATAATAAAAGGCATAAACTTTGGTTTTATTTCATGCTTGTTTTGAAACTTGGCTCAAGCCTTTGGAATCACTTAAGTTAGGATTACAAACAATACTGAGTGAATATTACTACCTTTCTCAATAGCAAGTAGCATAAAGGCTAGAGAATTCATACATAAAATAATGAGCACATATGCTCCTGTTTTGAAATGATTTTGAAATGATTTTGAAATGAAATCCTACATGATCATGGATGCATGGATGATATGCATGAGTTTCTAAAGAATGATTTTAGGGATGTTACACTCCTGCGGTTTTGGTGAGCTTCTCCCCTCATCCCCTCGCTTCCTATAACCACCGCATGCCGTAGATAGAGCTCGCCGCCGCCAGTCGCCGCCGCCAGCGCCGCCCATCCCTGGTCGCACACTCTACAACCGTTGGATCTTGATCAGACGCGTGAGATTAGATTTAACCCGAAGGGGTATGTATCCACATGAGCCGCACGATTTCACTTTAATCCAACGCACCAGAGAGGCTGATCCAACCAAAGCGGTACCAACCAATCAGAACATGACACGTGGCCTGTAATTTGTTTTAAAAACAGAAACTTGTCTATTGGTTGTTTGGTTTTGTAAAATTCATAACTTTTAATACACACGTACAAATTTTATAAATTTTATGTCAATGGAATCAGAAAAACAAACCCTATCCAACCATGCACTTTTCTTAATGAATTTCTTCGGAAAATTGGTGGAATTTGCAGAAACATGTGTTGGTATATTTTGAATATAAAAATTATTCTAGCAATGTTTTTAGGATAAAATCTTTGGAAAAAGGTTTATTTTGAACCTACTAACCATATAAAACAACTTGTGGAATTAAAAGTATATTTTGTGAAGTTAAAAGATGAATCTTTGATTTAGAACATTTCTAGTCAAATAAAAATAATGTTATTATGTTAAAAATGCTTTTGGAGAAAAACCTTTGGGAAATGATTTGAATTCTTACCCTAAAACACAGAGTTTTATGATTTAAAAATATATCTGGTGAACCCTATAAAAATTATTGCTTTGCTAAAGGCATTTTCAACAACATAAAATATTGATTTGGTGTAAAAAATGGTTTATAGGTAAAACCTTTTGCATATGGTTTTAATATTAAGCACTTGACCTTAAAATACTAACGTTTGTGTTAAAGCTATATTTGGAAAACACTAGAAAAACTTACTTTGATTTAAATCAAATCTAACAAAACAAAAATGACTTAAAATAGCCATTTTCACTAACTTAATATCAAATGGTTTTACCACATTTATAAATGACCTTGCCACTTTATAAACGACAAATAAGTGTTTCAAAATTTTTACAACCTATTAGAAACCACTTTTCCAAATAAAACAATCTTTGGCATGCTTGCATGCATTGCTTTGTTTTTATTATTTTATGTGATGATTGCTTGAATGGTAGATTGAAATTGTGCCTTGCTTGATTGAATTGTAGTGACATTTGAAGAGTGTGACTATTTCAAGATCAAGGAGTGAACTTATAAGTTCTCTACCAAAAAGGCAAGTGATGCTTCATACTTTTATCCCATTATTTTTGCTATGCATTAGTGATATTTTTAAGTAGGACTTGCATGGAATTTTTGCTAAGTATAAACTATGCCATGGGGAATCCTAGTAGATGAAATCTTAGTAGAATTATTCTAATTTAAGATTCCTACTACTATCATGCTTAGCTTAGCTAGTAGAAAACAAGGGTGGATTATATTCATGCTATGGAATATTTCTAAGTCAAGGACTTGTGTTTTGTTTAATAAAACAACTAAGTGAATGAATCACCTGGGTGGAATGGAAAGAAAGGTTTGTGTTGAGTGGTTACACAAGGCCCATTTCTATGGTTTACCTTGTGTATCTCACTTGTGGAAAGTCACCCAGGAACAAAGAGATTTGAGATGTGAAATATTGAGAAGCTTCAAGTGCAGCCACATGGCATTATGGGCTCTGCCTGGATCATATAGGTTGCAATAACTTAGCCAAATGGACAGTTGGTGGTAGGGGTTTGATAGGTTTGGAGCGCGTCCATTTTGGTCTAAGGAAAGGCTTCTGAAAGATCTTGTCTTGGTGAAACCAAGTCTTGTGGGGAAAGTGCACCACCTCTGCAGAGTGTAAAATCTAAGTACTTAGCCATGTCCCTGGCAAAGGACAATTTGAGCATCAAGACATGGAAACTATCAAGAATCTCCTCATCCCAATTTCTAAGTTAAAATCTTGTGGTTGAACAAGGGTGAAGGTTCACCAATTTCTATTGGTGGTTCCTTGGGTGTTTTGATAAGAAAAAACTTAGTGTTTTAAAATGATAAGGAAAAATCTATTTTTGAGCAAAGCAAGCCCAAGCTCCACCTAGCCAAATGCATATAGATGATAGAATCCACTATACTATCATAGTATCACTTGCCAATACAATTCAAATGTATTGACCCTTGTGGCTATAACTTATTATGTTGCAGGTTTGTTTGATGTTAGTGAAGTGTGTTGATTAGGATTACAAGTCTACAACCAACATGAGTGCCTGTGGCACTTTGAAGATGAAGGACCCCATGCTATAGTTATTTCTGCTGCATTGTAATGAGATAGCCAAATGAGCTATGTAAGATGTAATGAATTATTTTATTCCTGGTTATAAAGTTATAATATGACCTTTGTTTCTTGATATACATCTTAACTGTGGATGCTAGCTATTGATCCAGGGACTAGCATTGCAAACACAGGGATCTCTACCTTATTAAAGGTTGGGACCTCTACAACTTCTTGTTCCCCATGGAAAATTATTGACTTTGTCCTTCGTCCCGTCCAATTCCGAGAATATTTATTTACTAACTTTTCTGAAACCAAAAACAGCAGAAAACAGGCAACTGGCACTGTGGCAACTTGTTAATAGGTTAGTAACAGAAAACATGTAAAAAGCACCTCAAAGTGTGGACAAGTAAAGCAAAGTAGATACTACACAAGCATGGAGCATCAAAAATTATAGATACGTTTCCAACATATCAGCATCCCCAAGCTTAACTCCTGCTCGTCCTCGAGTAGGTAAGTGATAAAAAGAATAATTTTTGAGGTGAACATGCACCCTCACAATAAAGATCCAACCATTTGCAAGCATTGAAAGCTGGGATCAAAGAACTCTAAACATGTTCTAACAATAGGACATAGTAATTATGCAAGCAACATGGCAAGCTACAAACAAAGATCATGAATAATATGTATTGAAAAATGTTTGTTTGTTTCACATGAAGAAAACATAGCATAGTGGCAATCAGCTTGTCCCTCATATAGTAGCAATATAATGCATGGGACACCTGCAAAGTTCACAAGGGTGACTACAAAAAAATAGCACAAGAGCAAGTAATAACACAATATGCATCAATCAATAATCTTTGGAACACTGCACACAGAATGAAAACTATGCTCTTTTAATAGTGACTAAAGGTAGAAGGTGGAGACTCAAATGACGGTGGAATAAAGGCCTTTTTTAAGGAAGCAGGGATTACAAGTTTCAAAAAGAGCTTCCAAAAATTAAGGTACTTGTTAGCTTTCAGCCCTGATTGCCCCTATCATAAGAATCTTGAAGTGTTTAAGGTTAAAGTGGCAAAGCTGGAGTATATGCTTGACGAAGTATAAGTTGGCAATCTCATGTCCCTTGAATATGAGGGCTACAACTCATGGATACTCAACTTAGGGCCCATGCAAGTTCTCATGTCCCTTGCACATGGTATAGGAGCTTTCCCATAACCAAAATGACAAGGCAAGCAGACAATGACCATCTCAGCAATTCTTCTTATGTACCATGGGAATATGGTGCTTTTTTCTCTCTTTCTTCTTTTCTCAATGTGTCTCTCTTTTTTATATAAGAAGAATGCTTAATAGATGTCACTATGGTGATGCTGCAAGTTTCCACCATGATTAGGCATGGCTTAGGCTAGCGGCGCAGACATTTCTCTAACACAGAATACAAACTCCATGGACTTACAAGTTCCCACTTCATTTCACACCGGTAACATCCATAGACAAATGAGCATGATATAAACGGAGTACAAAAGTACAAGTGCAATGTTGAAAATGTTCCCCGTGACATCACGGTTCTGCTAATCCCAACTTATAAGTGCAAGCATATAAAACAAAGTTGTCTCAATGGTTCAAGTTTATTAAGGGCAAGGAATAAAATGTGCCATCAAGTTCGTGAGGGCTTTAATCACTAAGTTTTCACATAACAAAATAGTTTTTAATTGGAAGATAGTTGAAAACAAGAATATACTTGGAATGGTGTAACACACCATGCATAGGAGTTTATAGTGGACACTTTGGAAAAACTTGGTTTCTTGGGAGTTGGAAGCATGAGTAGAATTTACTCATACAAGTGGAGGCTAGCAAAATACTGGGAGCAACCAACTAAGAGAGCAATAATGGCTATAATTATGCAATGCAACAAAGCAAACTAATCAAAGCAAAGAGTGGTACTACAAGTCAAGGGATAAATTATCATAGAGGCTAATGGTGACTTGTCATAGTCATAACATGGTGTGAGCATGTGCCAAGTCAACCCAAGCAAAACATCAAAGGAGAATACCACAATACTATGCTTTTGCATGCTAAAACAACGCATAAATTCTTCAAGGCACACTAAGGAATCCCAATTGTTTGGAACAATACATGCTACAGCAATAATTACTAAGCATAATGCAAAAACAACACCTAGAATGTCATGCAAAGTCTAAGTCACGGTCAATGCAAGCTCCTCTTGCACTTCAAGCAAGAACTTACTACTCCTTTCCAAACACCAAGCAAACTTATTTACAAAATAACACATCGAGAACGGGGGTACAAACTTACTTTATTCAAGAAAACTAAAAACCTAAGCAAAGCAAACGAAAACTAAGACGCTCCAAGAACAACACAACTGTGCATGAAACAATAAAAGTGAAGTGTCTAGACAGACCTGAGCTTTTTATTGATGAAGAAGGGGATGCCTTGGGCATCCCCAAGCTTTGACGCTTGTACCTATTGGATATTTCTTGGGGTGAAACCATGGTGGCATCCCCAGGCTTGAGCTTTTGTCCATTCTTCATCTTATTGTATCATTCTCTCTCTACACCTGAATTTTTTTCTTCATACAAAACTTCACACAATCTTCATTAGCAACATTAGCTTATTCAAAAGATATTAGACCCCTGGCAAAGTTTTGGAACAGCAAGGCTTTTCACTAAAAACACAAGATACTGTACTAACTCCTTCAAAGAAACTCAATTTACCTAAAGAGAGCTCAAAAAGAAATCAATAAGAAGCAAATGCAAATAATGGCAGAAATCTGTCAAAACAGACCAGCAGGTAGAAACGAATTTTTTCGAACATATTCTGTTGCTCAAATCAAAAAGTGTTGAACTAACGAAAGTTAGCCAACATATTGGGGGATTTATTCGTAAATTTTTAGCTTAATATGAGTTACAGAGCCTCCTCACAAATGTTTTTGGTGGAGGACAGAAATCTGTTTCGGGACAGCAACTCCCCAAATCTTACTTCCCTCTCATTAGAGGTCATTCTTGGCACAAAAAGAAAACAAAAAGGATAAGGAGAGGTCATTACATAAGTAATAACTTTCAAGACTCAAGGAAACTCTTGGGTTATCTCCCAACAAGTATTTTTCTTTAACGCCTTTAAGTTAGGCACAAGAAGCAAGAAGAATCAAGTATTCTCAAATGAAGAAGCATTAACATCAAACCTTTCTTTCAAAGGAGGAGCAAAAGGCAACTTATCTCTCCTCATAGGGAAGTGTTCAATACCTTTATTTAATGGAAAATGATAGTTGATGGTTCCTTCTTTCATATCAATGATGGCACCAATTGTTCTAAGAAAAGGTCTTCCCAAAGTAATAGGACAAGAAGCATTGTATTCAACATCCAAAACATAGAAATCAACAGGGACATAAGCATTGTGAACCATAATGAGAACATCATTAATACTCCCCATGAGTTTCTTCTTAGCATTATCATGGAGTGAGACATTTAAATAACAATCTTCCAAAGGTGGCAAATCAAGCATTTCATAAATATTCCTAGGCATAATAGAGACACTAGAACCAAGATCACATGAAGCTTTGAGATTAAAGTCATTCACTTACATATTAATAATGGGTCCCCAACTATCTTCTACTTTCCTAGGAATAGAAGCTTTGTGTTTTAGCTTCTCTTCCTTAATCTTAACAAGAGCATCTGTAATGTGTTTGGTAAAGGCAACATGCATATCACTAGCATCAGGACTTCTAGCAAGTTTTTGCAAGAACATAATCACTTTAGAAATATTGCAACCATAAATATCAAAGTCAAGCTTAGCATCACTAGTAGTAGGATCAATAGGCTTAGGCATAGTAGGAGGAGGAATAGGGGCTACTTGTGGTTTAGTGGTGATAGTGCACACACTATTGTTTCTATCAATTTTAGCTTCCCTTTCCCACCTAGCATGAAGTTAAGCTAACAGCCTAACATTTTCATCAATAGTAACCTGTATGGCATGAGAAGTAGCAAAGGTATCTTCCATAGTTTCAGGTTTAGCAGCCATTTTATTAACCAAGGAAGTTTGAGCTTCAGACAAAGTGGATATATTTTTCTCAATAGTTAAAAGATTTTCCTCTATAGTATTATTGAAAGTGGTTTGTATACTAATAAAGTCCTTGAGCATGACTTCAAGTTCAGAGGGGGCACTTCTAGCATTATTGTAAGAGCTTCCATAGGAGTTTCCATTATTAGGAGTATAAGGCCTATAATTGTTGTTGCTACTAAAATTATTTCTATAGGCATTGTTGTTGAAATTGTTGTTTATAATGAAGTTCACATAAACTTGCTCTTCTTGAGAAACCAAAGAGGCTAAGGGAACACTATTAGGATCTAGAGGAGCTTTCCCATTTACAAGCATAGCCATAATAACATCAATCTTTTCACTCAAAGAGGAAGTTTCCTCAACAGAATTTACCTTCTTACCATGTGGAGCTCTCTCAACATGCCATTCAGAGTAGTTAACCATCATATTATCAAGGAGCCTTGTTGAAGATCCCAAGGCGAGTCCCATAAAAGTACCTCCAGCAGCAGAATCCAACAGGTTTCTTGAGGAGAAGTTCAAACCTGCATAAGAAGTTTGGATAATCCTCCAAGCATTGAGTCCATGAGTAGGAAAATTTTTAACCAGAGATTTCATTCTTTTCCAAGCAGGAGCAACATGTTCACTATCAAGATGTTTAAATTTCATAATGTCACTTCTCATAGTAATAATCTTAGCAGGAGGATAGTACTTTCCAATAAAAGCATCTTTGCACTTAGTCCAAGAATCAATACTATTTTTAGGCAAAGATAGCAACCATTCTTTAGCTTTTCCCCTCAAGGAGAAAGGAAAAAGCCCGAGCTTAATAATATCTCCATCTACATCCTTATACGTATGCATCTCAGAAATTTCAACAAAGCTATTAAGATGGGCAGCAGGATCATCAGAACCAACACCAGAAAATTGCTCTCTCATCACCAGATTCAACAAAGCAGGCTTAATTTCATAAAAGGTGGCATCAGGAGCAGGTGGAGCAATAGGAGTACTTAGGAAATCATTGTTGTTGGTGGTAGTGAAGTCACACAACTTGGTGTTCTCAACGGAGTTCATTTTGGCAAAGGTGGGCAAGCCAAAAAACAGCAGCAGCAGCTAGAGCACGAACTATTTTGTGTGTGTTTTTGAATAAAGAAAGCAAACCAAGCTAGACTAACTTTTTTGGGTTTTTGAAAAGAGGCAAACAAAACCAAGCAAAAGAAACAAAGCAAACTAAAAACAAAGTAAAGATAAAGGAAGTGAAGGACTCCCCTTGTGAACATGTCCTTAGTCTCCCCGACAACGACGCCAGAAATACTTGATGCATCACTCGACAGGGAGGAAGAGGTTGATGTAGGAGTGCTTCATTGGAAACCCCAAGAGCAAGGTATGAAGAGCACAACAGCAAGTTTTCCCTCAGTTGAGACCGAGGTTATCGAACCAGAAGGATGAAGGAAACGTCACACAGGTGTTGGAAGCAACATGGAAACCTGCACAACACAAACTCAAGACTCTGTCCCAACGAATCAGTGAGGTTGTCAAGCTCACCGGTTTGCTGTGACATAGCATTAAACATATGGTGTGGAAAGCAATGGTTTGCAGCAAGTAAACAAGTAACAGTGGAAGATGTATCAATGGTAAAGATTGGACTGGGGTCCATAGTTCACTAGAGGTGCTCTCCTTAGATAAACAACATGGCATGAAGGGTAAACAAATTACAGCGGGGCAATTAACAGGAATTGAGCAAGGAAAAACAATGCAATTACTAGCCAGAAAGATCCTATGAGGTTGATTGGGCAATACAACAATATACATAGACCGTCATCCAACTGCATCTATGACTAGAAGTCACCTTCAGGTTATCATCCGAACCCCCTCCAGTATTAAGTTGCAAGCAACAGACAACTGCTTTAAGCAAAGTGTGTAAGGTAAACAGTCCACGTGTTCCATGAACAAGAGACCGTTGTTTTCTCCCTAGTAGCAACAACACATCTACAACCGAAGATATTATTGTCACTTCCCTTCGAAACTAGAGGCATGAACCAACTATCGAGCATAAATACTCCCTCTTGGAGTCACTAGCAACTACTTGGCCAAGATAACCACTAGCAACGGAGAGCATGCAAGATCACAAAAAACACAAACGTGATAGAATCATAAAGATAAAACCATTAATCAAACCAACATAATAATCTCAATATCCATTGGATCCCCGCCAACACAACATGCATGATTTCAAATAGATTAGATCTTGATCATGAACAGATCTCACAAGATCTATAAATGAAAGCACAAAGGAGGATATACAACCATCTAGCTACTACATGGACCCATAGTCCAAGGTGGAACTAATCACGAATCATACCGGAGAGAAGGCCTTCGGGATGATCTCCCCTTCGGTAGGGTGCCGGGAAGAGCTTCAGATCCCCCCGATCTAGGGACGATGGTGGCGGCGGCTACAGACTATTTCGTGGATTTCTGATCAGGTACTCAGGGTTTCTGCATCAGGGGCTTCTTATAGGCGAAGGGGCGAAACCGGGAGGCGGCCAGGGTACCCAAACCCTATCTAGGTGCGGGCCCACCTGTGGCCGCGCCTGGGGGGGTGGCCCATCTGGCCGGACTCCCCGGCTCCCCTCTGGACTTCTTGTTCCCCACAGAAAGTTATTGACTTTGTCCTTCGTTCCGTCCAATTCCGAGAATATTTCTTTACTAACTTTTCTGAAACCAAAAACAGCAGAAAACAGGCAACTGGCACCGTGGCAACTTGTTAATAGGTTAGTACTAGAAAACATGTAAAAATCACCTCAAATCATGGACAAGTAAAGAAAATTACATACTAAACAAGCATGGAGCATAAAAAATTATAGATATGTTTCCAACGTATCAACAAGCCGTATGTCGAGCACGGAAACAGTCTCGCGTAAGAGTACGCTTAAGGTTGGTTCGGGCCTCTTCATCAATCAATCCTGCGATATAACAAGAACACGAAAGAGGGTCGCAACTAAAGAATCAACACCCACATATTGATATGTGTTTTATCCAAACGACATGCATACCCATAGATCTAGATCTGATACCATTGTTGGGGTTCGCAGCAGGAAACAAAAAAATTCTAGCTACGCGAACACGACAACCAAGATCTATTATATATACATAAGTAATGAAGAGGGAGGACGGAGTTCATACCCTTGAAGACCGTGGCACGCCTTATGTAGGAAGGCGTATAGCGATGAAGACAAGCGCCCCAAGTGTTGTGCCTCGAAGCTCTACACACGTTCGGTGTATGGACGTCTCCCGGGCTCCGATCCATCCGAGCAGCGGAAGAAGATGGAAGCCGAACCATCCTACGCACGACGGTAGTGCGTAGGTGGAGATCTAATCCCAAAGAGCTAGATCCAATCTAGGTGGAGAGATATCTAGGGAATAGAGGGATATATGAGAGACAGGGGTGATCGTTGATGAGTGCAGTGGTGCCGAGGTGCGGTGCTAGAGAATCTTATCAAGATCATCATCCGGAAGAGTATGAGTCAAGGAGTCAAGTGTGTGTAAGGTAGCACGTTTGGTCAGTGTTGTGTCTATGGGTCGTCGTTGTGTCCAGGTGAGGATCCATTGCGGCTAAAGCGAATGAAGGTTGAGGGAATGTTCATTGTATGGACGAAGATGCAATTTGCATGCCTCAATCAGGTCGTCTATGTGTATTGATGAGAGGATCAAGTTCAAGTGTGAAGGGGGCGGTAAACCAGTGAAGGGGAATCTCTTCAATGAGGACCTGTCTCTACATGAGGCTGGAGTGAGCGGTGTAGTCCACAAGGTAGTCGACATGTATTGTGCTAGGGTGGACGACGTGTTCCACTGTTTGCTAGCGTGGTTGGGTAGTCCGGATCATACTTGAGTTGTTTCGTAAATTCGCCAAGTCAAAATTGGGGAGAGCCAATTAGACTTGTCGTGGTGCGAAACCTAGACAAGACGCGGATCTGCAAAGGAGTCAAGATCAAAAGAGTGTGGAAGACAAAGAGTCAGGATTAAGGAGAGATTGTTAGCAATAGTCTTTCCTTAGTTGTGTTAATGGTGCCCTTTTAGAAATCATCAAGTTTCCCCGTCGGTTTGGCTTCCATGCCATGTAGGTGCGTAAGTACTAGTCTGAGTTAGGGTCCAATACGTATGAAGTTTGGACCAGGTGTGTCCATGTTAGTACGTATTAGTTTTGGTTAAGCTCTTGTTCGTGTAGGTCTAGAAGTTAGGTTAGTGTCCGGCTATATTTAGCCACGGGTCGTCTGTTTGTGTATATATACATGACTAGTCTAAGAAGTTGTATCGTGTGAGTTTGGGAAAATAAGAAATAAAAACAATTAGAGGGCACGATATGTGTCCGTGGCCACAAGATTTTATGATCGTGTTTGTTCGTCTAAATTGATGTAGTTGATCTGTGGGCAAATTCTAACAGGAACCCCACCCGCTGCTGCCTCCAGGGAGCCATCGTCGTTGTCCTAGGCAGTCGCTGGCCCTAGGGCCCCACGCGAGGGAGGGGGAACCCTAGGCGCCTTCGCGCATGGGCCTCACCTCCTCCTTGCCGCCTTGCGTTGTGGGCCTTTCCCTCCGGGGAATGGCCCAATAAGATAAAGGTTGTCCAAAATATAAATAATAAAATATGTTTTAATATTAATTCAACCAATTAATATATAAAACACATATACTATTATATCTCATACTCCGGAACACCTTCCGGACCCCTCTGGTCAACATCGGATGTTACCCGAAACCCTTCTGGTTTTTCTCTCTCATTTCTCCCGCGGTGCTGTTTCGATCCCAAAGCGTCCCCATACTTAAGTGTGCCACCCTTCAGCTCGGAGATGCTTCAGACATGACCAAGAACTCTCTTGCGTGAATGATCATCAGCGGGACCTGGATTCCCGTAATGACCACCCGTGCATTCACGAATCTCATCACTTGAACCTTTAAGTGCGTAGTCCTATTCCCTCTGCCATACGATACCTAGGTCATCTGATATTTGATCTCAAGCATCTCCATACTTGTATTCGATCTCGTTTCCGATGAGCTCGTTTACTCCTTCCCGTGTCGTTATATTCCATGACCTAGTCATACGCTTGCAAGTTTTGTTAATGCAACGTCACTGAGTTGGTCACGTGTATCTATCTGTTACCTAGATTATCAAATCCTGGTCTTGATAAAAACCTCCTCAACCCGTTTCTTCAGGAATCCCAATGATACCTTTATGATCACCATTTCATGGCTTGATACTTGATATCATCAAAGTCTCCTTCTAAAACGGTGATTATGCATTATCTCACGGTCGAAAGATTTATGCCATGATGTTTCCGTGTTATCATCAATGATGAACGTTAAGCAACTAGATCTCATTATGATTAACTTCGGGTGTTTGTTTATCACATTATTCACAAATATGTGACCTCATTGTCAATCTGCATTATCACCATGATCTCTAAACCATAAGATTATCACTTGCCCAATGAGCTAGTTTGCTTGAGGTAACTAGAGACCTGATTTGTTTACATACCACACATGTATTAATGTTTTGTATTAATACAGTTATAGCATGATAATAAACGTATTATGAACATACAAGAGATATATCAAATAAAAGCACTTTATTATTTGCCTCTAGGTTATATCTCCTTCATATATTTCCAACAAACAATGTACCTTGTAGTACTCGTCCCACGTCTATTGTTATATTGTGATAATTTGAATGAGGTTTCATATGATAGTCTGGTTAACACATCAAAACAATATCGAACACTATTACTATAATTAAAACTAGGTTTACACTCTAATATGTAATGAAAGATCATGCCCGCATACAAAGCACACAAACATAGTAAGACGCCACTCAGCGTATAGGTCGATGGCCCCCTCCCCTCACTTTGGATAAGGTGACGAGATGCGGTTGTGTGCAAAATTTCAAATACAAATTGTATATAAGGCCATATATCTTAATGAAAATAACTATCAATTAGAGATAGCTCTCCTGTTATTCTAGGAAGCAAGCCAAGCCACATCCTATCAAAAGTTGCACCATATATTCTATATTAGAAAATTGGATGCAAACTCACTGTACCGAAGGGAATCAATCTTAAATATGGTTCCAACTATTTATTCTTACATACTCCGTCTAGCTTAACGTGTAAAATAGATAAATCTTGACTCAATGTTAGTGTTTAGAAGCTTCTAGCTTCCTCTTTAGATAGAACAATAATTCCACCATACGGGAAATGATGGAAAACATTTTTATAGTTTTATTGTAAATGTCTATTTTTTATACATTTCTATAGAAACTTCACTTTTATGGGTAGATGGAAAATATTTTGCCTGATTTTAAATACTTTCTTGATACATATTGAAATATTTCTGTCTCTTTTCACAAAGGGTTTTTTATTTTCGTGTTCTTGGTTTCTTAGTTGTACTCATTTTTCCGCAGCCGCTTAGATTTTCCTCACTTTTGCCCATCTCCTATTATGGAACTCTCGCACGGTCTGAAACTTGCTGTCCGTCAGCCTTACCGTTAGATGCTAATAAGTGGGGCCGCATTCAGTCGGGTCCTTGTAAAGGTTCCCAACCTTTAATAAGGTAGAGATCCCTGTGTTTACAATGCTAGTCCCTGGATCAATAGCTAGCATCCACAGTTAAGATGTAATATCAAGAAACAAAGGTCATAATATAACTTTATAACCAGGAATAACATAATTTTATTACATATTACATAGCTCATTTGGCTATTACATTACATTGCAGCAGAATATATATAAGCATGGGGTCCTTCATCTTCAAAGTGCCACATGCAAACATGTTGGTTGTAGACTTGTAATCCTAATCAATCAACTTCACTAATATCAATCAAAACTGCAACATAACAAGTTACAGCCACAAGGGTCAATACATTTGAATTGTATTGGCAAGTTTTACTTCTATGTTGTATATAAGTGGATCCTATTATTACAAGCATATTTGGCTAAGTAGGGTTTTAGGCTCATTTGCAGAAAGCAATAATTTATCCTATATTTTCAAAATGGTTTTGATCTTTTGTCAAATCTTTCTGAACTCCTTGGTAAATCCCCAAGTGTTTCAAGTATTTGTTAAAATCCCTTGATCTCCTTGGTACACCCCAAGTACTTCAAGTTTTTATCAAAATCTCTTGAGCTCCTTGGTAAATTCCCAAGTGCTTCAAGTTTTTATCAAAGTCTCTTGAGCTCCTTGGTAAATCCCCAAGTGCTTCAAGTTTTTATCAAAGTCTCTTGAGATCCTTGGTAAATCCCCAAGTGCTTCAAGTCTTTTGTTGTCTCTTAAAGTTTTTCTTTTAGAAATTGGAATGTCGAGATTTCCCATAGCTTCAAGCTTTAGTTGCTCAGTATTGTCCATAACCGGGGACACGGCTAAGTACTTAGATTTTTTGTCTTCTGCAGAAGTTGTACACTTTACCCACATGACACAATCCCATCTTGTTGCCACCAGTGGCCGCTGGATAAGTACTCACCAAGATGGAGTACGGGCAAATTGAGAATGTGACGAAGTCTTTCCAGAGGGTCCTCCCATACACCATTGCTAGCTTGTCTTCAGGCACCCATGTAGGGTTTCGAGTTCCCTCATTTTCAGTAACCTGAAGACAATGCATGGGTCTTCCCAATGTAGTTGACTAAGCCAGAGCCATATGTAGCATGTGGCTGTACACGAAAGCCACAGTTGGAGAAACATGTTCAATCTCTAAGTCCCTAGGTGGTTTTCTTTTGGTGTACAACACAAAGAGATTGCCATAGACATAGTTCCTTTTGTTGCCACCTTGTCCAAAACTTGAGTATCCTTGTCCATCCAGGTGGTTCATTGAGTACTTGTTTTATTATATATAACATAAGTCCTTTTCTCAACTTCATAAAATCTCAACATGTATCTCTTCTCAAAATATAAAGCATGGCTAAGAATTTTACAACTACATTGTTTTCACTAAGGAATGTATAGGGTATCCTATTAGGATTTAGCAAAGCATAAGTGTAGAAATTCTTTTCATGCATGTTTTCAAAACCCACTAAGTATAATGAAAATAGTAGGACTTAAGATGATAGTGTAACTTGACTTTTTGGTAGGGAATGTTGGTTCACTTCTTGATCTTGCTAGTTTCACACTTTTCTAACTTCACTACAACTCAATCAAGCAAACACAATATCAACTAGCATTCCAACCAATAACCAAACAAACAAAACATCACACTTAAAACAATAGGAACTAAGTCATGCATGCAAGTATGCAAAAGATAGTTTTATTTGCAAAGGTGGTTTCTACTAGGCTCTACACATTGTAAGGTTCAATGTGGTCATTTTCTAAAGTGTCAAAGTCATTTGCAAAAGGGTTTTATCTAAAAACCATTTTTAAATCCAATCATTATTTTATGTGGTTGAAATTGTTTTTAGCAGGGCAACAATTTTACATTGTTCTCCAAATAAGTTGTTAGTTCAAAAAACTTGGTGTTTAGGGTCAGTAGCTTTGAATCAAAACATTTTCCAAAGGTTTTGTTCGAAAATCATTTTCATAACAAAACCAATATTTTTATTTGACTAGAAATGGGCTAATTCAATTAATCCATCCTAATCTTCACCAAATACATTTTTAAATCCACAAGTTGGTTCCTAAGGTCAGTAGGTTCACCACAAACCAATTTGCAAATATTTCAACTTCAAAATCATTTTTGAATAATTTTTATAACCTAAACAAGCATACAAATGTTTCTGCAAAAACAAACATTTTACCAGAAACTTTTTACTAAACAAATTGCATGGTTTGCTAGGGCTTGTCCCACTGATTCCATTGATATACAATTTTTAATTTTTGGACGTGTGGATCAAAAGTTACAAGGTTTTCAAATTTGCATCTAAATCAGTTTCAAAATTTGTTTTAAATCATAGACTGGCCACGCGGCACGTTTCTACTGGTCGATAACGGTTCGGGTGGATCGGCCTCTGTGAGGCGTTGGATCTAAACAGATCGCACGTCTCAAGTGTTCTCTTACCCTTTCGCTCAGGTTCTATTCCTAGCCACAAGATCAAGATCTAACGGTGTAAACCTATTTGACCATACCCGAGCGGCGCTGATGGCGGTGAGCGGCGGCGCACGGTCGGACGAGGTGCTAGCGGCGGTTACAGGAAGCAAAGAAGGCAGAGGAAGGTCTCACCGTGTTCGCGAGGTCGAGGTGAAGCTCGAGGTGGTTCTGGTCTGGCGAGGGGCGCACTGGCGTAGGAGTAATCGCTCGCCGGAGTGGAGGACGGCGTCAGGTTCGTCTGGTGGTCGTTGAGGGTGGTGCTGCGGTTCGCCCCGAGGGAAAACAAGGGCACGGTTAGATGCAGCCGAGTGTGGCGAGTACAGGAGCATGAACGAGAGGGCGCGGGGTGGTCTGTCTTACCAAGGAAAGGTCACTGGAGATAGTAGCAGACGCGGCGGCGCTCAGAGGTTGTCGAAACCGAGGTTCTGGGGCACCCGCGGGTGAATGGAAGGCACGGGGAGAAGCTCCTAGGTCTGGGGAATGTGCCCGTGTGCTTGGGGAGGCAAGGGGCGGTGTCTGCTGGCCGGAATTGGTTGCGGAGCTCGCCGGAGCAGTGAGAGCGCAGCTCGAAATTACGACGGCCTAGGGGCGGAGGAAGAGAGCTGTCTGGGGGGAAAGAGAGGCAAGACGCGGGTGTTTAAAACAGCGTGGTTGCAGGGGGAGTAATGGCCGTTAACAGCGCGAATTGATCGCCGGAGTAAAGGACAGGAAACGGCGAGGAGGATTCAGCGCGGTTTGAAGACGATGAACAGTGGTGTGGGGTCCTGTCGTCAGTGGGGGAGAGAGAGGGGAAGAGGGGCCACTGGTCAGTGTCTGTGCGGGTCAGTTAACAGGTGCGAAACGTTTTCTTCGGGGAGAGAGGGAGTGGGCTAACTGGGCTTAAGTTGGGCCAGGCTCAGTTGGGTCAGGTCTGTTTCTATTTTTTTCTTTCCAATATCTTTATCTTTTTCTATTTCTATTTCTATTTTGAAATTCAAACAACTATTCAACACTCACAACAATTCACATCAAACTTTCACCAAACTTTGCAATTGAATTTGGTTCTGTTTAACAACATAAACCAAAGTCCAAAGACCAAAATAATATTTTTATTTTAGGGTCCATTTATAATTAAATAAAATGGACCTTAGTTAATAAATCAAATAGATTTTGATTTATTCAAAACTCCATTTCGAAATCAAAATATTATCAAAACCAAATCAGTAGGTTTTATTTTGAAAATAAAGAATACTTGGAAAACTTGTTTAAAATAAATAAATAAGTTTTGATGTTTAATTAAATAGTAAAACCTTTATTTTTAATAAACTTGGATATTAAATCCTTATTATTTTATTTAAATAAACCTTTACTATTTTTATCAAATAGAAATATTTTATTTCAAAGGCTTGGCCAAGTTTTAGTTTGGCTTTATAAAATAATCCTTATTTAAATTTCTACCTTTTCTTTTGAAAACCAAATCTTTTTATTTAAAAGATCCAAAATAGTAATTCCAAATATTTTAACTTTATTGTTTATTTATCTTTTTAAATCCCTTTAGGATTTTATTTGGTCCAAATAGGTTTTGAAAGTTTCCAAATGGATTCAAAAAGTTTCTTCTCACCCTGAAAATCAACAAAGTTTTATTTTATTCATTTATTTTTCACATTACAAGATTTGGAAAATCTTGGGATGTGACAGGCTACCACCCTTAAAATAAATCTCGTCCCGATATTTGGGAAGGCTAGGGTTACAAGTAGGCTCAAAAGCATCTAGGGTACTACCACCCTTAAAAATTTCTCAACTAAATTACATATTGGCTTGCTTGGGATCTTGGGGAAACTTCTCTGGGCAAACATCTGCATGGTGTCCTTTGTTTCCACACTTGGCACATGTGACAAGGCTGAGATCCTTCATAGGCTTGTTTATCTTGTTCTTCATCTTTTCTGGACAATTGCTTGCATAATGTCCTGGGTTCTTGCAATTGAAACATATGATAAGTTTGAGTTCTTCACGTGTCTCTTGTGGACAAGTTGTTGCATAATGGCCTAACTCTTTGCAGTTGTTGCACCATACTTGACCAATCTCTTTATACTTCTGTTTCTCTGGACATTCACTGGAATAGTGTCCCATTTCTTTGCAATGATGACATTGCACATGGCTTTTGTCCTTCTTTTTCTTTTTGGGCTTCTCCAAAGCTAGGAGTGCATCTAGTTCATGTTGTTCATATGTTATTTGGTAGGTAGGAATGTCTACATGTTTCTTGGACCTTCTATTGCTCTTTGGAAAATTCATATGCCTCTTCTTTGGTCCTTTGAATTGGGTTGTATTGCATGGAGGTATAAGTGGAGCTTTTCCTTTGTCCTCATTCTTCTTGGTAGACTTGGATCCCTCTTGATAGTTTGCTATCATTTGTTGCACCCCACCTTGTTTCCTTTGTTCAACTATGGAATAGATGGGGCATTGGATAGGGACATGGTTATTTCCTTCACATAGGTAGCAAGTAGCTTGAGAGGTGGGACATTGGCCAACAGGATGTTTCTCTTCACAGTTAGGGCATTGATCTCCATGCTCCTTGGAAGTGTGATCCTTGTATCCACAAATATTGCAAGCTTTGGCTCCTTTTAGAATAACATCCTTGTCATCCTTGAAGTTGCTTTCCATGTTGAGCATTTGATCTGTCACCTTATGCAACATTTCAGCTTGGTTTTCCAAAAATCCTTGTAGGGTTGGATCTTCCCCACTGGTTTCCGCCAGGTAGCTGTCCAGTTGGCACACCGAACGTGCACTTCCCTGGGTTTAGCTTTATCTTGTATTTCCGCAGGTTGGCGAATGTTTCCGCCAGGTCGGCGAGTAGGTCGTTCTGGCGAGCGAACTTTACCACCACGTCATCGATGTAGACGTGGATATTGCGGCCAATTTGGCTCGCAAGGCACTCCTGCATGCACCGCTGGTAGGTCGCCCCGGCGTTCTTGAGTCTGAAGGTCATGGCAGTGTAGCAGAAGGCTCCGAATGGCATGATGAACGCCGTCTTCTCTTCGTCCTCGATGGCCATTTTGATCTGGTTGTACCCAGAGTAGGCGTCGAGGAAGCATAACGACTCCGAGCCCGCAGTGGAATCGATGATTTGGTCGATCCGCGGGAGGAAGAATTGCTCCTTCGGGCAGGCGCTGTTTAAGTTTGTGTAATCGATACACATCCTCCAGGTCCCGTTTTTCTTCTCGACCAGGACTGGGTTTGCCAGCCACTTGGAGTACTTGATTGGCCGCATGAATCCTGCAGCGAGTATATGTTGCACCTCCTCGGCGATGGCTCGGCGACGCTCTTCATTGAAGGGCCGCAACGACTGCTTAACAGGTCGCAGTTTGGGGTCGGTGTTGAGTTTGTGCTCAGCAAGTTCCCTCGGGACACCAGTCATGTCAGAGGGCTTCCACGCGAAGATGTCCCTGTTCTCATGGAGGAACTCGATGAGCGTGCCTTCCTATGCTGGGATCATGCCCGTCCCGATCGTCACCGTCTGGCTGGAGTCGCCTGGGACCAGCTCGACGGTGCGGGTATGCGTCGTTGCCTCGAAGGCGGTGGAGTTACCGCCCTCCGAGTTGGGCTTCTTGAGTATGGTGGGGTCGTCGTTGTTGGCCCCGCTCGCGTACTTGGCGAGCTCATCGGCGTGGTTGGCCTCTGCGACGATGACGGCGTCGGCGAGTTCGGCTCCTTTGGCCTCGCACTCGGCGGCCATGTCGGGGTCGCCGTGGATGGTGATGACGCCGCACGGCCCGGGTAGCTTCATCGCGTTGTACGCGTAGTGGGGTGCTGCCATGAACTTGGTGAACGCCTGGCGCCCCAGGACGCAGTGGTAGGGGTTGTCGAAGGGAACCATCTCAAAGATGATCCGCTCGGTGCGGAAGTTTGCCGGTGTGCCGAAGGTGACTGGCAGCGTCACCTTGCCGATCGGGTATGCCTTCCGACCGGGAACGATGCCGTGGAATGTGGTGTAGGTCGTCTCGATCATTGCGATCGTGGTAGTCGCTGAGCGTCGGTGCGGAGATGTTGATGGAGCTGCCGTCCATCAATGTTTTAGGGAACGATAGTCTCCACCTTGGGCTTGACCACCAGGGCGACTCGGCCCGGATACTCGATCTGTGACGAGTGGTCCGCGCGGCTCCAAGTGATTGGTTGCTCAGACCAGTTGAGGAACTTGGGGATATCTATCTGGGCCACCGCGTTGACGGCGACGTCGCGGGCGATGACCTTCTTCTCGCGCTTCGTGTTGAAGCCTGTGAAGGTGTGGAGCGAGCCGGCGATGCTGCCGAATTTTCCTCCGTTTGGCGGGTTGTTGTCGGGGTCTTCCCGCGCGCACCGTGCCTTCTCGATCTCCTTGAGAGAGTGGCAGTCGACGGTCATGTGCGTGGCAGGTTTTCCTTCCATGCTGTGAAATACACAAGGTTGGTTAAGAAGGGCCGCGGGGTCGAACCTCGGCTTCGCCTTGTAGTTTCCATCGTCGCGGCGTTGTCCCCCGTCATGGGCGAAGTCTTGGCTCGCTGCGCGTATCCGGCGTTAACGGCGAAGTCGACTTCGCCGTCAACGGCGCTTGCCGGTGAGACGAGTGTTGCTGTAGCATAAGTCGGGTCGTCTCCCGTTGTCGTGGACGCTCGTGCGGCGGTGTCCTCCCGACTCCTCATCGGTTTCTTGGTTTCGGTCCTCCTCTGCGTACCTTTTTGCGATCTCCAGGAGGTCCGGTATGTTGTCGAGTGTGCGGCACGCTCGTTTGAGCTTGGCGACCAAGGGCTCGTAGCGGCACGAGGTCTTGAAGCAGTGGATCGCGGTGTCTGGGTGGATTCCGACCGCGTTGTACCAAAAATCTTGCCACCGTTGGACCTAGCTGCGGGTCGACTCGCGGGGTCCCTAGATGCACCGTTCCAGGTCCTCGATGGTGGTGGTGCGGGTGTATGAACCCTCGAAGTGCCTAACGAAGGCCTCGCGCATCTCCTCCCAGGAGTCGATGCTATCCGCGGGAAGGGTGTTGATCCACTGCCTGCACGCCCCCTCCATCATCAGGGGGAGGTAGCGGGCGGCTAGTAGGTCGGTGTGGCCTGCGATCCCCATCGCCATGAGGTAGGTATCCAGCCATAGTGAGGGGTCATACGAGGGGTCATACTTCTCTATTTCCTTCGGCGCTTTGAAGTTCGTCGGGTATCTTTCGCCTCGGATCATCGGTCCGAAGCACTGGGGCCCGATGCGGCTCAGCGACCCCCTCGGCTCACCGTCGCGGCGGTTGGTGAGGATGTGCCGCAGGTCGTCAGGCTGGTGTGCGCGCCAGCTCTGGTTGTTGATGATGTGGGTGCGGGCGTCGACGGGTTGTCCATTGGCGGCGACGAAGTTGGTCGCCGGCCTAGGGTCGTTGGTGGAGAGTGCCGCATTCGCGGGTCGGTGTTGGAGCTGCAGGGGTTCGGGTGGCGGGCAGTTGAGAGTGTTTGCCGCCATGGGGCGGACGCTTGAGGCCGCTCTGCTGCCCGATGAACGCGAGTACATCCGACCCTGTGAGTCGACGCCTGCGTTTTGTTGCTCGGCCACTTTGGCGAGCAGATCCCTGGCATATTGGATCTACAGGGCGCCTTCCCCAGTGGCTTCAATGTTGTCGACTACTGCTCGGCCCGCGACGAGGTTGTCCATTGGGGTGGAGAACAACGGGAGGCCGTTCGCGTCTCGCTCCCGTGAGGAGACCACGATCCTTGGCTGGTCCCTGGGGGGTGCGCGGTTGTGTGGTGGCGGGGCGCCATTGGCCATTGCTCCTTGTGGGGGCCAAGTGCTTCCTCCTGGCGGCGCTGCTCAGCGATCGCGTTCGGGCCGCCGGGTCGTTCTCATCGTCGAATTCAGGCACGCCTGGACGGTGGGTTCGTGCACGATCTCGATTCGGAGTTGGTAGCGCGACAACTCTGCTGATCACCGCCGAGGCGAAATTTTTTGCGCTCGGCTTGTTCCTTACGGACTGCCTCCGCCAGCTTGAGGCGGAGTTCCTTGACCTCCATCGCCGTCGCGTTTGGAGGGATCGGCGTGGAGAATGGGTCTTCCGGTGGGTTGGCGCCAGTTGCCATGTAGGTCGCGGTGTGGCGGCCGGTTCCGTCGCGGAGGTCGGCGGAGTTCTCCGACCTGGAATCGAAGTCGAAGATCCCGAGGGTGGAGGGATCCTCGAAGTCTCCGAAGTTGGAGACCTGGGTGATGGAGCCCGCGGGTGACGCGGCGACAATGAATCCGGCGAGTGACGTCGGGGTCACCGAATCGGCGTCGTTGTTGAGGGTCGCGTCGTCTGCGGCCGCGGTGGTTTCGGCCACGTTGCTGTGGGCCGAGTCGTACTCGGAGGCGAGGCAGTGGATCGTGCGGACCTGACTCTCAGAGAGTCGGTCGTGTGGCGGCGACTCGCGGATGCGAGATGAGTCCTCCGAGATGATGACGTCGGTGAGGCCGACAAAGAGGCTGATCGTGCCGACCGGCAGGATCATGCTATGCGTGACGGGTCGTGCCGCCGGGACGTAGCTGCTCGGCAAGATCTAGAGCATCTCGCCGATCGCGATCATCCGGCCGGTGGCGATCGACTCGTTGATGGGCAAATTGGATCTCGCCGCAGAACACCGGCCTGACTAGCCAGGCCCCACAGTGGGCGCCACTGTCATGGGAATGACCACGGCAGATGCTGCAATCGGCAACGAGTAGTAGAACATGGGGCAAGGGCGGCCAGCCATCTGCGGTGCGAGATGAGGGCTGAGACACAAGGGTTTACCCAGGTTCGGCCCCCCGGAGGGTAAAGACCTACTCCTGCTAGATTGTATTATGGTGAGAGTACAATGGGACGAGCTCGGCGGCTAGGCGGCGAGTCGCTAGGGTGTATGATGGAACGTGTCCTCTATGTGTCCTCTAGGGAGGTTTATATAGACTCACCTCGCTAGGGTTTACATATTACAACCGAATTAGTTAAGGATTCAGAGATTCTATGACCTAGTCCGACTGGGCCTAGCTACGCTTCTAGGCCTTCAGCTTCCAGTCGCTTGAGTCCACGCCAAGTCTTGATCCAGTCGCCCGTCCTGCAGGCCCACTCGCTGACGCTTGGGCCAGTAGGAAACGTCCTGCTGGGTATACCCCGGTAGGCATATCCCCATCATTGACCGTGAAGGCGGACGCCGACAAGCTGGTTGAGACATGCATGGGATGCCAGTATTATGCCCGACAACCACACGTTCCAGCTGAAGAATTGCGAACAATACCAATAACTTGGCCGTTTGCAGTCTGGGGGCTGGACATGGTTGGTCCGTTGCAGACTGCACCATGTGGGTTTACGCATCTGCTAGTAGCAGTTGATAAATTCACCAAATGGATAGAAGCTAAACCCATTAGAAATCTTGATGGGGGCAACTGCCCTTAGATTTGTCCGGGATTTAGTGGTGATATTTGGTCTCCCACACAGCATTATCACCGACAACGGCAGCAACTTGTCACTCAGAGAAGTGGAGGCTTATTGTTGGGAGAAGGGCATCCGACTTGACCTTGCATCTGTGGCACACTCACAGTCCAATGGTCAGGTTGAGCGAGCCAATGGATTAATTCTGCAGGGAATCAAGCCATGTCTTGAGGCACCGCTGCATAGAGCAGCTGGAGCCTAGGCGGAGGAATTACCATCCGTGTTGTGGAGTTTACGAACTAGACCCAACAGATCTACCGGCTACACCCCTTATTTCATGGTATATGGAGCAGAAACCATCCTGCCTTCCGACATCCTTCATGATTCCCCAAGAGTTGCCGCCTATGACGAAGATGACGCTGAAGAAATCCAGACGCCTATATGTGGACCTTCTCAAGGAGGAGCGCGTATTGGCATACCAAAGATCTGCCATCTACCAGCAGAAGCTATGCAGCTACCATAGTCGCCGCGTTCGGCATCGCTCATTTAAAGAGGGGGACCTGGTGCTCCGACTTAAGAAGAAGAAGTCACACAAATTATCTCCGCCATGGGAAGGACCTTTTATCATAAGCAAGGCGCTACTCAATGGGTCTTACTACCTCGTTGACAATCGTGAACTGGAGGATAGACCCAACGAGGATCATAAGCGTAAGCTACGTGACCCGGATTTCTTTTTAGGATGACTACCCGGAGCTTGATCAGCCATGGAACATAGCACAGCTACGTCCTTTCTACACTTAGCATTTTTTATCTATTGTGTATCTCTTATATGATCAATGAAATAAAGCTCTCTAGTTTACTTATTTTTCTGAGTCTTTTACCTCCTTTAGTGTTCATTTTTGGATCGTATAAAACCTTTATACACAAGTTTTGTGATTTCACTTGTGAAAATTCCGCCTACGGGCGTTAGCTTAAGTTTTCTAGTCTACACGTTCTTTGTTGTTTTTATGTGGATTCTAGAGTAGTGAATTTTGGCACTTGTTGTCGGTGATTTTGTTCTTAGGTTTTTGACGGTGCCAGTGGGCATCATCGCCTGATCGTATAGTTCCAACAACGAGTCTTCCGACTAACAAAAGGTCAAGCATAAAAACCAGAGTAATGGATAAGCCAACACTTGCTTAAAAATATATACATGTTGGAACCAGTTCTTGAGTAGCAGGAAATAACAACCATTGTTTTTTCCGCCTTACGTTAACAAGTAGTTTTTTCCGCATACAAATCCCAGAGGAAACAAATATTACAAATTGATTTTCATTCCTCTGGCGTAGGAGACTTGGATGCACCATCATCTGCAGCAGGAGAGCCATCTTCCTCGAAGTCGGCAGTTTTGAGGGACTCGGAGGAGCTTTGGTTGTCGCCGTCAATAATCTCCATGGGCACAAAGACGTTAGGGTCAACCAACTCAGAGACTCTGGTATCATAACCCGCGAGCGACGCCAACATAGCTTTGTGGTCTATTTTCTGGCCATCTTCGTCCACGTCGGGGATATCGGAGGTCACCGTGTCGATGTCGGCATTTTTGTAGTGCGCCTTGACCATTGACAGTGCCATCCTCGCGCCAGCCCGGGTATATGAAGCTTTCCAGCTTACAATACACTCAGGGGCTTGGCGCAAGATCTCCGAAAACTTCATCACGGAATCCACCGCTTTGATGTTAATCTGGAGAGGCTTGGCTATCTCCTTGGCCTGCTTAATGGCGGTGCTGATAAAGTTGCTGGCAAGGACCATGCATTATTTTAGCGGAGGAGGCAACTGGGTCAAACCAATAGGAGCTGCAAATGTCGACAAGGGAATGCATGAGTTCAATAAAAACAAAAATTTCAAAGTATCTAACTTACAGAAGTACAAGACGAAGAATCACTTACAGAAGATGCTAGTCTCGGCCTGCTGGAGTGTATCCGCCATGGAGTCCCGTTCTTGTTGGAGGATCTTGTATGCTTCAAGAGTGCGCTGATTTTTCTCATCAACAGCTTTCTACTGCTCTTTCAGCATCACGATCTCCTCCTTCAAACGGTTCATCTTCATGTCGGCGGATTCCTACAGGACCTTCATGGACTCCTCGTGCATCTTCAGCATATCTTTCCTCTCCTGCTTAAGGATCTTGTTTTCGCTATCCACCAACTCAATGTGCTTAGATTGCTCAACAATATCCTTAGCCTTGGCAATGGATTCTGCAAGTCGGAGAAATAACAAGTACACAGTGAGTACTTGGAGAATGTTGTCACAAGACCAAGTCGGAGTACGAAAACAAAAGGAAAAACAGACTCTTGCTCTTGGTGATTTGATCCTTCAAGAAGGCAGTTTTACCCTTTTTGGCTTCCAAATCCGCGCGCATCTTCTGGAACTTCTCATTGGTGACACCCCTCCGAGCATTCTCATTCTGTGGAAAGAAAATTTAAAGCTGTTTAGTCTACTTGGAGCATCTATCCGGATAACTATCCACCTAGAGGCTTGGGGGCTACAGTGAGAGTTTTTTAACTTGGCAATATGCTTAGTCTTTCTTTAAGCATCTAGTCGGAACTGATTCAGTCTTCAACTAGAAGCTTGTGGGCTACAGTATAAAGTTTTTTAACTCAGTCATATTCTTAGTCTTTCTTTAAGTATCTAATCTGAACTAATTCAGTTACAACTAGAGACTTTCACTGCGTATGCTACTCTGAAAGTATCTAGTCGGAATAATTCATTCATACTAAATACTTGGGGGCTACAGTGAGAAGTTTTCTAGCTTAGTCACTCTTAGAGCATTCAGATGCAAAGACCTATGGTTTTCCGTCTAAATCCTCGGGGGCTATAGTGGGATACTCATATGAAATGCAAAAGGCAAATAAAACTTACAAGTGTGATGATCTTGAGGTTTGTAGCACTCTCAGCAAACAACTTGCTAAAGGAAAGGTTGTTTCCTCGCAAGATATATGCTTGTCAGAGAAGCTCCTCAAGACCGTAGGTCGGAGATGTTGGCACTACACCAGACCCAAAGTAGAGCTACTCGGCGTAAGCGCCGGGAAGACTATCTTCGGAAACTCTATGGTTGTCCTGGGTGCAGAGGCGCCGCCTTCAGCAGACGTTCCGCCCACCACCACCGCCTTGCCGGCACCGATGGCATCCTTAGTCGGAGCTTCAGCCATTTGGGTTGCGGAACTTTCTTGCGTCGCCTGTTCGCCGACAACGACGAGCTCATAGAGGCAGCTGAGTCCACTTCCATGTCAGAAGGGCCAGATGCATCCTTGTCTTGTGAGCTTGTCAGAGCAGGTATGGGATGGACGCTAGGAGTGGCAGGGACGATGGCGGGAGATGCGTGGTGAGACACGTCACGATGCAACATATCTTTAATATTTCTAGAAGCCCCCAAAGTTTTTGAGGTCTTCTTCAAACTAGCACTGGCCTTCTTCCTGAAACGTGCAAAGAATATAAGTACAGGAATAAGACGAACAATGGCCAATGTCAGAGAGAAAGAGGCTTACACAACAGGGGGTGCTTTGGCAAAAGGAATCCCGGTAACCTTTCTTTTCTCCTCCTCCAGGGCGGCAGTGGACTTCTTGGAGGCTCCACCCTCTGTCTTCTTCTTCTTGCCTCCGTCGGCAGCGTCAGAGGTGGAGCTCTTCCACTTTCGCGCCAGCGGGACATCGTCGTCTGACATGACGGTGACTTCCTTCATCTTGGGGTCATATATTTGGACATACATGCTATCCTCCTCTAGACTACTAAGCTGTTAAGTGAAATCCCAAAGTGTTAGATGAGATGATAATGGCTAGACGGAAGAATTGGAGTAAATTTCACACACGGAAAATAAGCAGGTACCTCTGGGCACTTGCCCTCCTCGAACATATTGTAGGTGATGGCGAAGACATGCTTCCTGTCCTTCACCTTGACGATGTCTTTGAGGCGGAGCTTGACGGAGTCACTCGAGAAGTTGTCCTCGGAGATGCGGAGGCTATCCTTCCTCTCCTTAGAGAACTCGTGCATTAGCTTGGAGCGGTGCTGCAGAGGCTGGATCCGCCTGACGAACTAGCACATGGCTAGGTCCAACTCGGTCAGACCCGTGTCTACGAACCACTCTATCTGCCTAATGGTGCGGGAGGCTTCGTTGTCAAAGGGAAGGATGGCTTGGGATCTCCATGTTGGGGCTTCGGCAGCGGCTCCGTCGACGAAGTCCGGATACGTTTCTTCTCGGCCGGCCAAAGGGATATCTGGGCCGTAGAAGTACGTCCGTTGTCAGTTCTTGCAGGACTCATGGCCGACGATCTCGGGGAACCGCCGGCCAGGCCGGATCTTAAAACTAATTGTCCCATAGTTCCTGAGCTCGTCCTTGCCGGCTCCGGCTTCCCTCTTAACGGTGAAGAAATAAACAAAGCGATCTAGCCTAGGCCTAATCCCTAAGTAACCCTCACAAAGCGCCGCGTAGTTGCTAAGCGTGAGGATGCTATTGGGGGGGGGAGGTTCTGAGTCTGTACTCAGTAATGACTAAGGACAGCTAGGAAGAAATTGGAGATGGGCAAGGAAACGCCGCGTACCAATTGGGCCTTTAGGTATACCTTCTCTCCGGCTTGGGGAGAAGGAGTGACCTCGTCGGCCGGCACCGCCCGCCAGACGAGCCCCTCCATCGCAAGGAGGTAGCCCTCGACGAGCAAATCCTTGATGTCGCGGTCCGTGATGTACGAGCCGCGCCAGTCCCCTTTGTGGGAATCACTCTCCTCTTTCAGCAACTCCAGCGCCGCTGGATTGTGGTCGCCGCCAGTGGATTCTACCACCGCAGACTTGGATAGCACCAGGCCCTCTGGGAGCACAAGGACGGTGCTCGCCGGCTTCGCCACGGCATCGCCTAACGCCGCCATGGAGGGAACAGAGTTGCTGCTTGCCATTGGAGAGGGAGAGGTGGTGACTGGAAGGATTGAGGGGCGCAGAGGGCTCGAGGAGGTGCTCGCTGGAGGAAGAAGATGACGCAGGAGGAGAATGAGGTGAAAAGCAAAATTTCACCGCAGTTACAATTTATAACCCCTGGCGTCAAGATTCGTGCAAGACGATCGAATGGTCAGCGTGTGGACGACGTGTGCGGGCGCATGCGCGGAAATTTCGCGACGTTCCCAACCGTCGCCGCCAACGGTCCGTATCTCTCGCTCGGGAAAAACGGACATGATTGTGTTCTCTGCATGTATGAGTTACGAGGCGTCGTTGAACTATGTCTACGTCGACCTAGCTGTCACTGGCAGGTGAACCATCGCATCGGAATATTCTGGCATGGACGGATCCAGTCCGGCTACGAAAGAGTACGATAGAAGATTCAGCAATTCTTCGACTTACAAGTTGAAGACGGAGAAAACCTTGCAGAGTTCTTGGGAGGACTACAAGATATTGCTTGACGATTTGCCGACATCCATCTAGACGGAGCATTCAACCTGAAGAGGCAAGACGGCACAAGATCTCGGAGTTCTCCGAGGGCTACTGTTGGGGATATGCTATATGATATCCTCATAGCATGTCTCCTATCCGGATAACTCGGGTGGCTCACAATTGGTAGCATGGCCCATGGCCTACTAGGCGGCCCAGTTAGATGGATCCAGAAGGAGGCCCATGCCGGATAAAGAAAGGCTATGGAGGAGTCATCGACGTACCCAGAGCCTTGGAGTGCAAAACACGCTAGACTAGTTGTATGTAGTGTAGGACTCTGTAACCTGTCCGGCTAGGACTTTACCTGTAACCCTAGAACCTGGCGACTATATAAGTCGGGCCTATGAGAGCCTTTAGGGCACGATAACTTAGACTCTCTAATCACTTTGCACAGCGAACCGATCTCTATAACTCGGCGTATCGCCATTATAATGATTTATACCATGAGTAGGATTCCACCACCGTCGTGAGATCTAAACCTAGGTAAGCTGTGTAACCTCGTACCCGTCAACCGTCCGCCTTCCCTCACGTCTCTAAACATGCACTGTGAGGACCCCTCCATAGCGTACTCGTCGGCAATACCACAACACACTCTTAGAAGGAGATCCAACTTCTGATAAACTAGTAATGTGGGACTAAACTTTTGTTCCACCTCTCGCTCTATACATGAACGAGCCACATGACCCTTTGGGATTTTTACTACTCCCTCAGTCCAAGAATAGATGTCTTAGGTTTTTCAAATTTTGGATAATCTATATACTAAATAGTGTCTAGATTCATCCAAATTTTAATAAATTTAAGATATCTATTTTGGGGCGAAGAAAGTATTAATTGTTGAATTAATTATTAGTGGGCTGGCCGAAATACTCAATAATTTCAACAATTTACACACCACTTACAGGAAACTAGCATCCTGTTATCTTAATCAAAGTTAGTAGCTTTCCATGAAAAAGGGATTCTTTACCGAACCTGGTACTTGGGATATGTTCTGGTTTTCGACAAGTGCGGCGTGCTGCTTTATCTCTGAACACTGTGATTGTTGATAGATAGCACTTGGCCTTTTGTGCATTCTGATAGAAGTTCCTTCCCTGCAGCAGATTCTTCAGTGATAGTTGACGGTACATAGTACAGTAGGAAGTACTACATAGTACACAAATAATCACAATGCGCACTAACAAGATCACTGATCAGAGCTGTATATGTATCTCTGCTGTAGGCTATAGCACCGCCCACCAACAACAACAGAACCTCCATCGATGAGCACCAATATGGATGGGAATCGGCGCGAGTTCCAATCATTTTGAAACCTGCAGTGCTGAACTGTTGAGATGGATAATCAAATAGTCAACCCACCAGCTCCAATCATCTTCCTGAGCGCGCGCCTTCTCCTCGCTGCCTTTGTTATCGTCCTTCGAGATTCCGATTCCGGGATTGATTACAGTAGTGGCTGACTCAGTTCACTCAGTTGTGTCCTAGGGCCGAAGTCATAGATAATGTGATCCCTGAAAAGGCGTTGTGTTTACTAGCTTATCTGAGCTGATTGATATGCTAAAGAAACCAATCCAAACTAAAACCCCACTCTAAGAAAAGCATATCTCCAAGCCCAAGCGCCTATACATTACAAACTTAGGCGGCTGACCGGTGTACAACAGCAGTGTAGTAGCTATACCTACATTATGGCTAGCTATATATGAAACCTTATCTCTGCATGTTATCTCACCTTTCGTACGTACTTCTTTTAGTGGTAGGGCTTGACATTCTCAAGCCAAGCAAACGTGCACCTTCTTCGGAGAGACGTCGACGAGGAACGGTGCAGAAAAAGATAAGGGTATGAATATATCTCCCCACCTCTTTGCTCGATCGTGCTGTACCCGTACGTCGAAGGTTGACGCGCCAGGCCTGGCTACTGAGGCAAAGGGAAAGCCTGGATTCAAACCTGAAATCATGGCTTAAATTCGGATCAAACCCTGCAGGTAGCATCTTGAGGACCAAGAAGACTGAAGCGCGCGGGAAGACCAAAACGGAGAACGGCAAACATGGCATATGGCATGGTACGGTCAGAACGTGCGCCGACCGGGTCGGCTCGCACTACCGGTAGCAGCAGTAATTTTGCAGAAAAAGTTTGGTCAAAATTGGAAAAGACCCGTGCCGACACGGGCGGGGCGGCGCTGAATGTTTCCTGGGAAGCAACCAACATAGCGGTCCAGCTTGGGCGCGCGGAGTACGACCGCCGCAGCAGCAAGCGCGGCCGCGTCGTTGGGGCGGCCCGGCCGTCTAATGACCGCCCGCCCAGCCTACCCCGGGAGCCCGAGTGCGTACGTTCGTACCAGCCGGGCGGCGAGTCGCTGTCACGACGACTTCCCCACCACCGTACCGGTGCAACGCGGCCCGGACACCAAAACCAGCCATCCCCTTCGCAGCTGGCGGGCAGCGATGGGTGGATGGATCCGCACCGCACCGCCCACTGGACTAGCTAGATCGATCGCCCCGTGCTCCCCGCCACCAGACACGGACATCACCCTCGCCTCCCGCCGAAAATCACGAGACCCTCGGCCGTTGGGGAAAGCAAAAACCAGCTTACGAGTCACGACTCACGAGGGCCGTCACCCTCACCACCGACCCGATCGAGCTAGCTACTACTAGTACGTGCGTGCGTGGTTTCTCTTTCCCCACCCCTGGCTGGCCCCTGTTCAAAACGCGGCGGCGTTGCGGCCGCGACAAGGCAATGCCTAGCCTAGCTCTTTTTTTTCTTTTCTTTCGGCAGCTGCCCTATTTGTTTGGTTGCCGTGGGGGAATTGGCCACGCTAAATTACAGTTGGTGTTTTAGGCATCAGTCCATCTTAATTCTTAGGCGCACGAACATGTCGTGCCTCTTCTCCGTCGTCGTGGTGTTGTGTCACGGTCTCCGGATACGTCCCGGAAGCTGAAACCGGTCGCCGGAAGCGACGGATCCTACTGCCCACCACCAAGGTCTCGTCACTACTCACTACACCACGAAGCTGTTGTTTCTTCAAGTATTCTCTCCTCCCGTTGAAACTAATCAAGTCACCGTAAGTGCATGCACAAGCTTCGGCCGGCATGCGATTAGTACGTACAGTACTACTCAGCTCCTGATCCGATGCATCATATGCATGCATGGTCAATTGTTGGGATCGATCGGCGCGCGTCGCTATATATAGTTGGTGTATCTGGGCTCCCTGATTTCGACAGGCCGTTCTCGGGCAGGCGCCGTACTTGCGCCGCTGACTCGTATACTTACAATTTTATAATCCAAGGCACACGCAAACAAGAGATAGATACTAGTAATTTAAGGACTCGTGACCTGTGATGGCAGGAGATAAGGTCGATCGTACGTACGTTCTTACGTGGTGCCGTCATGCATACTGAAATAGATACACGAGAGACAGAAGCAAAATATATATACACATCGCCTTCTTCTTCTTCTTCTTCTTCTTATAATAATAAGAACAAAACAATAATTAATCGATCATCTACCATTCGTCATGAGGTTAACAACGTCGAGTTGCCTTGGAGACGCACACAGCTGTATTTGTCTTTCCCTTGATGATGTGATCCGGACGAGACGATCGAGATGTCGACCTCATCGAATCGAATGGCTCCATCGGCGAGGATATGTATGCAATGCATGGACGCCGCAACTCGAAGGTGGCGGGGTGAACTAGATGCGAAAACTAGTTTCAATAAGAGATAAACAGCTAGCATGTGTGTGAAACGCGGTGATTCGTCTGTGACTGCATGCCTATGACAGCGAGCTTCTCACTATGTTAGTATATATCGTTCTCAGACGTACACGGCGGATAATCTAATAAAAACAGTTTTGGCACGAGACGTGCGACGACGTGATTCAGGACGTGTGCATGCACGGAGATAACTACTCCCTCCAATTCCATTGAGTGTATGGTCTAGCACTAGAACATGTAATTGGATGTATCGTCTAGCACTAGAACATGTCTAGATACATTCAATTCAAGGACAATAAATACGGATCAGAGTACAAGAGCTATGTTATTCCTCCTTCTTTTTTCAACAAGTCCAACGCATATTTGTACTACTACTGTCTGACTTTAATAATGAGCATTGACAAAGGAATTCTTGTTTCTAAGTTGACAATCCTTACTGTTAATCCTTTGTCAAAATGAAATGAGAATTGAGTATGTGCAATGGTTATTCTATAAATTTGCAATTCCCTAGTTGCACACTTCAAGAACTTAATTGGAACACATACTCCCTCCATTTCAATGAATAAGGCTTATATATTTAATCAAAAGTCAATGGGTTTTAATTTTGACCAAAGTTTTAGAAAAATATATGGATAATTACAATACTAAATCGATGTCAATAGATTCATCATGAAAATTATTTTCACAATATATTTATTTTATATCATTGATTATAATATATGTTTTATATATTTGGTCAAACTTAGTAAGATTTGACTTTTGACTAATTTATAAGTCTTATATTGTAATAGAGGTCGTATATATCTTGCAACTTTAGACTTTCATAGTACCCGACTTAGAAATAGAAATTCTTGATGACAAATACACACACTATCGTGCAAACTTCCTATAATCTAGTTATGTTCTTGATTGTTTTGTTATAAAAAATATGGCTGAATCTGCGATTTTATTATCATGATCGACCATTGTAATTGTATGATAAAAAATGGAGAACTCGTACAAGTACCTCCTTAATTAATAGGACCTTTGGATACTAACTATTAGATGATGTTTTTAATATGCCGTTTGCTTTGTTGGACCACTAAAAATCCATCTGAAGAGTAAATATATCCTTAATTTGGGTAGTTTATAATATACTCCCTCAGTTCTATATCACTTGTCGTTGATTTAGTACAAAGCTATAATAAATTAGCGATAACTCATATGAATGGAGGGAGTATAAAAAGTGTCATAGGGGGCTAGCTCCCCTATTATTTCACGTAAAAAATATTCCATATGAAGAAGTACCATTTTTATGAGATAAAAGAAAATCTACACCGTAGATCAACTTATCAATAGAAAGAGTGTTGTACTGTACTATCTTGATCAAATTATTAATAGAAAATCTACACCATAGGGGTTTTTCCTACGGTAATGTTGTCAAAAAAAGTACCATTATTATGAGATAAAATAAGCTGATATAAATACCCAACACAAAAAATATAATACAATCTCTCTTTTGATAGAATTCTACTAATCTAAGGCACATGAGTTGAATTCATGTGGGTCTAATTTCTAGTCCTTTTTCATTTTCATTCTTATTAATGTTTCCATTCTTTTCCTGTTCTTAGGGTTTAGGGCCATGTGAATCAAAGATAGGCCCTAAAACTTTTGAGCATTGGATAACTTCATCCGTGGAACAATAAAATATGTAAACAAACATATATTATAACCAGTACATATTGTGCACTTGCAAAAGAATTTCTGAAGGCCATTTCCTATACAATCGTGACAACATGAGAAACCACATTAACCTATTCAAGACCAAATGATTTGATTTATTGATTAAGAGAGACTTTAATCATACGGAAGAAACCAACACAAAAGCGAACAACAAAGAACAATGAATGACTCTATGTTACATCAAAGCACTTGGCATCTCTCTCTCTATCAACTGGATATTAATGTTGATCCATGTACCCAACAAAGAATTTGCAGAAGGCCATGTGTGCACAAGATTGACTAACCTCAAAGGTTTATAATAGCATCACGAGCCTCCGACCACAAGGGGTGAGAATCTTACACTATTGGACTTACCGTTGCTAGGATATACCCTCACACGGCAGGCTATTGGATTGTTACTTCATCGCCATACCACCAAAGAAGACAATGATTCCAATAGAACGAAACTGGAGAAACCAATACACCTATATCTCCTCAACCTCAGCCCCAAAGCCGTGTGGGGACAGATATCAAGCCAAGAGACCTTTATTCCACATGACATCGCATCCACCTCTATATGTGGAAGGTAAGGACACGAAACTAACACAAAATGGACAAATTACACACCATGCAAAGGTTTGAGGTTCTCGCCACCTTCTGGTGGCTAAAAGGCCACTAGAGATGAGTGGAACTAGAGTATAAGGAGTTAGAAGACGCTATCACAGGTGGGTAGGGTTTGCTCGTGGTTACTAGGCATAGATGTCCTCATTTTATTACTCTACATAAACTAAAACAACAGGCTCATGTGTATCCAACATGATGAGCCATAGTTTCGTGGTGGAACTCATAAGAATTTGATGTTTTACACAATTGGCGTGTAATTTACAGAAAATCATTTGAAGCAGATGATTTACAATCTTTTGAAATTAAGCTATACAAAAAAATATGTGTCTAAGTGTTCCGCCTAGACAGTTATCTTGTCGTCCTAACATTTGTTTCTTGCTTTTATGTTTGGGATAAAATTCGGTAAGAGATCTCACAATGACATAACTAAGGGCTCCTTTGATTCACATGATAAGAAAATTGTAGAAATAGGAAATCCATAGGATTGGCATGTCATGTCCACTTGAATATATGGGAAGATCAATTCCCTTTGGTTATGGTGAAGGTATTTTCCTATGGACTTTACATTACAAGATTCCTATAGGATTTTGTTGAGAAAATTCCTATAGATTATTTTGTAGATGATACGATCCTTTGAATCAAATGGATGTTGTAGGAAAATTTTCATAGGATCTCAAACCTACATTTTTTTCGACAATCCTACGATCAAAGGAGCCCTAAAGGGTAAAACGTATGGCAAGATTTTTACGCGGTTCTTAGACTGTCACACAAATAGAAAGTAAAATATGGATGCCCTCGTTTTTTATTTGCATTGCCCTCTCCACTTAGTAGTGGCTCTTGTTACCTAGTGACAAACATGGTAGTAGTTAATACATGCGTGGAAGTATTATTTTGTCTGAATTGACATAACAGCATCTCTTTATATGTTTTCTTAATGCGGGTAGCATCTCTTGGTTGTACAATATAGTACAATGTAGTTGCAAATATATTTAAGTTAGGTCATGTGTAGGAGCCATGCTCCTTGCCTAGATCTACCAGTAGGGGCAAGGAAACAATGTACTGACGCAGGATTAAGTATTGAGCCTACTACTAATCTGGCAAACAGTGCAAGATGTACTGTACTACTACTAATCAACAAGATCTCGGGGCCAATGGGACGAATGATGGTTTATGCATTGAGACGAGGGAAGAGCCATGATTCCCCGTATATAAAGCCATTTCCGTTTCGTAGGAGACACCTCTCGCGCCTGGCCAAGAAGCAGGGGACATGCATGGCCGTGGAGAAGCGCGCGGGATCCAGCCGGCCGGGATCGGGAACAATCATTGGCACCGCCCTGTGGACTGGAGCCGATGTGAAATTGCCAATTGGGCGTTGAGCGCGCTCGATCGTCTCCACGGGCGGCGCTAGCGGAAACAGTTGGGTCCGGCCGAGACCACGAGAGAGGATTCCTTCCACGCCAGCGGGTCACGGCGTACCGGCCGTGTGATTGGTTGCAGCAAGTACAGCGTACACCAGCCGTGTGTCGTTAGTAATCCGTTCGACATGTTACGAACGGGCCGGAGCCGCGATGTTTTTTTTTCCAGGCTATAGCTTGTACTGCCTGCTGCACAGCTAGGCTGAGGCGAGGCTGGCCTTTGGGTCCTCCAAACAGTGCCCCATCTTCTCGGGGCGCCAAGGAGCGGAGTTGAGCGGGCGATCGGGGTCCTTTTTTATGTCGCCGTGCCGATCCATGCCGACGCCAGCGCCAGCCGTCGCCCGTCGCACGCGCAAGCCATGGCTGCTGATGAACCGCAGGTATCTACCGTCGTACTACGCTTCAGCCTTCAGGCCGGCGGATGGCGGGTGCAGAGGTGGATCCACGTGGACCAGGTGCGCCGTGCCCAGCCGCCCCATCTCGTGCCGGCCAGCCATACCCGGCCTTTGGGACGTGACGACGGGAGCAGAGGAATCCGAATCTTTCTCCTTGCGGCCTGCGGGCGGGCGGACGGACGGGCGGGCGTAACTCAGCTTCTCGTTTCCAATTTCAAGTGTCCAACTCGATCGGGGTGATATTTTAAGTGGTTGACATTTAAATCAAGCTTCCTAGGAAATGAATTACTAACAGAGGATGGATGCTCAGGCAACTGAATGGAGAAAAATATATACGTGTGGTCCTAGACTCTTACTAGTTCATAAATTAAGAGCGAGTGGGCAAATACGAAGTTCCATACTTAATCCAAATAGAGAAAGAAAATCATAAAGTACACGCAATAGCACCTCCAGAACAACTTTTATCCGCACGTACCTAGATCTCTACATCATACTCCCTCCGCTCCGTAAATAAACATACTTCTAGTTTTTACCTAAGTCAAACTTTCTTAAATTGGACCAATTTTATACATAAATATAACAATATATATATTACATCTATTTTATATATTATGAAACTAGATTTGAAAACATATTCAGTGATACCAATTTAGTGCCATAATTATTGCAATATTTTTCTATAAAGTTAGTCAAACTTTATTAAATTTGACTTAGGACAAGGCTAGAAGTACACTTATTTGCGGACAGAGGGAAGGGGTATCTGCTTGAAACAGACTTTTGTTCTATTTTATAAATGTTCTATTTTATAAATATAAAGTCTAACGGCTGAACCAATACGAAGTGATTAGGGGAAGTAAGCCTAGCTCAACTGGTTGGGAAAGTGGATGTACAAACTCAACACATGAGTTTAAATCCTAACAAAAGCAAATTAAGGTTCCTATTTATACTTAAGGACCAGGTTATCCTGGTACTTATGCAATTTATCCTGAGGACCAGACTTAGTGCTTAATCAAGTTTAAAAATCCTAATACTCATGCTTAATAGTTGTGTACATCCCATTTATCCTGAGGACCAAGCTTGGTGCTTAACCAAGTTTAAAAATCCTAAAACTCATGCTTAATAGTTGTGTACATCTCATTTATCCTGAGGACTAAACTTGGTGCTTAACCAAGTTTTAAAATCCTAATACTCAGGCTTAATGGTTGTGTACATTTCTAGTTGGTGCAGAGGCCAGAGAAGTGAAATCCTCCCTCTATTTTGGCTCTGACTATTAACTCTTTGAAAATTTATGCAATAAAAGTCTGTGCGCATCTGTCGATGCAGAGGCCAAGGCGCAACACCCCTTCTCGAAAAACAAAACAAGAGAAATACTAACGAAGTGATGCGCTTCCACGCCACCCACAGCCACCTGCCAAACCCTATAGAGGACGCTGAAGCGGTGTCATCGTAGCACCACAACAACACCTCCTCGGCGTCACGGCCGTCATCCGACCAGCTCGCCCTAACGTTTGTAGCCACAACCGAGCCCGTGCCGCTGCCATTGGAAGGAGGAGCATCCTCGCCGCCAGCACAACCTTGTCTAGGCCACACCCTTCGGCAATAGCGAGGGAGGATGGGATGGGAGAAAGGAGATCGAACACGATGATGCTAGGGCGTCTTATGACGCTGTCGTTTTTTCCCTACATGTAATCATGACGTCTAAAACCATCTCAGATAATAGTACTCGCTGCATTCACTAATTTAAAATTTTCTAGATATTTTAAAGTAGATTAGATTGTGGAATATAATAGATAAATCTAAAGAATATAACGCGTCTAGATACATGTCTTTCCAAAAGAAAAACTAGAAGTGTTATATTAGGTAAGGGAGGAAGTACGGCTACTTCCTCCTATCCATATTAGTTAACTCAAATTTACCTAAATTTAAATAAATCTAGACACTATTTAGTATATAGTTTTATCCAAATTTTAACAAATTCAAATCAACTAATATAGATCAGAGAAAGTAGTAAATTTCTTTTTTCCAAAATTACAGCATGCAGATTTCCACCCTTGTTGCCAGAGCAACCGTATCTTTCTGAGGAACAGCCAAGCGTAGCATAGTTTATTCAAGTAATATCAGAGGAAGTGTCAGAGAAAATCGTGCAATCGAATCGTATTATTTTGAAGTTTTGTCCTGATGTTTGTATTGAGGATAAGAATTAATAACAGAGGGATACTTACAGGTCAGAGCGCAGTCACAGATCACGTGCTACAACAAGTCGATTCCTTTTTTCTCCGTGGGCATCTGAAGAATTTGATGGCCGACGGCTGCGGTGCGCAATAATAAGATGGAGATGGCGGGTCCCTGCCGGATGGTCTAGCGAAGGCACGCGACTTTGGACCTGGCATGCACGGCTGGTCCGTGCGGCTACCGTTTGGCCCATGCCGCGCGCGCCACGGTGACCGGGTCGTCACGCGGCCGGCCGGCCGGCCTCCCTGGACCAGACACCGACCCCGACCCCGACCCGGAAGCGAAAGGGAAACAGTGAACGGATTGTTCCTCGATCTGTCTGAAAACTTCCTTCCATCCATCCAACTAGTAGAGGAGAAGATTAGATATTTTCGGTCACCGTAACAGTAACACTAACAATGATCATCAATCAGTAAAATCTTTACATGGCTCGCTAGATTAGCAAATGTGGGAACAAAATTGGCACCCTGTCAGCCCCTCGAGAAAAGAGGGTAGAATACAATACACGCCAGGCTCGATCGCGCTGTAGCTATCAGCACCGATCTTCTGCTGCAGAGTGATCCTTGATAAGTAGGCGCGACTTCTCGTCTCCGCCGGCCGCTGCGCCAACTTTCTCGTCGCTGCTCTCCTCGGCACCACCGGCTGCTGCTGCTGCTGCTGGTCCGGTTCCGGTGAGCTGCCTCGACCGCTTGGCCTCGGCGGCCCAGTCCGTGCGGCCGATGACCAGGAGCATGCGCACCATGCACGTGGCCTGCGCCGCCAGGAGGCCGAGCCAGAGCCCCTTGAAGTCGTAGTGGAAACAGAATGCCAGCACCAGCGCCACGGGCGTCCCCACCAGGTAGAATGACCGGAGGTTGATGCTGGCGGCGTCCTTGGGCCGCGCGCTGCCGCGCAGCACGCCGCACCCCGTCGTCTGCGGGCAGTTGCCCAGCTCGCACAGCCCCAGGATCGGCAGCACCGACGCCGTGAGCGCGATGATCGCCGGGTCCGCCGTGAACATGCTCGCCCACACGTTCCGCACGAGGAATGCGAACGCCGATGCGAAGGCGCCGAACGCGAACCCCAGCATGATCCCCGACGTGGCGGCGCGGCTCGCCTCCTCGGGCCGGCCGGCGCCGAGCTCGTTGCTGACGCGGGTGGACACGCCGAAGCTTAGCGAGGAAGGGAAGATGTAGATGAGGGACGTGGTCTGGATGAGGATGCCCATGGACGCCACCGTGGCCTGCGGGTTCAGGAGCAGCCCGCACAGCAGGATCATGATCTCGTACCACCACCACTCGAGGCAGACACTGACGCAGCTCGGCAGCGCCAGGCTGATGAGCTCGCCCCATCCACGGAAGCTGTCCGCGGAGAGCGCGAAGCCGCCGGTGCGCCTGTGGACGCCTCTGAAGAAGATGTAGGCGAGAAGCAGGAGGAGCAGGTTGAGGTTGGCCAGCACGGACGCCATTGCCACCCCCTTGATGCCCAGGCCGAGGACGGAGACGAGCGCGTAGTTGATGGGCAGGTGGATGGCAATGGCGAGCGTGGCGCAGACGGTGAGAGGCAGGTTTATGGACTGCATCCGCAGATATATCCGCACCGGGTGGAGGAATGCCTGGAGGAGGAGGTCCGGGAGCGAGGCGAGAATGTACGTCTCGGCGACCGCGGCGATGGCGGCGTCCTGGCCGCAGAGGAGGAGGAGTGGCCGCATGTGCATCCATAGGCCACCGATGGGGACGGCGGCCGCGATGAGCAGGAGCACCGTCCGCTGCACGGTGACGCCAATGAGCGAGTAGTTGCCGGCGCCGAACGCCTGGCCGCAGATGGGTTCCATGCCCATGGCGAGGCCGGAGAGCACGGAGTATCCCGTGATATTGGCGAAACCGATGGCGAGGGAGCCACCGGCGAGGGCGAGGCCGCCGATCCGGCCGAGGAAGAGCATGGAAATCATGGAGCGGAGGTAGAGCAGGAGCCCCGTGAGGATCATCGGGAATGCGAGGGCGAGGATGGAGCGCGCCTCGTCCTGGGCCGCGGTGGCCGACATGGGCGGCATCGTCGGCATCGCGATGCCCAACGAAACGGACCAGGCTTCCTTCACCGCCTTGGCGAGCCGGCCCGGCGGCTTGCACGTGAGCACCGGCGCCGCCTCGTCCGCGGCCAGCGGGATGACGACCTCTCCGGCCGCCTTGGCGAGCAAGGGGGTGATGATGACGCAGCAGCCATGCGACTGCGAGTCATCTCGGCATGCCGCCGTGGCGTCTGCGCAGGACGTCGTCATAGTAGCTGGGAAACAGAGGAATGCTCTGCTCGTCGCCCGCTCGTGCGGTTTTTGTAAGGAGATTTACGGCGTCGCGCGGTAACTCCCGGGCAATTAACGGCGTACTACTACTACTACTACAACTCCAGTACGGAGTTTAATTTGGGAGGGAGAGAGAGAAGGGAGCGAGCGTTATCGATCTCGCGGGGCGTTGTCTCCTCTTCGGAGGCGGGGGAGTGTTTGTTTGGTTGGTGGAGCTCTGCCTCTGCACTGCACCGCGCGGGGGAATGGGAAGCTCGGCCAAGCACTTATATAGGGGGGGAGGGGGAAGGGGGGGAGAGGGAATGGGAAGCTCGGCCAAGCCTCACCTCACCACCGGTGGTATCGTCCTGCTCCTGGGTGCTGCCTTCCTTCTCCTTTTTCTCTACTACTACTACTACTATGTAGTACTAGCTCTTTTTGACGCTTCTTGGTTTTGGGTGGTCTTTGTCGTTGCCCTTGTTTTGCTGTATCCATCAACTCCCAGGCCGCCCGTGCGAATTTCTTCCGTGTAAACCTGCACCTGCGCGTTCAACACCGCCATTAACTTAGACACCCAATTCTGCTACACGTACTTATTACTCCTTTCGTTTTTTTTTTCTTTTGCGGCTTATTACTCCTTTCGTTCAGCATAAGTTACACACTTTCTCGCCTTAACGGCTTCAGTAACAGTGACCAGCATTTTATTTTAGCATAGTAGCGACACTGGTCCTAGGTAATAAACCATATTAGTACTAGTTGACTCCACTATTAATTTCATTAAACCTTGTCTTTGTCGGTTAATCTAGTTCTACAAAGAGGGTTGCCCAAGATTCTTGACCGGATGCATTTTGTCACGTCCAGGACAAAACTCCAAAACAATCAAAGACATGGTGGCATATGAAAAAGCCCGTGGCCTTCTAACATGCAGGCCGTATTATGATGGAGAAATATAACCCGGCCTGATTCTTTCAACTTAAAAAAAAAACACTATCATGAACATGTCGTCCAGAGAGCTGGGGGTTGCTCAAGAACTGGCATCTTTGCCTCCGCCGTGCATATCTTATTTTACTAGAGTAGAGGACATTGTTAGGGTTTTTGCTTTGAGTTGAACATTGAGCTCCTATAGACTAGAGAGGAATACACGGCCACGTTACGGTGGCATTTAACTTCGCCTCTTGCGAATCCTCAGGTCAACCCATACTGTATTGGTTTCTTTTGTAAAAAAAAAATCTGAATGGTCGTTGACAACGACAATTGTGGCAGGCTTAAATTGAGAAGAGACAAATAAAGTCCTCTGCAGGCTGTTGTATTAACAAATGTGCCAAGTCAACTACTATATCCTATCAATTCAACTTATTATTTCTAAGAAAAGTCTACGCGAATTCAAAATTTGGCACAGCAGCATCACGCCATATCTCAGCCGCCCTGCAGGCTGCAGCTAACAGAGCCCAACTAAATTATGAACTACACTATATGATAATGCCGTCTGCGTTTTTATATATACCCATCTGTTGTTCTGTCACCTTGTACTTCTTTATCACGGATACGTACAGCTTTAATATATACGGGAAAATAAGGATATTCTAAAATACGGTTGGCAAATAGAAAAGTACAATTTTGCTATGGTCCGGTTGAGTTGATAGAGAGTTCGATGCCCCTTCGACCAATGCTTGAATTTCGATGAGAGACAAAGTTTGCTCTATTTTATACAATGAAAGAGAGCTATAACATGTGAACGACAAGTCCAGACAATTTCATATGTCCAAGATGTTTCGATCGACCGGTAAAGGTTGTACGAGCATCTCCACTCGTGGTCCCCATAGGTGCACATGAAATGGGCTTTCACCGGTGTTTTCAATAGGCTGTCGGCACTCTCAGATGCCCAACAATGTGTCTGGTGTTGGATCATGTCACAAACGCGGGGAAAAAAATTCACTTCCTACTTGCAGAATAAAAACTATAAGATTTCGATCTAGCGGGCAGGCAACACGATCTTACGGCTAGATGCGTAGGTGTAGAATTGGTGGTGCGTCTGTCACGCTTTGATCTAGCTTCTTCTGTAATTTAGGTCCAGAGCCTTCTCTATCTACGATCCGGCGTAAGGCTCGGTTGCTAGGTCTTACTCTCTCTCCAAGCAACTCAAGAGAATTACCGTTGTGGGTGTCCACACGTACGGGTGGGTTGCTCGCCGGTGAAATGCTAGTCTCGTCCCGACGCCATAGGGACAAAGAAGGAAAGGAGGTGGCTTGCGCTTCTTCCTCGATGCCTTGTGCCACTAGCACCGTCTTCTATTTATAGGAAGGCAGTAGTGGACGCGACCTTACTTGGCCGCTTCAATCCCGAAGCCTAATGGTAGGTCTCTATAAGGGTTTGTAGCATGGAAAACAAAAAATTCTATCGCATGAACACACACAAGCCAATATCTAACCCACCAGATCAGCGCAGCGAGTTTGTAGAGTACTAACCCTCGTAGATCTAAAGCGTTTAACGAGATCGGATTCTTGTTGAAGATATGCCCAAGAGGCAATAATAAAGTGGTTATTATCATATGTTCATGCTTGTGATGAATGTTTACATACCATGCTATAATTGTATTAACCAAAAACATTAATACTTATGTGATTTTTAAACATAAAAGAGTCCCTAGTAAAGCCTCTTATTAAACTAGCTTGTTGGTTAATATATGATCATGGTTTTCTGATCATGAACATTGAGATGTTATTAACAACAAGGTCATATCATTAGAAGAACGATGTGATGGACATACTCCTATAGTTAAGCACAGCATAAAGATCAAGTCATTTAATATAAACCAGTTGCTATAAGCTTTCAGATACATAGTAACCTAAATCCTTCGACCATGAGATCATGCTAATCACAATCATCAGATGGATGCTTTGATGATATCAAACACCACACCGTAACTGGGTGGCTATAAAGGTGGCATTGAGTGTTCAGAAAGTATGCGTTGAGGCACATTGATCAAGAGTGAGATTTGTCCATCCATATGACGGATAGATATACTCTGGGCCCTCTCGGTGGAATGTCATCCAATTGGCTTGCAAGCATGTGACTGGCTCACAAGGGATCACATATCATGGGAACAAGAAAAGAGTACTTATCGGTAACGAGGTTGAACTAGGTATGCAGAGATACCGACGATCAAACCTCGGATAAGTAAACTATCGCGAGACAAAGGGAAATTGGTATCGTATGTAAGTGGTTCATTCGATCGCAAAGTAATCTTTGAAATATGTGGGAACCATATGAATTTATAGATTCCTCTATTGGTTATTGATCAGAGAAGTGTCTCGGTCATGTCCGCGTAATTCACGAACCGTAGGGAGACACACTTAAGGATTCGATGTTGTTTACTAGATATGAAATGTAAGTAGGGAGACCAAATGTTGTTCGGAGTCTCGGATGGGATCCGGGATATCATGAGGAGATCCGAAATGGTCCAGAGAATAATATTCATATAAGGAAAGTCCAATTCCGAAGTTCGGGAATGATTCCGGTGTTTTCACCGGAATGATCTAGAAGGGTCTAGAAGGTTCACCGGACCGGAAGGGGAAGGGTACATGAATGTGTCATGTATAAGTGGAGTGATTGAATCATATCCTAGGTCACTTGGTTGGGCATTTGCAAGAAATAAATTAAGCTCCAAATTGAAAGTCCAAAGGCAAGTTTGAAAAGTCAAACCGGGACAATGTATCCTAGTGGAGGAAGAAAAGAATCCTTATTTCCCTCCACCACAAGCCAACTAGGAGAGGGAGTTGGGGAAGGATTTACACTCCCCTCTATCAAGCTGCCCTTCCTCTCATAAATAGAGGGGAGGGGTGCCCCAAGGAGACACACAACCAGCCCTTCCCCACCTAGCCGTCACCGCCCCTGACATCGCCGCCGGTTCATGATTGTCGCCCTAGCCACCTTCGAATCCACCTCCTCCTCTCCGGCCCTCTAAACCATAGATCACCGGAAACCCTAGATCCACCATAACCTGCTCTGGCTTAGGCGAAGCCCTGCAGGATCTTCCCTCTACTTTCGACACCATGCCGTCTTGCTGCTGGAATCGCGAAGGGAGAACTAGAACCTCTGCTGCCTGCTGGAACAAGGGAGAGGAAGGTCTTAATTGAGTACCAAACGTGTGACCGACTGCGGGAGCGCTGCCGGAACGTAGCACCGGAAGGATCATCAACGCGATCTTGAGATCAAAAGTGTATGACTGCATCACCCACGAGAATCTGCTCTCGTTAACCGCTTTGGATATTCGAGGGTTAGTACTCTATCGACTTGTTGCTACAATCTATTAGATATATCTTAGCTTGTATGTGTTAATGCGATAGATTTTTTTTGTTTTTCATGCTACGAATCCCTATAGTGGTATAAGAGTCGTGTCTATATGTAGATCTGTTGCACGAGTAGAACACAATGGTCATTGTGGGTGTTGATGCTTTTGTTGTCGACTTCTTCTTATGTACTTTTCATCTTGCAGGATGGTGGGATGAAGCGGCCTAGGCTAACCTTACATGACATCGTTCATGAGACTTGATCCACGCTTGATATGCAACTTGTATTGCATAAGTGGCTTTACGGGTGCCTGTTTCTCCCAACATAGTGAAGATTCAATTTACAACGGGTGCTTGACAATACTAGTATCAACGTTGTGGTTCTTGTTCGTAATTTAGAACGACACTTATTGAAAGCCCGAAACCACGTAAAACATGCAAAAAAAAATAGAGGCGTCTAAATTTGTTTTGCAGGGGTGTGCTGTGATGTGATATGGCCATGATTGTGATTATATATGATGTATACAATGTTCCTTATTGTAAGTCGGCAATCGGCAAGAGCCTTATGGTTGTCTTTTAATTTTGTTAATACCTGCGTATTCAAAGTAGGTGTAATAGTTGTTGCTGGTGGACGATAACCATGGAGCGGCACCATTGACCTTGATGTCACGCCGGTGATGATGGAGATCATGTCCGTGCTTGAAGATGGAGATCGGAAGCACAAAAAGAAAGGCCATATCATATCACATATTATGAATTGCATGTGATGTTAATCCTTTTATGCATCATGTATTTCTTAGATCACGACAGTAGCATTATAATATGATCCCTCTCACAAAATATCAAGTTATAAAGTGTTCATCCTTAGTAGGCACTGTTGCCAAGACTCATTGTTTTGAAGCATCACGTGATGATCGGGTGTGTTAGATTCTGCGAGTGTATACAACAGGAGTAAGACAGATTTGCTCATGCGAAAGCTAAGGTTTGATCTTGACGATCCTAGCATGCATAGACATGGTCCCAGAACACGGAATACCGAAAGGTAAAGCATGAGTCATATAGATGATATGATGAACATGATGATTGTTTGCCTTTGAAACTACATCATGTCACGTGATGATCGGACTTGGTATAGTGGATTTGGTTCATGCAATCACCAAAACAATGTGAGGAATATTGTTTTGAGTGGGAGTTCAACATCAATATGATTAAAAGTTAAACATTATTTATCATAAATTAAATCAGAGTGAATTTGCATAGTTGTTGTAGTAATTGGCATCCGTTTACCACCTTGCGCTTAGTTATAATTGAGATAATAGAACTATAGAATTATGGTTAGTTACTTTACGAACTGGTATTGTATTGTTTTGAAGTGTTAATCTAAAGTTTAAAAGTCCTATTGCAAACTTTCATTAAGTTCTGGTTACTCCGTGAAGTTTCATAATTGGTATTAAATCAAGAGTAACAATTCCAGTGTTAGTATATAAGTATCATGTTTATCTCTATGATTCTTGATATTCAAAAGATTGTTTTAATATCAAGGTTATCTAGGACATCATATGTGGAAGATATTGCGATATCTGAAACGATGTTTTGATTACAACATGATAGAGTATAATATGAAAAAGTTTATGTTCTCATATTTGATGGGAATTTTCAAAAGGTTGGAGACGCAAGTCGTCCTAATCCTCCAAGAGGATTTGGGGAGCAACATTATACTCGCAATTCATTGTTATAAGCTAAGTGACTTGATCATGAATAGTTCCATGATAAGGATGAATATTTGATGTAGGTAAAATGTTTACTACACTAAATTATTACTAAAGAATGGAATTTGAAAGAACACCAAATATTTGATGATGGTGATTTACTTCAAAGTGCAAGTCCAAATACATTGGTATTTGACTATACATGCTTTGGACTATGTGTCGTGTGTATGGCTCCAGTATTGATGTTGATAGATTCTTTCAAACAGAAAAGGAAATACTGAAAGAGAATCTCAGAAATATATGGCAGAAAAGAAAAGACTAGAATTGTTCACCTTAGGTATATAGAGGATATACATGTTATGGTTATATTCTTTGCTGGTTAAACAATGTGGTTCTTAAGTATTGGATACTGAATTTGTTGGTGTGAATCGTCATACGAAACAACACAATTCATGAACTACAATGGCCTAAGTAACTAGCAAAAGAATATGTGATGATGTTCATCAAGAACAAATAAAGGGTTATTGTGTTGCTCATTAACGTCAAAGCTTGCCTTCAAGATTTGTTTTATCAGGTATTATGAGAACAAAAGAGTTGTTCAAATAATTGCCGTAATCCATAAAATATGGATGATTTACAAATCTCGTTGGATAAATCACATCCATAAAACTATTGCTAAAAATGTCGAAAGATAATTGATAAGAAAGATCACTTAGGAAGTGACGTCGCTATTTAAATTATATTAGAAAGAAAACATGAAGAAACTCCATGTGGATGGAATTTTGGAGTCTTTTGATTTTTGATCAAATGACGCTTGTGAAACTTTCATAGAGATAATTAAAACTTCGTTCATAGGCCAAAAGGGAACGAATGACTAGGTTATTGGAACTTGTAGATATTGTTGTATGAAGTCCATTATATGTAGTCAAGAGCGATGGATTTCAATTTCATATGCTTTCTCCGAAAATTTGAGTGAATATATGAATATTTACTTATTAAGGATGAAGTGTGAAACATTTGAAAAGTTCAAAGATTTTCAAGATGAAGTGCAAAATCAATGTAACAAGAAAATAAAGAATTTATGATAGGATCATAAAGGAAGATTTTTTGAGTTACAACTTTAGCATAACACCTAAGATTTGAGGAGTCATTCCATAGATTTATGTTTCCTGAAAACACCATAGTAGTATGGAGTGATCGAGATATGTAATAAAACCTTGTTTGACATGGTAATATCAAAGGTGTAATTTATAAAACTGGCATTATATTTTGAAGACTAAAGCTTTAGAGACTATAGTTTCCACTGAAAAGAGCTCCATCATAATCCATTGAAATGACACATATAAAGTTATGGTTTGGGATAAAACCCAAGTTGTCCTTTATTAAACATTGGTATGCTATGCATAATAAAGTTGTTTGCAAACAAAATCGGATGAACATATCTTTGTATGTTATTTCGATTAACTGTTGAGTATTCCTCCATAACACTGAAGACAAAAATGTTTGTCGTTTGGAACGTCAAGTTTCTTTGAGAAGGAATTTTCCGTGAAAAGTTAAGTGGGGGGACAATAGAACTTTGATAAGGTTAAAAGAACCTTAGCTATATGTGAAAAGTTGCGCAGCGTCGAAAAGTGTTCCGAAGGCATCAACAATGCTCATGGCTCACGTGCCTCAAAGGTTGTGGTTACGGAGGTCAAAGTTCCTATTGAACCAAGTAGGTCGGGTAAATAATCAAATACCAAGATTTGAGGGTTGAATCATTATTTGACAAGAATGAACAGACTATATGCAAAGAAGCGATGATGGGCCCTGACTCCGTCAGATGGCTCTAAGCCATAGAATCCGTGATAGTTCCATACACGAGAAATCAAGCTTTGAACTTGAAAGACCCTCGAGAAAGGTGTAAGACCTTACAGTCGTATCTGGATCTATAAAGAAATAGACATGGATGTTTCACATCTATGAAATAATCGACATGTCGAGAAAGAGTTCACGATAATGTTCAAGAAGTTGACTATGATAAGATTTGATCTTCCGTAGCGATATTTAGTCTAGAAGGATTAATGTAGCAACCACTACATATAATTTTGTTATGTGATAGTTGAATAAACAAAACAAGTTCTTCTAATAGAATTATTACCTAGAATGTGTGCATAACACGGTCCAAAGGGTTCTGTTAATTCAAATGATGCTAAAAGTGTATGCAAACTTCAATGATTGAAGTAAGCATTGCGGAGTTGGAATCTTCACCATGATGAAACTGTTAAAACAGTTTAAATTCATTAGAGACGATGAAGATGCGTGTATTTGCAAGAAATTAAGTGGGAGCGCTAAGACATATTTCTAATACATTATGTGGAAGACATATTGTTGATTGGAAATGATGTATCTTTTATTAACACATGTTAAGAATTTCATCTCGATGAAAGACTTAGGCAAAACCCGAATATTTGGCATCAATATCTATATAGATAGATTGAGATGCTAATATGGTTGTGCCAAAAGTACATAGATGATATATTGAATGAGTTCAATATAGAAACTACAAGAAAGGTTCTTGTCGCACAAAAATGATTGAATCGAAATTCAAGTGTATAGACACTTGGTAAGTGAAACAAATATTCAAGTATAGATTGATACTTGATGTATGAAATCACACAGAGTATTTATATCAATCATACTATGATATGTACAAATCCAGATATGTCCTATGCTCTAAATGTTATGAGCATATAGCAGAATGATTCATAAGATGATCATTGGACGATAATAAGGATATTCTTATGATCTTTTGGAAGAAGTAAGAATATATTAATTTTGTAGAGGTGAAAAATAGATGGTTAATTCATTGTGAAAGAACTACATTATACTAGTTTTGTCACAAAGTACAAATTAAGTTTATCTCAATCTAAACTAAGGGTGGCACAATATAATGGAAAGTAAGTTCCACAATGGATTTGTATGAGTTCCAAAATTAATTGTGACAGATACTACAACAAAAGGCTAAGTATATGACTGCTATTATAGTAGCAAAAGAGGGCATTTGTGTCAATTAGTTTGTTATCAAACTAGGTGTAGATCATAGTGGGATAGTACTATGAAGATAAATTGTACGCTAATATTGTCAACATGTTTTAACCCCAAGGAACTAAAGGTCTCTCCAAAGGACCAAATTTATATAAAGCCATCTCATTAGAGAATGAGCGATGCGTAGAGACGCAAAGACATGCAATTACACACGGACCTGTAAGTGTCGGATCCGAAGATAAGTTGACCACTAGAAATCATGTACATGCAACACCGAAAAGTCATAGGTGTTGAATACACAAAGATTTGAAACTAGATTATTGTCTCTAGTGCAAGTGGGAGACTGTTGGAGATATGACCAATAGACAATAATAAAGTGGTTATTATCATATATTCATGCTTGTGATAAATATTTACATACCATGCTATAATTGTATTAACCGAAAACATTAATACTTGTGTGATTTGTCAACATAAAAGAGTCCCTACTAAAGCCTCTTGTTAAACTAGCTTGTTGGTTAATATATGATCATGGTTTCCTGATCATGAACATTTAGATGTTATTAACAACAAGGTCATATCATTAGAAGAATGATGTGATGGACATACTCCTATAATTAAGAGTAGCATAAAGATCAAGTCATTTAATATAGTTCAGTTGCTATAAGCTTTCAGATACATAGTAACCTAAATACTTCGACCATGAGATCATGCTAATCACCATCACCGGATGGATGATTTGATGACATCAAACACCACACCGTAACTGGGTGGGTATAAAGGTGGCATTGAGTGTTCGGAAAGTATGTGTTGAGGCACATGGATCAAGAGTGGGATTTGTCCATCCATATGACAGATAGATATACTCTGGGCCCTCTCGGTGGAATGTCATCTAATTGGCTTGCAAGCATGTGACTGGCTCACAAGGGATCACATATCACGGGAACGAGAAAAGAGTACTTATCGGTAACGAGGTTGAACTAGGTATGCAGAGATACTGACGATCAGACCTCGGATAAATAAAATATCGTGATACAAAGTGAAATTGGTATCATATTTAAGTGGTTCATTCGATCACAAAGTAATATTAGAAATATGTGGGAGCCTTATGAATTCAAGATTCCCCTATTGGTTATTGATTGGAGAAGTGTCTCAGTCATGTACGCGTAATTCACGAACCGTAGGGAGACACACTTAAGGATTCGATGTTGTTTAGTAGATATGGAATGTAAGTAGGGAGACCAAATGTTGTTCGGAGTCTCGGATGGGATCCGGGATATCACGAGGAGATCCGGAATGGTCCTTGCTTCAGCTTCCACCTTTTAGTAATAATAAGGATACCGAACTCCCGGAGAATAAGATTCATATAAGTAAAGTCCAATTCTGGAGTTCGGGAATGATTCTGGTGTTTTCACCGGAATGATCTAGAAGGGTCTAGAAGGTTCACCGGACCGGAAGGGGAAGGGTACATGAATGTGTCATAGATAAGTGGAATGATTGAATCATGTCCTAGGTCACTTGGTTGGGCATTTGCAAGAAATAAATTAAACTCCAAATTGAAATTCAAAAGGCAAGTTTGAAAAGTCAAACTGGGACAATGTATCCTAGTGGAGGAAGGAAAGAATCCTTCTTTCCCTCCACCACAAGCCAACTAGGAGAGGGAGCTGGGGAAGGATTCAAACTCCCCTCTCCGAAGCTGCCCTCCCTCTCATAAATAGAGGGGAGGGTTGTCCCAAGGAGACACACAACCAGCCCCTCCCCACCCAGCCGTCGCGTCGCCGCCATCCGCCGCCCAGCGCTACCGCCGGTTCGTCGTCGTCGCCCTAGCCGCTGCCAACTCCACCTCCTCCCCTCAGGCCCTCTAAACCCTAGATCGTCGGAAACCCTAGATCCACCATAACCTGCTCCGGCTTAGGCGAAGCCTTGCGGGATCTTCCCTCTACTTCCGACACCATGCCATCGTGCTGCCGGAATCTCGAGGGGAGAACTACAACCTCCGCTGCCTGCTGGAACAAGATATAGGAAGGTCTTCATCGAGTACCGAACGTGTGACCGACTGCGGGAGCGCTGCCGGAACATAGTGTCGGAAGGATCATCTACGCGATCTTGAGATCAGAAGTGTATGACTACATCACCCACGAGAATCTTCTCTCGTTAATTGCTTTGGATCTTCAAGGGTTAGTACTCTTTCGACTTGTTGCTACAATCTAGTAGATAGATCTTGGCTTGTATGTGTTCATGCGATAGAATTTTTTTGTTTTCCATGCTACGAACCCCTACAATTCTCGTGGTTGATGTAGTCCTTCACTTTCCAATCTCAATATCATGTAGACGATCCTTCCGGCGCCACGTTCCGGCAGCGCTTCCATAGTCGGTCACACGTTCGGTACTCGATGAAGACCTTCCTCTCTCTTGTTCCATCAGGCAGCGGAGGTTGTAGATCTCCTCGCGATTCCAGCAGCACAACGGTGTGGTGGTGGAGGAGTAGATCCGGTAGGGCTTCGCCTAAGCCGGAGCGAGTATGATGGATTTAGAGAGGCCCTCGGTGGCTAGGGTTTAGACGCCGAGGGGAGGAGGGCATCCGACGGCTAGGGTTTATACTAGGCGGTGGCGGTTTATAGGAGCTAGGGTTTAGGACACCAGCGGCTTGGGAGCAGGCGGCGGCCTACGGTTTGAGGTGAGGGCCAACGGGTCGCCTCATCCCTTGCTTATATGGGGGGAGAGGTGGCAAGGGGGAGGCTGAGTCCTCCCCCAAATCCCCTTTCAGACCGGCGGCTAGGAGGGAGAGGGAAACCTCTCCCATGTAGGTTTCCTTCCCTCCCTCCACTTGGACTTGGACTTTGACTTTCAAAGTTGGGATTTGACTTTTCAAATTTGAGTTTGACTATTCAAACTAGAGTTTAATTATTTCTCTTCCCATTGCCCAGCAAAGTGACCCAGAGTATGATGAAACAATTCTACATTGGCATGGCACATTCATGTACCCCTCTCCGGAAGATTCCGGTGGACCTTCTAGAACCTTCCAGAAGATTCCGGTGAAAACACCAAAAACATTTCCGAACCCCGGAATTGGACTTTCCTTATATGAATCTTATTCTCCGGACCATTTCGTATCTCCTTGTGATGTCCCGGATACAATCCAAGATTCCGAACAACACTCGGTCTCTAACTCATATTCCATATCTACTAAATAACATCAAATCCTTAAGTGTGTCTCCCTACGGTTTGTGAACTATGCAGACATGATCGAGACACTTATCTGATCAATAACCAATAGAGGAATATAGAAATTGATATGTCTCCCACATATTTATATGATGAATTCATGATCAAATGAACCATTTACATACAATACCAACTTCCATTTGTCTCGTGATACTTTACTTATCCGAAGTTTGATCATCGGTATCTCTACATACCTAGTTCAACCCTGTTACCGATAAGTACTCTTTACTCGTTTCGTGATATGTGATCCCTTGTGATCTAGTCACATGCTTGCAAGCCAATTGGATGACATTCCACCGAGAGGGACCAGAGTATATCTATCCTTCATATGGATGGACAAATCCCACTCTTGATCCATGTGTCTCAACACATACTTTCAGAATACTCAATGCCATCTTTATAACCACTCAATTACGAATTGGTGTTTGATGTCATCAAAGTATTCATCCGGTGATGGTGATTAACATGATTTCATGGTTGAAGGATTTAGGTTACTACGTATTTGAAAGCTTATAGCAAATGAACTATTTAAATGACTTGATCTTATGTTACGCTTAACTATAAGAGTGTGTACATCACATCATTCTCCTAATGATATGACCTTGTTATGAATAACATCTAATGTTCATGATCATAAAACCATGATCATCAATTAATCAACAAGCTAGTATAACAATAGGCTTACTAGGGACTCTTACATGTTTACAAATCACACAAGTATTAATGTTTTCAGTTAATACAATTATAGCATGGGATGCAAACATTTATTATAAACACAAAGATATAATAATAACAACTTTTATTATTGCCTCTTGGGCATATCTCCAACAATCTCCACCTATTTCCCCTGATTGTCGGAATATTTCATCAGTCGGGTCCAACGGTCATAGTCGAAATAAAGTTGGCTCAGTTTTATGTTACGAAAGAGAGACATAACATACATGCAAATGACAAGTACGCCAATTTCATATGTTCGAGATGTTCCGATCAATCGTTAAATACTGTAAGAGTATCTCCACCGACAACCCTAGATCATGGCCATCAACAATGCCTCTAGTGTGCTGGGGGTGTTAGCACATGTTGCCATTGTATTGGTAGGGCCGTCCCAAACCGACACTCCCAATACAGCAGGTCCCAAACATGGGGGTCTAATTTTTTTTGAGAAACATGAAGATTTTGCAATGTTTTGAAAGAATAATTCAAATAATATAGAAAATATTCATAACAATTATTATATAATTTGAAACAATAGTTTCAGATATAATCCAATCATAAGGATACAATTATTCATACAACAATGCAAATAAATTCAACTAGTTGAAGAATCATGGAGTGTTTCCTTTAAGGCCCCACAAATGTTTCATGAAATTCTCTTGTAGTTGACAATGACTTGTATGTCACGGATTTCATCATAATTGGTGAGGAAATCAGCAAACTGAGTCAACACCTCATGATCAACTTGGACTAGAGGACTCTGGTGATAAAACGGTTGATCATCAACCTTTGGTGATGCCTGAAGGGGAACACGCGATGAAAAATCTCTCGAGAGCGCGCAAACAAAAAACAAGATCTAATCTAGGAAGATACATGTAATAAGATGGATAGATCATCATACCCTTGATGATCACGAGTAGAAAACATTCTACGATGTTTGTTGACATAGATGTCCTCTCGATCTGATCCGATCTAGCACGACAACGAGTGACACCTCTGAGACTTGCACACATACATCCCAATGACGTCTCCTTCTCCTTGATCTAGAAATAGTAGACGGATAGGTGGATGGAATAGGCTAGCATGAGGTGCTGTTGGCCAAGGAAGGCAAGGATGCGCACGGGTGGGGGCCCACCCCACCGCCGACCGGCCATGGAGGGCCATGGCGCGCGGGTGGATCCCACCCAACCACCTCCTCCTCCTCCTTTAGTCTCACCCCGGGAGGTCCCTCCTTCCCAAGCCATCCCATCCCATTCTCTCTCTCTCTCTCTCTCTCTCTTGTGTGTGTGTGCTCCCGAGATCGGAACATGCACTACAAGATAGAGTTTTCTCCACCATATGCACACCGTCGTGCCATTGGAATCTCGGTCCGGATCTTATTTTTCTGCCGCTTCGCTAGATTGGAGCCCGGGAAACATCTCTACATCGAACGTGTGTAGAAATGCGGAGGCATCGCCAGTGGTTGTGCTCGTCACTTGGATGCCTACACGACCTTGAGGTCGGCTTCATCAAATGACTTCATTGGTAACATTTTAACGGGAACGTAATCCCACTTTCGGTCTTCAAGTGTATCATTCTCGTTGTTAGGAAAAAAATCTGCTCCGGAACCCCTTCACTTATGCCCAAAGACCATGACTTTGCCGACAATGAAACTCGAAGACCATGATAACTACGCTAACACGGAAGGAAGAGAACTTTGCAGGAAGTCAACATGACTCTTGGAGACCGGATCCAGAACAAAACCAGTGACAGTTACATAGTTTAGAGTTAAATTCCTACTAAGGAATCCGCATTATACTCGTGTAATAGTCTCCTAGGCTTACACGCAAATACCATCCGTCCCATATAAATTGTGAGAGGTGATGGCCGATTAAACTTAAGCACACGATACACACAATCGTCAATCTCAATACATTACTTTTTCGCCTTACTTTCGACTACCCAACCCTTGTCCCTGCTTATGTTTCTTTGGTGACTTTATGTTACAAAGGATCGACAATCGAGTAAGGGCGGTCAGGATCACTAACTCAGCCAATAGCCACTGGAATCTCAGACGGGGTCCCTCTCGAGAAATTAGGGCTTCTGGTTAAAGAGTGCCGACTTATTGTCTTACATATCGTGTTGTAAGATTGGCCTCCTAAAAACGTATTACGGTGCATCACCTTGCTCTTCCAGGCACCAGAGTAAAGACCTTATAGATTGTTTGGTCAAATGTATATTGGCGAATCCAATCATCTGACTAAGTGGATCCATCCTACGAGCGTGCGGCCACGTTTAAAGCGCAACAAATAGACACATGTTGTCAATTCTATGTTTGTTCACAACATAATGTAAGTAGTGGGACATATGACTATTAATTGATATAAAATTTTAAAATTTATATGTAATGCATTGGTAGTGTGATTTTCTCAAATATGTTCATAGTTCATATTTGTAGGCTGCTATAAACCGTGGCTTTGTATGTTGGATTGATCCCTAATAGTGCTAAAATAGAAGAGAAAATTTAGAATACCGAGTTGGTTATGAATTTATTAGAATAGAATAATAAGTTGATAGTTTTAATTCACCAATTTACTAGAGCAAAACATGAAAAAGTTGAAGGAGAACTGCAAGAAGCAAGATGGAATTGAGCTGGGCAAGATGGAAAAGGCGAGAAACCTGTTGTTAGAGGATGAGAAGAAATAGGGCAAGGAAAACAAAAAACTAAAGGAGAGAAGAAGAGGCTGAAATACAAATTGTTTTATCTTCTGAAAGCAAGTAACACAAACAAGAAAACGATGAAGATGATCAAATAAGTTTTTGATGATTGAGATGTTTTCGGTCATAACTTATTGAGCACGTGTGGCTCCAAATAAAGAATATTTTTTCTAAATTAGATGTAATTTATTTGAAATATTTTAGGAAACTGGTTAATGTGAAGTTAAAAATATGGTTGCATTTTTTGGGAAATATAATATGACTTCATTTGAAAAATAGACTATTTTTTTAGAAAGTGCTATTTGGGTCGCTGTTATGGACAGTCGACCCCAATTACCCCAATACACATGACAGACTATTGGGGCACCTGCTGAAGAAGCTCAGATAACCCATAGTAGGAGTACTTGTTGAGAAACAAGCTGTACACTCTAGATTACCCCAACTGTTTTGATTGTCCAAGGTAAGTTGCTCTGCATCATCTTTGCCGGCCTTGTTTCGTTTGGTCGATAAAAAACAGGCAGGAGGCGCTTGTAGTTAGCTAGGCCGTGAGAAGCGGCAAGAAGCTTGCTTAGAAGTTAGAAGGAGGACTAGTTTGGCCTGATCCATCTCCATATATATCTTGGTAATAAGAAAGATGCAAGTGTGTGTTTTACTTGCCCGATCCAGCAACGACCTAATCATTTACGCTAGCTTGGGTGCTATCCATATCAAGCATGGCTATCCTCACCCAACCTAGCTAGAAGCCCCTTTTTGGAACAGACGCACGCCACGAATAGTAATATGGACCTGCGTATAGGGATTGCATCATTATCCTGGTGGATATATATGTGCGTGCAACATGCCATGTTATGCGTGAGCAAATCTAGGTCTCCTCTGCCCTGCAACTTGCGCGCATAGGGTCCGTCCGTCCGATCCGTAGCTAGCTAGCCAACATGCATGCAGTCGTATGTGCGCCTTTTGCTTGCATGGCCATGACCATGGGGATCGACTAGTGCATGCATGCATGCACCTCGCCGCCAACACAAGTGGCCGTACAATAAGCGATCACCGAAATTTTTCAGGGTCCATGACTAGTGTAGTAGCAATAGCGCCGGCCTTGTCTTGACTCTCGAGCGCGCGGGGGACGGCCATGAAGATCAACCGGCCGGAATGGTCCAGGGTCCGTGGTAGGTACGTCATTTTTTTTTTTTGCAAGTTTTGGACGGCTAAGCTAGTAAACCGTGGACAAGCAGGGATCGAGTCATCCAATATTTTTGCATTGTTGCGCCTCGCCCTCGGCGGTGTGGTGGTTGCAAGTGTCGGGCGATGGTCCACGTACGCCCTATACGGCTACACGGTTGTCTTGTTGTAAAATTTTACGATGGAGTGGCCGGCGTGAAGGTGCCATTGGCGAAGTGTGTAGTACTTAGTAGTAAACAAGTGTGGTGCAAACCCTCCGCCTGCCCCGGCCTCCGTTTGTCGCGAGAGGAGCTAGCTCTACTCTTGTTGCTTTGCACCACCTGGCCGAAGCCAGTACTCACACACGGATCGAGTGCGCTAATACTTTTTTGTTTGTTTTTCTCTGGAGCAGCACTTGGGTTTTGGCTACTGGGCGGCAGTGCCATCAGCCACTAGCGCTTTGGTTCCAGGGTTAAGGTTAAGACGAGGCGAACGAAAACCCGTGGGCTGCACTGCATGCGTGTGCTATTTCCGCATATGTTTTGTCGACGCCTACGCGGCACGGCGAAAAGCTGTGTTTAGCCTGCTGTGGCGACGTGGACGCACGAAGAGGCCGAGAGAGAGCGTCGTCGGTCGTCGTCGTCGTGTTCCGCCTCTTTTGGCGCGTTCGTCCGCGCCACATACCGGGGAGGCCGGGGCCGCGGCCACTACTCGTTGTCGCCGTGTTACAGCAGGCGCCAAAAAAAAAAAAACGTTACAGACCCTACGGCGTTTTCTAGTTAGAGCGAGAGCAAAAACATAACATATCCCCTTCCCCGGCCGGGTGGCCAGCCTTGAAGTTTACTACCAAGCGACTTATCTGGGAGACGTCCCGTCCTCAGCGTCCGTGACAAAAACTCGATCTTTGGATTCAGAGCTGCGCCGTCCACATGGGGTACTTCACCCGATTGCTGCTGCCTCAGGAATTCTGGTCCAGGTGCTGACAATAGGCTCCACCTCCACGGGTGCTGCTGTACTGGATAATAGGTACGGCGACAGGGTTTTTTATGTAATCGGGCGTGTCTTTCGTGCAAGGTTACACTAGTGACAGTTGGTTTAATTAAACTTGTCTTTCTGTTTGGTTTAATTACACTAGTGGCAGGTTTTTGCTACGTACGTACTAGGCAGATTTAAGAGCCAATGACGTTTAATTTATCAAGTATGGCACTTATTTGAGATCTATCTAGTTTGTTCTAGTTTTGCCCAAAGTGTTCAAAAAGTTCTACTCCCTCCGATTACTTGTCGTTGGAATGGATGTATCTAGCACTAAAACATGTCTAGATACGTCCATTTTAGTGACAAGTAATATGGATCGGAGGGAGTATTTTTTTTTGAAAGGAGCATATATTAATATCAGATGATACCAATTACACCCAACCTCTGCAACAACGCATTGTCCAGCGGCCACACGGATGCACACAGAAAAAAAGAATTAAAAAAAGAAAAGTCTCCGCTACACTGACTCATTCATTGAAACAGTAGTACTACCACCACCAAGACAGCATCAGAAGTCCAGCTTCTCCAAAAACGACGCCTCCAAAAAGAGAACATTGCACAAACACTGTCATCGCCCGATCAAAGATCTAGGTTTTCACCTTGAAGAAAGTCCGCGCTCTCAAGTTCTATTTTTTCTTAAAGCTGAGGACTAAAGGATTTATGCACTAAAGTCCGCGCTCTCAAGTTCTAGTTTTGCCCAAAGTGTTCAAAGTTCTATTTTTTAGTAAAGCCAAGGACAACATTTGGGGGATGTTGTTGAGAGTTGACGGCGGACAAGGAAAAAAACACATGTCCACTCCCCCCTTCCATTCCAATTGGGGACAAGTAAATCGTGAGGGGGTTGTTGGAATTTTGGTCCAAATAGCCTAGCCCATTTTCCATTCCAATTATTCCTGAAAATCCTAGAGGCCCATGTGGCCCATTCAAGCATGGCAAGAGGTGGGACAAAAGTTTAGTTCCACATTGCTAGTTGAAGGAGGTTTTCACCAGCTTATAAGAGAGGCTCTCCTACCACTTGGTAAAAGGATGAGAAAGAGAAGGAGAGAGTCCCACACGCGCGCTCATCCTCCGCCGCCATGGCCATGGTTATGGAATCTCGCCAAGCCGAGTTCTTTTTGCCACACATAATCGATATAAACGGGTGTGAATTTGAACGATCTGCTAATGGGTTTTAAATACGACTCGGTGGAGGTTTAATTCGAACTAAGTGGAGGTTGTTTGGCTTCGTTTACGCCTATTCGCTTTCCTCTTCCGACGTCCTTTGCTCGCTCGCTCACCGTGCCTATAAGAGCGAAAGGTCGCTCCTTTCCTCAGGCATCTATCAGAACCATCGCCTCCAAGTTCCAGAGCACTGAGCTGCCAACAGTTCTTCCCCATCCCGTCTTGTGGCATGCACCACAAGCCGGGACATTAGGCCTCCGGAACCCCGCTGCTTCGAGTTCTGTACGGGAGAAGGGCGATAAGGTTTTTGGGGAGCGCTATTGGCGCGACTACTGGCTTCGTCATGGACCCCATCACGGAGAGCGACTGCGGCGACGTCTTCCCCGACGAGGACTTCTTCCCCGACATCAGCACCCTCTTCATCGACGACATGGCCAAAGACGGTTCCAACGCCGGCGGTTCCTCTTCTGCTACTGCCGTGTATATCTTCTATCTCAATCTTGTTCTGATCATATCTAAAGTGTTACGCCTTGCAGTTTGTTTGGTTATATGCCTCAATATGTATTCACTATTTAACATGATTATTATATTGCCTATTATTCTAATCATGTTTTATCTAGCATTTATTATAGATAATTCGCTTGGTAAATTGCTCTTATTTTCAACAATCCAAAAACCTTATTTCAGGCAATTTGCCCCCAAGTGGCTTTGTTGCTTCTATGAAGCCACCTGTGTTCGAAGGTGTGAATTACAAACGATGGCGTGCGAGAGCAGTGCTCTGGTTTCATACCATGAGCTGCTATAACGCCATCTATGGTGCACCTGAGGGAGAACTTAATCCCGCTCAGGAAGAGGCGTTCCAAAAACTTGATACCACTTTCAAGGTTGCCTTGATCAGCATTCCTGGCGACAATATTGTCGATTCATATCTGTCATTTAGCAATGGCAAGGATATGTGGGATGCGCTCGAGAGAAAATTTGGAGTCTCCGATCTTTGGCAAAGATGAACTGTATGTCATGGAACAATTCTATGACTATAAGATGGTTGAGGACCTCCCCATTGTGGAGCAGGCTCATGAGATACAGTCACTTGCCAGGGAGTTTGAGCACTTCACTTGTGTGTTACCAGACAAGTTTGTTGCCGGAGGCATTATTGCCTAACTTCCTCAATCATGGAGGAATTTTGCTACTTCTCTGAAGCACAAGAGACAAGAGTTCTCCGTGACAGATCTCATTGGGACTCTTGATGTGGAAGAGAAGGCGAGAGCAAAAGACACACGTGCTCAAGGTACCAAGGGAGGTTCTAATGCCAATCTGGTACAGAAAAGGAACTTCCAGCCTCATATGTTCAAGAACAAAGGCAAGTTTGACGGCAAAGGGAAGTTCGATGGAAAGAACAAGGCCTCACAGTCTACCAAATTCAAGAAGAAGGCTGATAAGAGGAAAGGTGCTTGTCATGTATGCGGTGATCCTGATCATTGGGCTCCTGCTTTTCCCAACCGCTTTAACAAGCGCTAGCATGGGAAGGGAAACAATACTGCTAATGTTGTCATGAGCGACGTTGAGATGAAAGATGTTGGGTATGATATATTACCTACTGTTCTTTCATTATGTCATTCTTCTGATTGGTGGATTGACACGGGCGCTAATGTATATGTTTGTTCTGATATTTCCATGTTTTCTTCATATCAGATCAGAGGGACTCAAACCGTGCTGATGGGGAACGACTCGCATGCTTCTGTTCATGGTGTTGGTACGGTCGATCTGAAGTTCACTTCAGGAAAGACCGTGCGCCTGAAGAACATGCATCATGTTCCCTCAATAAATAAAAATCTTGTTACCGGATCTCTTCTGTGTCGAGATGGCTACAAGATTGTATTCGAGTCCATTAAATTTGTAATTTCGAAGTATGGAACCTTTGTTGGTAAAGGCTATGAGTGCGGAGGCTTGTTCCGCTTATCTCTGTCAGACATTTGTAATAAAGTTGCTAATCATATTTACACGAATTTTGAATCAAATGTCTGGCACTCTCGTCTTTGTCATATTAATTTTGGTTGTATGACACGGCTAGCCAAAATGAATTTAATCCCTAATTTCACAACTGTTAAGGGATCTAAGTGCCAAGTATGCGTGCAAGCTAAACAACCTCGCAAGTCACATACGACTGCAGAAGTGAGAAATTTAACACCACTAGAGCTCATACATTCTAATCTTTGTGAGATGAATGGTGTGTTGACAAAAGGTGGAAAGAAATATTTCATGACTTTGATCGATGACTCTACGAGATATTGTCATGTGTATCTTCTGAAATCAAAAGATGAGGCTTCGAGTTTATCAAAATCTATAAAGCTGAGGCAGAAAATCAACTTGATCGAAAGATTACGAGGCTTAGGTATGATCGTGGTGGAGAGTATTTTCCAACGAGTTTGATTCCTTTTGTGCGGAACATGACATAATTCATGAGAGGACGCCTCCCTACTCACCCCAGTGAAATGGAGTGGTCGAAAGAAAGAACCATACTCTAACAGATTTGGTTAACGCCATGTTAGACACATCGGGTCATTCTAAGGAATGGTGGGGGGAGGCACTATTGACCGCGTGTCATGTCCTAAACCGAGTTCCCACAAAGAACAAAGAAATTACTCCATTCGAAGAATGGGAGAAGAAAAGATTAAAACTCTCTTACTTACGTACTTGGGGTTGTTTGTCAAAGGTTAATGTACCAATCCCCAAGAAGCGCAAGCTTGGACCAAAAACCATTGATTGTGTTTTTCTGGACTATGCTTTTCATAGAATTGGTTATAGATTCTTGATAGTAAAATCTGAAGTGCCTGACATTCATGTCGGTACAATCATGGAGTCGACTGATGTGACTTTCTTTAAGGATATCTTTTCAATGAAGGATAAACCTAACTCATCAAATCCGGAGATACCTAGTTCATCTAATCAGGAATTTGCTACATTCTCTGAACCTACCCTTCCAATTGAACACTCTGAAAGTCCTAAGGAGGATGATAATGAAATTCCTAAAAGGAGAAAGAGACAAAGGACTGCAAAGTCTTTTGGTGATGATTTCATTGTGTACCTTGTCGATGACACTCCCACTTCCATTTCAAAGGCTTATGCATCTCCTGATGCTGACTACTGGAAGGAAGCTGTTCATAGTGAGATGAATTCAGTCTTAGCTAATGAAACATGGGAGATCACTGATCGTCCTTATTGGTGCAAACCTGTAGGATGTAAATGGGTGTTTAAGAAGAAACTAAGGCCTGATGGTACTATTGAGAAGTACAAGGCAAGGCTTGTGGCCAAGGGTTATACCCAAAAGGAAGGTGAAGACTTCTTTGACACATACTCACCTGTAGCAAGGTTGACCACCATTCAAGTACTACTTTCTCTAGCTGCCTCACACGATCTTCTCGTTCATCAAATGGACGTTAAGACGGCTTTCCTAAATGGAGAGTTGGATGAGGAAATTTATATGGATCAACCAGATGGTTTTGTAGTAAATGGTCAAGAAAGAAAAGTGTGCAAGCTACTGAAGTCTTTATATGGTCTTAAACAAGCAGCTAAGAAGTGGCACGAAAATTTTGATAAAACCTTAACCGCTGCAGGCTTTGTTGTAAACGAAGCTGACAAGTGTGTATACTATCACCATGGTGGGGGAGAAGGAGTTATTCTATGTTTGTATGTTGATGACATACTGATCTTTGGGACCAACCTTACTGTAATTGAGGAGGTCAAGGATCTCTTATTCAGTCTTTTGAGATGAAGGATCTAGGAGTAGCTGATGTTATCTTGAACATCAAACTATTGAGAGATGATGATAGTGGGATCACACTGCTTCAGTCTCACTATGTGGACAAGATTTTGAGTCGCTTTGGGTATAGCAACTACAAGTCTTCTCCAACACCGTATGATCCTAGTGTACTACTTTGAAATAATCGAGGCACCGTTAGAGATCAACTGACATACTCTCAAATAATTGGCTAGCTTATGTACTTGGCTAGCGTGACAAGGCCTGATGATCATTGGCAAGCTCTTGAAAGAGTCATGCGCTATCTAAAAGGCACTGCAAGCTATGTCGTTCACTATACTGGGTATCCTAGGGTACTGGAGGGTTATAGTGATTCAAATTGGATATCTGATGCTGATGAGATAAAGGCCACGAGTGGATATGTGTTTACACTTGGTGGTAGCGCTGTTTCTTGGAAGTCTTGCAAGCAGACCATCTTAACTAGGTCAACTATGGAAGCAGAACTCATAGCACTAGACATGGACACTGTTGAAGCAGAGTGGCTTCGTGAACTCTTGATGGACTTACCTGTTGTTGAGAAACCTATACCCGCAATTCCAATAAACCGTGATAATAAAACTGTGATTATTAAGGTGAACAGTTCTAAGGATAATATGAAGTCCTCAAGACATGTGAAGAGGAGACTAAAATCTGTCAGGAAAATGAGAAACTCCGGAGTTATTGCATTGGATTATATCCAAACATCTAAGAACCTGGTAGATCCCTTCACAAAGGGACTATCACGCAATGTGATAGAAAATGCATCGAAGGAGATGGGTATGAGACCCACACTATGAGTTTTCCATAGTGGCAAACCAATCTATGTGATCGGAGATCCCGTGAATTAGAATTAGGAGACAAGCTGTTGGTAGACTGAGAGGAAAGTATCCCCACTTTAATGAACACCACTCCGTGAAGATGCAATACTTTCCTATTCTGCACGGCAGGTTGATTTTATCTTAATGTGTCCTAAATGGATTAATCTTAAGCAGAGATGTTGTTCTGCAGAACATCTGTTGAAGAACACACCTATATGAGTCTGACTGTCAAACGTCGCAGTCTATGAGAGTTGGGTGCTCTCTAATAAACTTATGAAAGGCCATGGAGTATGACGCATAAGCTCCACCCGCGGGGAAGTCCCATGGTAGCCCAGTATCGGTCAAGACTTTGTGTGAAGCTAGGTTGCAGCAAACTTGCAGTTCGAGGCATAGTCCACTGTACAAGTCGCAGCCTAGTGTAGCATAGAATTCTAGGTGGAAGTTCAACTTAACAGTCTCCACTATAGTACCGGTATATAAACAGTGTTTTGGAACCAAAGGCAAATTACATGTGCCTCTGGGATCTGATGGGGGATTGCTGGAATTTTGGCCCAAATAGCCTAGCCCATTTTCCATTCCAATTATTCCTGAAAATCCTAGGCCCATGTGGCCCATTCATGCATGGCAAGAGGTGGGACAAAAGTTTAGTCCCACATTGTTAGTTGAAGGAGGTTTTCATCAGCTTATAAGGGAGACTCTCCTACCACTTGGTAAAAGGATGAGAAGGAGAAGGAGAGAGTCCCACACGTGCGCTCCTCCTCCTCCGCCGCCCGCCTCGCCACGCCGCGACGCGACGCGCGCTGCGGGAATCTCGTTGCCTGTTCGTTTCGCCTGTCTACAAGTGCCTATAAGAGCGAAAGGTCGCCCCTTTCCTCAGGCATCTATCAGAACCATCGCCTCCAAGTTTCAGAGCACTGAGCTGCCAAAAGTTCTTCCCCATCCCATCTTGTGGCGTGCACCACGAGCCGGGACAGTAGGCCTCCGGAACCCCGCTGCTTCTAGTCCTGTACAGGAGAAGGGCGATAAGGTTTTTGGAGAGCGCTATCGGCGCGACTACTGGCTTCGTTAGGGACTCCATCACGGAGAGCGACTGCGGCGACGTCTTCCCCGACGAGGACTTTTTCCCCGACATCAGCAACCTCTTCATCGACGACATGGCCAACGGCGGTTCCAACGTCGGCGGTTCCTCTTCTGCTACTGCCGTGTATATCTTTTTTCTCAATCTTGTTCTGATCATATCTGAAGTGTTACGCCTTGCAGTTTGTTTGGTTATATGCCTTAATATGTATTCGCTATTTCACATGATTAGTATATTGCATATTACTCTAATCATGTTTTATTTAGCGTTTATTATGGATAATTCGCTTGGTAAATTGCTCTTATTTTCAACAGGGGTTCTTGAGGCGTGGAAAGAAAGGGGTGTAGACAAAACACTTATAACTAAGTAATCGGATTTCACAATTTTAAGTTAGTAGGCAAGTTCTTCTTTTTCTATGTGCTGGCGTATCAAGAGAGTGATGGGTGCAATAGCGTGGCAAAGTCAATGCCTTCATCTTTTCCAGATGTGGATCATATTGTCCCCCAAGAAGGTGCTTTTTTTCTTTCTTTTGAAACGGGAGAAAACCCTCTTTTTCAGATATGGAATTAATGATTTTCCCAAAAAGAAGTGAAGATTTAGCACTGCAGTAGGCATGTGGCATTGTCGCTGCAGTCTTGTAGACAATATGTTGCCTTATTAATAGACGGCCGGGCACACACTTGTTGCTAAGAACAACGGGGGCTGTTAGTGCTGCCCGGGAATCACAGGAATTAGACATGCGTGTCTCCAAATATGGACGCAAGACAAGAGACACCACACGAGCTGATGCTCTGAACCTTTTTATCCTGCTGATGATCCAAGCGAATTCGACAAATGGATGGTTGTCAATAATGGAATCCAATACCTTCAACTAATTAATAGGCGTTTGATCTAAGCAAAGATATCGCAGTAAAAAAAGTTGTGGCCGAAAGCAACCACGTTGGAGACACGCATGTTCTCAACTTTTTGTTTCGTATGGAGGTTTAGCTTTTAGGCTATCCCCTACATTTAAAACATGGCGCGCGTGAGTTCTTTACACTTTTTATATAGCTGGGCATATGCCTGTTTCGAGAAGTTCTTTACACTTTAAAAGAGAAAAGTTAATTTTAAGTTAAGTTCTACTCTTATACGGAGTACTTTTTTGCTTCACAGGCATGACACTTCAACGTGGAATTCATTACGCCACCTTAAATTGAAACTCAAGCTTCAAGGCCCAACTTACCATGGCAGGGTTGGCTACAGTAAAATAGTATAGGAGTGGAACTTAACTACAGCTAATTAAACGTTTTTCTTTCAAATTGTGAGGTCTACTTCAGTGTCACCCCCTCCCCCTCCTCCCTCTGCAAAACCTACAAAGATGAAAACACAAGGATGGGCATAATTGGCGCATACCCCTTCGGTTTGGAAGAAAGGAATATGTATCGGCAAATCCCGAGCGAACTTATGTTTCCAGTTTGGGAGAGGGGACACCGAAGCAGAAGTCGTGAAGTAGACACGTGGTGTCAGAAAAGTTATGATGTGTGCTTAGGTATAGAATTTTGTTGTCCTTGCATGATTTGTTAGTCTTTGAAAATCGTCCAAGGAGTTTAAAGATTGGCGAAAAGTGCGTCCAGTGAAAGCAAATAGATTTGAAATTGACCACGCCTGCTTTTCGACTAAATCACAAGTGTAATAAATAGTACTCCCTCTGATCCTAAATAAGTATCACGGTTTTGAACTAACTTTAGTTCAAAATGGCGACATTTATTTAGGATCGGAGGTAGTAGTAATAAGTTCATAGTAAAGAAGAATAAACGTAGAAGTCAACACCCCAGATCTTTCTTTTGTGTGAACACAGAGCCTGTGATGTTTGACATCAAAAAGGGCAAGGATGTGTACACAGCGAAGGTAGAAAAAGTTTCTCCTCTAGAAACGGTCATTTTTTTGAAGTGAAAACTCAGAAGAGACGATAGCTACTCCTTCGAAAAGAACAAGGGATAGCAACATGCTAGCTAGGGCTCAGCAAGAGCTGCCTGCCTCAGTGCCTCTACACATCACGAAACAGCAATCGTACAAGCTTCTCTCTCTCTCTCTCTCTCTCTCTTGGGGATGTGTCGATGCAGCGGATGCTGTATCCGATGCTTTCATACATGCAAGTCAAGCTACTCTACAACGTAATATTGCTGAAAGATCGCGAGAGTGCGACTGTCTAGCATACTCTACACTCTATACTGCCCATCAATACGTACGTACTCTTGCACGACAGATGTGGACGTGCAACCCCCGTTTTTTAAGTCGTCAGCATTAATGTTTGGGTGCATGCCATACTGTATATCCATTATTCTCGAAGAAGTGGAAACGTAACAAGTAACCAACAGCATGACAGTCGAGTTCCCATGCTATAAACTGTGTCTGTGTGTGACCATCCTCGAAGAAGTTGAGGCGTAACAAGTAACCACAACATGACAAATCGGGCTCACTTTTTGGTCAATCGGATTAGGCGGAAGCTAGGTGAGGGGCGTGAAAAAAGGGAAGGAAGATCGGTATCTGTGTGGCGCCGGAGACTCTGGACACGGAGTGTGCTCCGTGGGAGGCACGGCCACGGTTCCGGTCGTGGCGGGGCAAGCGACCACCGAGGGAACAAGTTGCTTCCCCGCCTTCTCAGGTGACTCCAACGCAGCACCGCCACCACGCGACATCACCTCCCTGTCCGTTCGACTGTACGTCCCTGTGTCCACCACCGCCGCGAACGACCCAGCCTGGCTGCCTAGCTTGAACCGTTCCCGACTAGTACTATATACGGTACCAATTGGTAAACATCGGGCCGTCATGTCGCTCCGGTCGTTTTTACCGTTTCAAAGTCTGGCTTGTGCAAGAAGAAGGTGCGGTTGCTGACTCGAGACTCATTAGGTTCAGATCCACGGACGTGGCTATTCGGCTCACGGGCACCCATCATGAAAAAATATATTTTAAAATTTTTAAAAAATTAAAATAAAATTTCTACATCTACATTTGAATATTTTATCTTTGTTTATAAGTTTTCGGGGTGAAATAACATTCTACGTGTTCCGTGTAAAAAAGACAAAAAAATGTCACGTGAATAGTCGTACTCACGTGATATTTTTTTGTCTTTTTATACATGACATATAAAGGGCTTGTTTGATTCGTAGGATAGAAAAAGTATAGCAATAGGAAAAACATAGGATTGAAATATCATGCTAACTTGAATCCTATGTGAAGAAGAATTTTGTTTCATGTAGCAAAGGAATTTTTCCATGAGGTATGATCTAATGTTTCTTTCATATAGGAATTGCACTACAAGATTCCTATATGATGCGTTCCTACGAATCAAACAACAACATAGGAAATTTTTTCATAGGATTTAAATCCTACACAATTCCTATACAATTCCTATGAATCAAACAAGCCCAAAATGTTCTTTCATCCCAAAAACTTGTGAACAAACATAAAATATTCGAATGTACATGTAGACATTTTTTTTTGATTTTTTTGATATTCTAAAATATGTTTTCTCACAATAGGTGCAAATTCACCCATGAGCTAAAAGGGATTTCCGCAGATCCTCCCGTTTCTATCGACATGAACGGAAAGGAGAATAAATGAAGGATGCATTCCACGATAACCAACATATCTGGGACGCAAAAATAAGAGCATCTCTAGCGGAAGCACGATAAATTCACGTTGTAAAATCGCAGTGCAGCGTGCTGCATCCGGATGGAGCGCGAGACACCGACGATAGCTCCATCGGACGCTGTATTTTATACCGCGCGCGCATAGATGCCGGCGACAACTCCACCAGGCGCTACAAATTACAGCGTGCGGCGCCAGCGCAAACATCGTCAATACAACTATACATGTTCAACAAGATCAAAAATGAAAAAATAACAATAAATGATTGGAAACTCCACATGGCATCCAAAATATCATAGTTCAACTGCATCACATAGTTCAATGCAAAGTACAACGGAGTTCAACACCACATAAAACCAAGTTCACAACATCCATGCCTCACGCGAACACATCTCAATTGTTGACACGCTCATTTTCTCCATTAGACTCTTCGACGGTGGTATTGGCATGTGTCATTGAATCTTCGTTGGCTCGATCACTTGAAGGACATATTGGAGAAACAAGGGAGACCATGACCCCGCCCCCCCCGACGGTGCTCCCATGCCACCATAGCCTCCATAGCCACCCATTCCTCCAACTCCACTCATCGGTGCATCCATGCTGCCATAGCCACCAGGTTGACCTCCCATGCCTCCATAGCCTTGCATGCCGCCATAGCCACCCATGCCGCCATAGACACACATACCTCTCGTGGAATTCATACCTCCAAAGCCACTCATAGGTGCACTCATGCCTTTCATACATTGCCGATGATTGCCAATGTTCTTTTTTCGCCAACACTTCATCGTGAGCAAGGTTTACATACTCCTTTTGCCTTTCATGCATTGCCTAAGTTTCCTTGAAAAAGAGTTCTTTCTCCTCATCCAATAGGCGTTGATACTCTTGATTGGCCACCTTTTGTTCCTCCAATGCAACCTTCCTCTCCTCGGAGACAGCTAACCTCTCATCCACTGCGGTCCTCCGCACTTCGGCCTCCTTGCTCCTTACCATCATCACTTGTTGATCAACATCTATCATAGTGGCTTCGGCAGTTTTCCTTCCAAGCACCTCCATCCCTTCATGGTTCTTCCACTTCTCCTCGTTGCAAAGAATGTCATAGCAATGGAATAACACAATTTCCTCGGTGGTATCTTCTTACCCTTCTTGTTCCTCTTTCCCTCATCTTTGAACAAACTTTGAGACATGTTAAGCTATAAAGTGAACAAAAGAGAACACATGAGTCATGTAAGACAAAAAACATATGCACGTAACCAACAAAATAGTAGGACACAATAAAACTTACCCTATCCACATCATTTGTGCCACTTGGATTAATTACGTCAATATCCTTTTGCACACCCGCCCACTTTTGACAATCGGTGTCGATGATCGACCAAGAGGACCGACGAGAAAATTCGGTGTGCTCGTTACCACTTGAGTTGCTTGCATCAAAGTACTCCTTCATTCTCGCCCAATATGTATCTCTAGTTTGATATGTGCCAACCGTTAGATTTATGCCAATTTTCAACCAACTCTTACAAAGCAAGACATCCTCATCGACGGTGTAGTTGGAGGACCTACACCCTCCAACTCTGTACTCTTTAACAATGCCCTCTCCATTTTCGTCTACTTAAAGTTCCCCTTCCTCCTCCTCCTCCTCCTATTCTTCATAACCATTTTCTTCATCCACATATGCATGTGCGAAGGAGGATCCAACATTCATGGTTTCTAAAAATGTGTAATCATCAACACTACATAGTAATTGAATGAACCAAGTCAAAATCAATGCAAATCTTCATCTATGTCAATAAAATAGTAAATAAGAGACACATTTACCTTGTGGCCATTGTGTGGAGCACCTGGCGCACGCCGCCTACGGCTGCAGCGGTAGAAGGCGCCCTCGCTGCCGATGAACCATGCGACACGGTCGGTGCAGCTCGGGATGCTTGTGGGCTCCCCGAGCACCGGTACTACGGGTAGTCGTCTTCTTCATTGGCTTCTTGGCGGTTTTGGGGAGAGGAGCCGCCGCAGCCGACCGCTTGGCGCCTACGACCTTGCCCTTCGGCGCTAGCGGCGGCAGCTGCGCTCCACTGGGGTGCGTCGGCCTGGGAGGCACGAAGAGTACATGAGCGGCAGCCGAATTGCTCCCCGCGGCGGCAACTCTGCTAGGGTTTGGCACGGGCGACTCCGGAAATCCTCCAACGACAACTGCACTTTGGGGAATTGAGTAGGGAGGGGAGTGTCCCACAAGGCTCGTTCATCATCGGCGGCCGCGCAGTGGGTAGGAGAGACGGCGGTCGAGGTTGCGAGCGCGGGAGGGTGAATTTCTAGAGCGGGCATTTGTTCCTTCCCGCGCGAGATAGAGCGATGTCGTGTATGTTAGTTCACTCTCAAAATATACTGCGGCGGATAGCACGAAACGCAGCGTGCGGATTTTTTTACAACGAGACCAACTATACAGCGCATGCTGGAGCGCGCAATTTTTGCGTCGACGCGCTAAATCAGAGTTATTATAACGCGAGAGCTATTTACGGCGGCTGCTCGAGATGCTCTAATTATACAACTCTGATATTTTGCAGCTAGTTTGTTGCCCTTTCGGCATCGTGGAATTTTTTCCGTCCATACGACCCATTGAATCTCGTAGGCACCATGATGATTGGTCTTTTCATTAAACTACACCCGCTACGCTATATATTGTATATCATATATATGCTTGGGTTGGGTTGACACTCTATGTTTGGGTCGACAGTTTTGTTTCATTAGAGTTTCTTTTTTTTATTGTCTACCAATGATAATCTAGAATGAATATTCTAATGGAAATGGGAGTTCATGATACTGAAATAGAAGAGGTAGTTGTGGGCGATCTAGACTAGGTGGAAACTCGATGACCCCATTAGGGATCTCGGGTACATGTTATATAGGTGGGAAGAGGCCCCACTGTAGCATGATACAAGGATTACACCGTATAAGGTGGTGTACTACATCATGCCTATATGGATACGGTATACGTTGTCTAACAACCTTCCTCAACCGAAACATATAGAAAGGTTGATATTATGCTTAAACTTATTTATATTTTTTATAGGAAGAGATTGCGTGAAACCATCAGCTACCATCAGTTTATTTTCTGCTACTCTCTCTTATAAAGTGAAAGTTAATTTCAATGTGTTTTGTGCGGGCATGGAAGACACGATTTATGACAAAATAAGTTGCACCTTGATTGTCACAGCATAGACAGAGTTGTTGCTATAGTTTGACACCAAGCTCACCAAGAAGGGCTTCAACCCAAATCAACTCGGATGTTGCATTGGCTACAATTTTGTATTCAGCTTTAATACTGGATCATGATACGGTATCTTGTTTTCTAGCACTCCATGTGACGAGGGTCGAGGGTTAACCTCGGCAATGCCCATTGTTATGGACTTAGGGTTTCAGGGAAAGAGGAGCGATGATGATTTCGTTGGCTTAACAGACAAACAAGGGAGACGATTTACCCAGATTCAGGACCTCTTAGAGGAAACCCTACTTCCTTCTTGTCTGCTCATATTATCAGTGGAGAGTACAAACTCGTTGAGTCGACTAGATGCGATCCCGCTGAGAGAGAATGACGTGCGTATATGATATATCACGCCCTCCTTGTTGGACCCTCCTAGCCTTTTTATATGGGGAGGCTAGGTCTCATGTACCAATACTAGTAGATGACAGGTTAGAGTTTATATGTAGTGTAGGGTTGTACTTTCCTTGTCTTGTGCGCTTGGAATCAGTGTCCTTGTAGGCTTCGTGTCAGTTGAATCATCGTGGTCTTCATGGATCTCCGTATTTCTTCAAGTGGGCCTTCCATCGGACCACACCGTATATGTCAATAGTGGGCACTCGAAGGGTTATGCCGATGTCAGTATCCCCGAGGATATGTTTGGATGCTTGCATCCGAGCATAGGCTCAAAGTCCTTCTATTTAATGCGCCCATAAGATATGCCCAAGGATTTCTTCGCATATGCGAACTATAAGTTCATAAGTCTTTTTTCATGGGGATACTGGTATAATGAGTTTGGTGCATACGACGGATAAGCAACCAGTTAATTTCTCTCAGGTAAAAACATCATGAACCTTCTCAATCTCTAGCCCCCAGACTCGAACCTGGTATATACTGGCGTAATTCAGCTCGGACAGCGGAGGTCTTATCGGGTACTAAATTCCAGTTTTATGTTCGGTACTCAACGTATTCGTCGGGACTTTTCATCATATCTAGATATGGAAAAGTTCTAGCAGAATGAATTCGCGTGCGGTTACTAGGTCCGCGAGACGTATCCTGGGGTCTTCTCTTCATGTTGTAAACACGATATCCATACATGTTATCGCGACGGGCGCGGTCTGAGAGTTCAAAGATTTTTTGGCTGCCTTGGTTGGTTGATGCAATGGTTGAAGTTGTCATGTTCTTGAAGTGATGTTGGCAATTTCATCGGGTGCGCGACCATCTCTCCCGATGGGAGTATCCAAGCATAGGCTGGAAGATCGTCTTCATCCGAGGAGGTACTCGACTCGGTTCTATGACATCTTGTTAATAGGTTAGTTCCAGAAAATACATAAAAATGCCACGAAGTGCAAACAAAACATAAAGCAATTGGTGTAAAACAAGCATGGAGCATAAAAAATTATAGATACGTTTGCAACGTATCAACATCCCCAAGCTTAACTCCTGCTCGTCCTCGACTAGGTAAGTGATAAAAAGAATAATTTTTGAGGTGACATGCACCATCACAATCTTGATCAAGGTATTGCAAAGCATTGATTGTTGGGATCAAAGTACTCTAGACATAAGCATGTTAGATATATTTCTAACAGTAACACATAGAAACTATGTTGCAACATGAAAGGCAACACAAACAAAAGATCATGAATAATGTTTTGAAAGACATTTGTTTGTTTCACACATAGAAAACATAGAAAGAGTGGTATTCATCTTTTCCTTCATGGAATAGCAAAACATAAATGCATAGGACACCTTCGAAGTTCATAAGGGTGACTAGATACAAATAATTTAAGAACAAGCAATACCATAATTATTGTAACATCCCTAAAATCATGATTCAAAACTCATACATACCATCCATGCATCCATCATCATTTAGGGTTTTATCTCAAAATCATTTCAAAAACAGGATTAAAGGTTGCTCATTATTTGATGTATGAAAACCCTAGACTTTGTGCTACATGCTAATAAGAAGGGTGCTATTATTCATTTAGGATGTTTTGAATTCAAACTTAAGTGATTTCAAAATCTTGGGCAAAGTTTCAAAACAAAATATGGAATAAAACCAAAGTTATGCCTATTATTATATCTCCAAAAAGGCTTGGTTTTATTGTATTATTTTCAAATAACCCAAGTGGGTCTGAGTGAACAAAGGTGTTTGACACTTATTAGGGTGAAAGGATCACTATACAAAAAGCTAGAACAGGTTTGAATTCAAACTTATTTGAAATGGAGTTTGAAAACCATTTCTAGAAAATCAATCAAAAAAAGAAAAGGAGTAAAGAAGAAAAAAATAGACAGCCAGCCAATTTGGCCGACTCATTAACACGGCTTGTCAGCAGCCCTCCACCATGAAACGTTTTATTTCACCGCCCCGCACCAGCTCGTACAGCGATGTGACCCACTCCTCCTCCTCTTCGCGACAACCGGCCCACACGGGTATGGCTGCCTCCACCCCACGACTGGTTCATCCCCAAATTGACGCTGGCCGTTTCTTGTTGATTTGTGCAGCTTCAATTCGCGTAAATGCCCGAGTAAATCTCGCTCGTATCCTGGCTACTTAAACCTCCGCCTCTCCATTCTCCCCAAACCCAAGCCAAGCGCCCCCAGTCGCACGAATTGCTCACAACCCCGCTGTCTCCGATGAGCCAGCCACGATTCCGCCAACTCGACCACCCTCGCTCCTGGTTCACACGAGCAGGCTCCATTTGACCTCGCGCACCTCCCAGTACCACTAGCTCGCCCGCGCGTGACCCAGAACGTCGGCAACGCAAGCGACTGAGCGCCACCGTCTTCGGCATCAACTCCGTCGAGCTCCCCCGGTAAGTTCAGACTGCCCCAAGCCCCCTCCTTCATGCAAGCGTCTTCTCCGTGATCTTCTGCATCTGACCAAACCTTCTGTTTGCCTCCTCGTGACCGACAGCGTCGTCTTCAACCTCGAACAGAGCCGCCCGTCGCCAGACCCTACTCCGGCGTGAAATCCACCACAACCCTAAGCGCCCCTTGCCGAGCCGTTTATACGTTTAGCATCACCTCGTCCTTGCGATCACGGTGAGTATCTTCCCTACCCATCTAGCTTCCTGTATCGCCGGCGCCGCCACCATCTGGCCGTCGCCACCGCGCGCAGCCGGTAAGCGCCGCCAGTTAGTGGCTTGCTGTCTGTGTTCGTTGGATCTATATCGTAGGGCTATGATAGATTATAATCGAAGGGGTATCGCATGCCTCTGCGCCGCTAGATATAAGTTATATCCTACGGTCTGCGTCTGTCGATCCAAATGAATTGGTACGCGCCAGTAATATTGCGACACGTGTCTAGGGTTGATTCAAAAACAGAATTCAAAAACAGATTTAGATCCAGATTTCAAATGGCTATAACTTGAGATTCCCACGTTAGATTTTTGCAAATTTCATACCGTTGGAATCAGTGAATCAAGGCCTTTCTGAATCTGCAATGTGTTTAACAAATAGTATATGTTAAAATGAATTTGTATGCAGAAACATGTTTAGGTCCATTTTGAGTATAGATTTTGTTTAGCAAGTTGTTGTAGGGCTAAATAAATTTAGTTAGCAAACTTTTTGACTTAGTTATGTTCCTGTATCTTGTACTTGCTTAATGGGTTTTCACAAATCATCATTTAGCACCTTCTTGCATGCATGCATACATAATTTTGTTTGTATATAAATTGTGTGTAATTGTGTGCTACAAATTTTATGTGTAGATTTTGCTAGTGACTGTGAGTGTGAAGAGTGCTACTCTCCCCATTACCAAGGCAAGTGATACTTCATAATATTTCCACCCTTTATTTTGAATAAGCATTAGAATTATTTTTGCTAAGTCTTGCATGCTACTTTTGCCAAATGCTATGTTGGGAAATCCTATGTAGTGTAGAATTGTAGAATTGCTAGGGAATTTTCCTAAGTTAAGTTACTATGCCATGCTTAGCCTAGCTAGTAGAAAACAAGGGTTGGCAAAGTATGTACATGCTATGGTGAAATAATTCTAAGTCCTTTGGGACTCATGCTTTTCTTAATAAAACAACTAAGTCAATGAACTTCCTGGGTGGAATGGGACTTGAATGGTGGTTTTTGGTTGAGTGGTTACACAAGGCCATGGATTTGGCTTGTGTATCTCACTTGTGGTATGCCACCCAGGAACAAAGGGATTTGGAGGCCAAGTGTTGAGAAAGCTTACAGTGCAACCACTTGGCAATATGGGCTCTACCATGATCATATCGATTGCTAGAACTTAGTCACTTGGACAGTTGGTGGTAGTGGGAATGATAGGTTGGAACGCGTCCATTTGACTAAGGAAAGGCTTCTGAAAGGTCCTGTCTTGGTAAACCAAGTCTGGTGGGGAAAGTGCACAACCTCTGCAGATGGAAAATCTAAGTACTTAGCCAAGTCCATGGCAATGGACAACTTGAGCATCAAGATATGGAAGCTACACTAGTGCAGAACGGCCCATGCGTCCCGGTTGGTAAGAGCCATTAGTCCCGGTTGCCCAACCGGGACGGGGCAATCGGGACTAAAGCTCTAACCATTAGTCCCGGTTGCCCCACCAACCGACAAATGGGTGCGTGGCGGGCAGCGCGAGGGTGGAGCATTAGTCGGTTCGTAACACGAACGGGACTAATAACTTTCTGCCATGGCGAGATTTAGCTCATTTCTTCGCCGCGAAGAATTCATTGCACATTTTGTTGCCGCGGCGACATTTTCGCCACTTTTGTGCCGCGAAGAATTCATTTAGGTTGTTTTATTGTTTATTTAGTGTTTTGCACTTATCAATGAAGGAACCTTGTATTACACAAGATCATCATGACAATATTACATTCAATACACGGATCGAGTTCATGCACTACATACAAAAGTATTCCCTTGTCTATACATGGATCGAGTTGCTATTTTTACAATCCCTATTGTCTATACAATGAGAATAGTATTCCCCTTTCGGTCTAGGACTTACGCATCCAAGAATCCCGCCAATTCCTCTGAATTGCTCGTCTGCGATCCTTTGGCGTAAGACGTCCGTGGACGTTCGATCTGATTTAAAAAAAGTCGTCTATATGAATGAAACTAAACACAATTTGTTTGAAAATAAAACTATAGAAATTGTTTACATACGTGGAGTTGCTCTAAATTTCTGCCCTTCTCATCATACGTCTGCGGATGAACTCGCATACATAGTATCCACATAGATTGTTACCGGTCCTGCGTCGGGCACTTTACGAGAACATAGTTCAATCAAAATAATAATCAAGCATGATAATAAGCGTATCAAAACTAGAATCAAAGAGATGCGGATATAGCTAGTGATGCTTACATCTAGTGGTTGAAATGTAAGCTCCTCTTTTCAAACACCCTAGCCTTGTTGGTGAACCGTTTCCAAAGCCCGTGAAGAAAACGAATAAAAGAAGTTATTAAGTACTTGATATCATAAAATTCACGAACGTTGCCGATATAGTGTCGTAATGATTAGAATTACATTTGGAGAAGTATCGCATGTCCTTCCACGTCTCAAGGGGTTTATGTTTGAGTCCATGACTAGTACACGCCCTTTGTCAAGTTGAATGATTAATGAATATAGTGGAAGCTGCGAATGCATAACTAATCAATTATATACTTAACACCGAGTAAGCGAAATAGAAAGTGTATACAAGACAATAACACTCACTTTCGAAGTTGTAAGGAAAAAGTATTTCCCTTTTGGTTTCTTGAAACCTTAACGCGTGTACTATATTATCCTCCGTATCACGGGGCTTATTTTGAGATTAGCTTCATGAACCCAATATGGGTCAATGAAGCCAATATCATAGATTTGTCCTCTTTGCATTCGAGAATCTTCATTACGCATATTATAGTATGATTATATACATGCAATAAACAAAGTGAGATAGCTGGAGACTAAGTTAATTACGAATTAGTACTTACAGGACAATAGGCACCGATGGCGATTTGTCCAAGGCGTCTTGATTGAATAATTGAAATAGCTCATCAAATTCAATGGATATCATGTCATCACTTTCTTTCCCATGATGCTTTTTGTAACCCTCGGCACTATCCGATTAGCGGCCCTTGTGGTGTGCATGTACCGATTATGCAATCTTCGCATTTTGTTGAAAGATTATTTACCTCCTCGTGTTTGACGAGAGGTTTGCCGTCTTGGTATTTGTATGCTACTTCACTCACGGGAAGAACTCTAATCGGGATAAGTCTTGGGCAATACTCATACCTTGAGCGGTAGCTTCTCCGTATTGCAAGCACCTCTGGATCATCATCTTGCACTTGCCCCAATTTGCTCGACCCCACATTGGTTTGGGAAATCACCTTGAGAGGGCGCAAGTCTGTTTTGCTTGTTCTCCGAGCTGGGCAATAATAGATTTCGCTTGCATCGATCGCTCTTGAGGCTTTTTGTCGCATGTGACTTGAGAATAGAAACGCTCATAGTCGATGATAGCTTTGGCTCGGGTTGATGAAGAGTCTTTAGCATTTTCAACACTTTGCCTTTTTCTTCTTTGGTCTTTGGGAACTCTGGCTCTTTCGGCCGCCTCGGCTTAGCAACGCTGCGTTTCGCATCAACCCGAGCCGATCTCCTCTTGATCTGATCATAAGCTCTCTTGGGAGGAACCGTTGGTACTTTTGGAAGAGGCTCTTGTTTACGTTTCGGCGATCGCTTACGACCTTAAGATGGCGTGCGCTTCGCTTTTATCCCGAGGCGCCGGCGATGGCTCCTTGGATGGCTGCACCGGAGATTGGTGAGGCGACGGGCGGGTGAGGCGAAGACGGCTGCCAGCAGCGGCGGCGACCTCGGAGACGTGAGGCGGCGAAGATGGCCTTGGCGTGTGATTTGAAGCGATACAATCCTTGACCATAGAATGGTGGCGTTTTTGCATCACCCAGATCCACATCCCCTTCACCGGCGGTAGTGAAGATCCAAAACCTCAAAGGTGGGCATGATTTCATCCACGCCGACAAGCGTAGCCCTCGGAACCGGACGACCGTGGTAAGTTGGTGTGGGTCCAATTGGTAAGGCATAGCCGACCGCCACCTTCATTGATATGTTCACAACTTTGACATGTAGCTCGCGATGTGTCATCTCTGTGATATCATCCACTGGGTATGCAGGAGCCATCGTCGGTGCATCATCGGCATCGCCATTGTCATCACCGGGACCTCGGTGGAAGCCACTGCTTTTCGATTATTCGATAGGCGGTAGCATCGAATGCGGTGTCTTTGCTGAGATGGGCGCTAGTACTTTGCTCTTTAAGTGAGTTAATTTCATCTTGTTGTTGCTTTAATCGTTCTTCAATTAAACGCGTTCGCTCTTTCGACTTTCTGCTTCAACCGCCTGTCCTTACTCCTCTGACGGCTTCTATCAGGATATTTCTTCCTCTCTTCGGGAAACCCAGTCCTCCATGATTGGGAGCCTATTGTGCCTCGTGTTCGTCCATCATGTTCCTTATTTCCATGGGGCGAGTGTGAGCTCATCATTCTCTCTATCGGGAATGAAGTCCCCATCTTTAACAGCCTTTACTGCTTTTCTCATCCTCTCGATTGGAAAGGGGTCTTCTTTATGTCGTATGGTATATATACACCTCCCTTCCGAGTCCAACGTGCCCCCATGCCCGTAAAACCAATTCCTTGCACGTTCTACCCAATCGTCTGTCTCTGGGGTGATATTTTTATCACGCAGTTCCTGCTCAAGTTTCTCCCACTTAGGAATGCCACCAGAGCCACCTTGCCCCATAGTATGGTGATACTTCTTGTTAGCGACATTCACTTATTCGTTTGGACATTTTCTTAGCTTTTTCGATTTCTTGTATTCCACAAACTCATCCCAGAATGGTTTTATCTTCTCAAACTGAATATTCTTGAAATCGAGTCTTCTTTTCACGACATAGTCAAGGTGCAATCTTTTCTTCCGATTGGTGAAACATGGGCCATCTTATTCAAAGCCCACTCCACGACCTTAGCCTCCATGGCTCTCCCATGTTGTAAGGCGTCCTCAATGGATCCTCCGCATTTGGATCCAGCTCTATCTTGTAGTTTGAAATTAACCATGAGCCTCTTCCACGGTAAATCTTTGGCGTGGTTAGGGACAAATAAACATGTTCCCTCTTCATCCGCATTAGCAGGCCTATTCCAATTTCTAATGGTGATCGGGATTAAGTCCCTAACGATTACTCCGCATTGTGCCACAAATATGGTTGCGACAACTTGGAGCCGCTCGGTCTGCCGTCTACAGCGACATCTTCGATCCTGAACCTCTCATGGTCTTGCAACTTTTTGGTTGGGCCTCGTCTGCTCTTTTCAGTAGATTCCTTCGATCCGGAGGGCTAAAAGAAGAAAGATCGTCGTTACTATTTCTATATAGATAGCGGATGATTAATTAATGAATTGATTTATATTACATGCACCTTGCCGGAGCAGTCGTCTTCTCGACTACACAAGGCATCGCCTTCTCCCTCGCGGAAGGCAACACCTTCAACCTCAAACAAGTTGTCTACTCCGGTAAAAAGAGGATCACCCTCACCGGAGTTGTTCAGAAACGTTGATACGTCTAAATTATCTTTCCCACGGATCACACCTTGGATCAACTCTTCCTTTTCTTCGTCTCTGACGTGTGGGTCCATATTTTCTGCATAGGTGGAAAAACGAATAAGTCAAAGCGGCTAAAGGAGAAAGTTAAGGAGAAACCACGATATACATACACAATAATAAAAATGAAGAGAAACCTAAACCTAGCTACAAAAAGGAAACCGTGTAGTAGATAGGTAACTCTAGCTAAAATCAGCGGTTATCAATATTCCGGAGTTCGAGGGTGTAACCTAGTTCGGAGAAACCTCCGATGCATATGAGAGGAACCCACATGCACCTAAGGGTATTAATGATTCCTTATCTAACCACGATGGTGGCAATGTGAATCGGTGCAGGGCTACCACATTGATGACCCGGTGGGGCAAGACCAATAATACCAAACTAATTAATAAACCTAATAATACCTAACTAATAATAAACCTAATAATCGAAACACGAAAAGAAAGGAAACAATCAACACATGGCATCGATGCAATGCTCAAGCAAGTATGATGATATGACAAGTTAATTTGCATTGGAATGTAACCCTAAGACATGCTCGACGATTTAATCGGGTTCCGACGGTGAAAACCCTAACTCGAAACTCGGAACATATGAGAGGGTGCATTTGTTCTTCTAATTATACTTGTCATTTAAATTGTTGAACAATGCATTATTATAGGTTAAATAGATAGGTTTCATTTTTCGAACAATTTGATATATTATTTGTATTTTTTCGACTTATAAATAAAAAGTTATTGAAAACCCTAACTCGGAGAAACTCCGAACACATGAGAGGGGTGGATTTGTTCTAAGTGGGAGAAACTTGAGGTTAAATAGTTAGATCTCATTTTCTGAACATTTTGATATATTATTTGTATTTTTGAGTTATAAATAATTAATTATTGAATTTACAATATTATATCAATTTATGGATTTAATTAAACCATTCTGAATTTAAACAAAACAGAAAATAGAAAACATTTTTGCCACGTAGGCACGTCGAGTGGCGCGACGCCTTGGCCGCCCCAACACGTCGAGCCGGCGCCCACGTCGACGCGGCGGCGCCCGGTGGACGCCGGCGGCAATCGCCCGCGCGCCTTGGCCAGCGCCGCCGCGCCTACTACGCCACGCGCCGCTGCGCCTACTTCGCCAGCCTTGCGCGCCGCAACACCAAGCCACGCCGCAGCCGTGGCGGCAGCGAAAAGGGAGGAGGGCCTGCTCTGGCGGCGACGCTTGGCGGTAAGCGGCTGGCGACGCACACGCCTGCGGCGGTTGGAGGTGGTGGCGACGCGCTCTGGCCGGGACGGCAGCGGCGCTCAGGGCAGGCGACGGCGGCGACTACGCGAAGCGGGCGTCTTCCTATCTGGCGCCGTCGGAGTTGCGAAGAATGGAGAAGGAAGGGAAGGAGAGGAACGCGCCTCCGATTATAACGAATGGGCCTTTAGTCGGTTGGTGGCTCAAGCGACTAAAGGCATATCGATTGGAGCCACCAACAGGACCTATACTCCACTTTTTTTTTTCAATTTTCAGCAATCGAGACGGAGGATTTAGTCGGTTGGTGGCTCCAAGGACATATTCCCTGTTTTCAAAAAAAAATTTCAGGTATTTCTCTCTTTTCCTTCTTATTTTTTATTTTGGGGTTTAAATTTGTATTGTTTTTTAAATGATAATTAATTTGGAATTTAGAAAAACTTTAAACATAAAAAGTGTTTGGATTTGAAAAAATAATTCAAAACCATTTTCTGTTTTAAAAAATAATTAATGTAACCATTTAAAATATGAACCATTTACAATTAAAATGAATTAACTTATATTTTTAATATCAATTTGGAATTTAGAAAAACTTTAAACATAAGAAGTGTATGTATTTGAATAAATAATTCAAAACTATATTCTATTTTTACAAAATAATTAATGTAACCTTATCCAATGAATTAACTTATATTTTTGAATATTAATTTGGAATTTAGAAAAAATTTAAACATAAAAAGTGTTTGGATTTAAATAAATAATTCAAAAACATTTTACATTTTAAAAATAATTAATGTAACCATTTAAAATATGAACCATTTACAATTAAAATGAATTAACTTATATTTTTTAATATCAATTTGGAATTTAGAAAAACTATAAACATAAGAAGTGATAGGGAGGGACGGCCATTGTTCGGATTTTTCCTTTGAAACATGATCAATATACCAAGTCGTATTTTTCCTTTCAACTATGTAACATAATATGACACCACGAAGGATTTTCATTGTTGGATTTTTTGAATTTATTATGCCCGTTTTGAATTATTTGAATTTCTAACTATGGTCGAACGGTGTGCATGAAGATAGGGGCGGGCATTGTTAGAACTTGCATTGGATCTCTGAAGAAACCACATATTGCGAGTTTAAAATGATTTTTCAAAAAATCACGGCGGTAGATCATGTACACATTAGTACAAACCGGACCCACTTCCTGCGATTAAGACATTTGTCCTTTTACGGGATGGACGAAAAGGTTTGAGATGTACGGTTGGGATATAGTCCATGTAAGGTGGTCTAATATTTTAGGAAAATAGGGCGATAGCATTAAAGCGGCATTTTGGTGGTTACTTCACAAAGCGACCCGTTTTGCGCTCGGAAAATGGAAAAGGGCTTTTCCGTGCGACAAAGGAAAACTTCCTCTGCAACATTGCTCTCCATACCAATGTCCACACACATGCATAATATGGGCACAACATCACAAACTATACCGTGATTGACACATAACATCGGTCATTTGATGAAAGCCTTGAAACCTCGAACATGATAGGTCATTTTGTGAAGGTTTTTTCAAACATGATCAATATACCAAGTCTGGTATTTTCCTTTCAACTATGTAACATAATATGACACCACGCGAAGGATTTTCATTGTTGGATTTTTTTGAATTTATTATGCCCGTTTGAATTATTTGAATTTCTAACTATGGTCGAACGGTGTGCATGAAGATAGGGGCGGGCATTGTTAGAACTTGCATTGGATCTCTGAAGAAACCACATATTGCGAGTCTAAAATGATTTTTCAAAAATCATGGGCGATAGATCATGTACTGTAGTACAAACCGGACCCACTTCCTGCCGATTCGTGAGACATTTATCCTTTTACGGGGATGGACGAAAAGGTTTGAGATGTACGGTTGGGATATAGTCCATGTAAGGTGGTCTAGTATTTTAGGAAAATAGGGCGGTAGCATTTTGAAGCGGCATTTTGGTGGTTACTTCACAAAGCGACCCGTTTTTCGCTCGGAAAATGGAAAAGGGCTTTTCCGATGCGACAAAGGAAAACTTCCTCTGCAACATTGTTCTCCATACCAATGTCCACACACATGCATAATATGGGCACAAAATCACAAACTATGCGTGATTCAGCACATAACATCGGTCATTTGGACCGAAAGCCATGAAACCTCGAACATGATAGGTAATTTTATGAAGGTTTTTTGAAACATGATCATTGTTCAACACATTTAGTCCGGATGTAGTCACAAACGGGACTAAAAATATTTTCCGCCATTTCCCACCTCTTCCCAAGTTTTCCGCCTTTCCTTTCTACTAGAGCTTTTAGTCCCGGATGTAGTCACTACGGGACTAAAGATATTCCGCCATTTCCCAAAGCTTCACGCCAAGTTTTCCGCCCTTTCCTCTATATTTAGGGTGATCGTGTCATGGCTATCCACACATCCACACCTTCCTCTCTTAGAACAATGGACAATGCCCCTCTGGGCCATTCGACCCTCGAGGAGACCGTGCCTCAACTACCTTGTCCATCCCAGTACCGCCGCCCATGGCTGGATCTTTGGTTGGAGGGTTCTGTCCCTCCTGTCCCTCAAGGTTCCGCACGCCAGTGACCATCACAAACCACTTCTACCACGAGCTCACGCCGAGCAGCGGATGGATCCCAGTGGGATCCCGACAACTATGACACACAGAATGCCTTCTTCGCTAATAGGCGGGAAAGCTCGCCAGTCGAGGGTGATGGCCGCCACGGTGAACCCAACGAAGTCGGCCGTAAATGCATGGTGGGAGAACCGTACTATCATCAGTGATGCGCTACATCGCCGGGAGACCATCCTGCCTCGGTGCCCACGAGTCCACCATACAGGCCCACACATCCCGGCCGGTGGCGGCATCGTCTTCAGGAGACCCTCTCCCACCGCCGTGAATCAAGGCTGGAATGGCCCCAGTATATATGCCATGGATGGGCCGAGGATCCCGGAGTGGCGGTGGCGATGGCGATGATGATGGCGGCACGATGAAGACCACAGGCTGCTGCGTCTATAGGACTAGGCATGATTATGACTAAAGTGACTTTAGGCGAGTGTTAGCTAGTCCCGATTTGTCGGTTTTAATATTAATAAATGTCTTAAGTGTTACCTAATAAATAGAGAAATGCCTATATAAAGAGGTTCATATTTAGTCCCGATTTGTACGGTTGGGATATAGTCCATGTAAGGTGGTCTAGTATTTTAGGAAAATAGGACGGTAGCATTCAAAGCGGCATTTTGGTGGTTACTTCACAAAGCGACCCGTTTTTGCGCTCGGAAAATGGAAAAGGATTTTCCGTGCGACAAAAGGAAAACTTCCTCTGCAACATTGTTCTACATACCAATGTCCACACACACATGATCATTGTTGCACACATTTAGTCCGGATGTAGTCTGGCCGGGACTAAAGGATTGGCAGTGGACGAACAACACTAATAATAGGGTGAGTGTCGACATTATGTCGGCTTGTACCTTGTCCGGATGGTGTCACCAACGGGACTAAAGATGAACCTTTAGTCCCTGGAGACACCAACCGACTAAAGATAGTCAAGACTAATAATAGGGGTGAGTGTCGACATTATGTCGTGAGTGTCGACATTATCTTTGCTGCTTGTACTATAAATATGCATCCTTGTGAGTCCAGTCCTCCAGCCCAGTTTGAGGCATCTCCAAGATGGTTTTAGAGAGAGGACACCACTACGGCCATTTGGAGATGCCGACGAGCCCAGTCCTCCGGCATCTCCGAGAAACCGTCATAGAGGCACTCCCTAATATGTGAAATTAGTTAGCTCAAGGCGTATTGATCTAGTTAGTGAAGTTACAAGCTGCAAGATGGTTTTCGAGCAGGACACCATGCGGCGTTTCGAGGAGATGCCGACGAGCCCAGTCCTCCCATCTCCGAGAAATCGGTCATAGAGGCACTCCCTAATATGTGAAATTAGTTAGCTCGAGGCGTATTGATCTAGTTAGTGAAGTTACAAGCTGCAAGATGGTTTTCGAGCAGGGACACCACTGCGGCCAGTTCAGGAGATGCCGACGGGCTCCCTCCCATCTCCGAGAATGGTCATAGAGGCACTCCTAATATGTGAAATTAGTTAGCTACGAGGCGTATTGATCTAGTTAGTGAAGTTACAAGCTGCAAGATGGTTTTCGAGAGGGGACACCACTTGCGCCAGTTTAGGAGATGCCGTGAGCCCAGTCCTCCGGCATCTCCGAGAAACTGGTCATAGAGGAACTCCCGGTCCAGCCACAAAATGGGACTAACACTCAAGACATTTATTAATATTAAAACGAGACTACAAAACCGGGACTAAAGGCCACAAACCGCGAAAGATATCCTTCTCAAGCCACAAACCGCGAAAGACATGAACTAGAGTTACATAATATGAGCATGAACTTCTTGGCATATGTCATTCCTTATGACCGCTTCAGACGTAACCATGGAGCATCTTCTTTACTTAACGGAATGCTTGGGTCAATTTTCACTGTGAAGGGCGGAATTTCATCAAACTTATTATAATCTTCTGACATGTCTGTCTTGTCCTCGATTCCCACGATGTTTCTTTTCCCTGAAAGAACTATGTGACGCTTTGGATCATCATATGATGTATTCGTTTGCATATTTTTCTTTTTTCGGTCTGGAGGACATGTCCTTCACATAGAAAACATGAGACACATTATTGGCTAGGACGAATGGTTCATCTCTATAACCAAGATTGTTGAAATCCACTGTTGTCATTCCGCATAACCGGTATATCTTTACCCTTCCCCATTCAGTTGACCCATTTGCGTGAAACAAAGGGACCTTAAAAGAGACTCCATAGTCTAGTTCCCATATCTCCTCTATGTAACCATAATATGTGTCCTTTTGTCCATTCTCTTCTATTGCATCAAAGCGGACACCACTATTTTGGTTGGTGCTCTTTTATCTTGGGCGATCGTGTAGAATGTATTCCCATTTATTTCGTACCTTGGAAATTCAATACAGTAGAAGATGGTGATGCGCCAACAAGTATAGCTGATCTCCAACGGTGGTGTCATTCAAGAGATGTGTCCGCATCCAACCACCGAGACTTCATGTGTTCATCTGTAATCCATGATTCAAAGCTTCCCCGGTTTTTGGGCGTACAATATTCTTGTGTTCCTCCATATGGAGCTGCCAAGGTGGAATTATGTAGAACTGTAGTAGTGTGCTTTAGTGAAAGAATCCGTCCCTACATATCGGTGCTTTCTTTCCCAGCGTTTTTTCCACTTAGTCTTCCCTCATGCCGCGAGTCGAAACACCAATCGGCTTAAGGTCGGGAATAAAGTCAACACAAAACTCAACCTCCTCTCTGTTCCATATCCCTTGGAGATGCTTCCTTCAGTCTAGCACGGTTATGAACATATTTCTTTAAGACTCCCATGAACCTCTCAAAGGGGAACATATTGTGCAGAAATACCGACCGAGAATGGCAATCTCTTCCACTAGATGAACCAGGAGATGCGTCATAATATTGAAGAAGGATGGTGGGAACACCAATTCAAAACTAACAAGACATTGTACCACATCCTTCTAACCTTGGCGAATATCTGGATTGATTACCTTCGAGATATTGCATTGAGGAATGCACACTTCACAATGGTTACTCGAACATTTTCTGGTAGAAGCCCCTCAATGCAATCGGAAGCAATCGTCATAATCACGTGATGATCATGAGACTTCGTTTTGGAACTTTTTCTGCCATATTTATTATCCCTTTATATTAGATGAGAAGCCCGACGGCACCTTGATACTGTAAGGACTTCAAAAAGATTTCCTTCTCGCTTTGGTAAGAGCATAGCTACGACTTAAGTGACGCCTTTATCCGTCTTGTTATCTGTATGCATGTTCTTTGGGTCTTTCATAATTTGTTGGTCCTCCGTGCTTCGTGTATCTTTTGTCTTCCCATACATGCCTAGGAATCCTAGCAGGTTCACGCAGATTCTTCACACGCATCACGTCGATTGAAGAGCGGACACGCAGACTTTCCAATATGGCAGCTCCCAAAATATAGATTTCTTCTTCCACATGGGTGCGTGTCTGTAGCGATGTCGTTCGAACTGATTGACGCGGGACCCTTTCCAAAGATTACTTCTATGTCCTTGACCATACCAAATACATCATCACCATGGGAGTTCGGGCTTCTTCCTGATCTGCCTCACCTTTGAAATGCTTGCCTTTCTTTCTTACGGATGATTGGTCGGAAGAAATCGTCGATTCGCTAGGTACACAACCTTCTTGCATTTATGCAAATATGTACCTTCGGTCTTATCTAAACAGTGGGTGCATGCCTTATATCCTTTGTTTATCTGTCCGAAGGTTACTAAGAGCAGCCAATCATTGATGGTTACGAATAACAACCTCGTAGATTAAATGGCTCTGTTTGTTCTCATCCCACGACGCACACCGGTTTGCCCGACAACCGTAAGAGTTCTTCAACTAATGGCCTAAGGTACACATCAATGTCGCGTTCTTGCTTGGCCTTGGATGAGCACTGCATCATAATGAACTTACGCTTCATGCACAACCAAGGAGGCAGGTAGATACATAGAGACACGGGCAGTGTGTGCGGATCGCTCTGCTCCCAAAAGGATTCATGCCATCCGTTTAGACCAAACCATAAGTTCCTTGCGTCACCGCAAAGTGCAGGAAGTCTCTCGATTTTTCTCCACCGTGACCCATCGCCAGGTGTCTCAACTCCCGTCTTTCTTACGGTCTTCTTTGTGCCATCGCAACAACTTGGCATGCTCTTTGTTTCGAACATGCGTTTCAACCTTGGTATTATAGGAGCATACCACATAACCTTAGCAGGAACCCTCTTCCGAGGGGCTCTCCTCAACATCACCGGGGTCATCTCGTCGATCTTATACCGCAACGCTGCATACCGGCATTTATCTAAATTCTCATACTCCTTACCGGTAGAGGATGCACGATCATTAATGCATGCATGTATCTTTTGCACATCTAATCCCGAGGACAGAGAGTCTTCTTTGCTTCAGAGGTACTATCGGGAAGTTCGTTATGTTTTGGAAACTTGACTTCATTATTTTCACATCTTTTCAAATGAGGAGTCATTAGACCACACTCGCCTTCCATCGCAACAATTCCGATTCGTGCAGAGCTTTGTGCTGCCATCTTCACAATTTGGGTACAACAATTTCTTGTGATCTTCTAACATTCCCTCTAACTTCAACTTCTCATTTTCATTTCACGGTCGCTTTGCATCGAAATGACCCTACCAAGTTCATCACCGGCTCATCGATGCCCGTTCTTCACCTTTTTCCTCTCCATTGTCTTCCATTGCGGTATCAACGTATTCAGAAACATATGATGATAGTTGTTATCATCATCTTCTTCTTCACCATCTTCCATCATAACCCCTCTTTCCCGTGCTTGGTCCAGCAATTATAGTTGGGCATGAAACCTTTCATAATCGGTGGCGCGAATGATTTTCGAGGAAGAGTACTTGTTGTTCGACATTGAACACATGGACAACGTATAAATCCATTCTCTTTGTTTGCGTAGCCACATCGATAAATTTATCCACGCCTTTGATATACCCGCCACCGGTCACCGTACATCCATTCCCGACGTTCATATGCATCATATAAGTAAGTTTATCAAAACAGGACATCATAAATAGTGAAATAACCAATTCACACCGACATGAATTGTATCAATGACCTAGAAAATATAAGATTGCTAACCTCGATCGAGGGAAATAAAGAGGAGAAAGCTCAAGTGCGTCTCGAACACCTTCTATATTTTTGTTCTATGAGAAATTCAACGGATTTTTCACTCAAACATTTCAACAAACACCTTCAATGCATGCATGAAAAAAACTAGCACACACCCTCACACCTTACACCATTCAAAAAACAGTGGAGGCAGAGGGGTCATTTGCATTTAGAGGGCAAGGGCCTTTAGTCGGTTGAAGCCAAGAACCGACTAAAGGTGCGTTCGAGGCCACGTTGTGGCCAAACCTTTAGTCCCGGTTGGTGGCTCCAACCGACGCATGCCCTTACCAACCGGGACCAATGCCCTGCCCGTGCAGCTCCAGCAATGACGGTTGAAGATTAGTCCTTTGGCGCACCGGGACTAATGCTCCGAGGGGTCGCGAACGGATGGCCCTTTTTCCTCTAGTGCTACAAGAATCTCATCACTCCAACTTCTAAGTAAAACTTGTGGGTGAACAAGGGTGAGGGACCCCAATGTCTATTGGTGGTTTCTTGGGAAAGTTTTTGACAAAGAAAAACTTAGAGATTTCAACTAATAGGGAAAACCTATTTTCAAGCAAAGCAAGCCAAGCTACACTTAGCCAAAATGCATATAGTAATATAGTCCACTTAAAATTTACTAAGGTATCACTTGCCAATACTATTCGAAAGTATTGACCCACTTGTAACTTGTGATGTTGCGAGTTACTCGATGATGAGTAGGAGTCATGAGTCTACACTCAACATGCTTGCCTGTGGCACATGAAGATGAAGACTTATGTTTATTTACTTATTCCATAAACTCTTGTATTAGTCCTTTGGCCCTGAGTTGTAAAAGAATATGTTTTATCTCTAGAATGAATGTAATAAACGACCTTTGTATCTGTGTACTTCATCTTAAACTGTGGATGCTAGCATTGATCCAGGGACTAGCATTGCAATCACATGGATCCTTTCCTTTACAAAGGAGGGATCTTACAGATGGTATCAGAGCACTGTGTTGCCTGTAGGATTATGACCCTAGGATTGGAAACCACTAAGGAAATTTTTTAACTACTTCTACACTTGTCTACTCTTCTCGTAAACTTTTCTAATCTTCTCATTCTCACCTCTATTTGTAGATGAACTCCATCAACGAAGCCGTGAAGAAAGGACCACTCATGACCATGACCTTGGAGTGTGAAACTGAGTTTCCCAAAATTCTCAAGGACATCATGGTGGCAATGGAAGCACATGGTGCAGCTGTGTACAAAGGCTTTCTAGTGATGGATGAAGGAGTGGAGTATTGGTGGGTGCAACTTCACTTGTACAAAAACAAGGAAGACAACCACAAAGAAATATGTTTCTGCATGTACACCAACACTGTAATGCACACCACATTCTTTGAGTCAGCCAGAGAAGCAGCTTGGAGGACTATCAAAGAACTTAGTCCTAGAGTCAAGTGCAGAATGCTCAACCTCCAAAAAGACTTAGAGAAAGAGAAGGAACTTACCCAAGAGTTGGAAGCCACCAACCAAACCTTAAGGGGAGATATTATAGACTTAGTGATGGAATCATGTGAACAAGATAGGTGGATTGCCTCTAGGAACATTGTGTTAGCCAACAGATCCAGTGAGATAGGATTGTGAACGCACTTTGTTAGTTGGACCACCACCTATCACCTTATTTTCCAAAATGATACCTTAAATAAGTTTGGACCTTGATTGATGTAACGGAATTATGTATGCATGACTTGTGTGATTTTTGTGTTCCATGGATATGTATGAAATGTTTGTCTTGTTTTATCTTAAATTGTGTTGTCCTAACTTTTCTATCTTATAAATAGATGCCTATTACCATCGACCTTTGTTGAGGAGTTCGAGGTACCGTTTTGGTCCTTGTATCATTGAGCTTACCACTTTGCTCAATCTCCCTCTTCCCACGATTATGGTGCACTCACCAAGTTCGAGAGGAAGGACCTCAGGGCTTCAAGGTGAACCAGCCGGGCCGACGGAGCCTACTACGGAGGCCATTGTCTTCAAGCTTATGCACGATGGCGGAGAGAGGCATGGAGGTCGTCATGCAGGACTGATAGGGGCGTCATAGGCCGTCACTCCCGGCAGGTTAGGGGCACCCACTTCCACGTCTTGAAGGCGTGATGATGATGGATAGTCCATCGACTTTGAGGACGACTCGAGGGATACAGACGAGACGCAACGTCTCTATCTCCAGGACTAAGAGTCTCTTATTAGGCACGTGGACACGGTCAGGACCAACGTCATGCTCGCAATGTGAGCTCAGTGCAACTTCGCGAGAAGGACAAGCTTTTCGCCTGGGGGACGAGATAGTCAAGGAAATGGGCGAAGTTCGAGACCCGGGACCGTAAGTTCAAGAGTCGGGAGAAAGCAGCGTCCGGGATAGGAACAAGAAGATCCGGGACATGACTGAAGAACTGAAGTCCAAGGATTTCGAGCTAGAGCAGCAGCAGATGGTGATTGAGAGGCTTCGCTCCCAGAAGAGGGCTCTCAAGGCCAAGATCGATTCCTTGACCACTACGATTGAGGAGAACAAGACCGCGATGGAGAACGCAGGTCTTACCTTTGTCGAGGAGGAGATTGATGCTGATGAGTAGACTTGACTACTCGTTTATCTTTCATCATCGTACTTGTTATTTGTGAACTTATTATTGGACCATCCGACATGTGGATGGCTTGCCACTTGTGTGTTTTATTTCGAGAACTTGTTATCTGGTTGTTGAACATTTATCTTGTGTTGCATGCTATGTGTTTGCTTGTGATGTAATGTGCATAAATCATCTATGGGTATCTCATTCTTATCTCTATTTGAACAAACCACAGATGCCTCCCCGTCGCGCAAACCCCAACCCCAACAACATCACCCCGGAAATGCAGCAAATGATGAATGCGCAAACACAGCTTATGCAGATGATGACAACATTCATCCAAAACCAGAATAACAACAACAACAGCCCCAATAACAACAATAACAACAATAACAACAACAACAACCCTCCGGGTTTTGATATGCTCACCAGATTTCTGCGTTTGAGGCCAGCTAAGTTCTCTGGGGCAACTGATCCCATGGTGGCCAATGATTGGCTACGTTCTGTAAAAAAGGACTTAGTGACCGTGTACGCACGGATCTTTGAAAAGGTCGGGTTTGCTTGCAGCATCTGAAGAAAGGCCGCCACATGGTGGGACAACTTCCAAATCACTACTCCTTTAGATGAGGTGACTTGGGCTATCTTTGAAGATGGTTTCGCCTTGCTCATATCTCATCGGGAATGATGAGTCGAAAAAGGAGTTTCACAACTCAAGCGGCGCCACCGTGGCGTGGTGAATATATAGAAGAGTTCAACAATCGGCGTTATGCCGGATGAGGTTGACAGATGCCAAAACAAAGGAGAAGTTTCGAAGGCTTGAGCGATGAGCTGAATCTGCGGTTATCGTGGCATATGTTCCAACTTATCGATCTACGTGACAAAGCTACTATTTTGGAGAATAAAATGAAGCAAGTCGAGAGTAGGAAGGAAACACTCCGACAAGCACTGGGATCGTCTCTGGCGATCTCACTATGATGACAGTGGCAGCTCGGGATCCCATAAGCATGGGAAATTCAACAAGCACCACAACCACAACCGTCATGACAACAAGCATCACCGCAGTCATGACAATGACAAGTACAAGAACCACAAGAGTGGACACAAGAGCCACCACAGTGGGAATGGTAGTGGAAGTGGAAGTCAGCCTGCTAAAAGAGACATCAGTCAGGTTGAGTGCTTCAAATGCAAGAAAATGGGACACTATGCAAATGAGTGCCCCGAAAAGAAAGTTGAAGGACCTGTCAAGCCCAATACTTTCCAGAAAGGTCAGGTGAACCACATTAATGTGGAGGAGGTCTATGAGGAGCCTGACACTGTTGCTGGTAAGTTCAGACTCAATTCCATTCCAGCATTTGTACTCTTTGATACTGGTGCATCTCATTCATTCATATCAAGAGCATTTGTTGAAAGAAATGAACTACCAGTAGAAACTATTGGGTGTCCTATAAAAGTAAGTTCTCCTGGTGGAGAAATGATAGTGAATTCAGGATGCCATGACCTAGTCATAGAATGCGGAAAGTATAAGTTTCCCTTTAACTTGATAATATTAAACTCCCAAGGTTTGGATGTCATTCTGGGAATGGACTGGATGACTAAGTACAAAGGAGTGATAGATTGTGCCAGCCATACTGTCTCACTCATGACTCCGGATAATAAAAGGATCAGATTCAAGACCAGCTTTGGAGCAAAGAAGAGTATGCTAAATTCTCTTAAGGGGGTTAGCATGGACAGTGTGCCAATTGTATGTGAGTATCCGGATGTGTTTACGAAAGAATTGCCAGGAATGCCACCAGATAGAGATGTGGAATTTCTGATAGATTTGGTACCTGGTTCTAGACCAATAGCAAAGAGACCATACAAAATGTCAGTTGATGAACTGAAAGAGATCAAAAAGCAACTAGGGGAACAGTTGCAAAAAGGATTTATTCAACCAAGTTCTTCATCTTGGGGAGCCCCAGTATTGTTCGTGGAGAAGAAAGATAGAAGCCAAAGGTTATGCATAGATTACCGTTCACTCAACGAGGTAACTATCAAGAACAAATATCCTTTGCCTAGAATCAACGACTTATTTGATCAACTTGAAGGAGCATGTGTGTTCTCGAAGATTGATCTCCGGTCAGGCTATTTTCAACTCAAGATAAGAGAGCAAGACATACCTAAAACTGCATTCACCACAAGGTATGGATTGTATGAGTATACTGTAATGCCTTTCGTCTTAACCAATGCTCCAGCATACTTCATGAATATGATGAACAAGGTGTTCATGGAATTTCTTGACAAGTTCGTTGTCGTTTTCATCGATGACATCTTAGTCTACTCCAAGAGCAAGGAAGAGCATGAAGGACACTTGCGTTTGATACTTGAGAAGTTAAGAGAGCATAAACTTTATGCCAAATTCAGCAAGTGTGAGTTCTGGTTAGAAGAAGTTGGTTTTCTTGGTCATGTTATGACAAAGGATGGCGTAGCAGTTGATCCTGCTAAAGTTTCAGCTGTGACAGAATGGGAATCTCCCAAGAATGTAAAAGAAGTTCGCAGTTTCCTTGGCTTAGCAGGTTACTACAGAAGGTTCATCGAGAATTTCTCCAAAGTAGCTGAGCGCATGACTGAATTATTAAAGAAAGACAAGAAGTTTGCTTGGTCTGAAGGTTGTGAAGTCAGCTTCCAAGAATTGAAGAAGAGACTTGTGACACAGTTCGTATGCGCAGTTGGAAAAGGATTTCCAAGTATATTGTGATGCGTCTCATCAAGGTTTGGGTGTTGTACTTATGCAAGACGGTAAATTTGTGGCCTATGCCTCGAGACAACTCAAAAATCATGAAGTAAACTATCCTACTCATGATTTGGAGTTAGCCTATGTCGTCCATGCACTCAAAACATGGAGACATTACCTTTTGGGAAAACGTTGTGAAGTGTTCACGGACCACAAGAGTTTGAAGTATATATTCACCCAGAAGGAAATCAATATGAGACAAAGAAGATGGTTAGAGCTTATCAAAGATTACGACTTGAGTTTTCAATACCACCCCGGTAAAGCAAATGTTGTAGCTGATGCTCTAAGTCGTAAGGTGTTTGTAAATGGCCTTACCAAAGGAGAATTTCCAGATTATTTGTGTGCTCAATTCAAAAATCTCAGATTGGAGATTGTGCCTGAAGGACATCTTATGTCTTTGGATGTTCAACCCACTTTGTTGGACAAGATCCAAGAATCTTAGAAGACCGATAAGGAAATTGAAAGGATTAAGGAAAATATTGGCCAAGGGAGAGCTAAAAATTTCCATGAAGACGAACAGGGTACATTATGGCATGGGAAACGTATCTGTGTTCCACAAGATCCGGAGTTATGACTGATTACGCAAGAAGCCCACAACTCTCCGTATTCTATTCACCCGGGTAACACCAAAATGTACATGGACATGAAGGAAAGATTTTGGTGGAACAATCTCAAGAGGGACATCGCCGAGCATATCGCTTTGTGTGATGTGTGTAGTAGAGTAAAAGCGGAGCATCAGAACCCAGCAGGTTTGCTTCAACCACTACCTACTCCTGATTGGAAATGGGACAAGATTGGTATGGATTTCATTACCGGATTACCAAGGACCAGATCAGGATATGATTCCATATGGGTATTAGTGGATCGCTTAACTAAAGTGGCCCATTTCATACCCGTGAAGACAACTTATACAAGTGCCAAGTTAGCCAAAATCTACATGAGTAGAATTGTATGCCTTCACGGTGTGCCTAAGAGTATTGTGTCCGATAGGGGAACCCAATTCACTTCCCATTTTGGAGACGACTACATGAGTCATTGGGAGCGAGGTTGGAATTGATCGCTTTTCATCCTCAAACCGATGGACAAACGAAAGGACTAATCAAATTCGGAAGACATGTTGAGGGCATATGCCCTAGATTATGGAGCAAGTTGGGATGAAAGTGCATACGCATAATTTTCTTATAACAACAGCTATCAAGCCAATTGGGATGGCACCGTTTGAGTTTCTCTACGAAGAAAATGTACCACCCATTGTTATGGAATGGTGTGGGAGAAAGAAGTTTATTTGGGCCAGATCTTATCAAAGAAGCCGTAGAGAAGGTCAAATTGGTTAAGGACAGGTTGAAGATAGCACAGTCCCGACAGAAAAGCTACGCAAATCCTAAGCGTAGAGAAGTCACCTACGAAGTTGGTGATAGAGCCTATCTTAGAGTATCACCACTCCGTGGAGTGAAAAGATTCAGAGTCAAAGGAAAGTTGGCACCAAGATATGTTGGGCCATTCAAGATTCTGAGTCGCAAAGGAGAAGTGGCTTATGAGATTGAACTGCCAGCATCTCTATCAACAGTCCATAATGTATTTCATGTGAGTCAGCTTAAGAAATGTCACCCGGAAATGGAAGAATCTTCTTTGAAGGATACCATACCTTTGGAAGAATTTCAACTAGAAAGTTATCTCACCTATGAAGAAAAACCTATCAAGATTCTTGAGACGGCAGAAAGAGTCACGAGAACAAAGACTATCAAGTTCTGCAAAGTGCAATGGAACCATCATACCGAAGAGGAAGCAACATGGGAAAGAGAAGATGATCTTCGGAAAGACCACCCTCACCTATTTGCTAGCCAATCCGAATCTCGAGGGCGAGATTCACCTTAAGGGGGTTAGATTTGTAACATCCCTAAAATCATGATTCAAAACTCATACATACCATCCATGCTTCCATCATCATTTAGGGTTTTATCTCAAAATTATTTCAAAAACAGGAGCAAAGGTTGCTCATTATTTGATGTATGAAAACCCTAGCCTTTGTGCTACATGCTAATGAGAAGGGTTCTATTATTCATTTAGGATGTTTTGAATTCAAACTTAAGTGATTTCAAAAGCTTGGGCAAAGTTTCAAAACAAAATATGGAATAAAACCAAGTTATGCCTATTATTATATCTCCAAAAAGGCTTGGTTTTATTGTATTATTTTCAAATAACCCAAGTAGGTCTGAGTGAAAAAAGGTGTTTGACACTTATTTGGGTGCAAGGATCACTATACAAAAAGCTAGAACAGGTTTGAATTCAAACTTATTTGAAATGGAGTTTGAAAACCATTTCTAGAAAATCAATCAGAAAAAGAAAAGGAGTAAAGAAGAAAAAAAATAGACAGCCAACCAATTTGGCCGACTCAGCCCAACACGGCCCAGCTAGTCCAGCAGCCCTCCACCCCGCGAAATGTTTCTTTCACCCGCCCCCGCACCCACCTTTGATGGCGGACCCACTCCTCCTCCTCTCTCTCTCGGCAACCATGCCCACGGGTACCGTCGTCTCCACCCCCACGACTGGTTCATCCCCAAATTGACGCCGACCGTTTCCTGTTGATTTGCGCAGCTTCAATTCGCGTAAATGCCCGAGTAAATCTCGCTCGTATCCTGGCTACTTAAACCCCCCTCCCCTCCATTCTCCCCAAACCCAAGCCGAGGCGCCAGTGCACGAATTGCTCACCGCAACCCCGCTATCTCCGACGAGCTGCAGCCACGATTCCGGCCAACTACGACCACCCCTCTGCTCCTGGTTCACACGAGCAGGCTCCATTTGACCTCGCGCACCTCCCAGTACCACTAGCTCGCCTACGCGTGACCCATAACATCGGCAACGCAAGCGACTGAGCGCCACCGTCTTTGGCATCAACTCCGTCGAGCTCCCCCGGTAAGTTCAGACCGCCCCAAGCCCCCTCATTCACGCACGCGTCTTCTCCATGATCTTCTGCATCTGACCAAACCTTCTGTTTGCCTCCTCGTGACCGACAGCGTCGTCTTTGACCTCGAACAGAGCCGCCCATCGCCAGACCCTACTCCGACGAGAAATCCACCGCAACCCTAAGCGCCCCTTGCCGAGCCGTTCATACGTTGATCATCACCTCATCCTTGCGATCACGGTGAGTATCTTCCCTACCCATCTAGCTTCCTGTATCGCCGGCGCCGCCACCATCTGGCCGTCGCCGCCGCGCGCAGCCGTTAAGCGCCGCCAGTTAGTGGCTTACTGTTTGTGTCCGTTGGATCTATATCGTAGGGCTAGGATATATTATAATCGAAGGGGTATCGCATGCCTCTGAACCGCTAGATCTAAGTTAGATCCTACGGTCTGCTTCTGTCGATCCAAACGAATCGGTACGCACCAGTAATATTGCGACACGTGTCTAGGGTTGATTCAAAAACAGAATTCAAAAACAGATTTAGATCCAGATTTCAAATGGCTATAACTTGAGATTCCCACGTTAGATTTTTGCAAATTTCATACCGTTGGAATCAGTGAATCAAGGCCTTTCTGAATCTGCAATGTGTTTAACAAATAGTATCTGTTAAAATGACTTTGTATGCAGAAACATGTTTAGGTCCATTTTGAGTATAGATTTTGTTTAGCAAGTTGTTTTAGGGCTAAATAAATTTAGTTAGCAAACTTTTTGACTTAGTTATGTTCCTGTATCTTGTACTTGCTTGATGGGTTTTCACAAATCATCATTTAGCACCTTATTTCATGCATGCATACATAATTTTGTTTGTATATAAATTGTGTGCTACAAATTTTATGTGTAGATTTTGCTAGTGACTGTGAGTGTGAAGAGTGCTACTCTCCCCATTACCAAGGCAAGTGATACTTCATAATATTTCCACCCTTTATTTTGAATAAGCATTATAATTATTTTTGCTAAGTCTTGCATGCTACTTTTGCCAAATGCTATGTTGGGAAATCCTATGTAGTGTAGAATTGCTAGGGAATTTTCCTAAGTTAAGTTACTATGCCATGCTTAGCCTAGCTAGTAGAAAACAAGGGTTGTCAAAGTATGTACATGCTATGGTGAAATAATTCTAAGTCCTTCGGGACTCATGCTTTTCTTAATAAAACAACTAAGTCAATGAACTTCCTGGGTGGAATGGGACTTGAATGGTGGTTTTTGGTTGAGTGGTTACACAAGGCCATGGATTTGGCTTGTGTATCTCACTTGTGGTATGACACCCAGGAACAAAGGGATTTGGAGGCCAAGTGTTGAGAAAGCTTACAGTGCAACCACTTGGCAATATGGGCTCTGCCATGATCATATCGATTGCTAGAACTTAGTCACTTGGACAGTTGGTGGTAGTGGGAATGATAGGTTGGAACGCGTCCATTTGACTAAGGAAAGGCTTCTGAAAGGTCCTGTTTTGGGAAACCAAGTCTGGTGGGGAAAGTGCACAACCTCTGCAGATGGAAAATCTAAGTACTTAGCCAAGTCCATGGCAATGGACAACTTGAGCATTAAGACATGGAAGCTACAAGAATCTCATCACTCCAACTTCTAAGTAAAACTTGTGGGTGAACAAGGGTGAGGGACCCCAATGTCTATTGGTGGTTTCTTGGGAAAGTTTTTGACAAAGAAAAACTTAGAGATTTCAATAATAGGGAAAACCTATTTTCAAGCAAAGCAAGACAAGCTACACTTAGCCAAAATGCATATAGTAATATAGTCCACTTAAAATTTACTAAGGTATCACTTGCCAATACTATTCCAAAGTATTGACCCACTGTGGCTGTAACTTGTGATGTTGCAGGTTACTCCGATGATGAGTAGGAGTCATGAGTCTACACTCAACATGCTTTCCTGTGGCACATGAAGATGAAGACTTATGTTTATTTACTTATTCCATAAACTCTTGTATTAGGCCTTTGGCCCTGAGTTGTAAAAGACTATGTTTTATCTCTAGAATGAATGTAATAAACGACCTTTGTATCTGTGTAATTCATCTTAAACTGTGGATGCTAGCATTGATCCAGGGACTAGCATTGCAATCACAGGGATCCTTTCCTTTACAAAGGAGGGATCTTACAATTATGAATCAATCAACAAGTTTTGGGACAATGCACATTGAACTCGGAATGACAACTATGCTCTCTTAGCTGGTGCATAAAGATAGAAGATGGAGACTCAACAAAAGTAAAAAGGAAGGCCCTTCGCAGAGGGAAGTAGTGATTAAATGGTTTTATAAAGCTTCCAAAAATCATGGTACTTATTAGCTTTGAAATCTCATTTCCCCTATCGTAAGCATCTTGAAGTTATTATGGTTAAAGTGAGGGCAATTATGAGTTATATGCTTGACAAATCACAAGTTGAAAATCTCATGCCCCTTGAGTACGAGTACCGAGACCTCATGCTACTCAAATTTGGTCCCAGGTAAGTTCTTGTTATTGTAAGTATATGTGTATCATAGAGAACCTCCAATGGGGTATCCCTTGCCCCATGACACAGGAGCTATCCCATATAAAAATGACAAGGCAACAGACAATGAGCATCTCAGCGATCTTTTATTTACCATGAGCATATTTTTTTTATTGAAGATGCTTCATAGAGTGCTCATTATGGTTATGTTGCAAGTTTACATCATGATTATGCATGGCTTAGGCTAGCCGCCCAGGAGTTTCTCTAATACATATACAAACTCCATGGACTTACAAGCTCCCATTTTATTTCACAACATGGTTTTTCTAACTTCCAACTTACAATTTGCATGGCAGCATGGTTTTTCTAACTCCCAACTTACAATTTGCAAGAATATAAGCATCATAAGACAGTCACACTGGTTCATGTTTATTAAGTGCAAGAAATAAAATGTGCCTTCAAGTTTGTGAGAGCTTTAATCACTAATTTTCTCATAACAAAAATTCATTTTGGAAGATAGATAAAACATGAATATACTTGGAATGGTGTAACACACCGTGCATAGGAGTTTATAGTGTACTCTTTGGAATAACTTGGTTTCTTGGGAATTGGATGCACGAGTAGAGCTCATACTCAGTACAGGTGGAGGCTAGCAAAAGACTGGGAGCGACCAACTAAGAGAGCATTAATGGCCATAATCATGCAGAGCAACAAAACATTATTAATCAAAGCATAAAGTGATATGACAAGTCAAAAACTAAATGATCATAGAGGCTAAGATGACTGGTTCATAGTCATAACATGGTGTAAGTATGTGCCAAGTCAACCCAAACAAAGCATCAAAGGATAATACCACAATATTATGCTTTTGTATGCTAAAACAACGCATGATTCTTTCATGGCACATTAGGAAACCTCAATTTTTTGAAACAAGTCATGCTACAACAATAATCTCTAAGAATATGGTCAAAGCAACATCTAACATGACATGATAAAGTCTAAGCCACAGTCAAAACAAGCTTCTCTTTGTACCACAATAAGCATGAAACATTCTACTCTTTTTCAACACCAATCAACTTATTTGAAACGAATAACAAATATAATAATCAATAAAGACCAGAGATCTTGTCTCACCTATCTACAAAGAAGAACTAAAAATTTCTAAGGAAAAAGAAGAAGAAAACTAAAGCTAAACGCAGTGCTAGCAAAAGTGAACACTCACAGAATAATAAGAGTGAAAACTAGAGTGTTCTAGGCAATGAAGAACGTGGTGTGACTTCTCCAAAATAGGTGTGCTGGGGTACAACCAACTTATTGTGGAAAACAAAGCAAAATAAAACTAAAAACAAAAACGAAGACACTCCAAGAACAACACATAGTGCATGAAGCAATTAAAATATAGTGTCTTGAAAGAAGATCTGGGATTTTTGTTGATGAAGAAGGGGATGCTTTGGGTATCCCCAAGATTGGACGCTTGTAACTTTTGAATATTTCTTGGGGTGACACGGGTGGCATCCCCAATGTTGAGCTTTTGTCCATACTTCTCCTCATCACATCGTTCTCTCCCTACACTTGAAAACTTCCTTCATACAAAACTTCACACAATCTTCATTAGCAACATTGGTGTATGCAAGATAATAAACCTTTGGGTTTAGTTTAAATCCAAGTAAAACATACATTAAAACATAAGACACTGTAGCAACTCCTTTTAAAATCTCAAGTGATAAAAAAGAACTCAAAAATAAATCGATTAAGAGGCAAATGCAAATAATGGCAGAAATTTTTCAAAACATACCTGCAGGTAAAGACCGATTTTCTTGAAAATCTTATGTTGCTCAAATAGAAAAGTGCAAAACTAACAAAAGTTCGGTAAATACAAGGTTCATATGCACAAAAAATGATAGATCAGTACGACGTTCTGGTATTTTTCACGATTTTTTATAGCGAAGCACAAAAATCTGTTTCGGGACAGCAACTTCCCCAAATCTTACTTCCCTCTCATTAGAGGCTATTCTTGGCACAAAAACCAAACAAAAAGAATAAGGAGAGGTTATTACAGAGGAAATAACTTCCAAGACCCAACAAAATAAAAACTTACTGAAACAAAAATTGGGTTATCTTCCAGGAGTGCTTTTCTTTAACGCCCTTCAGTTAGGCACAAAAAGCAAGGATCAAGTATTTTCGAATGAAAAAACATCAACATCAAAATTTGTTCTAATAAGAGAATCAAAAGATAGCTTCTTTATTTTTATAGGGAAGTGTTCCATACCTTTCTTGAGTGGGAATTGATATTTAATGGTGCCTTCCTTCATGTCAATAATGGCACCAACAGTTCTAAGAAAAGGTCTTCCCAAAATAATAGGACAAGAAGCATTGCATTCAACATCCAAAACATAGAAATCAACGGGGACAAAGGTATTGTTAACCATAATAAGAACATCATTAATTCTCCCCATAGGTTTTTTTAGCATTATCATCAAGATGGACATCCAAATAACAATCTTCCAATGGTGGTAAATCAAGCATATCATAAATTTTTCTAGGCATAATAGAGACATTAGCACAAAGACCACATAAAGCTTTGAAATAAAAATCATTCACTTTCATATTAATGATGGGCTCCCAACCATCTTCTAACTTCCTAGGAATAGAAGCTTCATGTTTCAATTTTTCTTCTTTAATTTTCATGAGAGCATTTGTAATATGTTTTGTAAAAGCCATATTCATAGCACTAGCGTTAGGACTTCTAGAAAGATTTTGCAAGAACATAATTACTTCAGAAATATTGCAAACATCAAGATCAAAATAAAAATTATCATTCAAGGTAGTAGAACTATTGTCTCCCATATTTTGAAAAATTTCAGCATTTTTATTGGAAACCAGTGGGTTTAGGCAATGTTGCAAAAGGAATGGGGACTTTGTCTACACCGATTATTTTACAATTAATAGTAGGAGGTTTGCTAGCATCAACATTACTAGTGGTGGTAATGGTACAAATTTTAGTCATACTATTATTTCTAGAAATTTCATCTTCTCTTTCCCACCTAGCATGCAATTCAGCTAACATCCTAACATTTTCATCAATTCTAACTTGAATGGTATTCAAAGTCTTGATTTCTTTAACATCATGAGGCATAACCTTTAATTTAAGAAATTAAACATCATGGGCAAGGCTATCAACTTTAGAAGCAAGATCATCAATTTTCCAAGCTTTTCCTCAATAGTTTTATTGAAAGCAGTTTGTTTACTAATAAAATCCTTAAGCATGACTTCAAGTTCAGTGGGTGCACTTCTATTGTTCTTGTAGGAATTTCCATAAGCATTATTATTATTAGAAGTGTATGGCCTATAATTTTTATTACCAAAATTATTCCCATAAGCATTGTTGCTAAAATTATTACTTCTAATAAAGTTCAAATCAACTTGTTCTTCTTGAGCAACCAAAGAGGCTAAAGGAACTTTATTTGGATCAATATGAGCTTTTCCACTAACAATCATAGACATAATAGTATCAATCTTATCACTTAATGAGGAGGTTTCTTTAGCAGAATTTACCTTCTTACCTTGTGGAGCTCTCTCACTGTGCCATTCAGAATAATTTATCATCATATTATCCAGGAGCTTTATTGCAGCACCCAAAGTGATAGTCATAAAGGTACCTCCAACTGCCGAATCCAACAAATTTCTTGAAGAAAAATTTGGTCCAGCATAAAAGGTTTGGATAATCATCCAAGTAGTCAGTCCATGAGTGGGGCAATTATTCACTAAAGATTTCATTCTTTCCCAAGCTTGAGCAACATGTTCATTATCAAATTGATTAAGTTTCATTATGTCACTTCTCATGGATATAATCTTAGCATGAGGATACTATTTTCTAATGAAATCATCTTTGCATTTAATCGAAGAATCAATACTATTTTTAGGCAAAGATAACAACCAATCTTTAGATCTTCCTCTTAAAGAGAAAGGAAACAATTTAAACTTAATAATATCTCCATAAACATCCTTATATTTTTGCATCTCACAAATTTCAACAAAATTATTAAGGTGAGCAACAACATCATCAGTACTAACAACAGAAAATTGCTCTTTCATAACAAGATTCAACAAAGCAGGTTTAATTTCATAGAAAGTAGCTTTAGGAACAAGTGGAGCAATAGGTGTTCAAATGAAATCATTGTTGTCTGTGCTAGTGAAGTCACACAACTTAGTGTTTTCAAGAGTAGTCATTTTTGCAAGATTAAAGCAACCCAACAAAAATAGCAACTAAAGTAGGAACTAATTTTTGTGTGTTTTTGATAAAAATAAACAAACCAAACAAAACAAAAGAAACAATGGAAAACAAAAGGAAAGTAAAGAGATTGGTAGTGAGAGACCCCCCTTGAAGAAATCTTCTTTCTCCCCGGCAACGACACCAAAAAAGCTTGATGATGCCTCAGTTGATGTAGAACCTGTTGGGAACCCCAAGAGAAAGGTATGATGAGCATAGCAACAAGTTTTCCCTCAGTTATAGAACCAAGGTTATCGAACCAGTAGGAGAAAGAAACTACTTCAGAAGGTGTTTCTAGCAACGTGGAACCTGCACACAACATAACCAAAATACTTTGCCCCAACTTATCAATGAGGTTGTCAAGATCACTGGTTTTGATGAAAACAAAGGATTAAACGTATAGTGTGGAAGAAAGTAATTACAGAAAGTAAACAGTAGATGGTAAATCAGTGGGAAGGAATGGAACAGAGTCCGCAGTTCACTAGAGGTGTTTCTCCATAAGATAAATAATATGCTGGGTGAACAAATTACACTTGGGCAATTGACAAATAGAGAATGCATGTACATGACATGATGATCACTATGAGATTCACTTGGGCATTACAACATGATACATAGACCGTAATCCAACTGCATCTATGACTAATAATCCACCTTCGGGATATCATCCGAACAACCCTTGGGTATTAAGTTGCAAGCAACAGATAATTGCATTAAGCAAAGTGTGTAAAGTAAGGCTTATTGTTTTATCCCTAGTAGAAACAACACATCTAAAATCTTAGAAGCTTATGTCACTCTCCCAGATTACTAGAGGCATGAACCTACTATCGAGCATAAATACTCCCACCTGGAGTCATGTAAGATCCCTGCTTTATAAAGAAAAAGATCCATGTGATTGCAATGCTAGTCCCTGGATCAATGCTAGCATCCATAGTTTAAGATGAAGTACACAGAAACAAAGGTCATTATTACATATCATTCCAGAGACAAACATAGTCTTTTATAACTCCATGGCCACATGCCTAATACAAGAGTTCAAATATATAATAAGGTAAATAAGTCTTCATCTTCATGTGCCACAGGCAAGCATGTTGAGTGTAGACTCATGACTCCTAATCATCATCAGAATATCCTGCAACATCACAAGTTACAGCCACAGTGGGTCAATACATTGGAATAGTATTTGTCAACACCCGGAATTTTCAATCCTAGATGCCTGTTATGCCATACATCGCAATCCCAGAATTACCATTTTTGCGAGACATAACAGAATTGGATACCATAGTACATCATCCATTACAAACGATACATAAGTTCTTACACAAATAGGGATCTCATGATCCAGTTCTTAATACAACATCAAGCGTGAATCGTAATAATAACGGTAGCGTAGGTGAAGCTCCATCTTCGGGGTCACAGGCAATGATGACGATGGGAGATGATCCTAGTTGTCGTAACCTTCCTGGGGTCCATCTTCCAGGTACTCCTCTTCATAGTCTTGCCATGGGAATAGCCAGGGACAAAGCCATGAGTACTCTTTAAGTACTTGCAAACTAATACTAATAGGTAAAGGGAGATTTTGGATAATAGGACACTAGGCTCTAGGGTTGTTTTGCAAAAGCCAGATTTATCTCTACTAAGTTCTAAAGTTAGTCACAATTTTATAACTCCTAACTGGGAACTTGTATTTCATATCACAACTCTGTTGTGGTCAAGTCAAAGTTTTAGTTCATATCACAGGTCATTTTGAAAAGTCTGACTGGGGAACAGTATGGACACTCCAACTGTCCATAACCGCGGACGCGGCTATTCGAATAGTTTGACACTCTGCAGAGATTGTACACTTTCACCACAACATTCGATACATCCGTCAGGAACAAATCCTGAATTCACCATACTCAGTATGCGGATAATCAATCCTAACCTTTCGATTACACGCCCTAGTATAAGCACCTCTCCTGAGTTTGGCCTCCCAACCATGACCAACTGTCATCTTGGGTACCGCAGTGGACAATCTTCACAAGGTAGCCTCAAATGACCTTGGACATGAGGGAACTAATACTAAGGAATATAAGTTTCCAGTCAAGCCCTACCCAATATTCGGGTATTGTGGTTGTACGATAAAATTGGAATGGTATCGCATCCAAACAACCATCAGTTTTATAAAGGGCTAAGGCTCATGCCTCAACATTTTTATCACCAAAATTCTCAAGTGTTTGGAAACACATGTCCAAAACATTTCAATAGAATGATCCATCATTCCAAGGTTTTCATAACCATTTTTCCACCAAGTAATCCCATCTAAAAGTTGATCAAGTTTTATGCTTAGCACTAGCATCTACAGGTGGGGGTAGTACTAATGAGGGGTGGTAACTAGTGGAGTTTGAACTAAGTACAACCTCATGTCTCAGGCTGATGTCAAGGTTTCTAACTTAGGCCAAATTTTATGCTCTTTATTCAACCTTCAGCATCTTTCCAATATCTACCAGTCACTTAAGTAAACTCTAAGTAAGCTTTGATAAAGAAATAGAGTAAGAAGCTTGCACATAAAACTAGGATTGGTTTATCAAGTGGGTATGATCACATATGCTTAAGGCATATAGTAGTAATAGAACCAGTATGGGTTTGTTGCATCAGTAGGGTATCTTGCAAGGGTTAGCTTGCATAGGTATAGTATCAGCTTGCATAGTTACTAACTTGCCTCGTGCAGAGCAGTGGTTGAAGTTCTCCTCGGCTTCTTCTTCATAGTATCCTCCTTCTTCCTCATATCCTTGGTCGGTACTAGCGTCTATGAATAAATACGAGGTACACAATCACCAAACAATACTTAAATACTTTCAATCATCACACACAAGGGTCCTATGGATGATCTAGCATCATCTCTAACATTACAAGGTTAAGGCTTGATGTAATTCCTTTTATTTTTAGAAAAGTATTTTCTACTCATTGAAAAACTACTTAAGATTTAATATTCTCCAAACCCAACATGGGATCATGTTTACACATGTCATCACCACATATTGTAGTCCATGGGAATGTGATTTAAAGTGGTGTCACAATTTAATAAGGTTTTACCCTTTTATTTTAATTAATTAAAGTGGCTAGAAATTCTTATGTAGCATTATTTTATTACTTGAACATTATTTCTGCAAGTAAACCTATATATTTTTATATATTCTGAAAGGTATGGTTAAATGTGATTTTTGAGAGTTGGAATCAACTCAAAAGCTATTATGGTTTAAATTTGAAAAATGTTTGAATGCAGAAAAGCTTCTGCCTTGTTATTTTTACCATGGGTGATCTATAGATCCAAATGACTTGAATCCGACGGGCTTGGATTCAGCATTCTATTTGGTGTAATGAATATATCTGGGTTGATTTTTGAACTTGGGTACAGAAGTTTGTTTGAATTGAAATAGAAAAAGGTTTAATTTGAATAAGCTGGGAAAAGTTCTTGGGCGGCTGCTAAGCGCTTGATGCTCTGCGGTGCTTAAGTGGGTGTCCCCACTCGTCGGTGACAGGGCTGGGCGGGCGGTATGGGGCGACATGGATCGTTCGATCTAGTTCTAATCTAACGGCTAGGAGTCATCGTCGACGCCGAGACAACTCGGCGAGCGAAACCTAAGCGGCCGGTGAGGGGTTGGGGCTCACCGGAGTCTTGGCGAGGGTCGTGAGGCGGGCGAGCAGAAGTCGGCGATGGCGAATCTCTGGTACGGTGGCTTCTCCCGGGCGGCTCAATCGCTGGCTCCCTTCTTCTCCAGGCGGCGGGCTCGGTGAAATTCGGCGGTGGTGCTTGCCTTGCTCACGAGAGAACGGTGTGTACGATCGGTGAGGAGAGGAGTGAGATGGTGTGAATAAATCGTGCGGTGGCCTCTATTTATAGTCGGCGAGAGGACCATCGGGCGCCACGGTGAGCTCGTCGAGGCGAGGTTACTGATGACTCTTGGCATGGGCAAGGGTAGGGGACTGTGCGGTTTCTCCTGGCGATGCTCAACGACATGGTCTCGAGGCATGGGGCGGTGTGATTTGGTATGGAACGGGCGGTGCTCTGCGCGGCAGAGGCGGCGTCTTCGATGGCGGGCGGTGGCTGTGCGGCACGGGGCGGCAAACGGGGATGTCTGGCGGTCTCCTGGGTCGGGGATTGTGTATGCACGCGGTAGCCTTCTGTGGGCTTCGGTCGAGGGTCGTGATCTGGCGCATGCTCGGCATGGTCTCTGGCGGTCTGGGCGCGGCTTGTGCGCGTGGTCCAGGGCTTGACAACGCTCGTGGCTGGGACAGGTAGTGGCGATGGATGGTGGGCTGCCTCTCAGACAAGGTTGACACGGCTAGTTCTTCCTCTAGCCTGCTGTCCACAATGGGGTGACAAGGGGGTGCTCTGCTGTTCACCATTGATGGCAATGGCAAGCTCACAAGGGTGCTAGTCCTTAGTTAAACTTCCTAGATGATCTACTGAGCTATGTGTGAGCTAACTAGGAAACAAGTTAGGCCAGAATCACTGCTCACAATAGTGTTTGATGTTTGTTTGATTTGTGTGCGCAACTTTGTTTGATGAAATGGCGCATGAAATCAAGTTTTGAATTTTGAAAAGATTTTTGGTGGGTTTTCTAGATTGGTGCTGGTGAGTCTGCAGATGCTTGGGTTTTGAAAGTTGAGTTTGTTTGAGTGGTTTTTGAAAAAGTGGGATCTTCCCATATGATAAAGATTCAATTTTGAATTGTCATTTAAACTATGCATTTGAAAGTTTCTGGATGATCACAAAGTGGTCCTTGATACCTTGTTATGAGTACATTCAAGGGGTGCAAAGATCCAGAAAAGTTTCTGTTAGGTTCTGAAAGTTTGAGACAGCCAAAGTAGGCATGGGAGTTAAATTGGCCAAAATGACCATTCATTTCATATATGTGTTTTGATTTACTTGTCTTTAGGAAAAGTGTGGGAAATGTTTTAGATGATGTTTATTTCACCTAAGAAACATTTTAAAAGCAATGAAACAAACAAACAAGGTGGTTTTAAAGGATTTCAAAATCCATGCATACACATATGCATGCATTCATGATTTCATTTAGAAAAGTTTTTGTTAACCCTAATTTTGATGATTAGAATTTGATGATCCAAGCTTAGTATTTTTGGGATGTTACATTATTGGAAAGTGATACCTTAGTAGAATATTGGTGGACTAAATACTATATGCATTTTGGTTAAGTGTAGCTTAGGCTTGCTTTGCTCAAAATAGGTTTTTGCCTATTAGTTGAAAACACTAAGTTTTTCTTTGTCAAAATCTTTCCCAAGGAACCACCAATAGACATTGGGGTCCTTCACCCTTGTTCAACCACAAGTTTTAACTTAGAAATTGGGATGAGGAGATTCTTGATAGCTTCCATGTCTTGATGCTCAAGTTGTCCTATACCAGGGAAAATGCTAAGTACTTAGATTCTTCCATCTATAGAGGTTGTGCACTTTCCCCACAAGACTTGATTTTCACCAAGACAGGACCTTTCAGAAGCCTTCCCTTAGAACAAATGGACGCGTTCCAACCTATCATCCCACTACCACCAACTGTCCAAATGGCTAAGTTATAGCAACCTATGTGATCCAGGCAGAGCCCATATTGCCAATTGGCTGCACTAGAAGCTTCTTAACATATGGCATCTCAAATCCCTTTGTTCCTGGGTGGATTTCCACAAGTGAGATACACAAGGTAAACCATAGAAATGGGCCTTGTGTAACCACTCAACATAACCCATTCTTTCCATTCCACCCAGGTGTTTCATTCACTTAGTTGTTTTATTAAGCAAAACATAGTCCAAAGACTTAGAAATATTTATTCATAGCATGAATATATAACCACCCTTGGTTGCTACTAGCTAGGCTAAGCATGGTATTGATAAGACTTAGAAATATTTCTAGCAATTCTACAACTACTAGGATTTCCCAAGCATAGCATATAGACCAAAAATATCCATGCAAGACTAGCAAAATATTTCTAATGCATATTTGAAAACATAGGAATAAAATCATGAAGCACCACTTGCCTTGGTAGTTTGGAGAGTAGCTACAATCCTCACAATCACAATCACTATTTGCACCAAAATCTACACATAAAATGATAGCACCAAATCACATACAAAACAAATACAAGCAAAAATATATATGGATGCATGCAATATGATATGTGATGATTTTCCATACTCAACAAGAAAAGTGCACAGTACTGATTCATAAACAAGTTTAAAGCTTGCCAAACAACCTTTATTTGAACATTAAAATATTTCTCAAATAATTAATATACCCAAAATAGGCCTACACATGTTTCTGTAAAAATAACCATTTTATTAGAAACAAAACATTAAACACACTGTATATATGGAATGGGCTTTCTCTCCTGATTCCATTGATATAAAATTTGTCAAATTTGGACGTGGCATTCAAAAGTTATGAATTAAACAAAATCAAACATCTAATAGATCTAATTCAAAATTTTAAAACCAAACTCGTGACACGCGGCGCCTTCTAACTGGCTGATACCGCTTCGCGCTGGATCGCATCTGCGAGCCGTTGGATATAACTAAAACGCGCGGCTCTGATTAAAACATACCGCTTCGCTTATGATCTATCGTATGCGTTAGATCTAAATCCTATGATGCTCGATCAAACTGCCAAAAGGCGGTAGCGGCGGCAATGCGCGTGCGCTTCTGTCGATGCGGAGCCAGCGAACTAGGTCGCCCGGGGAGGTGAGAGGATGCTCACCAGATTCGCCGTGACGAGGTGAAGCTCGACATATGCTCGGTTGACGAAGGGGCGCTCGGAGTTGTCGCGGATTGCTCGTCGGAGTAGTCCCTGGCGACGGTGGCTTCTGTTCGTCGATGTTGGCGACGCTCTGGGCCGCGCTAAGGCGAGAGAAAGGTGCCGTTAGATGCGCAGGACACTGGGGGTCTCACGCGTATCGAAAAGAAGAAGAGGGGAGGCTGGGACTTACGGGAAAAGGTCACCGGAGTTCGAGCAGACGGCGGCGGAGCTCAGTCATTGACGTTGCCGAGGCTACAGACCATGCGCGAGCAAACGGAAAGCATCAGTAGGTGCGCACGGAGACGCAGAATAAGACGGCATGAACCATAGACAGAGGGGAGTGAGGTGCTCACCGGAATTCGTCGGCGAACTCGTCGGAGCAGCGGGGTTGCGGCGTGGAATTCTCGCAGCCTAGGGACGCTCTGTGCTTGGGGTTTGGGGGAAAATGGAGAGGGGGAGAGGGGGTTTAAGTAGTAAAGGCGCGGGCGCGATTTACTCCGGCATGGAACAGGAATTGAAGCCGCAATCAAATAGGAAACGCCCGGCGAGATTTTTGGGATGAACTGGTCGCCAGGGGTGGAGACGATGACTGCCATGTGGGCCGCGGCTGTCAGCGAGAGAAAGAAAGGGGGGATGGGCCCAGGCGGTCAGTGAATCAGTGGGTATGGCTGCGAGTGAGAGAGAGGGGAAAACCCCGGGTGGGCTTAGTGGGCTGGTTTCATTGTTGGGCCAAAACCCCGGACTTTTTCCTTTTCTACTCCTTTTCCATTTCTGTTTTAATTTTCTGGATCCATTTTCAAATAAATTCAAATGCCATTTGAATTCAAATTTTCTTTGGATTTTTGTAGAGTGTAACACTCATATTTCTGGGTATAAAAACATGTGGTCTCACTGTATTTAGCTTGGTCCTTTTGTTCAAACAAAATAAGCAGTGACATAGCACTTGATTTGAACAAATTTTGAAAATGGTTTTAAATCCATATTTGCTTTGTAATATTTTGGTTTGAGCACTAGCAATCAAGCAAAACAATTTGAGAGCTACAAGGTTTGGTTTTGAAACAAATAATCTCCATTTGAGAGTAGTATTTGATTAATGCCTGATCACATAAAATCATAGATTCCAAGTCCTGTTTTCTTTCAAAACTAGTTTGAATTTGTTCCCTAAATGATATGCATGCATGCATGATATGAAATCTTTGAAAACATGATTTTAGGGATGTTACAAGTCACAAGCAACTACTTGGGCAGAGTAACTACTAGCAACAGAGAGCATGCAAGATCACAAATAACATAGACATGATAGAATCAATAATCAATCTGACATAGTACTCAATATCCATCGGATCCCAACAAACACAGCATGTAGCATTACAATAAGATCTTGACCATGATAGGTAGCTCACAAGATCAAAACATGGTGGCACAAATAGGAGAAACAACCATCTAGATACTGCTGTGGACTCGTAGTTCAAGGATGAACTACTCACACATCACTCCGAAGGCAGGCATGGTGATGAAGAAGGCCTCCGGGATGATCTCCCCTCTCCGGGTAGGGTGCCGAGAAGAGCTTCAGATCCCTCCCGATCTAGGGACAACACTGGCGGAGGCTACAAAATTTTTCGTGGAATTCTGATCGGGTACTTAGGGTTTTCGTCTCAGGGAGAATATATAGGCGAAGGGGAAAGGTCGGTGGAGAGCCAGGGGCACACCCTAGGGCGGCGCGCCCCTCTGGCTGCACCTGGGCCAGGTGTGGCCGCCCTGGGGTGCGTCTCCCCCTCTCCTTTGAACTCCGAGTCATGTCGGGTAAAATAGGAACTTTGGATTTTGTTTTGTCCAATTCTGAGAATATTTCCTTTGGTAAAAACCTGGAATAGAAAAACAGCAGAAAACAGGAACTGACACTGTGGCATCTTGTTAATAGGTTAGTTCCAGAAAATGCATCAAAATGCCAGGAAGTGCAAGCAAAACATAAAGCAGTTGGTGTAAAACAAGCATGGAGCATAAAAAATATAGATAAGTTTGCAACGTATCACGCATCCAGTGCTCCCGATAGGAGTAGCCCCCAAGGCTATGTTCGACTACTTGTAGCCTGATACGTCAGAAACGTATCTATAATTTTTGATGTTCCATGCTTGTTTAGTATCTACTTTGCTTTGCTTTGTCTACACTTTGAGGTATTTTTATATGTTTTCTCGAACTAACCTATTAACAAGTTGCCACAGTGCCAGTTGCATGTTTTCTTCTGTTTTTGGTTCCAGAAAGGCAGAAAATCAATATTCTAGGAATTGGATGGGGCAAAAGCCAAAGTCAATATTTTACCGTGGGCGACACGAATCCAGAAGACGAGACGGAGAAGCGCCACGGGGTGACCACACCCTGTGCGTGGCTGGCCCTGGCACGCGCTGCGCAGTGTGGCCCGCCCCGGCACCCTCGCCTCTTCGCCTATAAGAAGCCCCCGATGCAGAAACCCTAAGTACCCGATCAATATTCCACAGAACCTTCTATAGCCGCCTCCACCATTTTCCCTAGATCGGGGGGATCTGAAGTTCTTCCCAGCACCCTGCCGGAGGGGAAATCATCCTGGAGGCCTTTTCCCCGGTATGAAGCATGAGTAGTTCCACCTTGGACTATGGGTCCATGTAGTAGCTAGATGGTTGTATCTCCTCCTTGTGCTTTCATGTATAGATCTTGTGAGCTCCGTTCATGATCAAGATCTAATCTATTTGTAATCATGCATGTTGTGTTTGCGGGGATCCGATGGATATTGAGATTATTATGTCAGTTTGGTTAATGGTTTTATCTATATGATTCTATCATGTCTATGCTGTTTGTGATCTGTAGGGTTCGCAGCATAGAAAACAAAAAAAATCCTACGATGGGAACAACTATGTACCAAGATCTATCTATTAGATACAATCAACTGGTGGATATACATCCATAGAATACATACCCTTGAAGACCATATAGCATTAACGAGGTTATACTCATGGATGATGTAGTCGAACGCTTGCCGATCTCAAGATCGTGATGAAGTCCATCTGGTCCAGCCGGTCCAGCACCGCAAATCAGTGGTGCATCCGTGATCGCACACACGTCCGGGTACCCTGACAAACTCCATGCCCTTGCTCCAGCGAAGCAGCAAAAGCAACAAATCCTTCCAGAAAAAGCCACCGGGAACAAGTATCTCGCTAATCTGAGACCATGGGGAAATTCTAAAGGGGGGAGAGAGATCCTTCGCGAGGAGGTGTGCTTTGAGAGGATGAGAGGGGGCCTTTTATAGGGGAGAGGGGGGCACCCAAGGGGCATGGCGCCCATCCATGGGGGCTTCCCCCACCTCTTCCACATTCATGTGGGTGGACACTCCACTCACTCAAATGCGTCTCAATTTCCTCCACCCACTCAAATTCCCATTAAATTTCCACCAAATTTAATCCAAACTCTCATTAAATAAAACTCCTTTTATTTATTCAGAATTTTGTCAATTACTTTAATGAAAAACATTCACATATAACCCATTGATAGTATTTCATTTCACATGAAAAACACTTTCTCGAATTTCACCCGAAAACCTGTTTCGGTATCTACTGAAATAAATTCCTACGCTTGTTATTCTTTTCGGCATGAAACTTTTGCACCAATTGGATGTCGGTGTCTCTTATGTGTGCCACCCTACGGTTCACGAATAATGCGGACATGATCGAGACTCTTCTCCGATCAATAATAAGAAGCGGGATCTGGAGACCCATACTGACTTCCACACATTCAACGATGACTTTCTTGTGATCGTCGGAATCTTTTACGCTAGTATCTTAATAATTTTGTTTCGCGATATATTACATGTGCGAGATTCGATCATCGGTATCTCCATACCTAGTTTGATATCGTTACTAACATGCACTATTTTCTCGTTCCCGTGATATAACATTCTAGTGATCAAATCACTTGCTTGCAAGCTAATCAATGTGATATCACCGAGAGGGCCCAGAGCATATCTATCCGTCATCGGGATGAACAAATTCCACTCTCGATCCATGGGCCTCAACATAACACTTTAGTAGTTCTGAACCCATCTTTATAATCACCCTGTTACGGTGTGATGTTTGATGTTATCAAGAAACTCTTCCGGTGTTAGTGATTGACATGATCTCATGGTCTAAGGATTAGGATCACTTCATAAGTTGTTATAGCAATATAAACTCAATGACTTTGATCATAATGCTATACTTCGGATGAATGTTCATCACATCATTAAACTAATGTTGTGACCTCGTTATTAACAACATCCAATGTCCATGATCAGGAAACCTTGATCATCTTGTTAACCAACGAGCTAGTTTTATGAGAGAGGCATAACTAGGAACTTTATGTTTGTTTATTAAACACACATGTATTAACGTTTCCGTATTAATACAATTATAGCATGCAAAATAAACATTTATCATAAACAAGAAATACGATAATAACCACTTTATTATTGCCTCTCGGGCATATTCCCTTCAGTCTCCCACTTGCACTAGAGACAATAATCTAGTTTGAAAACTTTGCATATTAAACACGTATGGCTTTCTGGTGTTCCATATACGCAACTGCAAATGGTTAACATAATCTACGGATCTGACGCTTTCAGGTCTGTGTGTATTTGCATGACTTTGCGTCTTCACGCATCACTCATTCTCCAATGAGATGGCATTGTATAAATTTGGTGTTTTGGTGAGACCTTTAGTTCCTTGGGGTTAAATCATTTCGATACTATTGTCGTACAATATATATTTAGTGCTAGCCTGTTGCAAACCACACCTTAGTTTGATAACAAACTACTTGACACAAATGCCCTCCTTTGCTGCTACTATAGCAGTCTTATACTTAGCCTTTTTTTGTAGCAACCGTCACAATGTCTTAACTTTGGAATTCATCGAAATCCATCATGGAAACTTTCTTTCTATTACATTGTGCAACCCATAGTTTAAATTGAGATAAACTTAATTTGTATATTGTGACAAAACTAGTGTAAGGTTCCCAACCTTTAATAAGGTAGAGATCCCTGTGTTTACAATGTTAGTCCCTGGATCAATAGCTAGCATCCACAGTTAAGATGTAATATCAAGAAACAAAGGTCATAATACAACTTTATAACCAGGAATAACATAATTTATTACATCTTACATAGCTCATTTGTCTATTACATTACATTGCAGCAGAATATCTATAAGCATGGGGTCCTTCATCTTCATAGTGCCACAAGCAGACATGTTGGTTGTAGACTTTGTAATCCTAATCATTTAACTTCACTAATATCAAACAAACCTGCAACATAACAAGTTACAGCCACAAGGGTCAATACATTTGAATTGTATTGGCAAGTGATACTATGGTAGTATAGTGGAGTCTATCATCTATATGCATTTGGCTAAGTGGAGCTTAGGCTTGCATTGCTCAAAATAGATTTTCCTTATCATTTGAAAACACTAAGCTTTTGCTTGACAAAATAATCTTTCCCAAGGCATATCCCAATCAAAGATTGAAGATCCGTTAACCCTTGTTCAACCTCAAGTTTTTAACTTAGAAATTTGGATGATGAGATTCTTGATAGCTTCCATGTCTTGATGCTCAAATTGTCCTTTGCCAGGGACATGGCTAAGTACTTAGATTTTACACTCTGTAGAGGTGGTGCACTGTCACATCCCAAGATTTTCCAAATCTTGTAACGTGAAAATAAATTAATAAAATAAAACTTTGTAGATTTTCAGAGCCAGAAGAAACTTTTTGAATTCAATTCGAACTTCAAACCCATTTGAATTAAATAAAATCCTAAAGGGATTCATCAAGATAAACATTTAATAAAGGAAATTAAAAATGTTTTGGAATTACTATTATTGGATCCTTTAATAAAAGATTTGGTTTTCAAAAGAAAAGGTGGATTTATAAATAAAGATTATTTTATAAAGCCAAATTAAAACTTGGCCAAGTTTTGGAATTAAAACATTTTATTCTAAATAAATTTAGCAAAGGTTTATTTAAAATAAATTAATAAAGGATTTAATATCCAACTTTATTTAATAAAAGGATTTACCATTTTAATTAAAACATCAAAACTTATTAAATTATTTTTAGGTTTTCCAAGTATTTTATTTTCTCTAATAAAAACCTACTAAAATGTTTTGGCTTTATTTTAGATTTCAAAATAAATATCTCAATAAAACCAATCCTATTGGATTTAATAATGAAAGTCTATTATATTAATTAATAATGGACACCAAAATAAAAGGTTATTTTGTTTTAAAACAAATTTCCAAATATTATGTATTTCCCAAATAAAACCCACTGATTGGTTTTGAAATATTTAGGTTTCAAATAAAGATTTTATTAATAAAATCAAATCCTATTTGATTAATAAACCTTGGCCCATTTTATTTAATTAATATTGGGCCCTAAAGTAAAATAATATTTTGTTTTAAAACAAGTATCCAAGTATTATTTACTTCCAAATGATACCTACTGATTTGATTTTGAAAACATTTGGATTTCAAATGAAGGTTTTATTAATAAACAACAAAAACTCCATTTAATTAATAAACCATGGCATACTTATTTAAATAAGGATGGAACCTAAAAAGATTAAAGTATTATTTATTTTTATTTCAGGATTTTGGATCAGGTTACTAAACAGAACCAAATTCATAGTGCAAGGTTTGGTGAATGTTTGATTTGTTTTGGACATTGTTTAGTTGTTTGAATTTTCAAAACAGAATTGGAAAATAGAAAAAGAATCAGACAAAAAAAATAAAAATAAAACAGCCCACCCATCTGGCCCAAGTAGCCCAACACAGCCCAATCCAGCCCAGCTACCTCCCTCCCCGAAGGAAAATAGTTTGCACCCATAATCGACCATGAGCAATGACATGTGGACCCCTTTCTCCTTTCTTTCACTTCGCCAGACCCCACACCCACGCTCTTCTTCCCCACCCTTGATGTTCTTCCTCTCACTTCGCCGTTGCAGACTTGATTCCTCAGACTTAATTCTCTTTAATTCCACGAGTAAAACCTGCAGTGATCACGCGTGTTAAATCGCCAGACACTCCTCTCCGTTTCCCCTCTGCCTCCTTCCCCAAGTACGCCCCCAGGCCGAAGAATTTTGCCTGCATTTCCTCTGTCTCCGACGACGCTCCGACGCCGATTCCGGCGGCCTCACATCGCCCCTTGCCTCCCCAAGCACGCAGGCACATTCTCCACTTCCTGTAGCATCTCCCTGCACCTTCCGTTCGACCACGGGCACCTCGGAACCTCGACTCCAACACACCACTGAACGCCACCGTCTACTGCCGTTCTCCGACGACGTCTCCCCGGTAAAACCTGACTTCCCTCTCATCCCCGTGGACACGAGGATGATCTCCGAGCTCTTACGAACCTTACCACACCTTCTGTTTGTCCTAGGGCGCCCTCTATCCTCACCTTCGACAACATCTGACCGCGCCGCCGCGTCTGCCTCTACTCCGACGACGCCCACAGGTTAATTCCGACCACCCCGTGCCTTCTAGATCACGCACACATCTTTGCCATAGTCTTGTGCAGCTAACCCATTCTTCCGTTTGGCTTATCGTGATCGACAGGCGCCCACCACGACGAGCCAGTCGCTGCCGATAAACTCCGGAGAATTCCTCTTGCCCTCGTCGCCCCTTCACCAGCCAGTGCCTCCTTGAGCTTCCCAGCGTCTGCGAACACGGTGAACATACTCTCTCCTTCTTCTTCAGAACGCCGCGATACCATCGACAAGCCACCGCCGCTGTGAGAGCCAGCCTCCGCTTATGGTCGGATCTTGAGCCGTCCGATCTTAATCCGATGGATAGGATAGAGTAACTTAAACGCGAACGGGTACGTCTCCAGAGCCGCACGATTTATTTAGATCTAACGCACAGCAACACGCGATCCAGACGAACCGGTACGGGCGAATGGGAACAAGCCACGTGGCCAGGTTTCTGATTTAAAAACAGATAGAAACCAGATTTGAATTACAATTTGAAACTCATGTAACTTTTGATCCACACGTCCAAATTTGGCAAATTTTATATCAATGGATTCAGGAGAACAAGCCCTAGCCAACCATGGCCTTAGTTTTGAAAATAGTATCTGTTAGCTTGTTTGATTTTGCAGAAACTTTTGTGTGCTTGTTTAGAGTATAAAAATTGTTTAAAATTTGATTTAGGGATAAAACTTTTGCAAAATGGTTTGTTGTGACCTTACTGACCCTAGGAACCAACCCATGGTTTGGAAAATGAATTTGGAAAAGTTTGGAATGGATTAATTAGTTTAGTCCATTTCTAGCCAAATAAAATTGTTGATTTTATTATAAAAATGTTTATGGAAAGAAAACTTTGAGAAAATGGTTTGGACCGAACCTACTGACCCAAAAACACCAAGCTTTTCAATAGCAACTCATTTGGTGAACAACTTAAGAGTTTTGCCTTAATGAAAACATTTTACACCACATGAAATGATGAATGGATTTAAAGATAGTTTTTGGACAAAACCCTCTTGTTAATGACTTTGCCACTTCGGTAAATGACCAATTTGGATCTTACAAAGTTTAGAAACCCCATAGAGACCCCTTTGCAAAATAAAACTATCTTGTGCATGCTCTCATGCATGAATTGGTTTCCATTGTCTTGTGTGTGTGAAGTTGTTTGAGTGATTATTGGTTTGGAATGTAAATTGAATTAGTGTTTGCTTGTTTGACTTGTAGTGAAGTGTGAGACTAGAAATATCAAGGAGTGAACCACCATTCCCTACCAAAAAGGCAAGTGATGCTTCATACTTTCTATCCCAATACTTTCTCTATGCATTAGTGATTTTTGCTAAGTAAAACTTGCATGGATTTTGCTAAGTATAGATCTTTCTATACACCTAGTAGATGAATCCTTAGTAGGATTTTCCTAAGTTAAAGATTCCTACTACTACCAAGCTTAGCCTAGCTAATAGAAAACATGGGTGGAATATATATTCACATTATGGAAAATATTCTGAGTCTGTGGACTTGTGATTTTGTCTAATAAAACAACTAAGTTAATGAACCTCCTGGGTGGAATGGAAGGATTGGGATATGTTGAGTGGTTACACAAGGCCATGGACTTGGGTTGTGTATCTCACTTGTGTAATGCCACCCAGGAAACAAAGGGATTTGAGATGTCAAATGTTGAGAAGCTTCAAGTGCAACCACTTGGCAATATGGGCTCTGCCATGATCATATAGGTTGCAAGAACTTAGCCATATGGACAGTGGGTGGTAGTGTTTGATAGGTTGGAACGCGTCCATTTTGGTCTAAGGGAAGGCTTCTGAAAGATCTTGTCTTGGGAAACCAAGTCTTGTGGGGAAAGTGCACCACCTCTGCAGAGTGTAAAATCTAAGTACTTAGCCATGTCCCAGTAAAGGACAATTTGAGCATCAAGACATGGAAGCAATCAAGAATCTCATCATTCAAATTTCTAAATTAAAATCTTGTGGTTTGAACAAGGGTTGTTTGAATTCTTCAATCATTGATGGAGAGATGGCTTGGTACAAGGATCTTGAAATCTTTGATTGAGGAAATGATTTTGTCAAGCAAAACTTAGTATTTTCAAAATGATAAGAAAAATCTATTTTGAGCAATGCAAGCCTCAACTCCACTTAGCCAAATGCATATAGTTGATAGACTCCACTATACTACCATAGTATCACTTGCCAATACAATTCAAATGTATTGACACTTTGTGGCTGTAACTTGTATGTTGCGGGTTTGATTGTTTAGAGAAGATTGATTGATTGATTAGGATTACAAAGTCTACAACATACACTGTGGCACTTGAAGATGAAGGACCCATGACTATATTTATTCCGCTGCAATGTAATGTAATAGCCTAATGAGCTATGTTTGATGTAATAAAATTATGTTATTCCTGGTTATAAAGTTATATTATGACCCTTGTTTCTTGATATTACATCTAAACTGTGGATGCTAGCTATTGATCCAGGGACTAGCATTGTAAACACAGGAGGAATCTACCTTATTAGGTTGGGATCCCTACATGCACTTTCCCCACAAGACTTGGTTTCACCAAGACAAGATCTTTCAGAAGCATTTCCTTAGACCAAATGGACGCGTTCCAACCTATCATTCCCACTACCACCAACTGTCCAAATGGCTAAGTTCTAGCAACCTATGTGATCCAGGCAGAGCCCATAATGCCAAGTGGTTGCACTTGAAGCTTCTCAACATTTGACATCTCAAATCTCTTTGTTCCTGGGTGGCAATCCACAAGTGTGATACACAAGGTAAACCATAGCCATGGGCCTTGTGTAACCACTCAACCAAAAACCACCAAGCAATTACCATTCCACCCAGGTGATTCATTAACTTAGTTGTTTTATTAAACAAAAACACAAGTCCTCAGACTTAGAAATTTTTCCATAGTATGAATGTATATTCCACCCTTGTTTTCTATTAGCTAAGCTAAGCTTGATAGTAGTAGGAATCTTAACTTAGGAAATTTTCTACTAAGGTTTCATCTACTAGGATTTCCCATAGCAAGGTTTATACTTAGAAAAATTCCATGCAAGTTTTACTTAGAGAAATCACTAATGCATAGTGAAAGTAATGGGACAAAAGTATGAAGCATCACTTGCCTTTTTGGTAGAGGGTATAAGTTCACTCCTTTTCCTTTCAACAATCACGCTCTTCAAGTCACTACAATTCAATCAAGCAAGGCACAATCTCAATCTACCAATCAAGCAAAACATCACATAAAATGATAAAGTCAAAGTAATGCATGCAAGCATGCCAAGCTTTGTTTTATTTGAAAGAGTGGTTGCTAATGGGTCATAAACATTTGAAAACACCTAATGGTTATTTTATACAATGGCAAAATCATTTGCAAAAGTTTTCACTTCATAAACCATTTTCAAAACAAGGTATCATTTTATGTGGTGTAGAAATGTTTTTACTAAGGCATTAATCTATAGGATTCACAAAATATGTTTTCAAACCACAAAACTTTGTGTTTAGGGTCAGAGAGTTTAAAACAAAACATTTCCCAAAAGTTTTCTTCCAAAACCATTTTTAATAAATAAACTATATTTTTATTTGTCTAGAAATGGTTTTAAATCAAAGAATCATTCTTTTGTTTCACCAAATACATTTTTGAAACTAAAAAGTGTTTCCTATGGCCAGTACGTTCAAATCACTCCATTTGCATAAGATTTTAACCCCAAAATCATTTTGGAATAATTTTTATAATCTAAACAAGCATACAAATGTTTCTGCAAAATCAAACAATTTAACAGAAACTTTTTTCTAAAAAAATGGCATGGTTGGCTAGGGCTTGTTCCACTGAATCCATTGATATAAAGTTTGTAAATTTTGGACGTGTAGAACTAAAGTTATGGATTTTTTTCAAAATAACATTCTAATCAGATTCAAAATTCTGTTTAAACCTAACTAGTGCCACGCGGCGCTTCCCTATTCATCGGTACCGCTTCGGCCGGATCACGCTCTCTGGTGCGTTGGATCAAGTCAGATCGAGTGGCACAGGTTGCGTACCTCTTCGGCATTAAGTGATCTAATCGCATCCATTGGATCGTCATCTAACGGCCATCGTCGCCTTGACCAAGTTCTAGCGCCGGCGCTCGGGCAGCGGCCGGCGGACGGCAGGCGAATGAATCTGGCGATAAAGAAGCTAGGAAGGAAGGGAGTATGCTCACCGTGTTCGCAGTAGCGTGGGGAAGCTCAAGGCGTTGTTGGTTCGACGCACAGGTCCTGAATCGCCGGAGTTGTACTTCTCAGTGCGGTCGGGGCGTCGGCGGGAGGCGAGGCTACGGTCTGCGCGAGTGGATGGCGAGCACCTGGATGTTCACAAGGCACAAGCGAACAAAATGGTATGAGGCTCTGGTCAAGGCGCACACGGGTTCAGGCAATGAGTCTCACCGGAGTTGCTTGCAGACGGCGGTGCTGTCAGTTGATGTCGTTGTTGGCGCTGTGAGGCACGCGCGAGCGAGCTGGGGATGCAGAGAGGTGCGCCAGGGCTTGGGGAATATGTGAGTGTGGTCGAGGAGGCGAGGGGCGGTGAATACTGGCCGGAATTTGAACGTAAGCTTACCGGAGACAGTGGCGTTCGGGCTTGCGATTCGAGCAGCCTGGTGGCTCCGGTGGTGCGGTGTCTGGGGGAAAAGAGAGGGGGCAAGCAGGCGATTAAGAAGGCGTGGTCAAGTGAGGGATTAATGGAGGCAATAACGTGTATTTACACCGGCTTCAACGGCGAGGAGGCGTTGGGCGTGGTCACCGCGAGGTGAAAGGCGGTGGTGGCGGTGGCCACAGCGTGAGAGAGAGAGGAAATAGGGGCCCACCGGTCAGTCGCTGAGTGAGTGAGTTGCGGAGTGAGAAAGGTTTTTCTACGGGGTGAGAGGGAGTGGGCTAACTGGGCCTAGTGGGCTTGCTGGGTTGGGTCGAGTCCAATACATATTTTTTCTTTCTGATTGCTTTTTTCCTTTTTCTGTTTGAATTTCATGTTTTGAATTTCAAACAACAAATCAAACATCCAAAACAATTCAAACCTCCTTCAAACTTGTATTGAGTTTTGGTTCTGTTTAACAACATAAACCAAAGTCCCAAAATAAAATAATTTTATTCTTTTTAGGACCCATTAATAATTAAATAAATGGACCTTAGTTATTAAATGAAATGGGTTTTGATTTATATAAAATCTCCATTTGAAATCTAAAATAGTACCAAAACTATTCAGTAGGTTTTATTTGAAAATAATAAACACTTGGAAAACTTATTTAAAATAATTTAATAAGTTTTTGATGTTTAATTAAAATGGTAAAACCTTTTGTTTTAATAAATTTGGATATTAATAAATCCTCATTATTTTATTTAAATAAACCTTTACTCTTTTAATCAAAACAAAATATTTTATTTCAAAAGCTTGGCCAAGGTTTAATTTGGCTCTATAAAATAATCCTTATTTATTAATCTACCTTTTCTTTTTAAAACCAAATCTTTTATTAAAAGACCCAAAAATAGTAATTTTAAATATTTTTAAGTTTATTGTTTATTTAACTTTTTAAATCCCTTTAGGATTTTATTTGATCCAAATAGGTTTTGAAGGTATCCAATTGGATTCAAAAAAGTTTCTTCTCACCCTGAAAATCAACAAAGTTTTATTTTATTCATTTATTTTCACATAACAAGATTTGGAAAATCTTGGGATGTGACAGGCTACCACCCTTAAAATAAATCTCGTCCCGAGATTTGGGAAGGCTAGGGTTACAAGTTGGCTCAAACAACTAGGGTACTACCACCCTTAAAAATTTTCCAACTAGGTTACATTTTGGATTGCTTGGGATCTTGGTGTAACTTTCCTGGACAGAAGTTTGCATAGTGGCCTAGTTCCTTGCATTTGAAACACATCACTTGACTGATATCTCTCTTTTCCTTTGATATCATTGCCTCTTGTTTGTTTCTTTGGTTCTTCTTCTTTTCTGGGCATTCACTGGCATAGTGTCCCATCTCTTTGCAATTGTAACATTGCAACTGGCTTATGTCCTTCTTCTTCTTTTTGGGTCTCTCCAAAACTAGGAGTTCTTCTAGTTCATGTTCTTCATACCTACAAAGACATGCTCATCCGACTTTGGTTGTAAACATCTTACTTATGCTTAGCATACCAAAATTTTAGAAAGGACAACTTGGGTTTTACCCCAAACCATAACTCATATGGTGTCATTTCAACGGATCAAGATGGAGCTCTTTTTAGTGTAAAAGCGGTAGTCTCTAAAGCTTTAATATTTTAAAACATAATGGCAGTTTTATAAATAACACCTTTGATCCAACCATGTCAAACAAGGTTTCATTAAAAATCTCAAGCACTCCATATTCCTATGGTGTTTCGGGAGATGCAAATCTAGGTGTTTTTGCTAAACTTGTAACTCAAATAAATCCCTTTATGATAAAATCATAAATCATTTATTTTCTTGTTACACTTGCAACTCAAATAAATCCCTTATGATAAAATCATAAACCATTTATTTTCTCGTTACAATGATTTTCACTTCATCTTGAAAGTCTTTGAACGTTTTCAAATATTTCATACTTCTTTCTCATTAAGTGAATATTCACTCAAATTTCCAGAGAAAGCATATGAAGTTGAAATTCATCGCTTACGACTACACATAATGGACTACATACATCGATATGATAAAATTCCAATAATTTAGTCGTTCATTCTTCTTTGGCCTTTGAATGAAGTTTTTAATTATCCCGAGGAAAGTCTCACAAGCGTCACTTGATCAAATCAAAGACTCCAAAAATCCATGAATATAGAGATTCTTCATGTTTTCTTTCCAATATAATTTAGACGGTGATGTCACTTCGTAAGTGATCTTCCAATCATTTGTCTTGCGACATTTTAGCATTAGCTTTATGGATGTGATTTCTCCAACTATATTTGTAAATCATCCATCTTATATGGAATACCGTAATTATTTGAACAACCTTTGTTCTCATAATACCTGATTTAAATAACAATTATTAAAACAAATCTTGAAGTCAAGCTTTGATGTCAACGATAAATACAAACAACGGTTTGTTTGTTTTTGATGAATATCATCACATATTCTCTTTCTAGTTACTTATTAGGCCATTGTGGTTCATGAATTGTGTCGTTCCTTATGAAATTTCATACCAACCAATTCGGTATCCAATACCCAAGAACCACATTGTATAACAAGCAAAGAATACAACCATAACATGTATACCATCCATATACCTAAATTGGATATTTTTAATCTTTTCTTTTCTGCCAAATATATTTTATAGATTCTCTTTCAGCATTTCCTTTTCCTTTTAAAAGAATCTATCAACATCAAAAGTGGCGCCATATACATGACACATAGTCCAAAGCGTGTATATTTAAATAATAATACCTTTGGACTTGCACTTTGAAGTAGATCACCATCATCAAAATGATCGGCATTCTTTCAAAATCCATTCTTTAGTAATCTTTTAGTGTAGCAAATACTTTACATACATCTTCTATTCATCCTTATCATGACGACTTTCATGATCAAGCTAATGTAGCTTATAAAGTCGAATCGTGAGTATAACATTACTTTCCAAAACCCTTTTGGATGATTAGGATGTCTAGCATCTCTAACCTTTGCAAATTCTCATCCAATATGAGACCATATATTATACTCTATCATATTGCAACCAAAACATTGTTTCAGATATCGTTAAAATCTGTCATACATGATGGTTTCTGAAACAATTATTTCAGCTCCTAGATAAACTTGATATTTAAAAACAATCAAGAATCATGGAGGCAAACATGATACTTAAGATACTAACACTGGAATTGTTACTCTCGATTTAATACCAATTATTAAATTTCACGGAGTAAACAGAGTTTGCTGAAAGTTTGCAATAGTACTTTAAACTTCAGATTGACACTCAACACAATATGATACCAGTTCGTAAACTAAATATCCAGAATTATATAGTTCTTTTATCTCAATTACAACTAAGCATAAGGTGGTGAACGAATGCCAATGACTACAACAAATTATGCAAATTCACTTTGATTTAATTTATGATAAACTGAGTTCTTCTAATCCAAATTATAAATGAACTCCCACTCAAAAACAACATCCCTCGTGCCTTTTTGGTGATTACATGAACCAAATCCACTACACCAAGTCCGATCATCACGTGAGTCGGTGTAGCTTAAAAGGCGAGCATCCATATGGTCATCATATCAAAATATATGAATCATGCTTAACCTTTTGGTCCGTGTTCCGAGGCCATGTCTGTACATGCTTGGCTTGCCAAGTAAGAACCTTAGTATTCGCGTGTGTAACTGTCTTACACCCGAGATATGCTCGTGGATTCAAGTACACCCGATCATCACGTGATGTCTTGAAGCGATGAAACATTGTCGGTGCATACTTAAGGAAGGACACATTTTTATCTTGATATCTAAATGAGGTATCATCTTATTATTCTAATAAAACGCCAAACAAGCAATATAAGATGCAACAAACATCTCATATTAATAAGTGAAATTATATGGTTCTTGCACTTGGATCTCCATCATGTGCATCATGGTATGATCACTATCATACCTCTATGTGTAAGGCCAAGGTCTATGGAACTTACACGTTATGTGTGTTGTAAGAGTATAGACTTATACTTCTACTTACAACATCACCATATCATGACACTAGCCGAACAACAATCTAAACTAGACGCCTCTAATTTATCCATTGCAAGTTTTATGTGGCTTAGGGCTTTCGAAGATAGAACCGTTCTTACCTACGAACATGAACCACAACGAGGATAACCAAATTGTTGACAACTCGTTGCAAATTAGATATTGACTATAGTAGGAGAAACAGACACCCGCTAACCACTTATGCAAAACTAGTTGCATGTCAAGTGTGGAACAGGTCTCATGTGCGAGGACATGTAAAGTTTGTCTGGGCCGCTTCATCCCACTATGCCACCAATATCCAAAGTACAACTAAGAAGTAATAAAATGATCATCATCGCCCACATACTCATATGTGTACTACCCATGCAAAGCATCTACACATAGATCCGGCTCTGATACCACTGTAGGGTTCGCAGCATAGAAAACAAAAAAATTACTACGATGGGAACAACTATGTACCAAGATCTATCTATTAGATACAATCAACGGGTGGATATACATCCATAGAATACATACCCATGAGGACCATATAGCGTTAACGAGGTTGTACTCGTGGATGATGTAGTCGAACGCTTGCCGATCTCAAGATCGAAGTCCATCTGGTCCAGCCGGTCTAGCACCATCACGTCCAGCACCGCAAAGCAGTGGTGCATCCGTGATCGCACACACGTCCGGGTACCCTGAAAACCTCCGTTTCATTGCTCCAGCGAAGCAGCGGAAGCAACAAATCCTTCCAGAAAAAGCCACCGAGCACATGTATCTCGCTGATCCGAGACCAGGGGGAAATTCTAAAGGGGGAGAGAGATCCTTCGCGAGGAGGTGTGCTTTGAGAGGATGAGAGGATGTCCTTTTATAGGGGAGAGGGGGGACCCAAGGGGCATGGAGCGCAGCCATGGAGGCTGCCCCACCTATTCCACATTCATGTGGGTGGACAGTCCACTCACCCAAATGCCTTCCAATTTCCTCCACTCAAAATCCCACTCAAATTCCCATTAAATTTCCACCAAATTTAATGCAAACTCTCATTAAATATAAATCCTTTTATTTATTCAGAATTTTGTCAATTAATTTAATGACAAACATTCACATATAACCCCTTGCTAGTATTTCATTTCACATGCAAAAACACTTTCTGCAATTTCACCCGAAAACCTGTTTCGGTATCTAGTGAAATAAATTCCTGCGCTTGTTATTATTTTCGGCATGAAACTTTTGCACCAATTGGATGTCGGTGTCTCTTAAGTGTGTCACCCTACGGTTCGCGAATAATGCGGACATTATCGAGACTCTTCTCCGATCAATAATAAGAAGCGGGATCTGGAGACCCATACTGACTCCCACACATTCAACGATGACTTTCTTGTGATCGTCGGAACCTTTTACGCGAGTATCTTAATAATTTTGTTTCGCGATATATTACATGTACGAGATTCTATCATCGGTATCTCCATACCTAGTTTGATATCGTTACTAACATGCACTATTTTTTGTTCCCGTGATATAACATTCTAGTGATCAAATCACTTGCTTGCAAGCTAATCAATGTGATATCACCGAGAGGGCCCAGAGCATATCTATCTGTCATCGGGATGAACAAATTACACTCTCGATCCATGGGCCTCAACATAACACTTTAGTAGTTCTGAACCCATCTTTATAATCACCCTGTTACGGTGTGATGTTTGATGTTATCAAGAAACTCTTCCGGTGTTAGTGATTGACATGATCTCATGGTCTAAGGATTAGGATCACTTTGTAAGTTGTTATAGCAATATAAAATCAATGACTTTGATCGTACTGCTATACTTCAGATGAATGTTCATCACATCATTACACTAATGTTGTGACCTCGTTATTAACAATATCCAATGTCCATGATCAGGAAACCTTGATCATCTTGTTAACCAACGAGCAAGTTTTATGAGACAGGCATAACTAGGAACTTTCTGTTTGTTTATTAAACACACATGTATTAATGTTTCCGTATTAATACAATTATATCATGCAAAATAAACATTTATCATAAACAAGGAATACGATAGTAACCACTTTATTATTGCCTCTCGGGCATATTCCCTTCATGATCTTGCATGCTCTCCGTTGTTATTAGCTATCTTGGCCAATTAGTTACTAGTGACTCCAAGAGGGGGTATTTATGCTCGATAGTGGGTTCATGCCTCTAGTTTCCAAGGGAAGTGACAGAAATCTCTTCGGTTGTAGATGTGTTGTTGCCACTAGGGATAAAACAACGGTCTCTTGTTCACGGAGCAAGTGGACTGTTTACCTTACACACTTTGCTTAAAGAAGTTGTCTGTTGCTTGCAACTTAATACTAGAGGAGGTTCGGATGATAACCTGAAGGTGGACCTCTAGTCATAGATGCAGTTGGATGGCGGTCTATGTATCTTGTTGTATTGCCCAATCGAATCTCATAGGATCTTTCTGAATAGTATTGCATTGTTATGCCTTGCTCAGTTCCTGTCAATTGCCCTGCTGTAATTTGTTTACCCTTCATGCCATGTTGTTTATCCAAGCAGAGCACCTCTAGTGAACTATGGACCCCGGTCCAATATTTACCATTAATACATCTTCCACTGTTACTGTTTACTTGCTGCAAACCACCATTACCTTCCACACCATACAGTTAATCCTTCGTTACAGCAAACCGGTGAGCTTGACAACCTCACTGATTCGTTGGGGCAAAGTCTTGAGTTTGTGTTATGCAGGTCTCCACTGTAACATCCTAGTATTTAGGAACCTAACGAAGGGTAGATTTAGGAATATGTATTGTTGCATGCATCTATTTGTGAAAATGTGGGAATTTTTTTTGCCAAATAGAAATTTAAGTGATCAATGTTTCTTTCTTACTTTAAGATTAGGTTTAGACTTAAAGAAGGATTGTTATAAAATTTGATGTGATCTTAAAGGATTTCTGGGTGTTTTGAAATGGGTTTGAATTTAAAACTTAAGTGTTTGAATAATCATTTAAATGATTTAGATATAAGATTTGAATCTTAAATTAATTAAGAGAAAAGTATTAAAACTTAAATCTTATCTAAAAACAATATTGTATATAAAATTCATTTCATATACATAAACAAGATACAAAGAATGAACTTACTGAAGCTATTCCAAACTTCACAATTTACACAAGAGTAAAGAATAAGAATATCCTTTATTAATAAATTAATAAACTTTATTACAAATGAACCAAATAAAGATTACAAGAATTATAAAATAAAAATGACAAAAGAATAAGAAAACTACATTTGTATATCCACTAACTATCCTATATCTAAAACTACACTAAATCTTCATCTTTATTTCTATACCTGCAAAACAAAGATTAAATAGAAAACAAAATAGGATCAGTGTTAGTAAATTTCTCTCAGATATGTCAGTGAGGTGCACTTGACAATCTCATCATTGAGAAATGTGGTAAAAGGGGCAAGTTTCACCAATCTGCAAGATTTCATCCTTCATAAATTCACAGCCAGAATGCAAATGACATGCCAACAGGGACCAATTCACCAGCCAGGTAAAAGCAGATTAGTAAGAGTAAGTTCAGACTTTCTGAACTTATCCACATGTGCATAGCAGGCACACAAGCTGCACACACACAAGCATGCAAAGGGTGTGTTGTCGACCTCACAAGCACAACCAATATCACAAAACCACAACACAGCCATGGAGGAGCACCTCAGTGCATCTCTCCACAACACAACACACCAGCACAACCAGGGTAAGCAGCAGCTAAACCAAGAACAGCAGCCAAACCCAACCACCCAGATCAACCCAAACATCACCATAATGGTGACATAAGGAGGGGAATGGATCTGGTGGACAACAAAGGTCAAGCCCAGGAGCTAGGAGGAGAAGGTAAGCTCAAGAGCAAGCTCAGGAGCACAGCAAAAGCAGATCAAGATCTAGATCAAGATCAAGATCATCATTAATCTACTACATACACATCAGAATCTGTGGTGAGCCTTATAAAACCATCACATGATTTCATCATATTATCTACATAAAACATGTGTTGTTTTATGAGATAATATATCAATAATCACCCAAGAGGAGTGAATCTATCCTAGAGATTTCAAGTATAAGGATAAGAAATCAAGCTCAACCACAAACACTAAACCCTCAGACCAGCATCACTGGGTTCAGTGTTATTTTTTTACAACTTAGATCATTTTCATTTGATCCTAACAGACCAGGGCACATATCTCAGAGAGAGAGAGTAGCACCTCTAAATCTATAAGTTTCAAACAAACTATTGCCCAACTAACTAGGAATTACATCCTAGAGCCTCAGACCAACATCATAGGCAGGTAAGATAATAAAAGCTTCCATATCATCTTATCAGTTTTAATCACAAGCATAATCAAGATAAGCCTAGAAATAAAAACCCAATCACTTGTGTGCCAGAATACAGTGGTATCACAAGGACAAGTTCTTAATGAGCTAAAACCAATGTTTTCTTAACTTCCACAGATAAAAAGGGACAACCACTACATATCATTTTCCTAAATCCAAGTGCTAGGAATCAACCTTATATTCATTTATACATCCACAGAAATCATTGCAAGCAATGATTTGATTCAGTGAGTATAATCTCAGACAAGCCAACAGTATAATTGTAGTAAGCAACTATTGTCAGTATAAGCAATCTGACAGTAGAGTAAACTTTTAAATCAACAACATAATCCAATCAAGGATTTCATTGATACTGTTAGGGTCCCAACCTGATAAGGTAGAGTCCTCCTGTGTTTTACAATGCTAGTCCCTGGATCAATAGCTAGCATCCACAGTAAGATGTAATATCAAGAAACAAAGGTCATAATATAACTTTATAACCAGGAATAACATAATTTTATTACATCAAACTTAGCTCATTAGGCTATTACATTATATTGCAGCGGAATAGCAATAGGTATGAGTCCATCATCTTCAAAATGCCACAGGCAGATGTTGGTTGTAGACTTTGTAATCCTAAACAATCATTCTTCACTTAAAACAATCAAACCTGCAACATACAAGTTACAGCCACAAAGGGTCAATACATTTGAATTGTATTGGCAAGTGATACTATGGTAGTATAGTGGAGTCTATCTTCTATATGCATTTGGCTAAGTGGAGTTGAGGCTTGCATTGCTCAAAATAGATTTTCTTATCATTTTGAAAATACTAAGTTTTTGCTTGACAAAATCATTTTCCTCAATCAAAGATTTCAAGATCCTTGTACCAAGCCATCTCTCCATCAATGATTGAAGAATTCAAACAACCCTTGTTCAAACCACAAGATTTTAATTTAGAAATTGGAATGATGAGATTCTTGATTGCTTCCATGTCTTGATGCTCAAATTGTCCTTTACCAGGGACATGGCTAAGTACTTAGATTTTACACTCTGCAGAGGTGGTGCACTTTACCCACAAGACTTGGTTTCCCAAGACAAAATCTTTCAGAAGCCTTCCTTAGACCAAAATGGACGCGTTCCCACCTATCAAAACACTACCACCCACTGTCCATTTGGCTAAGTTCTTGCAACCTATATGATCATGGCAGAGCCCATATTGCCAAGTGGTTGCACTAGAAGCTTCTTAACATTTGACATCTCAAATCTCTTTGTTTCGGGTGGCATTCCACAAGTGAGATACAATCCAAGTCCATGGCTTTGTGAACCACTCAACCATTCTCCACCAATCTATTCCATTCCACCCAGGTGATTCATTAACTTAGTTGTTTTATTAGACAAAATCACAAGTCCTTAGACTTAGAATATTTTCCATAGTGTGAATATATATTCCACCCATGTTTTCTATTAGCTAGGCTAAGCTTGGTAGTAGTAGGAATCTCTAACTTAGGAAAATCCTACTAAGGATTCTTCTACAAGGTTTTCCTATAGCAAGATCTATACTTATCAAAATCCATGCAAGTTTTACTTAACAAAATCACTAATGCATAATAAAAGTATTGGGATAGAAATTATGAAGCATCACTTGCCTTTTTGGTAGAGTATAGGTTCACTTCTTGATCTTTGCAACAATCACACTCTTCAAGTCTCTACAAATCAATCAAGCAAGGTACAAACTCAATCTACCAATCAAGCAAAACAACACACATAAATAACAAAGTCAAGGAAATGCATGCAAGCATGCCAAGCTTTGTTTTGTTTGAAAAGGTGGTTCCTAGTGGGTCATAGTCATTTGGGTAAATCTAATGGTCATTTCCTAAAGTGGCCAAGTCATTTGTAAAAGGTTTCATTTTAAAACCATTTTCAAAACAAAGTGTTATTTTTATGTGGTGTAGAAATATTTTTATTAAGGCATTAGTCCATAGGGTTCACCAAATGAGTTGCTATTGCAAAACTTGGTGTTTTTGGGTCAGTAGGTTTGGTCCAATTTATTATTTCAAGTTTTCCTTCCATACACATTTTCATAAATAAAACTATTCTTTTTATTTGGCTAGAAAATGGCTAAGTTAAATAATTCAACTTAAATTTCACAAAAAAAATCATTTTTAATACTATGGGTTGGTTCCTAGGGTCAGTAGGGTCACAATAAACCAATTGGCAAAGGTTTGATCTCAAAATTCATTTTTAAATGATTTTTCTAATGTTAGCAAGTACACAAAAGAATCTGCAAATTCAAACAAGCTACCAGTTACTATTTGCAAAACTAAGGGTAGGGTTGGTTAGGTCTTGTTCTCCTGAATCTTTTGATATAAAATTTGTCAAATTTGGACGTATGGATCAAAAGTTACAAAGGTTTGAAAATTGCATATCAATCTGATTTCAAAATTCTGTTTTAACTAAACTACTGACACGCGTCGCATTCTAATTCGCTGAAAACGGTTCGCTGCGGATCACGTTCTGAAGCGTTGGATCTAGTTAAATCGTGTGGCTCAGATCGAGTACCCCTTCGCGTATAAGTGAATCTATCCAAGCCTCAGGATCAAGATCCAACGGTCTGAATCCAATGACCTAAGACTGGCGGCGCTGGCGGCGGCGGCAGGCGATTTGCGGTGTTTGGCGGCGAAGCGAGGAAGAGAGAGAGGGAGCTCACTGTGTTCGTCGTGGCACGAGGATGCTCGAATCGCCACCGTTGATGAAGGGCGCTAGGCGGGCTTGATTGCTCGCCGAGTTATTCTTGGCGACGGCGGCTCAGTCGACGACGAAGCGGCTAGGAGTCACCGAGACAAACGAGGCACATGGTCGGGAGCGCAAGGATACGAAGAAGGCGTGTGTGTGAGCGATAGGGTCGGGGTGGTGCAGAATCACTGTGGGCGTTGTCGGAGTTGAGGAAGACGGCGGTCGTCGATTTTTGTCGAAGACAGCTGGGCGGCCGCGGTTGAAAGGAGAGTAGAGAGGAGCTTGAGGAGTGGGGAACTTGTTTGTGTGCTCGGTGAGGCGGAAGGGCGTGTCTTTGCGGAATTGGCGAGAGGGGTCGTCGGGAGGGAGCTCTGGGTCGGTGTGGCAGCCTCGGGCGGAGAAGGAGTGACAGAGGGAATGGAGGAGAGGCGTGGGCGATTAAGGCAGCATGATCTGCGAGTTAAGGCGGCAGCGTTATGGCGTATTTGATCTTGTGAAATCAAGCTCACCAAGGCGGGAAGAAGGGTGGAGAAGAAGGAGGCATGTGGGGTCCAGTCGGTGGGAAAGAAAGAGGAAAGGTCCACCAGTCGGTGAGGGGTGGGGTTATGTTTGCGGTGTAGAAAACGGTTCGGGAGAGAAAGAACAGGTGGGCTGTTGGGCTTAGTGGGCTGGGGTAGTTGGGCTGGGTCTGTTTTCTTATTTTTTTTTTTTCTGTCTGATTCCTTTTTCTTTTTCTAATTCTATTTTCCTGTTTTGAAATTCAAACAACCAAACACATTCAAAATGATTCAAACAATCATCAAGCCTTTCAAATATGAATTTGGTTCTGCTTAACATCATAATTCACATTCTAAAATAAATATTATTTTAAGTCTTTTTAGGTTCCATTTATTAATTAAATAAATGGATCATTAGTTAATTAAAATAGGGTTTGTTTTATTTAATAAAATATTCACTTAAAATCCAAATATTTTCAAAACCCAATCAGTAGGTGTTATTTGGAAATAAAGAATATTTGAAAAAAATTGTTTAAAATAATATATTCCTTTTACCTTAGGGTCCATTAATAATTAAATAAAATGGACTTAGTTATTAAATCAAATAGGGTTTGATTTTTATTAATAAAATCTTTATTTGAAACCTAAATATTTTCAAAATCAAATTAGTAGGTTTAATTTGGGAAATATGTATAATAATTGGAAATTTGTTTTAAAACAAAATAACCTTTTATTTTTTTAGTATCCATTATTAATTTATAATAGACTTTCATTATTAAATTCAATAGGATTTGTTTTATTGAGATATTTATTTTGAAATCTAAAACAAAGCCAAAACACTTTAGTAGGTTTTATTAGAGAATATAAAGTATTTGGAAAACCTATTTAAAACAATTTAATATGTTTTGATGTTTTAATTAATTTGGTAAAACTTCTTATTTTAATAAAGTTTGGATTTTAATTCTTTATTATTTTATTTTAAATAAACCTTTGTTGTTTTTATTCAAAACTAAATGTTTTTAATTCCCAAAGTTTGGTCAAGGTTTAAATTGGCCTTTAATAAATAATCTTTATTTATAAAACTTCTATTTCATTTTAAAATAAATCTTTTCATTTAATTGTTTCAAAATAGTATTTCCAAATGTTTTTATTTTCCTTTTATTAAATGTTTATCTTTTTAAATCTCTTGAGGTTTATTTTAATTCAAATGGGTTTGAGGTTCCAATTGTATTCAAAAAGTTTCTTACGCTCTGAAAATTAACAAAGTTTTATTTTATTAATTTATTTTCACATTACAAGATTTGGAAAATCTTGGGATGTGACAGTTACCACTTAAAAATAAATCTCGTCCCGAGATTTGGGAAGCTTAGGGTTATAAGCAAGTTCAAAACAACTAGGGTACTACCACCCTTAAAAATTTTCAAACAAAAATTACACATTGTCCTTCTTGGGATCCTGGGGAAAATTCTCTAAGCAAACTTTTGCATGTGTCCTTGGTTTCCATTCTTGACTCATGGGCCAAGGTTGAGATCCTTCATAGACTTGTTTAACTTGTTCTCCATTCTTTCTGGACAATTGTTTGCATAGTGGCCTAGTTCCTTGCATTTGAAACATGTGACAAGGCTGATATCCCTCATAGGCTGGTTTATCTTATGCTTCATCTTTTCTGGACAGTTGTTTGCATAATGTCCTAGCTCTTTCAGATGTTTGCACATCACTTGGCTAATATCTTTCTTTTTCTTTGGTATTACTGTCTCTTGTTTGTTTCCTTGGTTCTTCTTGTTTTCTGGGCACTCATTGGCATAGTGTCCCATCTCTTTGCATTTGAAACATTGCACCTGTGTAATATCCTTCTTGCTAGTGTTGGGAATTTCTTTTCTTCTTGGGTCTCTCCAAAGCTAGGAGTTCTTCTAGTTCATGTTCTTCATGAGTGGGAGATCTTTCTCTCTTCTTGGGGTATTGATCTTCATGTTCCTTGGATGCATGATCCTTGTCTCTAAAAACATTGCTAGCTTGGGTTCCTACGGATTAACATCTTTGTCATCCTTGTTGTCATTAGCTCTTTGGGAAGAGTTTTCTCCCATGTTGATCATTTGAGTAACTAATCCTTGCAACAATTGAGATTGAAGTTTCAAAATCCTTTGTATGGCTGGGTCTAATCCATTGTTGTTGGCTAAAATCTGAGTTGTCTCTTGGCTCAATGGTTTTGGGTTACTATAAGTTCTCTCATGTTATCTTCTTGGTTGTTGTTGGAGTCTCTTGGAGTAGTCATCTGTTTGGGTTTGAAGGAGATTAGAATAGGCAAGAAATTTCTAAGGAATATTTCTAATCACACATCACAATTCACACAAAGAATGTGCATGCAATCACAAACCAAACATTTCACTCAAACAAGGTTCAAGCACATACTTAGGCAACAAAATATTTTTGTTACACCACATAAGTTGGTGTGTTTTTGACTTAGCTAAAATATGGTGGTCCATCTATATGGTTCACTTGTGATCTTTCCATCTTTCTTGGTTGGTTCTTCTTTCTACATGATATCTTGGTTTCCTTTAGGAAAACTCTTGGTTATAATACTTCAAAGTTGTTGATGGCTCCTTCTTATTTTGCATTCTCTCAGTCTCTAATTCTTGAGCAAGATTTCCTTGTTTCACTTGTAATCCTTAGTGATTATGCTGAAGATGTTGAAGTCATTAGAGTTGAAGATGTTGAAGAAGTCTTTTGCATGTGGTGTAGTCTTTGGTCATGGGGTAGGTTTTCCATCAAGTTGAAATAGGAGAGAATGTAGAGTTGAAACCAAAATGGTTAAGGAAAGAGTTTACAAGTGTTTTTTGTAAATAAGTTTTTGGAATAAATACACTCCTATTTTTCTAAGGGTTTTTGTCCAATCCTAGGGTTTACAAATCCTACAGGCAACACAATGCTCTGATACCATCTGTTAGGGTCCCAACCTGATAAGGTAGAGTCCTCCTGTGTTTTACAATGCTAGTCCCTGGATCAATAGCTAGCATCCACAGTAAGATGTAATATCAAGAAACAAAGGTCATAATATAACTTTATAACCAGGAATAACATAATTTTATTACATCAAACTTAGCTCATTAGGCTATTACATTATATTGCAGCGGAATAGCAATAGGTATGAGTCCATCATCTTCAAAATGCCACAGGCAGATGTTGGTTGTAGACTTTGTAATCCTAAACAATCAATCTTCACTTAAAACAATCAAACCTGCAACATACAAGTTACAGCCACAAAGGGTCAATACATTTGAATTGTATTGGCAAGTGATACTATGGTAGTATAGTGGAGTCTATCTTCTATATGCATTTGGCTAAGTGGAGTTGAGGCTTGCATTGCTCAAAATAGATTTTTCTTATCATTTTGAAAATACTAAGTTTTTGCTTGACAAAATCATTTTCCCTCAATCAAAGATTTCAAGATCCTTGTACCAAGCCATCTCTCCATCAATGATTGAAGAATTCAAACAACCCTTGTTCAAACCACAAGATTTTAATTTAGAAATTGGAATGATGAGATTCTTGATTGCTTCCATGTCTTGATGCTCAAATTGTCCTTTACCAGGGACATGGCTAAGTACTTAGATTTTACACTCTGCAGAGGTGGTGCACTTTACCCACAAGACTTGGTTTCCCAAGACAAAATCTTTCAGAAGCCTTCCCTTAGACCAAAATGGACGCGTTCCCACCTATCAAAACACTACCACCCACTGTCCATTTGGCTAAGTTCTTGCAACCTATATGATCATGGCAGAGCCCATATTGCCAAGTGGTTGCACTAGAAGCTTCTTAACATTTGACATCTCAAATCTCTTTGTTTCCTGGGTGGCATTCCACAAGTGAGATACACAATCCAAGTCCATGGCTTTGTGAACCACTCAACCATTCTCCACCAATCTATTCCATTCCACCCAGGTGATTCATTAACTTAGTTGTTTTATTAGACAAAATCACAAGTCCTTAGACTTAGAATATTTTCCATAGTGTGAATATATATTCCACCCATGTTTTCTATTAGCTAGGCTAAGCTTGGTAGTAGTAGGAATCTCTAACTTAGGAAAATCCTACTAAGGATTCTTCTACAAGGTTTTCCTATAGCAAGATCTATACTTATCAAAATCCATGCAAGTTTTACTTAACAAAATCACTAATGCATAATAAAAGTATTGGGATAGAAATTATGAAGCATCACTTGCCTTTTTGGTAGAGTATGGGTTCACTTCTTGATCTTTGCAACAATCACATTCTTCAAGTCACTACAAATCAATCAAGCAAGGTACAAACTCAATCTACCAATCAAGCAAAACAACACACATAAATAACAAAGTCAAAGAAGTGCATGCAAGCATGCCAAGCTTTGTTTTGTTTGAAAGAGTGGTTTCTAGTGGGTCATAGTCATTTGGGTACATCTAATGGTCATTTCCTAAAGTGGCCAAGTCATTTGTAAAAGGTTTCCTTTTAAAACCATTTTCAAAACAAAGTGTTATTTTTATGTGGTGTAGAAATATTTTTTTATTAAGGCATTAGTCCATAGGGTTCACCAAATGAGTTGCTATTGCAAAGCTTGGTGTTTTTTTTTTTTGGGTCAGTAGGTTTGGTCCAAATTATTATTTCAAGTTTTCCTTCCATACACATTTTCATAAATAAAACTATTCTTTTTATTTGGCTAGAAAATGGCTAAGTTAAATAATTCAACTTAAATTTCACAAAAAATCATTTTTAATACTATGGGTTGGTTCCTAGGGTCAGTAGGGTCACAATAAACCAATTGGCAAAGGTTTGATCTCAAAATTCATTTTTAAATGATTTTTCTAATGTTAGCAAGTACACAAAAGAATCTGCAAATTCAAACAAGCTACCAGTTACTATTTGCAAAACTAAGGGTAGGGTTGGTTAGGTCTTGTTCTCCTGAATCTTTTGATATAAAATTTGTCAAATTTGGACGTATGGATCAAAAGTTACAAAGGTTTGAAAATTGCATATCAATCTGATTTCAAAATTCTTTTAACTAAACTCGACACGCGTCGCATTCTAATTCGCTGAAAACGGTTCGTTCGCTGCGGATCACGTTACGAGCGTTGGATCTAGGATAAATCGTGTGGCTCGGATCGAGTACCCCTTCGCGTATAAGTGAATCTATCAAGCCTCGGGATCAAGATCCAGCAGTGCGAATCAATGACCTAAGATGGCGGCGCTTGGCGTATGGCGCGGCGGCGACGGCGGTGCGGCGGTGTTTGGCGAAGCAGGAAGCGAGGAAGAGAGAGAGGGAGCTCACTGTGTTCGTCGTGGCACGAGGATGCTCGTACTGCCACTGGTTGATGAAGGGGCGCACTAGAGCGGGCTTGATTGCTCGCCGGAGTTGTTACTGGCGACGGGCGGCTCTGGTCGACGACGAAGACGAAGCTAGGAGTCACCCAGAGACAAACGAGGCACATGGTCAGGAGCGCAAGGATACGAAGAAGGCGTGTGTGTGAACGATAGGGGTCGGGGTGGTCTGGAATCACCTGTGGGCGTTGTCGGAGTTGAGGAAGACGGCGGTCGATGCTTTTGTCGAAGACAGCTGGCCGCGGTTGAAAGGAGAGTACAGAGAGGAGCTTGAGGAAGTGGGGAACTTGTTTGTGTGCTCAGTGAGGCGGAAGGGAGCGTGTGCTGGCCGGAATTGGCGAGAGGGGTCGTCGGAGGCAGAGGGAGCTCTGGGTCGAATTGTGGCAGCCTCGGGGCGGAGAAGGAGTGATGACAGAGGGGAATGGAGGAGAGGGCGTGGGCGATTAAGACAGCATGACTGCAGCGAGTTAAGGCGGCCGCGTTATGGCGTATTTGATGCGCGAAATCAAGCCTGCAACGGCCGGCGAGAAGGGGTCGTGCGGGGTGGAGAAGAAGGAGGGCTGTGTGGGGTCCACTGGTCAGTGGGAAAAAGAAACGAGGAAAGGTCCACCAGTCAGTGAGGGGGTGGGGTTATGTTTGCGGTGTAGAAAACGGTTCGGGAGAGAAAGAACAGGTGGGCTGTTGGGCTTAGTGGGCTGGGGTAGTTGGGCTGGGTCTGTTTTCTTATTTTTTTTTTTTTCTGTCTGATTCCTTTTTCTTTTTCTAATTCTATTTTCCTGTTTTGAAATTCAAACAACCAAACACATTCAAAATGATTCAAACAATCATCAAGCCTTTCAAATATGAATTTGGTTCTGCTTAACATCATAATTCACATTCTAAAATAAATATTATTTTAAGTCTTTTTAGGTTCCATTTATTAATTAAATAAATGGATCATTAGTTAATTAAAATAGGGTTTGTTTTATTTAATAAAATATTCACTTAAAATCCAAATATTTTCAAAACCCAATCAGTAGGTGTTATTTGGAAATAAAGAATATTTGAAAAAAATTGTTTAAAATAATATATTCCTTTTACCTTAGGGTCCATTAATAATTAAATAAAATGGACTTAGTTATTAAATCAAATAGGGTTTGATTTTTATTAATAAAATCTTTATTTGAAACCTAAATATTTTCAAAATCAAATTAGTAGGTTTAATTTGGGAAATATGTATAATAATTGGAAATTTGTTTTAAAACAAAATAACCTTTTATTTTTTTAGTATCCATTATTAATTTATAATAGACTTTCATTATTAAATTCAATAGGATTTGTTTTATTGAGATATTTATTTTGAAATCTAAAACAAAGACAAAACACTTTAGTAGGTTTTATTAGAGAATATAAAGTATTTGGAAAACCTATTTAAAACAATTTAATATGTTTTGATGTTTTAATTAATTTGGTAAAACTTCTTATTTTAATAAAGTTTGGATTTTAATTCTTTATTATTTTATTTTAAATAAACCTTTGTTGTTTTATTCAAAACTAAATGTTTTTAATTCCCAAAGTTTGGTCAAGGTTTAAATTGGCCTTTAATAAATAATCTTTATTTATAAAACTTCTATTTCATTTTAAAATAAATCTTTTCATTTAATTGTTTCAAAATAGTATTTCCAAATGTTTTTATTTTCCTTTTATTAAATGTTTATCTTTTTAAATCTCTTGAGGTTTATTTTAATTCAAATGGGTTTGAGGTTCCAATTGTATTCAAAAAGTTTCTTCTGGCTCTGAAAATTAACAAAGTTTTATTTTATTAATTTATTTTCACATTACAAGATTTGGAAAATCTTGGGATGTGACAGATACACTAGCATGGATCATGGTGGATTACCACTAGAATTAATTTGACAGGCAATTAGCAGCAACAAAGCTACTATTAATCATCAATCACAGCAAACAATCTTTTTGCATGATCAAATATGATCAACACTAAATCTAAAGCATCATAGATATGATCAACAATGGATTATGAACCCTAATAAGAGCAAGAACTCTAATCCAGAGATGAACTCAACCAGCACATAGTCACTCGACATGAAAGCCACTAGATACACAGGGAGAATCATGGCAGTAGCATGGACAAACACCACAAAGATAACTTACCTGAGGTCCTCACTGATGAATCGAAGAGGAAGCAGAGGGGCCGACGAACCACGGTGGCATAGGGAGCACCAGAGGGGCACTGCAACCTGCACCTGCCACGGCGACGGTCGCAGCAGCGCACGAGACCAGCACACCACCGCAGGAGGGATCGCGGCGACGGCGACAACATCTTTTCCGAACCCTAGGGTTCGGCAATGGGGTGGAATTGGCCACGGGGAAGCCCCAGAGTCAAATCCAAGTTGATAGAACGAACGAGCGTCGTCGACAACCCCAACTCGCACCACGATGGCGACCAGAACGACTGACGACGGCGAGAATCGACGGCGGCGGCATCGCTGGCCACGGGGGCGAGTCAGAGGAGGAGGAGATAAGGTCGAGGGAGAGAGAGGATGTAGAGTGGGCTGGGTGGGCCAAAACCCTTCGGGGTTATCTGTTGACCCTGCCCTATTGGGCCACCCTGGCCCAATAATCCCAAGGGGCCAGCCCAAGTTATTTAATAAAATTTTGATCAATTAGAAAAGACCAAAAGGCCCCTGACCTCAATAAAATTATAGAAAATTAAATAAAATTCCAAAAATTATAAATAAAATATTTTTGGATTCACAATAATCCACTCTGTCCAAATAAAATAAAATATAAAGTTTTGAACACTTAAACTTTTATAAGCATTTTTGTAATTTATATATTTCATATGGAATTTTACAAAATTATTAAAAAGTGATAAAAATAAATAAAAATCACTTTCATTATTTATTAATATTATAGTATTTTTTGAAAAATACTAAATAAATATTTAGTAATAAAAATAATTCATATTCCTATAAGGATAAATGTTTATAATATGAGTAAAATACCAAAAATCTTAGAAAAATAAGAATTCTAAATATAATCATATATTATTATTTCACCTAATTAAATATTTACTATTATAGAGTAATAAGCATTATAAAAATCATATCTTGTTATTTATAAATCACAAAAATACATGTAATATACCAAAATAATCACAAAAATAACATTTACATATTAAAAATCTAATATTCTCCTTTTGAGATAAATAAAAATTCAAATATTTTAACAACTCAAATATAAATTTATTGATAATTCATAAAAAGATAAATAAAACTTATTAATATTCCTAAAATGAGTTTAATAAGTCTAATAAACAGTATTAGTCTCAAATATTAAATAATCTAATACCATAATGATTTAAATCATTATAAATGTTTTTATTTTAGAAAGATCTACAACCTTAAATGAAGATTATCTCTAAAAAAATTCCATTAATAATAAAATCCTTAAAGAACAACTTGTGAACAATCAAATCTTCTCTAAACCATATTAATCACTAAATTACAAAAAAACTACTAGAACACTATATAAATCCATAAGTAGTTAAGTAATATTATGTTGGGTTTATAACCTATACTCACTCATCCATAAAGGGTAAATGATACTACTCTATCATAGAATTAAGAAACCATTATCCCAAGTAAAAGAATAACCATTCTTAAATAACTCAAAGAACACTTTTCAAGTATACAAGATACTAATGTATAAGTACTATACTTTCAAAACTATCTATATTTAAAGTTAACTTTAGTCTCCAAGAATCTAAATATAATAGCATACACATTACTACATGTTTTATAGTTAACTTTGGTCTGAAGTAGTTAATCTATAAAGCAACTCAAGCCAAACCATTTAATCAAAACAAATAACATCAACCACCACTAATTAACCACAAAGGTTTGTTTAGACTTCGGAAGAGAAACCTTTTCTTCGAAGGTTATCCTTTTTGCCACTTTAACTAAGAAATCTTGTATAAGTAGTCCTAACTAGTATGTCATAAGAATGTATATTTTACTCCACAAATGTGATGTCTACAACAACTCCTAAACTCTAATAAAAGTACAACTATGAAACTTATTTAAAAGGACCACACATTCCAAACTAACCACTTTCGGTAAATCCTAGAAAAAATCTATTCTTAGGATCTGCGCTTAGAACGTGCATGACATTACTTATGCATAAAAGCATACTGCTTCTTTGAACATTATTCCTTACCGGACCAATGATGCTGATTTCAGATTTTTGGATCTTATACTAACTCGAAGACCGTGAGTGCATAATATTGCAACCACAAAAGGCAAGTTCACACTTGCTCATGTCCTTTGTTTATTTTCTATAAAGTATTTTACAAATCCAGTGTTGTTTTCACCTGCATTTGAAAAGTTTCAGAAAACACTATTTTCAATAATAATGAAAATTATTGATTACTGATCGAGGGTGATCAGCTAATCTATTAGATCTGACAGTTGGAATACCACTGTTCAGAACTATATCACCTAGGACTTAACAACCAATGTCGCCAGTGATTCTTGCGCTGTATAGTACGCGTTGACCATGAGATTTGGAATGGGACGGAAAAGTCAGTTGTATCTTCTTCCTCTCGCATGAAGCCGGATGTGCAGGTCGTGGCTGTTATCCTCGTAGTGTGCATATTAATTGGTAATTCGTAGAGGATATGTAGCATATGGGTGGGAACCCTCATCGTCCCATGATAGTTCTGGCATCTCACGGTTTGTACAAACCATTGCCGTAATTCTTTATGTGGGCATGGTGTACACCAAGGAGGCATCTTGGGTCGCTGAAGGGGCGATGATTGGCTTGGATCATCTTCTGGGCCCCACATCATGGAATTATGGACGGGAATAAGCTGCCCGGTTGTGCAACAAAGATTTGATCTCTCATGGGTAAAGTAACGCACCTCTGCAGAGTGTAAGAACTGTAACTTGTTACTCCCTGTTCCGGGAAGGAGCTGCGAACGCGGCGGGAAAGGAACCCCATGAAGGTTCTGGTAAAGCCATGAAGGCTGATGGACATAGATTTTCAGAATAAAAGCAACCTTTGAAGAAATGTTTATGAAAATTTGCATTGCCTACGACCTATGGTCTGTGGCTGTAGATATAGTGCATCAAACACTCCTTTTCTAGTGAATTTGCTGAGTATGCTTGTACTCAAAGTATCTTCTTAACCCTTGCTAGATTTCGAAGCCATTAAAATGATGTCTACATCAAGATATTCTCTAGGACTTATCAAGACCAGCAAAAGCTCTTCAATGAAGACAACAAAGTCAACATATACCTCAACTCAAGTGAAGACAAAGTTACTGATTAGATAGAAATAAAATATCTAGCCAAAGAACCTATCTCTGTAGTGCGTTGCAATAGCAGCAATGCCAATTCCTTAATTAAATACTAGTTTGAATAGTATAATAGTTTTGCGTTATTTATCTTCGATTCTTCTTCGTAAAGAAGTTCTTTCTTTCTCTTAAACCTAGACTGTTCTCTGGATCTTATGTAAAGAGTGAGTTGTAACCTTTAGCCATGTATTGTACCAACTGTGTTTCTGTTGTGCCATTCTGAGGGATGTAATACTAGTGAACGGTGTTTCATTGGTGTTATGTCAACGACTATAGTATACTACATCATGCAGTGGTATGCTGGGTCACCGCATCCACGTTGCTTGCAACACCTCTGGGACATTTCCTTCCTCCTACTGGTTCGATAACCTCGGTCTCAACTGAGGGGAAGCTTGCTGCTGTGCTCTTCACACCTTGCTCTTGGGGTTACCAACGAAGTGCTTCCACGACAACAAAGCACCACGCAACAAGCTTTTTCTGTGCCATTGCCGGGGAGGCTAAGGACGTCTTCACAAGGGGAGTCCTCCACTTCCTTTATCTTTACTTTGTTTTTAGTTTGCTTTGTTTATTTTGCTTGGTTTTGTTTGCCTATTTTTATCAAAAACTCCAAAAAAATTAGTCTAGTTTGGTTTGCTTTCTCTATTCAAAAACAAAAAAATAGTCCCTGCCCTAGTTGCTACCATGTTTGATTTGGGGCCAATCTCTATTACACCTATGGAAGATATCTTTACTTTTAAGCAAAAACGTGAAGAGAGTTTTAAAGAAGCTTGGTCTAGAATCATTGCTTTACAAAGGGAAAATGAGCCTAAGATGAGTCTTAGCATGGTTATCAATAGTTTCTATCACGATATTGCTCTTCGTTATAGATATGCTTTGGATGTTGTGGGTGAGAAAGATATTTTTCAATGTACTGAGGATGAAGTTTTTGATGCCATAAAGAAGCTGATTATAATTTATAATACGCCTGGCAAGTCTGATCCCTCTTTTATAGATATTTTTGCCAGGTTGAACACTCTTGAGTCCAGTATTGCTGCTATGAATAGTTGCTACCACACGCTTAGGGCGTACCATGATTATGTTCCAATAAATTCTGAGCCTTCAAAGTGGTTTCCCACAATCAAAGTCTCTATAAACACTACACTTTTTGATGCTCGCTGTGATGTCATGTCTGAATTTTGCCTTATGCCTAAGGATATTTATGAGTCTTTGAGTATTTGGGGACTTTCTAAAGGAGGAGAGGAAATATATCTTACTAATAATGCCACTTTATTACCCATTGGAATAGCTGAAGGTGTGTTTACAAAAATCTCAGGGAAAATGGTGTCTACTGATTATCTTGTTATTGAATGTATAGGCAAAGGACACATTACACTTGGAAGATCCCTACTGAAGCACCTTGGAGCAATAATAGATGTGGGAAAATACATTATGAATTTTTCTCCTCCAGCAAGCAATCATATTTTCCCGAAAGAGAAGAACAAAGGTAAGAAAGGAAGAAGCAAAAGAGGTAATAACTCCTCATCTAAAAATACTTGATTCTTTTTGCTTCTTGTGCCTAACTTAAATGCATTAAAGAGAAGTACTTGTTGGGAGATAACCCAAGAGTTTCCTTGATTCTTGAAAGTTACTACTTCAGTAATGACCTCTCCTTATCCTTTTTGTATGCTTTTTGTGCCAAGATTGACCTCTAATGAGAGGGAAGTAAGATTTGGGGAGTTGGTGTCCCGAAACAGATTTTTGTTCTCCACCATAAAAATTAGTGAAGAGTCTATGTAACTCGGATTGAGCTGATACTTTACTAATATATCCCCAGTATGTTATCTAACTTTCCTTAGTACAACACTTTTTGATTTGAGCAACATAAGATTTTCGAAAAAAATCGGTTTCTACCTGCTGGTCTGTTTTGACAGATTTTTGCCATTATTTGCATTTGCTTCTCATTGATTTCTTTTTGAGTTCTCTTTTGGGGAATTTAGCTTTTTAAAGGAAGTTTATTCAGTATATTGTGTTTTTAGTGAAAAGTCTTGCTGTTCTAAAGCTAAACCCAAGAGTGTATTATCTTTTGAATACACTAATGTTGCTATTGAAGATTGTGTGAAGTTTTGTATGAAGGAAAAATTTCAGGTGTAGAGAGAGAATGATGTAATGAGATGAAGAATGGACAAAATCTCAAGATTGGGGATGCCACCATGGTGTCAACCCAAGAAATATCCAAGAGGTACAAGCGTCAAAGCTTGGGGATGCCCAAGGCATCCCCTTCTTCATCAATAAAAAGCTCAGGTCTGTCTAGACACTTCGTTTTTATTGTTTCATGCACTGTTGTGTTGTTCTTGGAGTAGTTTTCGTTTGCTTTGATTAGTTTGTTTAGTTTGCTTGAGTAAGTAGTTTGTACCCCTGTTCTCGCTGTGTTGTTTCAAATAAGTCAATTGGTGTTGGAAAGGAGTAGAAAGTTCTTGCTTGACAGTGCAAGAGGAGCTTGCTTGGACTATGAATTAGACTTTATCATGCCATGCTAGGTGTTGTTTTTTACTTTATGCCTATTAATTATTGATGTATCATGGCTTGCTCCAAGTCATTAGGATTGCTTAGTGTGCCTTGAAGAAATCATGCATTGTTTTAGCATACAAAAGCATAGTATTGTGGTTTTCTCCTTTGAGGTTTGTTTGGGTTAACTTGGCACATGTTAACACCATGTTATGACTATGAACAAGTAACCATAGCCTCTATGATTATTTAGTCCTTGACTTGTAGTACCACTCTATGCTTTGATTAGTAATGTTTTGTCGCTCTGCATGATTATGGCCATTATTGCTCTCTTAGTTGGTTGCTCCCAGTCTTTTGCTAGCCTCCACTTGTATGAGTAAGCTATACTCATGCTTAAAACTCCCAAGAATCCAAGTTATTCCAAAGTGTCAACTATAAACTCCTATGCATGGTGTGTTACACCATTCCAAGTATATTCTTGTTTTCAGCTATCTTCCAATTAAAAAGTATTTTGTTATGTGAAAACTTAGTGATTTTAAAGCCCTCACAAACTTGATGGCACACTTTATATTCATTGCCCCTAATAAACTTGAACCATTGTGTCGTATGTGTTGTATATGCTTGCACTTATACGTTGGAATTAGCAGAACCATGCTGTCATGGGGGACGTTTTCAAAATTGCACTTGTATTTTGTACACAGTTGATATCATGCTCTTTTGTCTGTGGATGTCACCGGTGTGAAATAAAGAGGGATCTTGTAAGTCCATGGAGTTATGTACTTTCTGTTAGATAAACACCTAGGCCGCTAGGCTAAGACATGCCTAATCATGGTGGAACCTTGCAGCATCACCATAGTGAGCTATCTGTGAAGCATCCTCGATAAAAAGCTATGCATATACTCCCTCCGTTTCAAAATATAAGATGTTTTAGGTTTGTGAAGAAAATGAATCTAGACTTGTTTTAGTATGTAGATTCATCCCAAAGTTGAGAGAACCTACGTACTAAAACAAGTCTAGGTTCATTTTCTTCACAAATCTAAAAAATCTTATATTTTGAAACAGAGGGAGTAGTAAATAAAAAGATCGCTAAGATGCTCATTGTCTGATTGCCTTGTCATTTTGGTTATGGGAAAGCTCCTGTACCATGTGCAAGGGGTACCCCATTGGCGGTTCTCTGTGATACGCATGTACTTACTATGACAAGAACTTACAAGTGACTGAAGTTGAGTAGCATGAGGTGTGGCCCTCATATTCAAGGGACTTGAGATTTCCAACTTATACTTTGTCAAGCATATACTCCATAGTTTGTTCATTTTAACCTTAATCACTTCAAGATGCTTATAATAGGGGCAGTGATGGATGAAAGCTAACAAGTGCCATAATTTTTGGAAGCTCTTTTTGAAACTTGAAATCCCTGCTTCCCTTTATGAAGGGCCTTTCTTCCACTATTATATTGAGTCTCCACCTTCTACCTTTAGGCACCATTAAGAGAGCATAGTGGCCCTTCTTAGTTATGTGTAGTGTCCCAAAACTTATTGATTGATGCATATTGTTGTATTGCTTTCTCTTGTGCTATTTGATCTAGTCACTCTTATGAACTTTGAAGGTGTCCTATGCATCTATTTTCTACTCTATGAGGGACAAGCTGATTGCCACTATGCTATGTTGTCTGTATGTGAAACAAACAAATGTTTTTCAATGCATGTTATTCATGATCTTTGTTTGTATCTTATCATGTTGCAACAATAGTTGCTTTGTCTTACTGTTAGAACTCCATCTTTCATGCACATGTTTAGAGTTCTTTGATCCCAGCTTTCAATGCTTGCAAATGGTTTGATCTTTATTGTGAAGGTGCATGTCACCTCAAACATTATTCTTTTATCACTTACCTACTCGAGGACGAGCAGTAGTTAAGCTTGGGGATGCTTGATACGTCAGAAACGTATCTATAATTTTGATGTCCCATGCTTTTTTAGTATCTACTTTGCTTTGCTTTGTCTACACTTTGAGTTGTTTTTATATGTTTTCTGGAAATAACCTATTAACAAGTTGCCACAGTTCCAGTTGCATGTTTTCTTCTGGTTTTGGTTCCAGAAAGGCAGAAAATCAATATTCTCGGAATTGGACGGGACAAAAGCCAAAGTTAATATTTTACCGTGGGTGACACGAATCCAGCAGACGAGACAGAGAAGCACCACGGGGTGGCCACACCCCTAGGCGTGGCCAAGCCTGGCCCACACCTGGGCAGGGTGTGGTCCCCCCGGCACCCCCTGCCTCGCCTATTCGCCTATAAGAAGCCCCTGATGCAGAAACCCTAAGTACCCGATCAATATTCCATGTAACCTTCTATAGCCGCCGCCACCATCGTCCCTAGATCAGGGGGATCTGAAGTTCTTCCCGGCACCCTGCCAGAGGGGAAATCATCCCGGATGCCTTCTTCTCCGGTATGAAACGTGACTAGTTCCATATTGGACTATGGGTCCATGTAGTAGCTAGATGGTTTTATCTCCTCCTTGTGCTTTCATGTATAGATCTTGTGAGCTCCGTTCATGATCAAGATATAATCTATTTGTAATCATGCATGTTGTGTTTGCAGGGATCCGATGGATATTGAGATTATTATGTCAGTTTGGTTAATGGTTTTGTCTATATGATTCTATAATGTTTGTGTTGTTTGTGATCTTGCATGATGTTCGTTGTTAGTAGCTATCTTGGCCAAGTAGTTGCTTGTCGGGGGGATAACCCCCGATAGGGTCACGAGAGGGGAAACATAGAGCAGCTGGGTTGGTTCTGAGTAAAAATGGACCAGGCCGAGTAAGAACGGCCGGGTAATATAAGCAAGAAATCCGAGATACAAACTATCTCGGCCCGTATAGGACAAAGTTGTAACCCTTGCATGTACCAACGAGACGAGTCAACCGAGGAAGGGCCGAGTAAAGAAGGACGCGTGGCACCTTTCCGAGTAAGGTTCGGGAAGGACCATGGTAAAGCATGGTCAAAAGAGAAGGGCGACGCCGGGATGACACAAAAGGAGCCGGGTGACACCCAAAGGAAGCGCTGACGTACAAAGTAACTATGTGACGCCAAAAAGAACAAGAAGCAGTTTACCAGAGGACTGTTAGCTGTCAAGCTTTATGGACCGGGCCTATGGGCTCAGGGCAAGCCCATAACCCGACCCATATGGTAGGGACCAACATCCAAACAGTAAACCCTAGAACCAAAAGGGGGTTTTAGCTAGCTAGCACCGCCTATATAAGGGAGGGTATAGCAGCAGTAGAGGGAGGTTGGACCTAGTAGGGAACTAGTGTTGAGAACTCTAGCCTAAACAGTTCAAGGAGCACCTGTAATCTTTGGGGTATCAATCGAATTGCCAAGTCTGGAGAGTTCTACTTGTTCTTCGTGCATGGCTCGACCATATACTCCCTCCCCGGTGACCACAAGCACCCAATCGGCCTCCAACTTAAGCCTACCCATGGCATCTGCCGTGCCACCACCACGACAGTTGGCGCCCACCGTGGGGCAGAAGCAGGTGCTTGTTGGAGTCTTCATCTGGACGGGCAACATCATCGCCAAGACCGGCGAGCGCGTCTACTCCGGCCTCATCCAGAGGTTTGGAGCGCTCAACTTTGTCAGCGACAACGCGGGCTGCTTCGTGACCAAGTCGTTCCCTAGGGGTGGTCGCTTCATCAAATTCGGCGAGCACCAGGTCTACGTCGCAGTGCGCGTGGAGCGCGCATATCCTGAGCACGTCGTCCTAGCGCCGGATCCCCCAACGGCACCAGTCGCTGGGAAACCTCTCCAACTCGTCTCTATGGAGGTAATGATGACTGCCCCAAACCCCGTAGCTCCCCCAGTAGTTCCAGTGGTAAATGAAAGAACAGAGGGAGGAAATCATGAGGAAATGCCAAGGGCTACAAGAACAGCAAAGGCGCCGCTGGAGAAACCAGAGAACATAGCTAGGAGCAAAAGAGCTAAGGAGATGCGGGAAGCGATAGAAAAGTTGGCGAGCCGATGGCACAAAGAATCGACCCGCGTGCAAGCCGAGTTGTAAGAAGCCAGGATAAAAGTCTTGGAGAAAGCAAAGGAGCTAGCACAATTACAGCAGGATGTGGATATCACCATCCGAGAGCTTAACTCGGCAAATCGAATCAAGGGCGCAAAAACCCGGCTTGATGCAACAAGATTAAGAGGAAGGAACCTCAACGAAGAACTAGCAGATGCGACATCAAAGATAACACCAGAGAACAACAATGAGACGGCCATGCGTCCAACGTACAACACATCAATGCCTAATCATGAAAGCGAAGAAGCTAATGGCGCATTACCCCACTTGGAGGGGGAAGCAAAGAAAAGGCAGCAGGAACGAGTCAATGAGTTAGTAAAAGCAACCAACATGCTGAATGAGGCATATTACAGAGCAAATCCGGGTATAGCAGGGAGATCACAGCTGGTTCACTCGGCAACTCCTGTTCCGGCAAGATCGGCTGGGCACACGGCATCTTCACCAGGAGCAGCACCTAGGCCGAGAAAATAAAAAAGTGTGGATTCTGGAAGAAACTAGCAGATGGTCACCTATGATCCGGCAGTAGTTCAAGGAAACCTGGCGCATGCACAAGGGGAAAAAAGAAATACTCCCCGAGAAAATGAAAAACAGGAAAAAATTGGACAGAGAAATGACAACGGAGGGAAAATTTTTGCGCCTCATACTCGACGCGCAACTCAGTCGGCAGGAGGAGGAAATCCAGCTCCGAATAACGCACACCAGCTCGGAAGAAGACAAAGAGCGCTGGAAAAGCAGTTCAATGTACCAATTGACCCGAACGCGAATAAGTATAATTATGGTTACTAGGCTATGGTAAATGACGGGTATGAGCTCCCGGATCATGCATATCAAGCAATGGGAGCGAGATACGGAGGTAGGAACCTTCAGCCGGATGATGCCAGGCTGAAGCTTGACCGCATAAAAATGGCAGAGATAATTGAATCACAAGGTCCGCAGGGTCCATCATGCTTTGGCCCAAGGATCATGAAGGAGCCACCGGTGCCAAATTTCCACCTGGCCAGGGGGACAAAAACATATGATGGAAGCACAAAGCCAGAGGATTGGATCATAGATTATGGAACCGCTGTGAAGATCACGCAGGGCAACTTGAGATGGCAGTACGTTACGTACCGCAGATGCTGGAAGGGCCAGTTCAGGTATGGTTGAACAATTTGCCACCCGGAAGCATCAACAGTTGGATTGATTTTCACGAAGCCTTCGTGACCAATTTCACGAGCACATACAAGCGGCCGAATCGCCCACAGCAACTAGCAATGTGCAAGCAAAGACCGAATGAGATAGACAGGGAGGTCCTCACAAGGTGGTGTACGATGCGTAACTCTTGTTAAGGGGTAATCGAGTCACAAGCAATCGCATGGTTTGCACAAGGATGTAGACATGGGAGTGTGCTGTGGCAAAGGTTACAAAGAGATATGCCGGCAAGCCTAGTAGAGACGATAAGAATCGCCGACTCGTATGCGTTAGGAGATCCGACTCAGCCGATGCTCATGTCGGCAGACGAGATGACTGAGACTCAGATCTATGATGCTGCTGGGTCGCAAAGGCGCCAGGAGAGATCCGAATACGGAAGCAAGAGAAGGGACGAGAGGCCGGATTACAGGTATGGTTCGCTCAAAGTTGCAAAGAAGGAGTCAGATCATCCAGATCTTGGAAACAACGTGAAAGGAAAAATGGTCAACAACAATGGGTGCCAAAGAATGACGGCAAAAGGCTAGACGATCAGAGGAAACAGTATCAGGACCGACAAAATACACCTATGAGATGATGCTAGATCAGCCGTGTAAGTTTCACTCGCCAAGTCTGAGTAAGCCGACAAATCACTCAACAAGGCAATGCACTTGGTTTCAGAAAGGAAACAGAGTGGACTCGCCGAATAAGCAGCTTCCACCGCCTCCCCCTCCACCACTTACAGAAGGAAATGCTCAAGCAGTAGGAGTAGATAACAAATATGAAAACAGGCAGCCGAGGTATCAGAATCAAGAAAGAAGAGAAGATGTGCACCAACTGCACAATCCAAGAGGTGACGATGCCCATGTCGGCCACGGAACCAGAAATGAGTACAGAGAACATCACCAGAGCTATGTTGTCTTTGTCATAGAGCCAAATGACAAGAAGAGCCAGCACGACGAATGATGGAAGTGAATGCCACGATGTCGGCAATTCCCAAGTACATGCATTGGTCTGAGCAAGAGATAACTTGGAGTATAAAGGATCACCCCAAAATCATGCCAACCCCTGGAGGATATGCTCTGGTTCTGGATCCAACGTTCATGGGCCCAGATATCAACGTGAAATTTTCAAAGGTGTTAATCGATGATGGAAGTAGCATCAACATCATGTACAAGGATAGTATGCTCAAGTTAGGCATTACCATGAACATGCTGGAGCCGACTAAGACCACTTTCCACAGGATTTTGCCGGGATTGTCCTGTGAGCCAATTGGCAAGATCTGGGTCGACGTCTTATTCGGCAACAGAGAAAATTGTCGCACTGAAGCCATAGAGTTCGAGGTAGTAGATTTGGTCAGCTCATATCATGCCTTACTCGGCAGGCCGGCTATGGCAAAGTTCATGGCTACTCCTCACATCGCTTACTTGAAGATGAAGCTGTCAGGCCCATGTGGGGTGATCACAGTTGAAGGGGATTACAAAAGATCTATTGCTTGTGCCTCAGCCGGATCTTCACTGGCCGAGTCACTCGTCATAGCACAAGAGAAGACTCAGATTTTGGAGGTGGTAGCATTGGCCAAAGCAACACAAATGTCCATGCTGGCACTCACCAACCAGCCTGGCAATGTGTCATTTCAAGCTACCAATGAAACCAAAAAGGTGCAGGTGGATGAAACTTTCCCAGAGCGCACAGTAACCATTGGGGATGGCCTTACAGATAAATAGGAAAGCGAGCTCACCAGCTTCCTCCATGAGAATTGGGACATCTTTGCATGGTCCACTCAAGATCTGCAAGGAGTTCTGAGGGAGCTGGCTGAGCACTCTCTTCATGTAAGACCAGATGCAAGGCCGGTGAAGCAACCCCTCCGTCGCTTCTCCGAAGATAGGAGGAAAGTAATAGCGGCCGAGATTGCAAGACTTTTAGCTGCTGGATTCATCATGGAAGTGCTGCACCCGGACTGGTTCTCAAATCCAGTCCTGGTCAAGAAGAAGAAAGATGACCCCAATGTGGCAGTCGTATGGCGCATGTGTATTGATTACACAAACCTCAATAAGGCGTGTCCGAAAGATCCATTTCCTCTGCATCGGATCGATTAAGTCATAGATTCTACTACTGGGTGTGAGTTGTTGTCATTTGTGGATGCATATTCAGGATTACATCAGATTCCACTAAATCCAAATGATCAAATAAAGACAGCTTTTATCACCCCGTACGGGGCTTATTGCTATCGCACCATGCCATTTGGATTGAGAAATGCAGGCGCAACATATCAAAGATGCATGCAAAAATGCTTGCAAGATCAATTGGACAAAAAATTTCAAGTATACGTCGATGACGTGGTAATAAAAACCAAACAAAGTCATACTCTAATTTGGTGTCCCGGCTGGAAAGTTACTCGGATTCCTTGTATCCAGCCGAGAAATTGAAGGTAACCTGACAAAGATCAGGGCCATCGAAAGAATGGAATTGCGAAAAACCCTCAATGATGTCTAGAAGTTTACTGGATGCCTGGCTTCATTGAGCAGGTTTGTTAGTCGGCTAGGCGAGAAATCCCTACCACTATATCAGCTGATGAAGAAATCAGACAAATTCACATGGACATAGCAAGATGATAGCGCTTTCCATGAATTAAAGAAAATGTTGGCAACAACACCAATATTAGCATCACCACTATCCAAGGAGCCAATGCTGCTCTATGTCGCCGCAACCAACATAGTTGTAAGCGCAGTAATAGTGGTTGAACGTGAAGAAGGGGGCAAATCAGTCCAAAGGCCAGTATATTACTTGAGCGAAGTGCTCTCTATCAGAAGATGACATATGGGGTGTATATGGAAGCAAAAAAGCTGAAACATTATTTTCAAGAACATCCAATCCGGGTAATATGCGAGGCACCTATCTCGGATATATTGGGCAACAAAGATGCCAGTGGCCGAGTAGCCAAATGGGCCATTGAACTGGCACCATACACTCTACAATATGATAGGCGGGATGCAATAAAATCTCAAGCCATTGCAGATTTCTTTGTAGAATGGATGGAGATGTAGTATGAACCACCACTGCCAGATCCAAATTACTGGAAAATGCATTTTGACGGGTCCAAGACGAAAATAGGTCTGGGCGCCGGGATAGTGCTCACATCTCCAAAGAGGGATCAACTGAGATACGTGTTGCAAATTCATTTTGCTGCTTCTAACAACGTTGCCGAGTATGAAGCACTTGTTCATGGAATTAAGGTAGCCAAGGAAATTGGTATCAAAAGGATCATGTGTTTTGGTGATTCGGATTTGGTGATTCAACAAGTTTCTGGACATTGGGACACACTGGATCCAAACATGGCATTATATCGCTTCCATGTGCAGCAAATTTCGGGATATTTTGACGGTTGTGAATTTCATCACATTCCTAGAGCAGAAAATGAGGCAGCAGACGTGTTATCCAAGCTAGGATCATTTAGACAAGCAATACCACCAGGGGTAGCATTGGAGCATCTCAGGATGCCATCGATCAAGCCGTCACCAGAGTCCGAATCAATCAGGGTCATCCTGGCGAGTCAGGAATCAGAGGCAGTGCCAATGGATATCGACTCAGGGGTAGGTTCGAGTCACTCGGGGACTGGTCCGTTCACCTCAGGGGTAGCCGAATCACACTCGGGGACTCCTCAGGTTATATCGGCAGAGCATATGTCGGCGGAACCAATGGACATTGATGTTGAAGCAGACCCGGAACCACTAATACCAACGTCGACACATCCAATATTCAGTTATTTGAAAGATGGAACCTTGCCGAGTGATGAAATACTGGCAAGGCAAATGGCACGAAGAGAAAAAACATACACCACAATCAACAAGGAACTCTACAAGAGAAGTGTGACAAGTGTACTGCAGCGTTGCATCAGCTCAGAGCAAGGCCAGGAGATCTTGTTGGATATCCATCAGGGAGAGTGCGGGCACCATGCGTCATCAAGAGCGTTGGTAGCCAAGGCATTCCGACATGGATTCTATCGCTGCCGCATTGGCACAAGCGCAAGAGTTAGTCGGGAAATGCAGTGGTTGTCAACACTATGCGTCCAAGTCACATTTACGAGCGTCTGAATTGAAGACTATACCAATCACTTGGACGTTTGCAGTATGGTGCCAAGATATGGTAGGACCATTCAAACCAGCAAGGGGAGTCATGACTCATATCTTGGTCATGATTGATAAGTTCACTAAGTGGATAGAAGTGAAACCAATCAAAAAACTGGACAGCAAAATAGTTGTTACATTCCTAAGGGATATAATCCTCAAATACGGTTACCCGCACAGTGTGATCATGGACAATGGCACAAACTTTGACGAAGGAGCTTTTGCTCGCTTCTGTGGGGAATACCGAATAAGACTCGACGTAGCGTCAGTCGCCCATCCAGAATCAAATGGACAAGTTGAACGGGCTAATGGCTTAGTTCTGTCTAGGATAAAACCCCGCTTAATGGAACCACTCTAGAGATCACCTGGTTGTTCGCTAGAGGAACTACCCTCAGTACTGTGGAGCTTAAGAACAACTCTGAATCGATCAACTGGTTATACGCCATTTTTCCCTTGTATATGGGTCTGAAGCAGTTTTGCCTGCCGACATAGAATATGACTCGCCAAGGATAAGGCAATACTCGGAAGCCGAGGTAAAAGAGGCTCGAGAAGATGGAGTAGATTTACTCGAAGAAGAAAGGGAACTGGCATTCTCCAGATCTACTATATATCAACGAAATCTTCTACGCTACCATAGCCGAAAAGTGCAACCTCGTGTTTTTCGAGAAGGAGATATGGTGCTACGGCTGGTGCAGCGCACAGCTGGAATGCATAAATTATCACCTCCATGGGAAGGTCCATTCATTATAAGCAAAGCATTGCGCAATGATTCCTACTATCTCATAGACGCTCGTGAAGCACAAAAGAACAAGGCGGACAGGTCAGGAGATGAAACTAAAAGGCCATGGAATGTGGCACTGCTTCGTCCCTTCTATACTTAGGAGAAGAAGTGCATGTATCACTCGAACTCTCATATCGGACGTGTTTGCCGGCTATGTGCTAATAATAAAATGGTATGATTCGAAAAACTGACTCGGGGACAACCCTTTCGGCTTTCCATTTCAATTATTCTACGTCGGCTGGCGTGATACCTGAAATTTATCTCGGAACAAGTAGTGTTTATTCGGAAGAAATCAACTCTTCGACTATGCTGTTGTCTGAAAACACGGCTTCATGGCAAGCAAGAGAAAAAGATCTAAGACGAGTAAACACGAACGCCGGATAAACACAAGGGAGAAACGCGAGTCGGCTTTAGTTTTTTCCTAACTCTCTGCAGGTCTTGTTATACTACGCGTCGAGTAATCTCGGCCAAGCTATCCAAGTTTCATGCCCGCTAACTATATCCTTTGTACTTTGAGATCCTAATGTCGAACACCGAAAAAGGTAGACAAGGGCCAGAGGCAAGGAAAGGTGACACGACAAAATGAAACTCGGGAACTTGCCCTTGAATGATTCGCACTAAGAGCATAACGCAAACATATAAAGCCTATCAAAAGGCACATAATCAAACTTCGAATGCAATGTATGTTACATCTGTACTCGGCATACTGGGGATCTAATAAAAGTTCAAGTATTTGTTGGCCTAAGGAGCAGAAGAACTCGGAGGAACGTTCTTGGAGCCAGGAGTGCTTGGGGCATCGGCCGGGTGAGGGGCATCTGCAGCCGGGTCATCTGGATCATCTGACTCAGTTGCCTCGCTGTCACCACCCTCTTCATCAGCAACTTAGACGAGCGGGTCGCCAAGGTCGAGAAATCTAGGCCCTTCACACCAAGAGTGCACCATGGTGTACTCGATCATGGCATAAGCTTGCTCCTGGCGCTTCTTGATCAGCTCCGGGTCATTCAGCCATTTGCCATCTCCCCTTATACGAGCAAGAACGTCGAGGTTGATGTCCTCGTACCATGAAAGCACGAAGGAGAGAGCCTTGTACGCTGCAGCTCGGCTGGCCGACTCGCGCCATTGATCCAGCCGGTCTTCAGTAAGGAGCAATCTGTCGGCGAGTGGCTCGATGAGTTCGGGTGGGTCTTCATCCGGCCAGAGCATGCGAAACGCATGGATAGCTGACTTGAGCAAATCCACACCGCAAGATCTGAGGGTCTTGACCCGTTCAGACACCGCCGCAAGGAGTTCCTCCATGGACACATCGCCATCAGGAGAAGCACCAGCTTTGGCCCTCACCTTCTTCATGGCTCGGATGGCAAACATGTTGGCCTTAGGAATATTATCTGCAAGCAGAAAGAGAGAAGTTAGCAAATGACAAGGGCAGATAGGAGAGACCCAGCAGGACTTGGACAATGCGTAAAGAGTAAGAACTCACTACCGAGAAAGAAGTAGATGGCAGTGAGCTTGCTATGCAAAGTCTTGGTCTTGGCTTGAAGGGCGTCGAGGTTCATATTTGTCGACTCGACCAATGACTCGGCCTTGTCGAGCAGCCTCTTAGTCTTCTCGGTGCTGGCGGCCTGCTGCTCGTTCTTCTTGGCAAGCTCCTCCTTCAGCCCTTTCACCTCGGCTAAGTGATTCTCCTCCATCTCGGCCATCAGTTTCTTCAGCCGAGTCACCTCATCGCGCTCCTTCTGGAGTTCGGCTTGGTGCTTCTCTGCTTATTGAGAACAAAAATTTGTCAGTACCGACAGAAAAATTTCAACTATTGTCTTAGGAGGCAGGAAATTTACTCTTGGCCGCGCTGATTTGTGAGTGAAGATCGTTGATGGTATCTTGAGCAGTGGCTGTGGAACAAGAGAAAGAGGAAAAATGAGAAGATGAACCAAGGAAAATTACATCAAATAAGAAAGAGGAAGAGCAAACATATTACCTTGGCCGTAGGTGTCGGTCATAGCTTCACACGAAGTTCGAGCTATGGCGCGCCAGACGAGAGCTTGGTGCACCTTGGTGCGCTCAGCAGCGAAGCTAATCAAAGAAGTTAGACAATAAGGAAGAGTCAAGACAAAGCATCGTCCGAATAAAGAAGAGCTTAAGAGCTTACAGCCGAGTAAGTTCCTTACTCGGCAGTAACCTCGAGGGCTAGGGATTGAAGCTCTAACGTGAGTTTTTCATAAAGAAATCAAAGAGCTTAAGAGATTATAGCCGAGTAAGTTCCTTACTCGACAGTAACCTCGAGGGCTAGGGTTTGAAGCTCTAACATGCAAGCGTGGGATTCAAAGACTAAGTGAATAATTGAAGAGCTTACGGCCGAGTAAGTCTACTCAACTATAACCTCGGGGACTAGGTGATATGTATAAAGGAAATACTCAACAGTACAAAAGAGTAAGTTATGTTACCTCGTTTATTTCGTCGGCGCGGGCCATCAGAGTAATAGCCTGCTGGGTTATGTCGGAGACGACCTTGGGGCCCAGCTTTAGCTTCTTCCCGGCACGAGTGCTGAGCTCTTGCTCGCATGCTGCATTCCATGCCACGGCGTAAGGCTCAGCCGAACCAAGGCTCTGCCCACTGAGCGTCCGAGTGAGAAATCGACCCGTTTTCAGGGCGGTTCCTACAGTGGCACGGGTTGCAGCGGCAGAGGTATGGGGGGGTAACAGCCTTGGAGACATCACTCGACCCGGCAGCCGCGGATTCGTCCCCCTTACCCGTTGAAGCGAACACGGTCGCCAATGTAGGAGGCCGAATCTGAGGAGCATAACCCAGAGCGCAAACTAGAGTTGCCTGCTTGGAAGAGGTGGATTTGCCAGAAGAGGGGCGAGTAGAACCAGAAGCCTTGGGCTGGGTCTGGCCTTTTGACAGAACTGGAGAGCGAGCAGAAGGATTTGAAGAAGTACGTGGAGCCCCCTGACTGGGCTCAACAGTTTTGCTGGCTCCAAGATCAGGAAGTTGTTCATTCACATCAGCTTGAGGGCTGATGCCAGAGGAACTGGGGGCAGAGGGTTTCTCGGTGTCAGACTTGTGAGCACCAAGATCAGGAAGTTTCTCCTGACCAGCGACAGGGGCGCTAGCCGAGTGATCCACCGGGTCTGAATGACACTGAGAAGCGTGAGCCTCAACTGTGTGAGCCTCAACCCAGACGGGACTCGACGCCACCGAGTCAGCTGGAGGAGGTGCAGGCCTAGGCGACGAGGCAATGCTAGAAGCAGCCTGATTTGCCGTCAAAGGTGCAACACTGAAAACAACAAGATATATTTGAGATAACAGCAGCAGTGAGAGAGAAAAGAGCAAAGAAAGCAAGGTTCAAAAACTTACCCGGTGACAACCGGGTCGCGGATGACTCGGCGCGTGACTCGGCGCCCAGCAGCTTGGCGAGTCTCACTCAGGCTGGCAACAGCAGAGGCAGCAGGAGAAGCCAGAGTGGGCTTGTTCTTCTTGGTCGGCTGAGTGCTGGGGGAGGTTCCACGTCGCTTCGGCTTAGCAACGGGAATCTTGCCGACTCCACCCACGGCGATAGGAGGAACGTCATGTACCTGGCCATCTGCATAAGTAAATAACGGGCTTACTCGGATAAGCAAAGAGATTAAGCTCACAAGGCATGTACCTCCAAAAGTGTACAATCATCATCCTCATCATCGTCAGACCAATCTTGTAAGGGATTGCGAGATTGACTCTTACCCGAAGCTGAAGCAGCAGCTGTAGGGGTTCGTAGCATGGAAAACAAAAATTTTCTATCGCATACAAACAAACAAGCCAAGATCTATCTACTAGATTGTAGCAACGAGTCGATGGAATAACTCACCCTCGAAGATTCCAAAGCGGTTAACGAGAGCAGATTCTCGTGGGTGATGTAGTCGCATTTTCCGATCTCAAGATCGCGAGACGATCCTTCCCGCCACGCTCCAAGAGCGCCTCCGCATCGGTCACACGCTCGATTCGACGAAGACCTTCCTCTCCTTGTTCCAGCAGGCCGGAGGTTGTAGCACTCTCCTCGCGATTCCGCAGACAACGGCGTACCAAGTAGAGGGAGATCTCGCAGGCTTCGCCTGAGCGAGTATGGTGGAGTATGAGAGAGCTATTAGTGGTCTAGGGTTTAGACACACCAATTAGAAGGCTCTAAACCAAGGCTAGTGCAATTAGAAGCTCTAAACCAAAACGGCTCTAAACCGGAGATTAGAGGATAGGAACTTGTGTGTCTAGAGGAGGAGGCCCCGCCTCCTTTTATAGGTGGAGGGCGGCCAAGGGGGAGTCCTCCCAAGTCGGCCTTGGTTGGCGCCGCTTGAGGGACTCCTCCCAAGTCGGTTCCAACCACCTCTTGCTTGTTTCCACAGCTTCGCTTCCCGCTTCGCTTTCCACAGCTTTCTGTTTTAGCCGCTTGACTTTCAAACCGCAGTTTGACTTTTCAGTTTGGAACAGCAAGAACACTTAGTACATGATGCAATCATTCAATATGTAATGAAACATTCATGTAACCTCCCGAGTGCCGGACAATCCGAACCTTCTAGAACATTCTCGATGAAAACACCTAATCATTCCCAACTCAAACGGGACTTTCCTTATATGAATCTTATTCTCCGACCATTCCGGATCACCTCGTGATATCCCATATCCCATACGAGACTCAACAACATTCGGTCTCTTTCATAATACCATAACTACTCAAACAACGTCGAATCCTTAAGTGTGTCTCCCTACGGTTCGTGAATTATGCGACATGATCGAGACACTTCTCAACAATAACCAATAGAGGAATCTGAAATTCATATGGCTCCTACATATTTCTACGATTACTTTATGATCGAATGAACCACTTACATACGATACCAATTTCCTTTGTCTCACGATAGTTTACTTATCCGAGGTTATGATCGCTTATCTCTCGCATAACTAGTTCAACCTCATACGATAAGTACTCTTTTCTCGCTCCCGTGATATGTGATCCCTTGTGAGCACCACATGCTTGCAAGCTAATTGGATGACATTCCACCGAGGGCCCAGAGTATATCTATCCGTCATATGGATGGACAAATCCCACTCTTGATCCATGTGTTTCAATCAATACTTTCCGAACACTCAATGCCACCTTTATAGCCACCTGGCCACGGTGTGGTGTTTGATGTCATCAAAGCATCCATCCGTAAAGGGATATGCATGATCTCATGGTCGAAGGAATTAGGTTACTATGTATCGTAAAGCATATAGCAATTGAACTATTGAAATGACTTGATCTTTATGCTACGCTTATCTATAGGAGTATGTCCACCATATCATTCTCCTAACGATATGATCCTGTTGTTAATAACATCTCTATGTTCATGATCGTGAAACCATGATCATATATTAACCAACAAGCTAGTTTAACAAGAGGCTTTACTAGGGACTCTTATTTTAGTTTACAAATCACACAAGTATTAATGTTTCCTTAATACAATTATAGCATGGTATGTAAACATTTATCATAAGTGTGAAGATATGATAATAACCACTTTATTATTGCCTCTTGGGCATATCTCCAACACTCCCACTTGCACTAGAGTCAATAATTTAGTTTCTAATCTTTGTGTTTTCAACACCTATGGCTTTCCGGTTGTATGTACACGATTGCTAGTGGTCAATCGATCCGGATCCGACACTTCCGTGTCCGTGTAATTGCATGTCTTTGCGTCTCACGCATCACTCATTCTCTAATGAGATGGCTTTGTATAAATTTGGTCTTTCGTGTGACCTTTAGTTCTTTGGGGTTAAAACATGTTGATAATATTGTCGCACAATATATCTTCATAGTATTATCCTCCGTGAACTACACCTAGTTTGATAACAAACTACTTGACACAAATGCCCTCTTTGCTGCTATAATAGCGCCATATACTTAGCCTTTTGTTGTAGTATCTCACAATGTCTTAACTTTGAAACTCATCCAAATCCATTATGGAACTCACTTTCCATTATATTGTGCCACCCTTAGTTTAGATTGAGATAAACTTAATTTGTACTTTGTGACAAAGCTAGTATCAATGTAGTACTTTTACAATGAACTAACCATCTATTTGTCACTTCTACAAATAATATACTCTTAGTTCTTCCAAAAGATCATAAGAATATCCTTACTATTGTCCAATGATCATCTTATTTAATCATTCGGTATATGCTCACAACATTTAGAGCATAGGACATATCTGGATTTGTACATATCACAAGATGATTGATATAAATACTCTTTGTGATTTCATACATCAAGTATCAATCTATACTTGATTATTTGTTTCACTTTACCAAATGTCAATACACTTGAATATATCATCAACATTGAACTCATTCAATCCTTTCTCGTGCGACAAGAACCTCTCTTGTAGTTTCTATATTGAACTCATTCAATATCTTGTCTATGTACTTGCACAACCATATTAGCGTCTATTGATGCCAAATATTTGGTTTTGCCTAAGTCTTTCATCGGGATGAAATTCTTAATATGTGTTAATAAAAGATACATTATTTCCAATCAACAATATGTCTTCCACATAATGTATTAGAAACATGTCTTAGCGCTCCCACTTAATTTCTTGCAAATGCAAGCATCTTCATCGCTCCAATGAACTTTTAAACTCCTTTAACAGTTTCATCAGTGAAGATTCCAACTCATGATGCTCACTTTAACCATTGAAGTTTGCATATGCTTTTAGCATCCTTTGAATTAACAAAACCCTATGGACCGTGTTATGCACATGTCCTAGGTAACGATTCTATTAGAAGAACTTGTTTTGTTTATTCAACTACCATATAACAAATTATATGTAGTGGTTGCTACATTAATCCGTCTAGACTAAATATCACTATGAAAGATCAAATCTTGTCATAGTCAACCTTCGAACATTTTGTGAACTCTTTCCCAACATGTCGACTATTTCATAGATGTAAAACATCCATGTCTATTTCTTTATAGACCCTGACACAACTGTAAGGTCTTACACCTTTCTCGAGGGTTCTTCAAGTTCAAAACTTGATTTCTCATGAATGGAACTATCACGGATTTTATGGCTTCAAGCCATTTGACGGAGTCAGGGCCCATCATCGCTTCTTTGCATGTAGTCGGTTCATTATTCTCAAATAATGATTCAACCCTCAAATCTTGGTATTTGATTGTTCATCCGACCTACTTGTTTCAATAGGAACTTGGATCTCCGTGACCACAACCTTTGAGGTACGTGAGCCATGAGCATTGTTGCTACCTCCTAACACTTTTCTAAGCGCAACTCTGCACATACAACTAAGGTTCTTTTAACCTTATCAAAGTTCTATTGTCCTCCCACTTAACTTTTCACGAAAAATTCCTTCTCAAAGAAACTTGACGTTTTAAGTGACAAACACTTTTGTCTCCGATGTTATGGAGGATTACTTAACAGTTATTCAAATAACATACAAAGACAAAGTTCATCCGACTTTTGTTGCAAACATCTTTCTTATGCATAGCATACCAATGTTTAAGAAAGGACAACTTGGGTTTTATCCCAAACCATAACTTTATATGGTGTCATTTCAACGGATTATGATGGAGCTCTTTTCAGTAGAAAAACGGTAATCTCTAAAGCTTTTAATCTTTCAAATATAATGGCAGTTTTATGAATTATACCTTTGATCTTACCATGTCAAACAAGGTTTAATTACATATCTCGAATGCTCCATACTCTTATGGTGTTTCGGGAAATGCAAATCCACGGAACGATTCCATAAATCTTAGGTATTATGCTAAACTTTGTAACTCAAATATCTTCCTTTATGATCTTTATCATAAACTGTTTATATTCTTGTTAAAATGATTTTGCACTTCATCTTGAAAGTCTTTGAACTTTTCAAATGTTTCATACTTCATCCATATTAAGTAAATATTCATATATTCACTCAAATTTTCGGAGAAAGCATATGAAGTCGAAATCCATCGCTTTTGACTACACATGATGAACTTTGAACAACAATATGTACAATTTCCAATAAGCTAGTCTTTCGTTCCCTTTTTGGCCTATGAACGAAGTTTTAATTATCTCTAGGAAAGTTTCACAAGCGTCATGTGATCAAAAATCAAAAGACTCCAAAATTCCATCCACATGGAGTTTCTTCATGTTATCTTTCCAATATAATTTAAACTGCGATGTCACTTCCTAACTGATCTTTCAATCAATTTGTCTTTCGACATCTTTAGCACTAGTTTTATGGATGTGATTTCTCCAACGGGATTTGTGAATCATCCATCTTTTATGGATTACGGCAATTATTTGAACAACCCGTTTGTTCTCATAATACCTGATAAAACAAATCTTGAAGGCAAGCTTTGATGTTTTAACGAGTAACACAATAACCCTTTATTTGTTCTCGATGAACATCATCACATATTCTTTTGCTAGTTACTTAGGCCATTGTAGTTCATGAATTCTGTTGTTTCGTATGACGATTCACACCAACAAATTCAGTATCAAATACTTAATAACCACATTGTTTAATAAGCAAAGAATATAGCCATAACATGTATATCATCTATATACTTAAACTGAACAATTCTAGTCTTTTCTTTTCTGCCATATATTTATGAGATTCTCTTTCAATATTTCCTTTTCTGTTTGAAAGAATCTATCAATATCAATAGTGGAGTCATACATATGACACATAATCCAAAGCGTGTATAATTAAATACCAATGTCTTTGGACTTGCACTTTGAAGTAGATCACCTATCATCAAATGTTTGGTGTTCTTTCAAATTCCTTTCTTTAGTAATCTCTTGATGTAGTAAACATCTTACCTACATCAAATATTTACCCTCATCATGGATTTATCCATGATCAAGCTATTTTTAGCTTGTAACGGTGAATCGCAAGTATAATGTTGCTCTCCAAAACCTTTTGGAGGATTAGGACAACTAGTGTCTCCAACCTTTTGGAAATTCTCATCAAATATGAGAATATGACTTTTTCCATATTATACTCTATCATGTTGTAACCAATACTTCGTTTCAGATATCACAATATCTTCCACACATCATGGTTTCTGAAACAACTCCTTCAGATCCTAGATAACCTTGATATTAAGAGAATCCTTTGAATATCAAGAATCATGGAGACAAACATGATACTTATATACTAACACTTGGAATTGTTACTCTTGATTTAATACTAATTATTAAACTTCATGGAGTAACCGGAACTTACTGAAAGTTTGCAATAGGACTTTTAAACTTTAGATTAACATTTAAAACAATACGATACCAGTTCGTAAAGTATCTAACCAGAATTCTATAGTTCTATCGTCTCAATTATAACTAAGCGCAAGGTGGTAAACGGATGCCAATGACTACAACAACTATGCAAATTCACTTTGATTTAGTTTATGATAAATTGACTTCTAATTAATAATTAAATTAATCTTGGTGAACTCCCACTCAAAACAATATCCCTCACATTGTTTTAGTGATCACACGAACCAAATCCACCACATCAAAACCGATCATCACGAGAGTTGATGCAACTTCAATGGCGAACAATCAACATGTTCATCATATACTATATGACTCATGCTTTACCTTTCGGTGATCCGTGTTCCGAGACCATGTCATACATGCTAGGCTCGTCAAGATCAACCTTAGCTTCCGCATAAGCAAATCGCTTGCTTACGTTGTATACACTCAGAATCTAACACACCCGATCATCACGTGGTGCTTCAAACAACAAGCTTTAGCGATGCTAACTAAGGGTGAACACTTTATGACTTGAAATTCATGTGCATGAGGGATCATCTTATAATGCTACCGCTGCCTACTAAGCAATACAAGATGCAAAAGGATTAACATCACATGCAATTCATAATATGTGATATGATATGGCCTTTCTTCTTTGTGCTTCCGATCTCCATCTTCTAGCACGAACATGATCTCCATCATTACCGACATTGCATCAAGGTCAATGATGCTTCTCCATGGTTTTCGGCCCACGGCTTCAACTATTACAACTACTTTGAATAGACACGCTGGTCTTACAATTTAAAGACAACCATATGGCTCTGCCGTTGCCAACTTACAATAAGGAACATTGCATACATCATATATAATCACAATCATGGCCATATCACATCACAAAGACACCCAAAAAACAAAGTTAGACGCCTCTACTTTCTTTGCATGTTTTACGTGGTTTGGGGCTTTCAATAAGTGTCGTTCTAAATTACGAACATGAACCACAACATTGATACTAGTATTGTTAATCACCCGTTGTAAATTGGATCTTAACTATGCTAGGAGAAAGCAGCACCATAAAGCCACTTATGCAATACAAGTTGCATGTCAAGCGTGGAGCAAGTCTCATGAATTATGTCATGTAAGGTTAGCCCGGGCCGCTTCATCCCAACATACCGCAAGATGCAAAGTACACAAGAAGCAATCGACAATAAAAGCATCAACGCCCACAATGACCATTGTGTTCTACTCGTGCAACAGATCTACATATAGACACGGCTCTGATACCACTGTAGGGGTTCGTAGCATGGAAAACAAAAATTTTCTATCGCATACAAACAAACAAGCCAAGATCTATCTACTAGATTGTAGCAACGAGTCGATGGAATAACTCACCCTCGAAGATTCCAAAGCGGTTAACGAGAGTAGATTCTCGTGGGTGATGTAGTCGTACTCTTTCCGATCTCAAGATCGCGTAGACGATCCTTCCGGCGCCACGTTCCGGCAGCACTCCCGCAGTCGGTCACACGTTCGGTACTCGACGAAGACCTTCCTCTCCCTTGTTCCAGCAGGCAGCGGAGGTTGTAGCACTCTCCTCGTGATTCCGGCAGCACAACGGCGTGGTACCGGAAGTAGAGGGGAGATCTCGCAGGGCTTCGCCTTAAGCCAGAGCGAGTATGGTGGAGTATGAGAGAGAGCTATTAGTGGTCTAGGGTTTAGACACACCAATTAGAAGGCTCTAAACCGAAGGCTAGTGCAATTAGAAGCTCTAAACCAAAACGGCTCTAAACCGGAGATTAGAGGATAGGAACTTGTGTGTCTAGAGGAGGAGGCCCTGCCCCTCCTTTTATAGGTGGGAGGGGAGGCCAAGGGGAGGGGAGTCCCTCCCCAAGTCGGCCTTTGGTTGGCCGCGGCTTGGAGGACTCCTCCAAGTCGGTTCCAACCACCTCTTGCTTGTTTCCCACATTTCCTGTTTTCCACTTTCTGTTTTAGCCGTTGACTTTCAAACTGGCAGTTTGACTTTCAGTTTTGGAACAGCGAACACTTAGTACATGATACAATCATTCAATATGTAATGACACATTCATGTACCCTCCCCTCAGTGCGGACAATCAAAACCTTCTAGAACATTCCCGATGAAAACACCTAATCATTCGAACTCAAAACGGACTTTCCTTATATGAATCTTATTCTCCGGACCATTCGGATCACCTCGTGATATCCAGATCCCATCCGAGACTCGAACAACATTCGGTCTCTTTCTCATAATACCATAACTACTCAAACAACGTCGAATCCTTAAGTGTGTCTCCCTACGGTTCGTGAATTATGCGACATGATCGAGACACTTCTCCTAACAATAACCAATAGAGGAATCTGGAAATTCATATGGCTCCACATATTTCTACGATTACTTTGCGATCGAATGAACCACTTACATATGATACCAATTTCCCTTTGTCTCACGATAGTTTACTTATCCGAGGTTATGATCGCTTGTATCTCTGCATACCTAGTTCAACCTCGTTACCGATAAGTACTCTTTTCTCGTTCGTGATATGTGATCCCTTGTGAGCCAGTCACATGCTTGCAAGCTAATTGGATGACCTTCCACCGAGAGGGCCTGTAGTATATCTATCCGTCATATGGATGGAAAAATCCCACTCTTGATCCATGTGTTTCACCAATACTTTCCGAACACTCAATGCCACCTTTATAGCCACCCGATTCGGTGTGGTGTTTTATGTCATCAAAGCATCCATCCGTAAAGGTGATATGCATGATCTCATGGTCGAAGGAATTAGGTTACTATGTATCGAAAGCATATAGCAATTGAACTATTGAAATGACTTGATCTTTTATACGCTTATCTATAGGAGTATCTCCACCATATCATTCTCCTAACGATATGATCCTGTTGTTAATAACATCTCTATGTTCATGATCAGGAAACCATGATCATATATTAACCAACAAGCTAGTTTAACAAGAGGCTTTACTAGGGACTCTTATTTTAGTTTACAAATCACACAAGTATTAATGTTTCCGGTTAATACAATTATAGCATGGTATGTAAACATTTATCATAAGTGTGAAGATATGATAATAATCACTTTATTATTGCCTCTTGGGCATATCTCCAACATCCGCAGTGTGCGGGATGGGCATGAAGCACTCCAGGTCATACTCTAACTCATCCGAGTTAGAGCGATCCCCGTTATAGCCAGCCGGAGGGACAGTACTATCATCAACCTGGTGAAGGAGATTCTGCGAAAGACAAACACAATGCGAGACTAAAAAGTAAGCTAAAGAGTGGCAAAAGAGCTAAAGCCTACCTTGCAAGAAGGTAATTCGGAAAACTTACCCACGGAACAGGCCTGACCCGGCTAAACGGTGGGCAACTCCAAGCCCAATCATCCGCCAAGTTCAATTTGAAGACTGAGCTTACTCGGCGGGCAATGGAGTCATGGGTGAGCTCCTTGGTGGAGTGCCGAGTGGGATCATGGGACCCGCTCATGAAGCACATCTTGTGGCTCCTGGCTTGGATGGGGCTTACGCACCGGGTCAGCCTCTTCTCGGATCGAGGAGCACCAGGCTGGGGAACAACCTGAACTTTAAAGCCAAAGTACTTGGCCCACAAAGGAACTGTGGGCCAAATTCCAAGATAGGACTCGCAGGCAGATATGAAACAAGAAAGAGAGCCAATTGCATTGGCAGGAAGATGGTGGGTCTGCAGATGGAAGGTAGAAAGAAACGAGGAAAAGAAGGTACTCACAGGAAGAGCAAAACCGCGTTCAAAGTGTGAAAAAAAAACCACCCGCTCGCCAGCTTGAGGGGTGGGGGAAATCTCACCGGTGGGGAGACGGCAATCCACTTGCAGTGGAATGCGTCTGGTGGAGCGGAGCCACTCCACCTCTTCGGTGGAGACCACAGAGCCTTCCCAACCACCGCGCTCGCCGGAGGGAACCTCCTGTTCCTCAGCACTATCAACGCCATCACGAGCATCCATGGGATCGTTGGAGTCTCTCTCCTCCGCGTAAAGGAGAGGCTTGGAATGACGAGGACCCATGTTGGAATAAAAGAGGACAGGGGCAATCGCAGCACTAGAGCAATAAGGAGAAGGAACCACAAAGGAGGCAGTTCAATCTTGCAGGCGCGAGGAAGAAGAAAGGCTAAGGAAACTGAACAGGCGTGGGGGAAGTGGAAACCCCCAACCCTACTTAAGGGTAGTAAAAACCCCCGTAGTGGGATCTAACTGTGTCGTGCGGCCAGCGTGTGGCCGTGTACCAGGCCGGGTGAGCCAGTCAGTGAGCGCCACGTAGCCAAAGATACACGAAAAATCCTGTGCCACGTCACGGCTGGAAGGACAAGAGGCGCAGACCGATGGGACTGCCACAATGATGGGGAATAACTATGCAGGCGTCACTGTGCCGCCAGAACTTGGAACAAAAATTGAGGCAAGTAATCATGATTACTAGTTGTGAGTGACTGAAGTGCGCCGAAAATGACCCGGAATTGGCCAAAATAACTCGGCTCGAGGCAAGAATGAGCCAAGAAGTCAAAGAGCTGACCCAAAATTGTCAGACTAACCCGGCAAGATGGAAACTAAGACAGATAAAAGACAAAAACTAAGTTTCATTCACACAAAAGGAACCTGGAGACGCCTAACAGCTTGAACTGCTAGACCTCACCAGCTTCGGGGACTAATGTCGGGGGGATAACCCCCGGTAGGGTCATGAGAGGGGAAACATAGCATAGCTGGGTTGGTTCCGCGTAAAAATGGACCAGGCCATGTAAGAACGGTCGGGTAAGATAAGCAAGAAAGCCGAGATACAAACTATCTCGGCCCGTATAGGACAAAGTTGTAACCCTTGCAGGTACCAACAAGCCGAGTCAACCGAGGAAGGGACGAGTAAAGAAGGACGTGTGGCACCTTTCTGAGTAAGGTCCGGGAAGGGCCATGGTAAAGCATGGTCAAAAGAGAAGGGCGACGCCGGGATGACACAAAAGGAGCCGGGTGATGCCCAAAGGAAGCGCTGACGTACAAAGTAACTGCGTGACGCCAAAAAGAACAAGAAGCGGATGTGAGGACCGTTAGTCATTGCTTTATGGACCGGGCCTATGGGCTCAGGGAAAGCCCATAGCCCGACCCATATGGTAGGGACCAAGATTCAAACAGTAAACCCTAGAACCCAAAGGGGGTATTAGCTAGCTAGCACCGCCTATATAAGGGAGGGCATAGCAGTAGTAGAGGGAGGTTGGACCTAGTAGGGAACTAGTGTTGAGAACTCTAGCCTAAACAGCTCAAGGAGCACCTGTAATCTTTGGGGTATCAATCGAATTGCCAAGTCCGAGAGATACTTTGTTCTTCGGGCATGGGGCTCGCTCCGTACTCCTCCCCGGTGACCACAAGCACCCAATCGGCCCCCAACTTAAGCCTACCCATGGCATCTACCGTGCCACCACCACGACATTGCTAGTGACTCCAAGAGGGGGTATTTTATGCTCGATAGTGGGTTCATGCCTCTAGTTTCCAAGGGAAGTGACAGAAATCTCTTCGGTTGTAGATGTGATGCTGCCACTAGGGAGAAAACAATGGTCTCTTGTTCATGGAGCAAGTGGACTGTTTACCTTACACACTTTGCTTAAAGCAGTTGTCTGTTGCTTGCAACTTAATACTGGAGGGGGTTCGGATGATAACCTGAAGGTGGACTTCTAGTCATAGATGTAGTTGGATGGCGGTCTATGTATCTTGTTGTATTGCCCAATCAAATCTCATAGGATCTTTCTGACTAGTATTGCATTGTTATGCCTTGCTTAGTTCTTGTTAATTTCCCTGCTGTAATTTGTTTACCCTTCATTCCATGTTGTTTATCCAAGGAGAGCACCTCTAGTGAAATATGGGCCCGGTCCAATATTTACCATTGATACATCTTCCACTATTACTATTTACTTGCTTCAAACCACCATTACCTTCCACGCCATACTTTTAATCCTTTGTAATAGAAAATTGGTGAGCTTGACAACCTCACTGATTCGTTGGGGCGAAGTCTTGAGTTTGTGTTGTGCAGGTCTCCACGTTGCTTGCAACACCTTTGGGACGTTTCCTTCCTTCTACTGGTTCGATAACCTCGGTCTCAACTGAGGGAAAACTTGCTGCTGTGCTCTTCACACCTTGCTCTTGGGGTTACCAATGAAGTGCTTCCACGACAACAAAGCACCACGCAACATAGCCGAGCATAGGCTCAAAGATCATCTTCATCCAAGGAGGTTATCTACTCGGGTCTTATTTTTGTAGTGTAATTTGTTTTCGTCGACTTCTTTGGAGGATATATTTCCATCGTGTGCGCGAGTAGTACTCCCGATGCGAGTAGATAATGGGTCCATTTCTGAAGCATTTTTATCTTATGTTTTTGCATAATTAGAGTTAGGATTTTGGTATTTTACTACGCTCACGCGCATGTTAGGGTCCCAACCTGATAAGGTTGATCCCTCCTGTGTTTTACAATGCTAGTCCCTGGATCAATAGCTAGCACCCACAGTTAAGATGTAATATCAAGAAACAATGGTCATAACATAACTTTATAACCAGGAATAACATAATTTTATTATATCATACATAGTTCATTTGGCTATTACATTATATTGCAATGAATAACTATAAGTATGGGTCCTTCATCTTCAAAGTGCCACAGTGATGTTGGTTGTAGACTTTGTAATCCTAGTCAATCAAACAATCTTCATTTAAAACAATCAAACCCGCAACATACAAGTTACCACAAAGGGTCAATACATTTGAATTGTATTGGCAAGTGATTCTATGTAGTATAGTGGAATCTATCATCTACATGCATTTGGCTAAGGGGAGTTGAGGCTTGCATTGCTCAAAATAGATTTTTCCTTAACGTTTTGAAAATAAGTAGTTTTGTCAAAAACTTTTCCAATGCTCCTCTCAATCAAAGACTGAAGATCCTTCGAGGCATCTACAAATCAAAGACTGAAGTGCTTGGTAAAATCATTTTCCTCAATCCAAGATTTCAAGATCCTTATATCAAGCCATCTTTCCATCAAAGATTGAAGAATACACACAAACCCTTGTTCACCCACAAGTTTTTATTTAGAAATTGGAATGATGAGATTCTTGATTGTTTCCATGTCTTGATGCTCAAATTGTCCTTTACTGTGACATGGCTAAGTACTTAGATTTTACACTGCAGAGGTGGTGCACTTTACCCACAAGACTTGGTTTCCCAAGACAAAATCTTTCGAAGCCTTCCTTAGACCAAAATGGACGCTTCCAACCTATCAAAACACTACCACCCACGTCCATTTGGCTGAGTTCTTGCAACCTATATGATCATGGCAGAGCCCATATTGCCAAGTGGTTGCACTTGAAGCTTCTCAACATTTGACATCTCAAATCCCTTTGTTTCCTGGGTGGCATTCCACAAGTGAGATACACAAGGTTAACCATAAATATGGGCCTTGTGAACCACTCAACATAACCCAATCTTTCCATTCCACCGTGTGATCCATTAACTTAGTTGTTTTATTAAACAAAACATAAGTCCTTTAGACTTAGATTATTTTTCCATAGTGTGAATATATATTCCACCCATGTTTTCTAGTAGCTAGGCTAAGCTTGGTAGTAGTAGGAATTTTTAATTTATGAAAATCCTACTAAGGATTCATTACTATGTTTTCCTATAGCAAGATCTATACTTAGCAAAATCCATGCAAGTTTTACTTAACAAAATCACTAATGCATAGTGAAAGTAATAGGATAAAAGTATGAAGCATCACTTGCCTTTTTGGTAGAGTATAGGTTCACTTCTTGATCTTTGCAATAATCACACTCTTCAAGTCACTACAAATCAATCAAGCAAGGCACAAACTTAATCTACCAATCAAGCAAAACAACACACACAAATAACAAAGTCAAAGAAGTGCAAGCATGCCAAGCTTTGTTTTGTTTGAAGAAGTGGTTCCTAGTGGGTCATAGTCATTTGGGTACATCTAATGGTTATTTCCTAAAGTGACTAAGTCATTTGTAAAAGGTTTCACTTTAAAACCATTTTCAAAACAAAGTGTTATTTTATGTGGTGTAGAAATATTTTTATTAAGGCATTAGTCCATAGGGTTCACCAAATGAGTTGCTATTGCAAAACTTGGTGTTTTGGTCAGTAGGTTTGGTCCAAATCATCTACTCAAAAGTTTTTCTTCCATAAACATTTCTATAATAAAATTAGTGAGTTTATTTGGCTAGAAAATGGCTAAGTTAAATAATTCAACTTAATTCTCACAAAATCATTTTTAACACTATTGGTTGGTTCCTAGGGTCAGTAGGGTCACAACAAACCAATTGGCAAAGGTTTTACTCCTAAATTAAATTTTACACAATTTTTATACTCTAAACAAGCTCACAAAAGTTTCTGCAAATTCAAACAAGCTAACAAATACTATTTGTCAAACTAAGGGTAGGTTGGCTAGGTCTTGTTCTCCTGAATCTTTTGATATAAAATTTGTCAAATTTGGACGGTGGTTCAAAAGATATAAAGGTTTGAAGTTTGCAACTCAATCGATTTCAAAATCAGTTTTAAATCAAATCCGCCACGGTTCAGATCCTATTGGCTCGAACGGTTCGGTAGGATCGCGTGGTGTGGACCGCAGGATTTAAGGGAGTGTGCGTGCATCGACGCACCGGTTCAGCTTTAGTGATCTATCGCGTTCATAGGATCTTGATCTAACGGCTAATATCGAATCACAAAACTGGCGGGCGCAGAACGACGGCGGAGCGGTCGATTACGGCGGCACTAGCGATGCAGAAGCGAGGAGAGAGGAGGATGCTCACCAGGTTCACGACGCTCACGAAGCTCAACGTGGTAATGCGGTGGGTGAAGGGGCGACCGACGAGCGTAATCCTCACGAGTTGTGCTTCACCTCGGCGCGACAGATGTCGCCGGAGTTGAGCGTCTGGGCGCAAGCGAGATACAACGATCAAGAGGGATACATGTGTTCAAGGTTCGCGAAAACACTCACCAAGGATCAAGAGGCGCACGAAATCGCTGGCTAAGGCTCACCGGAGTTGAGCTTATCGCCGGTGGCGCCGACGTGACAGAGTCGAGGTTGTAGGTCATGTGCGGAAAGCCGGTGCTATGGGGAGGTTCGCCGAGGTGGGGAGAAGGTTTGGGTGTGCCAGAGCAAGGGGGGCGGTATCGCCGAATTGCCGTGGTCGTTCGTCGGAGACAGAGGGAGTGAAGGGTAAAATTCCTCGGCCTGGGGCCGCGTTTGAGAGAGGGGTCAGAGGGGAATGAGAGAGGAGGAATGGGCGATTTATCACGCTGTGCTATCAAGGCTTTTACTCGGGCACTAAAGTGAATTAAGCTCGAGGAATTACGCCCAGAACGGCTAAGGGAGGAGGAAGAACAGTCATGAGGTGGGAAGAAGAGGCCAGGTGGGGTCCTTTGATCGTGGGAAAAGGAATGAAGGGGTCCACTTGTCATTTCGCGGGGTTATGTTATCGGTTCAAACGCTTTTTCCAAGGGAAACGATTCTTTGGCTGGTTGGTGGGTTTAGTGGGTCAGTAGTTAATGGGTCTGCTTTTTATTTTTTTTCCTCGATTCCTTTTTTCTTTTCTAATTCTTATTTTCCTGTTTTGAAATTCAAACAACCAAACACATTCAAAATGATTCAAACAATCATCAAGCCTTTCAAATAGGAATTTGGTTCTGCTTAACATCATAATTCACATTCTAAAATAAATATTATTTTAAGTCTTTTTAGGTTCCATTTATTAATTAAATAAATGGATCATTAGTTAAATAAAATAGGGTTTGTTTTATTTAATAAAATATTCACTTAAAATCCAAATATTTTCAAAACCCAATCAGTAGGTGTTATTTGGAAATAAAGAATATTTAAAATACTTGTTTAAAATAAAATAACATTTTATTATAGGGTCCATTAATAATTAAATAAAATGGCCTTAGTTATTAAATCAAATAGAGTTTGATTTTATTATTAAAATCTTTATTTGAAACCTAAATATAAAATTAGTAGGTTTAATCTGGGAATATATAATATTGAGAAATTTGTTTTAAAACAAAATATCATTTTATTTTAGAGTCCACTATTTAATATAAAATAGACTTTCATTGTTAAATCCACTAGGGTTTGTTTTATTGAGAATATTTATTTTAAAATCTAAAATAAAGCCAAAACATTTTAGTAGGTTTTAATTAAGAGAATTAAATACTCAGAAAACTTATTTAAAATAATTTAACAAGCTTTGATGTTTAAATTAAAATTGGTAAAACTTCTTATTTAAATAAAATTGGATATTAAATCCTTATTAATTTATTTTAAATAAACCTTTGCTAAATTTATTTAGAATAAAATGTTTTAATTCCAAAAGTTTGGTCAAGGTTTAATTTTCCTTTATTTAATAATCTTTATTTATAAAACTTCTATTTCATTTGAAAACAAATCTTTTCATCAGTATTTCCAAATGTTTTTATTTTCCTTTATTTAAATGTTTATCTTTAAGAATCCCTTTAGGATTTTATTTAATTCAAATGGGTTTGAAGTTCCAATTGAATTCAAAAAGTTTCTTCTGGCTCTGAAAATTAACAAAGTTTTGTTTTATTAATTTTATTTTCACATTACAAGATTTGGAAAATCTTGGGATGTGACAGGCTACCACCCTAAAAATAAATCTCGTCCCGAGATTTGGGGAGGCTGGGGTTACAATCAAGTTCAAACAACTAGGGTACTACCACCCTTAAAATTTTCAAACAAAATTTACATATTGGCCTTCTTGGGTCCTGAAATTTCTCTATGTTAAACTTTTGCTTTATTCCTATGCTTGACTCATGGACCAAGATTGAGCTTCTCCATAGGCTTGTTCAACTTGTTCTTCATCCTTTCTCGACAGCTTGCATAGTGTCCCGGTTCTGCGCTTGAAACAATTAATGTCCTTGAGTTCTTTGCGTTGTTCTTTTGGGCAAGTTGCTACAAAGTGACCTGGTTCATTGCAGTTGTTACACCACACTTGGTCAATTCCTTTATTCTTTATGTTCCCTGGGCATCCACTGGAGTAGTGTCCCATTTCATTACATTTACGACATTGTACAAGGCTCATGTCTTGCTTGGGCTTCTTGATTTTCCTTGATCCTTTGAATTGGGTTGTCTTGCTTGGAAGTAGTAGTGGTCCTTTCCTTTGGTAGACTTGGATCCTTCTTGTTTCCTTTGTTCTACCATGGCATAGATAGGACATAGACCGAGTATGATCACTTCCTTCACAAAGATAGCAAGTAGCTTGAGAGGTAGGGCATTCTCCAACAAGGATGATCTTCATCACAATTTGGGCATTGTCCTTCATGCTCTGTGGAAGTATGATCCTTGTCTCCACAAATAATGCAAGCTGGGGCTCCATCTAGAACAACATTCTTTTCGTCCTTGCTATCATACTCTCTTCTAGGTAAGTTTTCTTCCATGCTAATCATTTGATTAGTCACCTTAAGCATCAATTGGGACTGTTCCTCTAAAAACCTTTGTAATGCTGGATCTTCATTACTATTGTTGGCTAGGAACTGAGCTGTCAATTGGTTCAATTGATGTTGGGTTGCTATGAGTTCTCCCAGGCTGTCAGCTTGGTTGGTGTTGGTGTCATCAACCTTGGAGTCCTTTGGAGAAGTCATCTGTTTGGGTTTGAAGGGAGATTAGAATAGGCAAAATATTTCTAATGAGATATTTTTAATCACACATATCTCAATTCACACAAGAAATGTGCATGTAATCACAAACCAAACATTTCACTCAAACAAGGTTCAAGCACATACTTAGGCAACAAAATATTTTTATTACACTACATAAGTTGGTGTGTTTGACTTAACTAAAATATGGTGGTCCATCTATATGGTTTACTTGTGATTTTCCTTTCTTTCTTGGTTTTTCTTACTTGAGATCATGGTTCCCTTGAGAAAACTCTTGGTCACAATACTTCAAAGTTATTGATGGTTTCTTCTTATTTTGCATTCCCTCAGTCTCTAAATCTTGAGTAAGAATTCCTTGTTTAACTTGTGGTCCTTAGTAATTTCCAAGTCAGAAGTCCTTGGTGAGAATGCTGAAGATGTTGAAGTCATTAGAGCTGAAGATGTTGAAGAAGTCTCTGCACATGGGGTAGTCTTTGGTCATGGGGTAGGCTTTGCCATCAAGTTGAAGGAGAAGAGATGTAGAGCTGAAACCAAAATGGTTGAGGAAAGAGTTTACAAGTGTTTTGTAAATAAGTTTTTGGAACAAAATATCACTCCTATTTTTCTAAGGGTTTTGTCCAATCCTAGGGTTTACAAATCCTACAGCAACACAATGCTCGATACCATCTCGTTAGGGTCCCAACCTGATAAGGTTGATCCTCCTGTGTTTTACAATGCTAGTCCTCGGATCAATAGCTAGCACCCACAGTTAAGATGTAATATCAAGAAACAATGGTCATAACATAACTTTATAACCAGGAATAACATAATTTTATTATATCATACATAGTTCATTTGGCTATTACATTATATTGCAGCGAATAACTATAAGTATGGGTCCTTCATCTTCAAAGTGCCACAGATGTTGGTTGTAGACTTTGTAATCCTAGTCAATCAAACAATCTTCATTTAAAACAATCAAACCTGCAACATACAAGTTACAGCCACAAAGGTCAATACATTTGAATTGTATTGGCAAGTGATTCTATGTAGTATAGTGGAATCTATCATCTACATGCATTTGGCTAAGGGGAGTTGAGGCTTGCATTGCTCAAAATAGATTTTTCCTTAACGTTTTGAAAATAAGTAGTTTTGTCAAAAACTTTTCCAATGCTCCTCTCAATCAAAGACTGAAGATCCTTCTCGAGGCATCTACAAATCAAAGACTGAAGTGCTTGGTAAAATCATTTTCCTCAATCCAAGATTTCAAGATCCTTATATCAAGCCATCTTTCCATCAAAGATTGAAGAATACACACAAACCCTTGTTCACCCACAAGTTTTTATTTAGAAATTGGAATGATGAGATTCTTGATTGTTTCCATGTCTTGATGCTCAAATTGTCCTTTACCAGGGACATGGCTAAGTACTTAGATTTTACACTCTGCAGAGGTGGTGCACTTTACCCACAAGACTTGGTTTCCCAAGACAAAATCTTTCAGAAGCCTTCCCTTAGACCAAAATGGACGCGTTCCAACCTATCAAAACACTACCACCCACTGTCCATTTGGCTAAGTTCTTGCAACCTATATGATCATGGCAGAGCCCATATTGCCAAGTGGTTGCACTTGAAGCTTCTCAACATTTGACATCTCAAATCCCTTTGTTTCCTGGGTGGCATTCCACAAGTGAGATACACAAGGTTAACCATAAATATGGGCCTTGTGAACCACTCAACATAACCCAATCTTTCCATTCCACCCAGGTGATCCATTAACTTAGTTGTTTTATTAAACAAAACATAAGTCCTTTAGACTTAGATTATTTTTCCATAGTGTGAATATATATTCCACCCATGTTTTCTAGTAGCTAGGCTAAGCTTGGTAGTAGTAGGAATTTTTAATTTATGAAAATCCTACTAAGGATTCATTACTATGTTTTCCTATAGCAAGATCTATACTTAGCAAAATCCATGCAAGTTTTACTTAACAAAATCACTAATGCATAGTGAAAGTAATAGGATAAAAGTATGAAGCATCACTTGCCTTTTTGGTAGAGTATAGGTTCACTTCTTGATCTTTGCAATAATCACACTCTTCAAGTCACTACAAATCAATCAAGCAAGGCACAAACTTAATCTACCAATCAAGCAAAACAACACACACAAATAACAAAGTCAAAGAAGTGCATGCAAGCATGCCAAGCTTTGTTTTGTTTGAAGAAGTGGTTCCTAGTGGGTCATAGTCATTTGGGTACATCTAATGGTTATTTCCTAAAGTGACTAAGTCATTTGTAAAAGGTTTCACTTTAAAACCATTTTCAAAACAAAGTGTTATTTTATGTGGTGTAGAAATATTTTTATTAAGGCATTAGTCCATAGGGTTCACCAAATGAGTTGCTATTGCAAAACTTGGTGTTTTGGTCAGTAGGTTTGGTCCAAATCATCTACTCAAAAGTTTTTCTTCCATAAACATTTCTATAATAAAATTAGTGAGTTTATTTGGCTAGAAAATGGCTAAGTTAAATAATTCAACTTAATTCTCACAAAAATCATTTTTAACACTATTGGTTGGTTCCTAGGGTCAGTAGGGTCACAACAAACCAATTGGCAAAGGTTTTACTCCTAAATTAAATTTTACACAATTTTTATACTCTAAACAAGCTCACAAAAGTTTCTGCAAATTCAAACAAGCTAACAAATACTATTTGTCAAACTAAGGGTAGGGTTGGCTAGGTCTTGTTCTCCTGAATCTTTTGATATAAAATTTGTCAAATTTGGACGTGTGGTTCAAAAGATATAAAGGTTTGAAGTTTGCAACTCAATCAGATTTCAAAATCAGTTTTAAATCAAATCGCCACGGTTCAGATCCTATTGGCTCGTAACGGTTCGGTAGGATCGCGTGGTGACCGCAGGATTTATGGGAGTGTGCGTGATCGACGCACGGTTCAGGCTTTAGTGATCTATCGCGTTCATAGGATCTTGATCTAACGGCTAATATCGAATCAGTCAAAAACTGGCGGCGCGGTAACGACGGCGAGCGGCGGAGCGGTCAGTTGGCGGCGGCACTAGCGATGCAGGAAGCGAGGGAGAGAGGGAGGATGCTCACCAGGTTCGCCGACGTCAAGCTCAACGTGGTACGTGGGTGAAGGCGCCGGGACGCAGCGTAATCCTCGCCGGAGTTGTGCTTCACCTCGCGCCGACAGATGTCGCCGAGTTGAGTCTGGGCGCAAGCGAGATACAACGATCAAGAGGATACACATGTGTTCAAGGTTCGCGAAACACTCACCATGATCAAGAGGCGCATAAATCGCCGGCTAAGGCTCACCGGAGTTGAGCTTATCGCCGGTGGCGCCGACGCGGGACAGAGTCGAGGTTGTAGGTCATGTGCGGAAAGCCTGGTGCTATGGGGAGGTTCGCCGGAGGTGGGGGAGAAGGTTTGGGTGTGCCAGAGAGCAAGGGGGCGAACGCCGTAATTGCCGTGGTCGTTAAATCGGAGATGAGGGAGTGAAGGGTAAATTCCTCGGCTGGGGCGCTTGAGAGAGGGGAGGGAATGAGAGAGGAGGAATGGGCGATTTATCACGTGCTTACATGCGGCTTTACTCGGGGCACTAAAGTGAATTAAGCCGAGGAATTACGCTCCAGCAACGGCTAAGGGAGGAGGAAGAATCGCGGGGGTGGGGAAGAAGAGGTGGTGGGGTCCTTTGATCTGGGGAAAAGGAATGAAGGGTCCACTTGTCATTTCGTATGGTTATGTTATCGGTTCAAACGTTTTTCTCAAGGGAAACGATTGCCGGGTTGGTGGGTTTAGTGGGTCAGTAGTGGGTGGGTCTGTTTTCTTATTTTTTTCCTGTCTGATTCCTTTTTCTTTTTCTAATTCTTATTTTCCTGTTTTGAAATTCAAACAACCAAACACATTCAAAATGATTCAAACAATCATCAAGCCTTTCAAATAGGAATTTGGTTCTGCTTAACATCATAATTCACATTCTAAAATAAATATTATTTTAAGTCTTTTTAGGTTCCATTTATTAATTAAATAAATGGATCATTAGTTAAATAAAATAGGGTTTGTTTTATTTAATAAAATATTCACTTAAAATCCAAATATTTTCAAAACCCAATCAGTAGGTGTTATTTGGAAATAAAGAATATTTAAAATACTTGTTTAAAATAAAATAACATTTTATTATAGGGTCCATTAATAATTAAATAAAATGGCCTTAGTTATTAAATCAAATAGAGTTTGATTTTATTATTAAAATCTTTATTTGAAACCTAAATATAAAATTAGTAGGTTTAATCTGGGAATATATAATATTGAGAAATTTGTTTTAAAACAAAATATCATTTTATTTTAGAGTCCACTATTTAATATAAAATAGACTTTCATTGTTAAATCCACTAGGTTTGTTTTATTGAGAATATTTATTTTTAAATCTAAAATAAAGCCAAAACATTTTAGTAGGTTTTAATTAAGAGAATTAAATACTTGAAAACTTATTTAAAATAATTTAACAAGCTTTGATGTTTAAATTAAAATTGGTAAAACTTCTTATTTAAATAAAATTGGATATTAAATCCTTATTAATTTATTTTAAATAAACCTTTGCTAAATTTATTTAGAATAAAATGTTTTAATTCCAAAAGTTTGGTCAAGGTTTAATTTTCCTTTATTTAATAATCTTTATTTATAAAACTTCTATTTCATTTGAAAACAAATCTTTTCATCAGTATTTCCAAATGTTTTTATTTTCCTTTATTTAAATGTTTATCTTTAAGAATCCCTTTAGGATTTTATTTAATTCAAATGGGTTTGAAGTTCCAATTGAATTCAAAAAGTTTCTTCTGGCTCTGAAAATTAACAAAGTTTTGTTTTATTAATTTTATTTTCACATTACAAGATTTGGAAAATCTTGGGATGTGACAGCGCACCTTTTTCCCTTGTTTCAGCCCAATTTATTAAGTCTTTGTGAATATATCAATCGAGACTATCATGTTATGTAATAATTTGATATTTCTAAGTGATAAATGCCATTTAAATAATTTTCCATGCACTTGGGAGAAGCATGAGGAGAAGATATAGAAGGTTTTAACGACGTACGGTATGGATGAAGCCTGCCCATACGGTCCGCCCATACCATCTTCCAGGATATCTGCCTCGTGAAATACTCTCACCACGCGAAGCCAGATCTGAGATCCGACATTTACATACACCTCCATCCTAGAAATACCACACCGGGAAGGGATTTGGAGGAGGAACTTGGAGAATGGAAAATCCTTGCTGCTACACAGATCATCAGAGCACATCACATCATCCCCTTCATTGTTAACCGTTGCATATCCATCAACACCATCATTCCCCTCTCTCATTCATTATATCTTGTTGTAATTCCAATACAATTACGTTTTGCACTTGATTTTACCTTTGCACTTTCAATCCATCCATATGAATATGATGATGTTGTTGATTGCCTCCATGTGTGAGTAGTTTACTTTGTTCTTGGGGGAGATGGAGAAGCCCTGGCATTATTATGTAATAAAATAAATATGATCTACTATTTTGGTCTTTTACTTGATCTATGATATTTTGTTAGACCTCTCTCTTTAGATGGTATGTGAATTCGACCACATAGCCTTTGCCTTTGGGACTAAAGAGACAAAACTACCATTTGGACATGTATGGGAGTATGTTCCGTGCTACTTTGTGACTGCAAGCATTGGCTTATAATCTACACGGTCAAAGGGGGATAAAGGGAGATTCACTAAGCTCATAACGATATCCATGGGGAAACCCTTATTTGTGGTAGTTTGTAGAAGTGATTTGCTCATAGGCATCACAGTGGTTATTTATAGATGACCTCATCACATCACTCATAGAAGTGGCTTGCTCACGAGACATGTTGGTGAACATATTATTATGGAACTCTCTCCACACATATCATAACAAAAGACATAGGTTATCCTAATCATGAATAATTCCCATACGCTAGTGGTGTATCCTATATCCCCGAGAACATTTAAGCCTTATTGAGTTCCAACACCAATCCCAACGCACTTGTTACTTTCTTTAATTTACTTTCTTCCATTACTTTCTTGCACACAAACACAATAGTCTTTTAACACTCTTGACTTGAGATCAGAGGCAATTTACAAGTATCCTTTTGTATATAGCGACGAGGGGCATAAATAACTTAACCAAATAGCTCTTTGTGGATTCGATACTCTTATTTTTAAACTGATTACAATTTATCTATGCACTTGCAGTCAACAAGATATTTTCTGGCACCGTTGCCGGGGAGCTAAGAATTTTTGGTATTTGTTCTTAGTTGCCAATTATTTTAGTTGTTTCACTAAAGTTTTTTTCTAGTCTCAAGTGAACACCATGACTGGACTCCGGCTAATGAACCAACTTGATGCAACTAAATACCTTGAGAATTTTATTAGAGGATTCGTTAAGTAATTCCTAAGGGGAAGCAAACAAGAATATGAGGTTAACCCTCATTTTCATTGCTATTATTCATGAGAAAACTTTTGCAGGAGATGATCCTGATAAGGATCCATATGCTCATTTAATGCATTTTACAAAGTTATGTTGGACACTTAAATTGAAAGGATATTTTGATGATGAATTAAAACTTAAATTGTTTAGCCAATCTCTAACCAACACTACTCTAGCTTGTTATATAATTTTCCTTGCAGAAAAAATTGATAGTTTGGAAAAGCTTAAAGAAGAATTTATATTTTGATTTTTTCCCAAAGTAAAGACAGCTGAGGTAAGAAGGGTGATAGCTTTCAAAGGATGTAAATCTATTCTTAATAGATGTCCCCATCATGATTTACCTGAATTGTATGTTTTACATATTTTCTATGGGGGACTTAATCAATAAATAAATCATGAACTTGAATCAAATTTAGGAGGTTGATTTATGGAGCTAACTATAACTAAAGCTTGGGAAGTTTTAGAAAGAATTCGTCACGATAGAGAAACTTGGGGATTCTATTTAGGCAGCAAAGGAGGTATATAAATTGAATATGATGGATCATGCTGCCAATGATACACAACGAGTAAGAAAAATGGGGTCCTCGCTCCCTAGGCTTACGCAGGGAAAACCAAAGCTACCGCCAAAGCCTCACACCCGGCATCCCATCTGTGGCTGGCCACTGAGCCACGGTGGTGGCATGCCCGCTGCCAAAGGTAGTGGGGTAGAGAAAAACTACTTGGAGGTGGAGGTCGTGTCGTTTGGGGCGAGGGCAGATGGGGGTGTGGAATCCGGGCGGCGTCCTGAGGTCCTCGTCAGCGAGCGCCATGGTTAACGAGGTGGAGGATTTCGGCAGACGCTTGGCTAGCCATGTAGGATGGAGGGGCGGTTGGCGCGAACACCCATCTGGGGTCGCATGTGGAGGAGCGGCAGTGCGCCTGGTGATGGTGTTATGGGCGTCACGGAGGAGGACGAAGTGGCAGCGCTGGAAAACCGGAGCAGGTGAAGGGTGGCAATCTGCATGGGCCGAAGGTCAAGCATGGAGGCAGCAGCATGGGCCCGATCTGGGCCTAGAGGCCGCAACCATTCGCGCATTTGGGGCAGTTCCAGTGCATCGGTTTCAGCATGGAGATGTCCCTGGTGCAGTGATGTGCTGGAAGACAACAATGCTTGGTCCTAGAAGCTGTAAGAGTTGGAGGAGGAAGGGAAGGAGGTGGAAGGGAAGGAGGTGCATGCGTTTTTCATGGCGTCGGTGCATTCGCATGCCTGCGATGTCAGCGGCAGGAGCTCAACTCGGGCTGATCTGGTTCCAGAGGAGAATAGTCGTTGCATGCATCTTGATTGTTTGGGCCTGCAGAAGTGTGAGATGAATGGCACCAGGGTGAGGTGTTGCATCCTCCCGCCACCTGTGGAGAATAGGAAGCATGTCGTGAGTGGGGTAGCACTGGTAGGGTTATGTGAGAGTGACTGTGGCGTCCAGTGCAAGGAGGAGGAATTTATTCCAGCAACTTTGATTGGTCATGGATATGTGATCGACTGTGAAGGCAGGTACAATAGAGTGGCTTGTTTGCACGGTAGGGGGCCACAGATCCATGGATGGCGGCCGATTGGTTCCTGGTTGGGTTGGTGTAGGTGAGGCTGCCAGTGAAAGTTGTGCTCCAGACATTGCTAGAGCGGTTGATGGTGGCACCTAGGGGTGTTGTTTCCTTGTTGAAGGTGTCGACTTAGCAACTGTCTCCTACCTATCCCACATCTAGTCCCCGGATGGGACGATCATGGCGCTACTTGGCGTCGTGTTCCCTCTTGAGGGCATTGTTTTGGAGTTGGATCTGATTAGAGGGACTAGTAGATCGTGAGGTTGTGTGGCGGAAGTAGCCGGAGCACCCTCCACATGTTAGGAGCATCATATGAGCCCTTTTGTTCTTTGCTCGCGGGTCTAGAGAGGCACTGATGGCTCCAAATTTATCCATATTCCACCGCGTTTAAACATTATTTTTAGTCAAGCAATTTACATGAAACTCTCAATCCTCGCCACTAATGACTAATAATGGCAAAGATATGCAAAACCTTGCTTTGAATTGTGTTGTGCAAGAAATCACGGCTTTTAATACGAAATCAGGAGTTATAATGAAGGATTTTGAGGAAGTCCACATGGCCAAGTAATTGGAAAGCTATTTCTAGGTGTCAAGATGTAACGACCACTGCACGGTTTGGGGTCCACCCATAACGCTCCCGTCTGCATTGTGGCATGGCTTCTGCCTCACAAACCCTACGACATTCGTGAAGACGCCTATATATTTTGAGGCTCCAGCCGCCAGCTAGTGAGCAGCCATTCTGAGATTACATCACAACACCCCCAAAGGAGATCCACACCATCGTTCATCCATTGTTCATCACTTCCATCATCCATACCCTCCATTAGCTAGAGAAATTGCTTTGTACATTAGATCTCCTTGTGATTTAGCGACCATTGTAAGAATATTCGATTTCAACCTAAGTATTTTGCACAATGTTTTCTATCCTTGATCTATTCGTTATGAGTGACTAGTCCTCACGAGCTGCAAGTTGGGGAGAAACCTCGCAACAACTATGTGCATCTAATCATGGGTGTATTGTATTTTGTTTTTAGTTGAGATTTGTATCTTTTGTTTCTTTGTCTCTTGTCTTGATCTATGGACTTGTAGGTACCTAAGATCCCATAGATTGATAAAGGCTTGAGGTGAGATTCTTGGCTAGCGGCAATATCATTGGAACCTCGGTAATAAAAATGGTAGTACGATCTTTTCTTAGCGACCCATTGGGATCACAACAACATCACCAATTAATGCTCTGATCTGTGTTTTACACTTAATAATCGTTTGTAGCCTGTTGCTTCAGTGTGCACTGATGGCTGTGAAATATAGCCATCCACATCCACATTTAAACTAGATATTATTCATATTTTTTATGAAATATCTCTCTAAATCCTGCCACTAATGCCTAATGATCAAAGGGGTATGCAATCCTGTCTTTTTATTTTTCCTTGTGCATGTAATGAGGTTTGATGATGGGAATCACAACATTAAATTCAAAGATACGATATTTACAACAACCCAAAGAAACCAGGGGTCGTGAAGAGGAACCAAAAGGTTTAACGACCAACTATACGATGGAAATAAAAATTCCTGCCATATACACTACAAGAAAAAATTCCTTTTACAACAGACGCTTTTCGTGGTTGAAAAGCCTTCTATGACGGATGACCATCATGGTAGAATCCCCGGCACAATTGATTCTACCAATTTTTTCCGACCGTGGAGGATCGCACCCTTTAGCCACGAAAAGTCGTTTCGTCGTAGATCTGGTCATGCAAACTGCCACGTGGTGGAATATGTTAACAACCAGTTAACATTGTTAATTGTCAATGAAACAGTGGTAGAAGCCAGGACCGGTAATTATTAAGTGGACCGACCCATCAAGAGAGCCCAAAACTATCATGGATCGTTACTCTTTCATCATGCACTGTTACAAATGGGCCCACTAATGCTGCCCGCGGTGGCCCGTAAAATTTGATGAACACTGTTTGAATTTTCCCCATTATTTAGGCCCGTAAAAAGTCGGACACGTTACTGTTCTGACCTGTCCTGTTTGAATTGTACCCGTTTTGCTAGGACGCTTTGTCCCGTAGCCATTCTGGCCCATTACTGTACAACTGTGTATTGTTTAGAACGTCCCATTTACGCAATCAGTTGTAGCCCATAAAATTTTGGTCATGTTACTGTTTAGGCCCATAAATGTCCTGCCCATATTCTGGCATGCTCTTTTTTGGTCTGGTAGGTTTCTCGGCATGTTACTGTTCCTTCATGGCCAACTTGGCATGTTACTGTTCTAGCCTGTTATGACCATGGACCTTTTCTGGCCTGGCCCATTACTGCTTTGGCCATTTAAGCTTCTGGAACTTTACTATTCTTGTCCATTACTATTCTAGGACTGTTACTATTTTCGCCTTTTACTATTCTTGTCGTATACTGTTTCGGCATGTTACTGTTATGGTTGGTTACTGTTTCGGCCTGTTACTTATTTTGTTTGTTACTATTTCGGCATATTACTGTTACTAAGCACGCATGTGTGTTGGGCCCATTACTTTCACAATTTTTGCATTTCTAGAGCCCATTCCGATATGTCTAAAAGGTGTACAATTTGTGAACATTTTTACTGTTCATCGTCGGTCTAATACAAGACGGGCAAATACAGAGCATGATATTGTACCCTAAACGACCTGGCTAGCGTAGGTACGGTACCGCCTACCGCTATGTGTGGACGACGTCAACTAAATTCCTACACAGCCTATGTGAATTATCTAGATATTACATCAAATGCAAACTACTTAAAATTATTACATATTATCAACTCAAGGAAAATAAAATTCGGCATTTCAGTTGACAATCGAGTTGATAGCAGTCCTCAATTTTCTTTATCCATCTATCACCTGCATCTCCCTTTTGAGTGACATCTACATTCGAAAACAACCATGAGACATGATCTTGCAGCCCCCTCATGGTGGCGATAGCAATAATTGCAGTCTGAAACTAAGTAATAACAAGTTAATACATCAAACAAGGCAAACTACTTATTTAACCGATACAACAGGAGCTATGAACTGGAGTTTACTACTGGTAAATGGTTTAAATATATTGACCATCATGTCAAACAAACAGGACAAGCAAGCATTAAACAAGTGTGCCTACCGTGAAAATATAAATATAACAATGTGTGTGGTTTAGAATTTCAGAATATAAACTAGTCAGGTCATATCAACAAATATATATAGAAGAATAAACCAACAATGGCATGTAGTTACTGTCATAGCTAAGAATGAATGAGACAGAAATTATAACATCATTGACAACTTATAGAGAAGGAATGCAAACCATAAATGAACTATACAGTAGAGGATAGTTATGTCATTGCTTAGGACGAACTAGAACCAGAGACGGAATATAATGGCGTCGCTTGTGAACCTGTAGAAAAGGATAGACAAGCATTAGACAAGTGTGCCTACAATGAAATGAGCAATCAAACAAAGTGTTTCTTATAATATCAACAAATATAAACTAGCTAGGTTATTTCAACAAATATATATGGAAGAAGTTGTATATCCTGAAAAGCAAGAGATATTGGTTGACTTAGAATTTGCGGTGAGCTACATAATGGCATGCAGTTACTGTCGTACCTAAGAATGAACTAGATAAAAATTATAATGACATCATACCAGAACTTGCAGAGCGGGAATGCAAACCACGAATGAAATACATAGTAGAGGATAGTTATGTCGTTGCTTAGGATGAACCAGCACCAGATTAGAAATATAATGGCGTCTCTTGTGAACCTTTAGAAGAGGACAAGAAAGCATTACACAAGTGTTCCTACAATGAAATGAGAAATCAATCAAAGTGTTTCTTAGAATTTGAGCAAATATAAACTGGACAGGTCATTTCAACAAATATATATGGAAGTAGTCGTTTATCTTGGAATGCAAGAGATGTTGGGTGACCTAGAATTTGCGGTGAGCTACACAATGGGCATGCAGTTACTGACGTAGCTAGAAATCGTATAGAAATTATAAAGGCATCATAAGGGAACTTGTAGAGCAAGAATGCAAAATACAAATGAACTATATATACAGTAGAGGATAGCTATGTCACTGCTTAGGACGAACAATTAGATATTAAATATTATGGCATTGCTTGTGGACCTGTAGAATAGGACAAGCAAGCATTACACAAGTGTGCATGCAAATTAATTGAGCAATCAAACAGAGTGTTTCCTAGAATTTCAGCTAATATAAACTAGCTAGGTCATTTCAACAAATATATATGGAAGCAGTAGTATATCCTGGAATGCAAGAGACGTTGTGTGACTCAGAATTTGCGGTGAGCTATACAATATCCATGCAGTTACTGTGGTAGCTAGGAACCTCATATAAATTATAAAGTCATCATAAGAGAACTTGTAGAGCAAGAATGCAAACTACGACTGTACTATATATAATAGAGGATAGCTATGTCGCTTCTTAGGATGAACCATTAGATATTAAATATAATGGAATTTCTTGTGGACCTATAGAACATGACAAGCAAGCATTACACAAGTGTGCCTATAAATGAATTGAGCAATCAAACAGAATGTTTCCTAGAATTTTAGCTAATATAAACTAGCCAGGTCATTTCAACAAATATATATGGAGGCAGTAGTATATCCTAAGCAAGAGACATTGGGTGACTCAGAATTTGCGGTAATGAACGATACAGAAATTATATGGCATCATGCGAGAACTTGCAGAGCAGGAATGAAAACCACAAATGAACTACACAATACATGATAGTGATGTCGTTGCTTAGTGTAACACCCTCAGAATCGGACCTATGCAAGTTTGAGCAAAGTTCGCCAAACCCGCATAGAAACGATTCAAAGGTGCCCACCAGGCACTTTCGTGCGGGTGGAAAACGAAGTAATAACATTACACAACAGTCCTCGATGGGACCCACAGAACAGATATATATAACAGCGACTCAAAGAGTCAAGAATACAGATATAATATACAAGATCCAAATCACCTTGAAAACGGTAGGGCGCCCGACTACGGACAAGAAGCAAATGGGGCTAAGAGCCCTGAAGAATAACCAATGGCGCCCATAACCCCGCCTGTGCCAAGCCGGAAGGGTAACCGCTAACGCGTCAATCCCAAAACCTGCTTAACAAAAGGGGTGCCGACAAAGGGCAAAGCGTAAAACAAAGAAAGAGCGTCGATCGAGGCCAAGACACTACGAGGCTAGAATTCGGTCCTCGCCTACATAGGTATGGTGGATCATGCGCAGCGGCATGCATGCACAACAACCTATAGAGACTCGATACAACGGGCGGTTATCGAGAGAGGTGAGAATGGCCTATCCGGATCCAACTCAAGCTAACACCAAACAAACCCATCCGGTGTTTCCCCTCGAGACCAAACGAGGAAGTCAACCGAGGAACTCACAGCTGGCGCTTTTACTTATTCAGTTATAGTTGTGGCACTTTACTAGTCGATGTAGATAATCGTCCGGATAAAGTAAGCAAAGGGCACTTTTAGTTAACCATTCCGTGATAGTTGCAACACTTACTAGTCGATACCATTAGCATGAGATAAACCCATAACCCAAAGCTTGTTGGTACTTTTATTCAGCCATTCGCTTGAAGTTGCAATACTTACTAGTCGATACAATTGTCAAGCGACAAACAAACAAGCAATGGTGGGCAGTATTATTTAGCCATTCCGTTATAGTGAAGCTGATTACTAGTCATTATAAGTCAAATTTATAGCAGTAAACTTTAGTTATGCTTGTCTATGATCGAGATGCTGTGCTCCAAGTCGTCCATATCCGCGGACACGGCTTTGAAAGTTTTACCCGCCGGGTGCACCAATAGCAACACACGCCGATCAACCTCTCGAAAACCAAATCAAAACCCAACGAGGCTTTCACGACCGAACAATCACAGATTCAGAAATATTTCAGGCCACCCTTTGAGTAGAATCCGCAACGGAGTAGGCAAGCTCGAGACCTCAAGGTCTGCGTCAATGGTCATGAGCGATCGAACCCCAAACGGGCTTGTCGACACCGCGAACACTCCGCTTCCTAAAAAGACAAAGTGCGACTCGCACAATCGTAAATAAAGCGAAGAAACATGGCATAAGTACAGATCGTAAATAAAACCTCAAACTAGTTTGTGGCCCCAAGAAATAAGAATGAATCAAGCTCGCCTGTGGGGTCCCATATACCTCCGGATGTGGATAGCGCAAGAAATCAAGGAACAGTATCAAGTACTCGGGGTCTTACGGGACACAAGTGGGCGTCGAAACCAAATATTATCTATCACCCACCGATGCCTCTGCTTATTCAATTTTAGTTGTTAAACAGAAATTAAAGTGAACAATAAGTATAACTAGAATCATCTCCAACATCAACATGCGGCAATACATCAATGTGGTGGCATATGGCGACACACATCAAGACTTGAGCAAGCAACTACGACGCCAAGAAGTCCAACTATCTACCAAGCAACAGGTAATAGGATGTGTCCAAGGCGATATAGGGCTGCACGGTATATCAAGGGGTACGGAATCTAGAGCATCGCAACACAGATAGCAATAGATCAACAGGAGGGAAATAAAGACTATAAAAGTAAGATAGGTAGAAAGAGGGAGATGCTCACGAAAACATTGTCGAAAGGTTCATCCAAGATCGGAAGCTCACATCACCTCTACGGCCTTATCCGCGAAGAAGCAAAACACTAGAATAAACACCGGATGCGATATTTAATACTTGGCAGAAGGTCGGCATGATGCCTGTATGATGCATGGCATGGCAAGAGGCGATGCAATTAGGTCAAGATTAAGCGGAACCGGGGTTCCGACAATTAGTTAGATGGTGCAAGTTATTTAGACCCCCGCAATTTACATGTTGTTATAACAAGGCAAGATAAGATACCGGTTCGCTACACAAGTTTAAATGAGGCCAATATGAGACTAGATTTGCCCGCATATGGGCCCCATATTTAATTATTAGGTGAATCGGCATAAGGCCCCCAAACCACAGATATGCATGCAAGATGACAATTAAATATGCAACAGGTTGTTATTATGTTATAAAATAGGGTTTCGGGAAGGGGTTCACACATTAGGGTCCGACGATCTTGGGGTTCCGGGGTTCGGGGTTCGACAGGTCGTGGTCCGGGAGCGGTCTCATGGAAACGTTCTTGGATCGGGGTCGTTCAGATCGGGCGATCTTGTCGCATCGGGGTCTCGATGTCCGGCGTAACTTGGTCGGTGTCGTTTTGTCGTCGCCAGATCTTGCCGGTCCGCGCTCGATTCCGTGGAGGCGATCTTGACGCCCTTCCGTTCGGCGTCGAGGAAGTACTTGGCGCGGCGTCTTCGGCCATGTCGACGGTCTTGGCGTCCGGAAAGGCGATCTTGATTCGGTTTCGAGGAGGTACGGGCTTGGCGCGATCGGCCTTCGATCCGTGATGGAGATCTTGTCGGCATCCATAGCATGGCACCAACCGGGGAATTCTCGAGGAGACGGCTGGACATCTTCACCTTTGCGCGAATATGGTCCGTGTTCGTCTTGATCGTTAAGGACTCACCACATCACCATATGAGGTCGCGTTGAGGCCATCCCGATGCGACGGGCTTGGTACAGAGACAAGACGTCGGGTCCTGCGCGACAAGACCGAGGCAGAGGCGCCATCGGAGGTGGACTGCAGCGAGGTGGGGTCCATGGCGGCCGGCGCGATGCGGACCGGAGCGGAGGCCGGCGAGCTCGGAGGTGCTGGCGGCGAGCGACAGCGTCGGGTCTCAAGGCAAGGCCGCGGGAGGGGCCGAGGTTGAGGCGCAGCGGGAGGACGAGGAGGCCGAGGATGGAGGACAGGACGAGGTCATGGGAGGCCGGCGGCTGGGGGTGAGGGCGGCGGGACGACGAGGTCGGGAGGCGCGCGGAGGCGCAGACGCGCGCCGGTCGGGAGCGAGCGACGGGAGGCGGATGCCGAGCTGGAGGGAGGAGCCGGCCGAGCCAGGCGCGCGGGAGAGGGTGCGAGGACGGAGGGTCGCGACGCGCCAGGAGGAAGGGCCGAGCGAGGAGGCGAAAGCGGCGCGGGCGAGCGGGAAGGAGGCGCAAAGGCAGTGGCGGGCGGCACGGCCGGAGCGGGAGGCGCCGGGGAGAGGGAGGGGACGCGACGAGGGTGCACGCGGGAGAGAGGAGGATGGGGAGGAGCGGGGTGGGGCCGACAGGGGGCCACGGGGTGGAGCGGTCCGGGTGGGGAGGGTCCGCCAGGAAGGTGGGGAGTGGGCCCACGCTGGTTGAACGTGGCGGAGGGCGCCTGGTGCCTGAGTGGGTTGGTGGCAGGGTGAGTGGGGAGAGAGGCTGCGGGTGGGACCAGAGAGGACGGTGGGGTCCGGGTGGCGGTGAGGCAGAGAGAGAGGGGGTAGGGTGCGTGCGGCGTGGAGTGTGTGCTGAGCGTGTGTGGCTGTGAGGGGTGGGTGAGGGAGAGAGAAGGAGTTAGTCTAGGTGGCATAGTCTGGTTGGTGGGAGTGGTGAGGGAGATGAGGTGGCGGCAGGTTATTGGGTAGGGTGAGGTGGCTTGGGTGTGTGGGTAGATAATTGGGTGAGTTTAGGATTAGATGGGGCAGGTGGGATGGACCGATTTTATGTATACGGGGGTGGTCGTTCGGGTCGCGTTGGCCCGTTCGACTGCCCCCACTAAAAATTAATAAAACTTTTATTTGTTTTAAACGGGCCGTACGCAAACCGATAGCGGCCAAATAAAATATTCCGGGGACCCGGGGTTTGACATTTGAATAGAGATGGGGCGTTGGGAAAACAAAACGGGGTTTTCGAAAATAGTTTTGGCAAACAATGCATGATGATGATGATGCAATGCACAAATTCAACGCGATTTTCTAGTAGTGGTTTTGCGGGATGCCACAATTCGACACCACTAACAATGGATCTCGCCCTCGAGATCCGCCTCATGGTACCGGAAGGAAGGCCGGCGTTCTCCGTCTTCACGCTTTGTGTAGATCCTCGCGACACCACTAACGAGGGTTCCTTCTTCATCTGGGAGATCGGCGACACCACCAACAAGGGTCGTTGTTCTTGATCGTCGAGAGAACACTCCGGAAACAAAAGGCCGAAGGTAGAGGTATCGCAGATAAAGCCACCCCTAACTTCCGTGGACGGAGCAAATTGCTGGGTCCACTGATTCGACGTACAAGAGCGAATGATAAGAGCAGTGGTAGGGTAGCTACTCCATCCCACACTCAAACCATTACTCTGTACACGAATAGGCGGATTAAGCAACCAACTCTCGGAATCAGACTGAAGATCTCGACAAGCGAGGTTCGGAAACAAGGGAGTATTGCCAGCAGAAATCGTATGAAAGACACACTGATTAGGTTTCGCGGTGGTTCCATTGGCATGAACAACACGTGCTCAAGGTCGACTCCAACTTCACCAAAGCTCGTCCTTCTCAGTTGTTTTTCAACGACACTGATATCCAGCACGGAACACATAGGGATAAAGAGCTCAAGATTAAAAGATCGGATGTAGGGCACAACAGACAAGTTGCAGATTGATGATCGTAGCGCCTCCGTTACAAAAGTGAGAAAACGAAGCCCTGAAGGTACGACGGAAACCCAACCACGAATTCTCGGACTCAAGAGAGAAGAGCGGATTCAAAAAACGTAGAGGTAAGAGGAGAAAAGCAGAGGGGTAAGGAGTAAATCAGACCTAGTCAGAACTATCCAACCGATTTTCAAAATAGTTTTGACACTCTACTGCCGTTAGCTAGGTTATCCTACAGTTGGACTTGTGGGGTATCGCAATCACGAGCTCGATACCATCAGAACACCCTCGATCGGACCTATGCAAGTTTGAGCAAAGTTCGCCAAACCCGCATAGAAACGATTCAAAGGTGCTCACCAGCACTTTCGCGGGTGGAAAACGGTAATAACATTACACAACAGTCCTCGATGGGACCCATGAACAGATATATAACGACTCAAAGAGTCAAGAATACGATATAATATACAAGATCCAAATCACCTTGAAAACGGTAGGCCCGACTACGGACAAGAAGCAAATGGGGCTAAGAGCCCTCAAGAATAACCAATGGCGTCCATAACCTCCCAGCCAAGCCGGAAGGGTAACCACTAACGGCGTCAATCCCAAAACCTGCTTAACAAAAGGGTGCCGACAAAGGGCAAAGCGAAAACAAAGAAAGAGCGTCGATCTTGAGGCCAAGACACGGCGAGGCTAGAATTCGCGTCCTCGCCACATAGGTATGGTGGATCGATGCGGCAAAGATGCACGTAACAACCTATAGAGACTCGATACAACGGCGGTTATCGTGAGAGAGGTGAGAATGGCCTATCCGGATCCAACTGAAGCTAACACCAAACAAACCCATCCTGGTGTTTCCTCGAGACCAAACGAGAAGTCAACCGAGGAACTCACCACGATTGGCGTTTTACTTATTCGTTATAGTTGTGGCACTTTACTAGTCGATGTAGATAATCGTCCTGATAAAGTAAGCAAGGCACTTTTAGTTAACCATTCCGTGATAGTTGCAACACTTACTAGTCAGATACCATTAGCATGAGATAAACCCATAACCCAGCAGTTGTTGGTACTTTTATTCAGCCATTCTGTTGTAGTTGCAATACTTACTAGTCAGATACAATTGTCGCAAGCGACAAACAAACAAGCAATGGTGGGCGTATTATTTAGCCATTCCGTTATAGTGAAGCTGATTACTAGTCATTATAAGTCAAATTTATAGCAAGAACTTTAGTTATGCTTGTCTATGATCGAGATATCGTGCTCCAAGTCGTCCATATCCGCGGACACGGCTTTCGAAAGTTTTAACCCGCCGGGTGCACCAATAGCAACACACGCTCGATCAACCTCGAAAACCAAATCAAAACCCAACGAGGCTTTCACGACGAACAATCACAGATTCAGAAATATTTGGGGCCACCCTTTGAGTAGAATCCGCAACGGAGTAGGCAAGCTCGAGACGGCCTCAAGGTCTCGTCAATGGTCGGAGCGATCGGGAACCCCAAACGGGCTTGTCGACACCGCGTAAACACTCCGCTTCCTAACAAGACAAAGTGCGATCGCACAATCGTAAATAAAGCAAGAAACATGGCATAAGTACAGATCGTAAATAAAACCTCAAACTAGTTTGTGGCCCCAAGAAATAAGAATGAATCAAGCTCGCTCGTGGGGGTCCCATATACCTCCCGGATGTGGATAGCGCGCAAAATCAAGGAACAGGTATCAAGTACTCGGGGTCTTACGGGACACAAGTGGGCGTTCGGAAACCAAATATTATCTATCACCCACCGATGCCTCTGCTTATTCAATTTTAGTTGTTAAACAGAAATTAAAGTGAACAATAAGTATAACTAGAATCATCTCCAACATCAACATGCGGCAATACATCAGCAGCTGTGGCATATGGCGACACACATCAGCACTTGAGCAAGCAACTACGACGCGCAAGTCCAACTATCTACCAAGCAGCAGGTAATAGGATGTGTCCAAGGCGATATAGGGCTGCACGGTATATCAAGGGGTACGGAATCTAGAGCATCGCAACACAGATAGCAATAGATCAACAGGAGGGAAATAAAGACTATAAAAGTAAGATAGGTAGAAAGAGGGAGATGCTCGCCTGAAAACATTGTCGAAAGGTTCATCCGAAGATCGGGGCGAAGCTCACATCAACTCTACGGCCTTATCCGCGAAGAAGCAAAACACTAGAATAAACACCGGATGCGATATTTAATACTTGGCAGAAGGTCGGCATGATGCCTGTATGATGCATGGCATGGCAAGAGGCGATGCAATTAGGTCAAGATTAAGCGGAACCGGGGTTCCGACAATTAGTTAGATGGTGCAAGTTATTTAGACCCCCGCAATTTACATGTTGTTATAACAAGGCAAGATAAGATACCGGTTCGCTACACAAGTTTAAATGAGGCCAATATGAGACTAGATTTGCCCGCATATGGGCCCCATATTTAATTATTAGGTGAAACGGCATAAGGCCCCCAAACCACAGATATGCATGCAAGATGACAATTAAATATGCAACAAGTTGTTATTATGTTATAAAATAGGGTTTCGGGAAGGGGTTCACACATTAGGGTTCTCGACGATCTTGGGTTCCGGGGTTCGGGGTTCGACAGGGTCCAGGGTCCGGGGGAGCGGTCTCGCGGAAACGTTCTTGAGCATCGGGTCGTTCTGATCGGGCGATCTTGTCGATCGGGTCTCGATGTCCGGGAGCGTAACTTGGGTCGTGTCGTTCTTGTCGTCGGCCGATCTTGCCGGTCCGCGCCGGATTCCGTGAGGCGATCTTGACGCCTTCGGTTCGGGTTTGGCGTCCGAGGAAGTACTTGGCGCCGCGCCCTTCGTATCCATGTCGACGGTCTTGGCGTCCGGAAAAGCGATCTTGATTCGGGTTTCGAGGAGGTACGGCTTGGCGCGATCGCCTTCGATCCGTGATGGAGATCTTGTCGGCATCCATAGCATGGCACCAACCGGGAATCTCGCGAGGACGGCTGGACATCTTCACCTTTGCGCGAATATGGTCCGGTTCGTCTTGATCGTTAAGGACTCTCACCACATCACCATATGAGGTCGTTGAGGCCATCCCGATGCGACCCGCTTGCATGTAGACAAGACGCCGGGGTCTCCGGGACAAGACCGAGGCAGTGCGCCATCGGAGGTGGACTGGCGAGGTGGGGTCCGCGCGACGCGAACCGCGATGCGACTGAGCGGAGGCCGGCGAGCTTCGAGGTGCGCGGCGGGAGCGACGGGCGCTGGTCTCGGCAAGGCCTGGAGGGGGCCGAGGCGAGGCGCGGGAGGACGAGGGAGGCCGGCGAGATGGAGGACAGGGACGAGGTCGCGAGGGGAGGCGAGTCGGCGCGGCGGGGTGAGGGCGGCGGCGACGAGAATGGAGGCGCTGGCGCGAGGCGCATCAGACGCGCGCTGGGCGAGCGACGAGGCGGCGCTGGCGAAGCGGAGGAGGAGCCGGCCGAAGCCGGGCGGCGCGGAGAGGTGCGAGGACGGAGGGTCGCGACGGGCGCCCGGTGAGGAAGGCGGGCGGAGCGGAGGAGGCGAAAGCTGGGCGGCGCGGCCAGTGGGAAGGAGGCGCGCAAGCCGGTGGCGGGCCTGGCCGGAGCGGGGAGGCGCCGGGGGAGAGGGAGAAGGGTGGGACGCGGGGACGGAGGGTGCACGCGGAGAGAGGAGGATGGGGAGGGAGCGGGTAGGTGGGGCCGACAGGTGGGGGCCACGGGGTGGAGCGGCTGCAGGGTGGTCCGCCCTTGAGGAAGGTGGGCTGCGGGGCCCACGCGGGTTGAACGCGTGGTGGGAGGGCCTGGTGCCTGAGTGGGTTGGTGGCAGGGTGAGGGGAGAGGGCTGGGTGGGACCAGAGAGGACGGTGGGGTCGGGTGGCGTGAGGCAGAGAGAGGGGGTAGGGTGCGCGCGTGGAGTGTGTGCTGGCGTGTGTGGCTGTGAGGGTGGGTGAGGAGAGAGAAGGAGTTAGTCTAGGTGGCATAGTCTCGTGGTGGGAGTGGTGAGGGAGATGAGGTGGCAGGTTATTGGTGGGTGAGTGAGGTGGCTTGGGTGTGTGGGTAGATAATTGGGTGAGTTTAGGATTAGATGGGAGGTGGGATGGACCGATTTTATGAGGGGTGGTCGTCGGTCTGGTCTGCTCGACGCCCCACTAAAAATTAATAAAACTTTTATTTGTTTTAAACGGGCCGTACGCAAACCGATAGCGGCCAAATAAAATATTCCGGGGACCCGGGGTTTGACATTTGAATAGAGATGGGGCGTTGGGAAAACAAAACGGGGTTTTCGAAAATAGTTTTGGCAAACAATGCATGATGATGATGATGCAATGCACAAATTCAACGCGATTTTCTAGTAGTGGTTTTGCGGGATGCCACACTTAGTATGAACCATCACAAGATAAGAAAACAATGACATCGTGCTTGTGAACCTGTAGAAGAGGCTGTGCAAACCAACATGTTTGGTATTCCCTTTTGAGCTCTATGCAAAGAAAAAACAAATAGTCAGCGTTGCATCTTTTAAAGATCCAGATAGCAACAAAAAATTATAATCGAACTAGTACAATGAGTTTAAACGGGTACTACCTGATAGCAGAATGATGCCACGGACGAAATAATAGCAGGAACATAGCTCGGGACAAACCAGATAGATTCAATAACTAAGGAGCAGGGCATCCACACTAATATTTTCCACCGACTTTATATTTTGCAAGAACTACACAATAGTAGACAATTACTGTTGTAGGGAGTAGCTAAGAACATGTGCATGACAAAATAACAAACATGTGCATGACTTGAAATTTCTAGAGCAGTGGATGCAAACCAACTTGTTTTGTGACCTTGTATGTAGCACAAAGAATATGCATGCCCAGTGACTTGTGTGTACTAGCATGATTACAAAAATGCAGTTCACCGAAACAGGCTTTAACCTACTATACTTCTGAGAAAACAAAAATGGGTTGGAGATTCTCTATGCGCATTTGTTGATATGTACCCCTCCCTAGATCATTATTATAATAGAATGAGTTTTACTTCTAGAGTCAACAAGGGGAAGAATATTCAACATCCTGCAATTCACTATTTGTTCTATGTTATTGCTAACACCTTGCATGCATGAAATGAGTTTACAAGACTCAATGAGGAGGACATTTTGATCCTTGCAAAAGCTGCTTTCAACAACAACGACTTGTCACTCAAGTTGGGCGCAATTCTTGTGTGCTACTTGGAGCACAAATCCTCCCAAAGCCAAGGGCCAATAACATGTGGAGGCATCATCACCGTGCTTTCCATTGCCTTGGGCATCGACCTAGGTGAGTTGCAACCATTGCTAGGTGAGCGACGTGTTGCTTTATCTACTTTAAAATCTTGTGGAATGCTCACTAGGAGAGTTTGTAGTTATTACCTGCATATTGCTGGAGCTAGACGTCTCTACCCCGCTCCTTTGCCTAATGGTCTTTTCTCTATCGAGGAAGGACGTTTGCTATATGATGTGAAATTTGAACAACACCAACCCAAGGAGGAGATTCTAATGAGTGCATGTGTGCATCATGTTTTAGATTATTATTTTGCATTTTAGTGGTACTATCTTGGTATTTTACGGCATTTGCATGCACTTTTTATGTTCATTTTCACCAGGATCAGATCAGATGATGGATCTAATGGACATAATTCTTGGACCAATTATATTGGAGTGAAAAGGAGCCAAAAAACTACGTAAATTGCTTATTTGGAAATATTACTAACACCATAAGAAAACCCGAAGAAATTGGACGGTACAGAAGGGTTAACAACCAACTATACGGCGGTAGGAAATATTCCGGCCGTATATTTCCTGTCGTATAGTTAGCGCCGACACCACCTCCTCAAATAGTTTCACCCCGTGCAACTGGATCGGAGAGACGACATACAGAACACCCAGAAATCGCCAAAACCTAACCTTCGGAAGGCATCTGGAAGGGGAACTCATCCACCGGGGATCCATCTTCGCCCTACGCATATCCGGGAGGCTAAGGCATCTATCTTCGTCATCAACCGCTGCATCACTACCATATCCATCCATCCCATCTACATCTTGTCTAGATCTTGTTGTAATTTCCGTACTTGTTGTGGATTTATACAAGTCCTATTCATCCATGATAGATTCCATTACATTTTCCATGATGTTGATTGCCTCCATGTACGAGTAGATCGTTAGTTCTTGGGGAGATGGAGAAACCCTAGCATGAGATTGGAATAAGATAAAGTTTATTATGATATTCACTGCTGTGACCATGTGTTAGATTGTCTACATCTTGATGTTGGGATAAGTCGACCTCTCAATATTTTCCTCTTGTGGGGACTTGATGGAGGGAACTACTTGTTGGTAGACGGAGGTATGCTAGCACTTATAGTGACTATAAAGCCGTTGGCACCCCTTACATATCAACTTGGGAATGGAGGAAACTCATGAAACACTATCCATGTCATGGGATACGTGATGAGTGCATATTTGCATCATGTTTTAGATTATTATTTTGCATTGTAGTGATAGGATCTTGGTATTTTACGGCGTTTACGCGCACTTTTATGTTTATTTTCACTACGATCAGATAAGATGATGGATCCAATGGACACAATTCTTGGAGCAGTTGTACTGGAGAGAAAAAGAGCCAAAAACTACGTAAATCGCTTATTTGGGAAATATTAACAATACCAGAAGAAAACGAGAAGCGAGAAACAGAGATAGAAGAGTTGACGACCAACTATACGGGCCGCGTCATATAGTTCTGGCCGTATAGTTGGAGCCTCCTCCGCCTCTTCAAATAGTTTCACCCCGTGCAACTGGTTCGAAGAGATGACATATAGAACACCCAAAATTCTCCGAAACCTCACCTCCAGAAGGCATCTAGAGGGGGAACTTTCCCTAGGGATCCATCTTCGCCATAAGCAGATCTAGGAGGCCAAGGCATCGATCTCCATCTTAGAATTCCCTAAACAGGGTATACTGCCGATGAGGTAAGGGTTAAACTTTTTAGTCAAACTTTGACAAGTATAGCTCTCTCATGGTATAGGTATCTACCCTCAGAAGCCACTACTAATTGGGATAATCTAGCTTTAGAATTTATGTCCAAATATTATCCATTATCAAAATCTTTTGGAATCAGGCGTCTTATAATGACTTGGAAGAACCGTCCCAATGAAGGACTAGTAAGAGCTTATATAAGATTTAAAGATTTACTTAGTCAATGTCCTCACCATGATTTACCTGAATGGTATTTATTGCATATATTTTACGGCGGTTTAATTGAACCTAATAAAATTGAACTAGACTCTTGCGCGAGAGGATATTTTATGGATTTACCTATAACTAAAGCTTGGGTTTTACTTAATAGATTTCACGATCATAGAGTTTCATGGAATTTTAGTCTAGGAAGTGAAGGAGGCACAGAAATAGATCATGAATGTATTCATGACTATAATAAAAAGGGTGATGACTCAGTTGATGTAGAGCCTGTTGGGAGCCCCAAGAGCAAGGTATGATGAGCACAACCGCAAGTTTTCCCTCAGTTATTAAACCATGGTTATCGAACCATTAGGAGAAAGAAACCACTTCTGAAGGTGTTGCTAGCAATGTGGAACCTACACACAACACAACCAAAATACTTTTCCCCAAATTATTAGTGAGGTTGTCAAGCTCACTGGTTTTGCTGAAAACAAATGATTAAACGTATAGTGTGGAAGAAAGTAATTGCTTGTAGTAATTGTAGAAAGTAAATAGTAAACAGTAGATGGTATATCAGTGGGAAGGAATGGACCAGGGTCCATAGTTCACTAGAGGTCTTTCTCCATAAGATAAATAACATGTTGGGTGAACAAATTATAGCTGGACAATTGACAAATAGAGAATGCATAATAATGCATGTACATGACATGATGATAACTATGAGATTCACATGGTAATTACAACATGATACATAGACCGTAATCCAACTACATCTATGACTAATAATCAACCTCCGGGATATCATCCGAGCAACCCTAGGGTATTAAGTTGCAAGCAACAAATAATTTCATTAAGCAAAGTGTGTAATGTAAACAATACAATTTTCCTTGGACAAAGGTTTGTTATTTTATCCCTAGTAGCAACAACACATCTACAATCTTAGAAGTTTCTATCACTCTCCCAAATTACTAGAGGCATGAATCTACTATCGAGCATAAATACTCCCTCTTGGAGTCACAAGCAACTACTTGGTCAGAGTAACTACTAGTAACAGAGAGCATGCAAGATCACAAATAATATAGACATGATAGAATCAATAATCAATCTGACATAGTACTCAATATCCATCGGATCCCAACAAACACAACATGTAGCATTACAATAAGATGATCTTGATCATGATAGGTAGCTGATACGTCCATTTTGTATCACTATTTTATATCATAACTTACTGTTATTCTTTGATATATTTTTTATTAAGAGGTGATACTTATGTTATTTCAATCTATTTTGCATGTTTGATGATGCTTGGAGGATGAACCACTCGAGTCAGGATTCTGATGGAAAAAGTGCTGTCTAGATGCAATATTTGCGAAGATCAGAAAATTCCAGAAAATATATGGAAAATTCAAGAATGTCTCCAATCTCTTTGTTCCTAGGTGGCCATCCACAAGTGAGATACATCAGGGTAAACCATAGAAATGGGCCCTAGGTAACCACTCAACACAATCCATACAAGTCCCATTTCCACCCAGGTGTTTCATTAACATCGGTTGTTTTCATTAGACCAAAAATAGCAAGACTAAGCATTCTAATCTTACGATGTATCCTATCTTTAGGAAATGCTACCAAGGTAGATACTATAGGATTTGCATAGCATAGTAATATAAATAATAATCCTATCATGCACACTAAAAAACATTACTAATGCAATATAGAAAAAAATAGGACTTTTGATGACCAAAGTATCACTTGAGTTTATAGTAGAATATTTAGGTACTCTTCTTGATCTTGCAAATGTCACACTCCTCAAAGTCTACAAGAATAAAATCAAGCAAAAACACACAATCAAAACTACAACACAAAATAACAAAACAAAATAAAAGAATGCATGCAAGCATGCAACAAGATCATTTTATTTTTGAAATTGTTATAGAAATTTTTTGAACACTACAAACATCTACTGGTCCTTTTTATAGAAGTGAAATTTCCAACTGGAACCAAGTTAGTGCAATTTGGTTAGTTTAAATTATTTATATTTTGCTAGAAAAGCTTTATTCAAAGGAATATTTTCTAATGCCAATAAATTATATTTTTAATTTTAAATGTTATTGTTTATGGTCAGAGAGTTCAAAACACAACTATTTGCAAAATTATTTACTCAAAAATAATTTTTACAACAATTCTTATACCCAAAATACTCCACAAAAGGTTCTGCCTAAAACTCGGTTTTTTACAGAAGAAAATGGACAAAAGGAGGTCTTGGCAGTGAAGTTCACATTTTTCTGAATCCATAGACACCAAATTTGCATTTTTCTAATTTATATAACAAAAGTTATGAATTTTACAAGTTTAAACATCTAATAAACTATTTCTGGTTTTTAAACAGAAATCCTAGACACGTGGCGTATTCTAATTGGCTGGTACCGCTTCGTCTGGAACACGTGTGTGCACCATTGGATTCAATTCAGATCGCATGGCTCGGATCAAACGATACCAATTCGTCGTAACTTCTAATCCTAGCCCTCGGATCTGGATCCCCTTGGTCCATCCTGGATTCCTCGCCGGAGTCGAGGTCGTCGTCGGTTGCTTGCAGGTGAAGACATTGTCGAGCGTCTAGGGCACAAGCAAGCAGAATGAAGGCAATCAGTGAGTGCGCCCGAGGACAGCGTTCACAGTAGTGCGAGGTAGAGGGCGAGGGGCGGTCGAAGCTCACTGGGATTCTTGCCGGAGCTCGTCGGGGACTATGGATGCAAGCTCGAATTAGAGCAGCCTGGGGGCTCTCTGGGTTTGGGACTTGAGGGGAAATGGAGAGGAGGGAGAGGGGGTTAAGAGGGCGGGGTCGGGAAGAGAATTAATACAGCGAACGCACGAATTTACTCGGATTGAATCCGAGCAGAAATGGCAGAGGGGAACGGGTCTTTTGGCGCGGGATTGACGGTGAATTCGACGTGGAGGTGGGGTCAGCCTGACAGCGGATGGGTGAGGGGAGGAGCAGGTGAGAAAAGAAATCTGTGGGGAATAGAGGGAGTGGTCGGGTGGTCTTAGTGGGCTGGGGTTGCTGGGCTAGGCTAGGTTGGTTTAGCTGGTAGGATTTTTTTCTACTTATTCCTTTTTCTTTTTCTGTTTCTATTTTCTGTTTTTATTCAAACCAAATGGTTTAAACTTCAATTTGATTTCAAATTTTCACTAAACCATTTTAGGTGATTTTATACAAAATATAAGTTGGTTAACTAGTCCAATTAGATAATTTCAAATATTTTTATATAATAATATTCATTTAAAATTGAGTGTGGCACATTGGCATTATTTAAATAAAATTTGAATATGGTACTTAAGCCCATATAATTTTATTAAATAAACATTTATTCTTTTGTATTTAAATATACTTTTATTCCATTCACTTATGGATTTTTAGCCATGGTTTAAATTCATTTTGCAATATGTCTTATTTATTTTTGTAACATCCCAGATTTTATAATAGGGTGTTATTAGAAGCATGCATCATCCTTGCATCATTGCATCCTACAAATGAAGTTGCAACAAAATCCTAACATCAAAACCTACCAAAACCCTAATAAAGATTTCCCTATGTGAGCAATAATGATGTAATCATGCTTGACCCTTCTAAAATCTTTGTAAAAATATTAATCTATAGTTCTATGATGACCACCTCCTTTTTACAAAAATTTAGGAATTGGTTTCATCACTTTTGGACTTGATATGCTAAAGATATTAAACTTTTAGTGAAACAGAATTTTTAACAAAAGAAAAGAATAAAAAAACTAAACAACCTAACTTACCGGGCCAGCGAACCAGGCCTACTACCTATCTATCACAAGTAGCAAAGAAGCTCCGCACTGCCCAGCCTCGCCCGCCACGCCGACAGTTGGCCCTACTGTTATCTCCCAGCTCCAGCAGGAGTCCCTGATAAACACGAAACCGATCTCAAATCCTTGCGATTCTCCGTCCTCCATACGAATCCGTGCCCCCTACTCCAAGAAATCTCACCCTCTTATACCGCTGCTTCGGCCCCCACCGTTGTTTTCGTGTTTCTCAAACCCTAGCTCTTGTTTCGTCACTTTCCGATCTCGCCGGAGCCGTCCGCCGTCGGAGCTCGAGGTTGGTGACCTTCCAGAGCACCTCGATCCCTGATCTACCTTCCATACTAATCGCCTCGATCTACCAGGTCCTCCCATATAACTCGCCTCTTCCAAATTGCAGAGGGTCGTTGGCAATTGCTCGCCGGAGCCCATCGGAACCGAGAAGAGGAACTGCCGACCGTGGGAGATAGAGGAGGAGAGGGACCGTGCCGAGGCCGTTGAGAGGTTCGCCATCCCCGTACGCATCAAGGGGCAATCTTCGCCATCTTCCAAGACCACTGGAGCCGCTAGGACACCGACCACCGACGTCATCGCCACCACCGCCACCGTCGCCTTCATCGCCGCCACCGCCACAGGTCAGTCAAGCCGCTCACGGCCGTCCGATTGAAAGTATGCGGCCCAGATTAGAAGGAAGGGGCGAAGGAGTATGCGCCTATCGCGTAGTTCCGCGTGGCAAAGTTGCAACAGCGTGCCGCGTCAGCGCCGCCTTGCTTAGCTGGCCCAATCTGTTGCTACCACATGTCGCGTTCTCGCTAGGGTTAAATTTATTTGGCAGATTGAGGTTAAAACTTGCGAAATTCATAGAAAAATCAAATTCTTGGCCAAATTTTGCGTATAATATACCGTTGGATTCACAAAATTGTGTAGAACACAGATCTGTAATAATATTACAAGTTTGCAGAAGGTTTTTCTGTGTAGAATTTATTCTCTATATTAGGGTGTTTAGTCTATAGAAAAATAATTAAAACTCTGTTTTAGTTGATTCTTGTTGTGATGACTTTGTTTTCACAACACCTACTGAAAAAAATTATAGAACCTTGCTTAAGAGCATTAGATCTGATTCGGGGCTAATTAGATGGTTGGATCTTCTAGTGAGCCCAAGAATTAGAATAAGACACAAATTTTTTTAAACCCATGGGAAATCAATACTAATAACATCCCTAACACAATTGCAATCCAATTAGACTACCTTTGTCAATTTAGAAAACAAATCTTGCATAAGTACCATGTTGCATGCATGCATATTATCTCTGTGGCATATTTTGTGCAAGTTGTGATTAGATCTATGTTTGTGTTTTGTTAGATTGTTCGGAGTGCGCTGAGGAGTGCTATTATGTAGAGTGCTACTCGGATCAAGGCAAGTTACACCACTTGTTCATAACTTTTGTCCCAGTTTTGATTCTATGCATGTGAACTTCAAAATTCTGTAGTATGCATGTGTAGGATGTTCTAGTAGAATTTTTCCTTAGTATTATTTTGCAAGTGCGATGATTTTGTAGTGTGCCATGATTATCTCTATACTTAGGATTTTCCCTTCCTAATAGGTTACCCCTGTTTTGCTAAGTATCGCTTGCTATGCTATATATATATGAAAAGTACCGTTGGGGGGTTCGAAAGACAATGCATTTTCTAAGTATAAAGGCTCTCTGGAGCAAACTTTTCTTCTCAAATCCACTTCAAAATAAAACTAAGTTTTCTTCTGGGCAGAAAAGTTGTCGGGACAATGAGTGAGATTTTGGTGGAGGACGGCCGCCCAGGAATCAAAGAAGTCTGCCATGTTTCAGAATTCTGAATCTTCCAGTGCAACCACAATACATATGGGCTCTGTCTTGGCCTAGTACTTAGTGGGAAACCACACCTGGGTACCAACATTTGGAGGTTCTTGGCATAGTTGGATCCAGAAGGTAGAGGGGCTACTAAGGGAAAGCCTCGCCATGGTCTTGTCTGTAAAAGGACTTGATCGTGGATTGTGTGTAAAGTGCACAAACTCTCGAGAGTATTGCAATCTGATCGATCAGCCGTGTTCATAGAAATAGAACAACATTGAGCATCTGAAGGATGGAGCTTCTGAAGGATCTTCCTCTCTCTCTCTTTCAAAACTTTAAGTTTTCTAAAAACCCAAGGCGTGAGTCATATCGCTATTGGGAGGGTTTTGGGAACTTGGTGAGTAATATCCAAGTGTTAGGTTGATTGGACACTTGGTGAGTAATATCCTCGTGGGCCATTCGACCATATATTACTTAAATAAAAGTTTACAAAGTATGGAAATCTTCTCTTCTTCTCTATACTTAAGAAAACTAGCTTTGAGAAAATAAACTCTACAGCCTAAACTAGCCTTGCATGTAGAGATAGTCTTTTCTTTCCTTGGTGTAATTTTCCAATACATTCAAAGTATTGACCCAACTTGTTGGCTACACGTCTTATGTGTAGAATCCGAAGATTGAAAGGTGCGTAGGGATCGCAAAGTCTACACTCGACAAGCCTGGGGCGTTGATGGACTCAAGCTGCTTTTATGTTTCCGCTGTTATTTGAGCTAGCTTAATGCTAAGCAAATTTGTAATAAATTCATACTCTGGATTCTCCGTGTAATAATGACTTTGTGTTTTACATGATATTCATCGACTGTGAGTGCTAGCTATTGACCCAGGGACTGGCATGTAAATCACAGGGACTTATGATCCTTATTGATCCAAGGTCACTACAGATGGTATCAGAGCACATCGTTGCCTGTAGGACGCGACCCTAGGATTGGAACCACCTATAACTTATGTGCCTTACTTGCTTTTCTACTAAGTTATTTTCCGCACTTCTAGTATCTTCTTTCCTCTACTTGATTAAGTATCTAATTTTCATTCTTCTAACTTAAAGATGACAAGCTTCCTCTACGACACCGTCGCGGACATTGATCCCCTTCGCTTTGGTGGATGCCTCATGGATCTCCTCACGCGTTTGGACCTTCCCCTGCCAACAATCCAGGGAAGCACAATGAAGAAACTCCACAAGGACGGTTGTTGGGGAGTCAAATTCATCCAGCCAGGACAAGAGCGAGGCAAGAACCTGGAGGAAGACATAGCAATCCACATTGTTAGCGATTCCAAGGAGAAGGCCCTTAGCATCAGCTTGCAGCAGCTCATTGGTCGCCTATGTGGACGCCATCATGAGGCTCTCCAAGGACACTAGGGCGGCCTCTTTGGAAGATGAGATGAGGAAGGAATTCCCATGGAATTAACCTTTGAGGAAAGGACTTCTACCAAGCGCTGAAGGACCCAATATCAGGACTTGGAGTGCCACATCCATGACCTTGAAAAAGGTAGCTTCCTCGAGATGTTAAGGAACGATGAGCTATGCGCCCTCATCAAGGAGAATGAGGAAATGATCAAGCAACATGAGGAAGCAATGAATCTCCAAGAGATAAAGTTCGCTAACCAAGAGAAGAGGATGATAAATAAAAACAAGAGGATTAGGGAACTCAAGCAGGAGATCTATGGAACTGAAGTGCAAACCGAAGGCCTTTGCAAGATAATCAATGATGTGCATGCTTCCAAGAGGGACTTAGCAAAGCAACTTGAAGACGCAAAGAAGTCAAGTCTAGTGGAGGAACTACAAGGCGAGAAGAAGGGACTTTAGGAGCAACTAGAAGCCACTACCAAGAAGCTGCAGGATGAGATAAAGAACCTCCAAGAGAAGCTTGAAGCCACCACAAAGGATATGGAGATATACAAGACAAACCTAGAGCAGGAAGGCTACTCGTTCGAGGACGAGGAAGAGGAAGGAGTGAAAGATGTGTAGTAGTTGGACCACCTTTAAATTCTATAGTAGAATGTTATTCGCAATTGTAATAAATACCAAGACATATTTGGTTTAGTTAAACTTGGATGATTCTATGTTATGTTTGTGTCTTGTGTGCCTTGTGTGCTTGGTGTGTTTTCATATGGGTAGGAGTTTACTACTTAGTCTTTCTGTCTATTTCTTAACTTGTCTCTCAAACCCCATAGATGCCGCCAAGACGTGCGAACATCGAAATTCCTCCAGAAATTGCACAACTTCTGGCCACTCGGAACCAGCTGATCCAACTGCTCACTCAGAACATGCAAAACAACAACAACGCGCCACCTCCGCCACCGCCACCTCCACCACCCACCTCAACAGGATCGCTTCACTCGGTTTTTGAGGTTGAACCCACCTACCTTCACTAGAAGCGCTGAACCAATCATCACAGATGACTGGCTCCGTACAATTAACAAGAAGTTAGACACTATGCAAGCTATCGGAGCCGACAGGGTACGTTATGCCGCGCACCAGCTTGAAGGACCTGCTGCAGAATGGTGGGATAACTACCAAGTCACCCACCCGGATATTGATGCTATCACTTGGGATCAGTTCGGGTTAGCTTTTCGCACTCATCATGTGGCTGCTGGTGTCATGACTAAAAAGGCGAGTTTCGCGACCTACCAGCACACTCACACCGAGTATGGTGAGGTTTTCAACAAGCTAGCCCGTTATGCACCTGATGATGTTTCCACTGATGCCAAGAGGCAGGAGGAATTCTTAAGAGGACTCAATGATGAGATATCCATTCAGCTTGTGGCTCAGAAATTTGACAACTTTCAGGAACTCTTGGACAGAGCCATTGTGGTTGAATCCAAACGAAAGAGCATAGAAAACCGCAAGAGGAAGTCTAACCCTCACAAGCACTCTGTTCCGTACCAGAAGCAGCACACTTCCTCACCACCACCTTATAACAATAATGGTCACAACCATAACGGTCATCATCATGGCGGCCACAAACACAATGGGCATAATAACCGCAATGTTATGGCAACAATGGAAAGGATCTCAGTGAAGTGACATGCTTTAAGTGCAACAAGACAGGGCACTATGCAACCACTTGCCCCGAGAAGAATAATGGCAATGGCAATGGGAATGGAAATGGACACAACCATGGCAATGGAAACGGGAAGAAGCCAAATCCGTTTGTCAAAGCCACAGTGAATCATGTCTCTATGGAGGATGCTTGTGACGCACCAGACTCTGTGATTGGTAAGTTCAAGCTCAATTCTATTTCTGCAGTTGTTCTTTTTGATACCGGTGCATCGCATTCATTCATATCAAGGGTATTTGTGGATAGTGGCAAGATACCTACGGAGTCTATAAACTCTCCTCTAAGGGTAAGTTATCCTGGAGGAGAAATAGTGGCAAACTCTGGTTGCCGGGGATTAGAACTAAGGATTGGGACACACATCTTTCCCACAAGTCTAGTAGTTCTAGAATCACAAGGATTATAGATAATCTTGGGCATGAATTGGATGACCGAATATGAAGGAGTCATAGATTGTGCCAAAAGGACTGTCACGCTCACAACACCGGAAGAGAAGAGGATTCGTATCAAGTCAAATTTCGCACTTAAGGAAGTCATGGTGAACTCTCTTAAGGGGGTTAGCTTGGAGGATGTACCTATTGTAAAGGAATACCTAGATGTCTTTCCGGAGGAGCTACCCGGGATGCCTCCCGACCGTGATATCGAGTTCCTCATTGACTTGATGCCGGGCAAAGGGCCGATAGCTAAGAGACCGTACAAGATGGATGTGGACGAGTTGAAGAAACTCAAGAAACATCTTAGGGAACAATTGGACAAGGGATTCATTCAACCCAGCACGTCATCTTGGGGAGCACATGTCCTATTCGTGGAAAAGAAGGATAAAACCAAGAGGCTGGTTGTGGACTACCAGTCGTTGAACGAAGTGACAATCAAGAACAAGTACCCTCTGCCCAACATCAATGATTTGTTTGACCAGTTAAAGGGACCCAGTGTGTTCTCAAAGATTGATCTGCGATCAGGCTACTTTCAGCTAAAAATTCGAGAAAAGGATGTGCCCAAAACGGCTTTCACCACGAGATACGGATTGTATGAGTACACCGTGATGTCTTTTGGTCTAACCAATGCCCCGACATACTTCATGACCATGATGAACAAGGTGTTCATGGAATATTTGGACAAGTTTATTGTGGTATTCATAGATGATATACTCATATACTCCAAGGATGAGAAAGAACATGAGAAACATTTGCGTCTAATTATGGAGAAACTAAGAGAACACAAGTTGTATGCCAAATTCAGCAAATGTGAATTCTGGTTAAAGGAAATGGGATTCCTTGGTCATGTTGTGTCGGCAAAAGGAGTTGCCGTAGATCCCAGTAAAGTAGCTTCCGTAACAGAATGGGAGTCACCCAAGAATGTGGGAGAAATTAGGAGTTTCATGGGCCTCGCAGGATATTACCAGAGGTTCATTGAAACTTTTCCAAAATAGCAAAACCCATGACGGAACTATTGAAGAAGGAAAAGAAATTCCTATGGACCGAGGCATGTGAAGCAAGATTTCAAGAGTTGAAGAAACGTCTCGTAACGGCACCAGTTCTGTGTCTGCCTGAAATCCAAAAGGATTTTCAAGTCTATTGTGACGCTTCTCGACAGGGACTTGGAAGTGTATTGATGCAAGATGGGAAAGTGGTATCCTATGCCTCTCGACAACTTAAGAACCACGAACACAACTACCCCATACATGATTTGGAACTTGCGTCTGTGGTACATGCACTCAAGGTATGGAGACACTACCTCATGGGCAAACATTGTGATGTGTTCACAGATCATAAGAGTTTGAAATACATCTTCACCCAAAAGGATTTGGATATGAGACAAAGAAGATGGATTGAGCTGATTAAGGGTTATGACTTGGATTTACAGTACCACCCCGGAAAGGCAAATGTGGTGGCTGATGCCTTAAGTCGTAAGGTTTATGTGAATGGGCTTACCGCAGGGGAACTTCCAGAGGATTTATGCAAGCAATTCAAGGATCTCAGGCTAGAAATAGTTCCGAAAGGACACGCAGTGACTATGGAAATAGTGCCTACTTTCCAAGAGAGAATCAAGGAAGCACAAAAGGGAGATAAAGAGTTGGAAGAAATAAGAGTAAAAATAACTGAAGGAAAGACAAAAGAATTTCGTCTGGACGAACAAGGAACCCTTTGGTATGGGAAGCGTTTGTGCGTTCCCAATGACCCCGATATCAGGAAGTTGATTTTACAAGAAGCTCACGATTCACCTTACTCAATTCATCTAGGTAACAGGTATATGTACATGGATGTGAAGGATACATTTTGGTGGAATAACCTAAAAAGAGAAATTTCCGAGTATATTTCTATATGTGACGTATGCAATAGAGTTAAGGCCGAGCATCAGAAACCGGCCAGATTACTTCAACCGCTACCTATACCCGACTGGAAGTGGGATAAGGTAGGCATGGATTTTATCACGGGGTTGCCCCGGACACGTTCAGGATTTGATTCTATCTAGGTAGTGGTGGACCACTTCACCAAGGTGGCTCACTTCATTCCCATGAATACCACATATACAAGTGCTAAGCTTGCCAAGATATATATGTCAAGGATTGTAAGTATGCATGGTGTCCCTAAGGGAATTGTATCAGATAGAGGCACCCAGTTCACTTCAAAATTTTGGCGACAGTTACATGAGTCTCTTGGAACCAGACTAGAATTCAGTACAGATTTCCACCCTCAAACAGATGGCCAAACAGAAAGGGTGAATCAGATTCTCGAAGATATGTTGAGAGCTTGTGCACTAGACTATGGGTCTAGTTGGGATGATAACCTACCGTATGCTGAGTTCTCATACAACAACTACTGCAAAGATCAAGATGGCTCCGTTTGGTGTATATGGGAAGTGTAGGACTCATTGTTATGGAGTGGAGTTGGTGAACGTAGTCTTTTTGGACCTGAATTGATAAAGGATGCCGAAGAAAAGGTATGGCAGATTCAGGATAGGCTAAAGGTAGCCCAATCCCGACAAAAGAGTTATGCTGATTCCAAACGCAGATATGTGGCTTATAAAATAGGGGACCGTGCGTACCTCCGAGTTTCACCACTGCGAGGAGTTAAGAAGTTTGGGATCAAGGGTAAGTTAGCCCCACGATTCATAGGACCATATAAGGTTCTGGCCCGTAGAGGAGAAGTTGCTTATCAGTTGGAGTTACCAGACGGACTGACAGTTCATGATGTGTTTCATGTGTCACAAATAAAGAAGTGCCACCCGGAAATGGCTGAAACACCGCTAAGAGATACAGTTCCCCTGGAGGAGGTTCAATTGGAGAATGACCTTACCTATGAGGAAAAACCCATCAAAATACTGGAAACAGCCGAAAGGATTACCCGCACCAAGACTATAAGATTCTGCAAAGTACAATGGAACCACCACTCCGAGGAAGAAGCCACGTGGGAGTGTGAAGAAGATTTGAAGGCAGAACACCCACACCTATTTGCTAGCCAGCCCGAATCTCGGGGACGAGATTATTCTTAAGGGGGGTAGGTTTGTAACATCCCAGATTTATAATAGGGTGTTATTAGAAGCATGCATCATCCTTGCATCATTCCATCCTACAAATGAAGTTGCAACAAAACCCTAACATCAAAACCTACCAAAACCCTAATAAAGATTTCCCTATGTGAGCAATAATGATGTAATCATGCTTGACCCTTCTAAAAGCTTTGTAAAAATATTAATCTATGGTTCTATGATGACCACCTCCTTTTTAAAAAAATTTAGGAATTGGTTTCATCACTTTTGGACTTGATATGCTAAAGATATTAAACATTTAGTGAAACAGAATTTTTAACAAAAGAAAAGAATAAAAAAAACTAAACAACCTAACTTACCAGGCCAGCGAACCAGGCCCACTACCTATCTACCGCACAGCGCAGCAAGGTTGCAGCCGGCCCAGCCCGCGCCTGCCGCTACCACCGACAGGTGGGCCCGCGCTGTCATCTCCCACCTCCAGCAGGAGTCCCTGATGAACACGAAAGCGATTTCAAATCCTCGCGATTATCCGTCCTTCGTACGAATCCGTGCCCCCTACTCCAAGAAATCTCCCCCTCTTATACCGCTGCTTCGGCCCCCACCGTTGTTTTCGTGTTTCTCAAACCCTAGCTCCTGTTTCGTCACTTTCTGATCTTGCCGGAGCCGTCCGCCGTCGGAGCTCGAGGTTTGGTGACCTTCCAGAGCACCTCGAGCCCTGATCTACCTTCCATACTACTCGCCTCGATCTACCAGGTCCTCCCATCTAACTCGCGTCATACAAATCGCAGAGGGTCGCTGGCAATTGCTCATCGAAGCCCATCGGAACCGAGAAGAGGAACTGCCGACCGTGGGAGATAGAGGAGGAGAGGGACCACGCTGAGGCCGTTGAGAGGTTCGCCATTCCCGTACGCATCAAGGGGCCATCTTCGCCATCTTCCAAGACCACTGGAGCCATCGTGACACCGACCACCGACGTCATCGCCACCACCGCCACTGTCGCCTTCATCGCCGCCACCGCCACAGGTCAGTCAAGCCGCTCACGGCCGCCCAATTGAAAGTAGGCGACCCATATTAGAAGGGAGGGGCGAAGGAGTATGCGCCTATCGCATAGCGCCGCGTGGCAAAGTTGCAACAGCGCACCGCGTCAACGTCGCCTTGCTTAGCTGGCCCAATCTGTTGCTGCCACATGTCGCGTTCTCGCTAGGGTTAAATTTATTTGGCAGATTGAGGTCAAAACTTGCGAAATTCATAGAAAAATCAAATACTTGGCCAAATTTTGCGTATAATATACCATTGGATTCACAAAATTGTGTAGAAGATAGATCTGTAATAATCTTATAAGTTTGCAGAAGGTTTTTCTGTGTAGAATTTAATCTCTAGATTAGGGTGTTTAATATATAGAAAAATAATTAAAACTCTGTTTAGTTGATTCTTGTTGTGATGACTTTGTTTTCACAACACCTACTGAATAAAATTATAGAACCTTGCTTAAGAGAATTAGATCTGATTTGGGGCTAAATAGATGGTTGGATCTTCTAGTGAGCCCAAGAATTAGAATAAGACCCAAATTTGTTTAAACCCGTGGGAAATAAGTATTAATAACATCCCTAACACAATTGCAATCTAATTAGACTACCTTGGTCAATTTAGAAAACAAATATTGCATAAGTACCATGTTGCATGCATGCATATTATCTCTGTGGCATATTTTGTGCAAGTTGTGATTAGATCTATGTTTGTGTTTTGTTAGATAGTTCGGAGTGCGCTGAGGAGTGCTATTATGTAGAGTGCTGCTCGGATCAAGGCAAGTTACACCACTTGTTCATAACTTTTTCCCAGTTTTGATTCTATGCATGTGATCTTCAAAATTTTGTAGTATGCATGTGTAGGATGTTCTAGTATAATTTTTCCTTAGTATTATTTTGCAAGTGCGATGATTTGGTAGTGTGCCATGAGTAGCTCTATACTTAGGATTTTCCCTTCCTAATAGGTTACCCCTGTTTTGCTAAGTATTGCTTGCTATTCTATATATATGAAAAGTACCGTTGGGGGGTTCGAAAGACAATGAATTTTCTAAGTATAAAGGCTCTCTTGAGCAAACCTTTCTTCTCAAATACACTTCAAAATAAAACTAAGTTTTCTTCTGGGCGGAAAGGTTTTCGAGACAACGAGTGAGATTTTGGTGGAGGACGGCCGCCCAGGAATCAAAGAAGTCTGTCATGTTTCAGAATTCAGAAGCTTCCAGTGCAACCACAATACATATGGGCTCTGTCTTGGCCTAGTACTTAGTGGGAAACCTCACCTGGTTACCAAAATTTGGAGGTTCTTGGCACGGTTGGATAGAAGGTATAGGGGCTACTAAGGGAAAGCCTCTCCATGGTCTTGTCTGTACCAGGACTTGATCGTGGATTATGTGTAAAGTGCACAAACTCTCAAGAGTATTGCAATCTGATCGATCAGCCGTGTTCACGGAAATAGAACAACATTGAGCATCTGAAGGATGGAGCCTCTGAAGGATCTTCCTCTCTCTCTCTCTTTCAAAACTTAAAGTTTTCTAAAAACCCAAGGCGTGAGTCATATCGCTATTGGGAGGGTTTTGGGAACTTGGTGAGTAATATCCAAGTCTTAGGTTTATTGGACACTTGGTGAGTAATATCCTCGTGTGCCATTCGACCATATATTACCTAAACAAAAGTTTACAAAGTAGGGAAATCTTCTCTTCTTCTCTATACTTAAGAAAACTAGCTTTGAGCAAATAAACTCTACAGCCTAAACTATCCTTGCATGTAGAGATAGTCTTTTCTTCCCTTGGTGTAATTTGCCAATACATTCAAAGTATTGACCCAACTTGTTGGCTGCACGTCTTATGTGCAGAATCCGAAGATTGAAAGGTGCGTAGGGATCGCGAGTCTACACTCGACAAGCCTGGGGCGTTGATGGACTCAAGCTGCTTTTATGTTTCCGCTGTTATTTGAGCTAGCTTAATGCTAAGCAAATTTGTAATAAATTCATACTCTGGATTCTCCGTGTAATAATGACTTTGTGTTTTACATGGTATTCATCGACTGTGAGTTCTAGCTATTGATCTAGGGACTGGCATGTAAATCACAGGGACTTAGGATATTAATTGATCCAAGGTCACCACAATTTTTCTTCTTGTCATATTTAATTCTTATCTTTTTATCCATGGGTCTAAAGAGAGTGAAACCAAATCCTATGGTTTTGTAATATTGTTGTTTACCATTATTTATTATTTAGGAATGTTGTTGCTAAATTTTTATATGGAACAAAGCCATGGTCTTGGAGTGATCTTGTTGATCCTTTCTCTTATTAGGGTTTAGGTTTTAGGTATATTTTTTCCAAGTGCTTAATATCAAGATACATTCCATGCATGAATGCATTTGATCTGTTTGAAAATTTGTTTCTTATCTTGTCATTCAAATTTGTTCAAGTAAGGTTTTGATGTTTCCATTTAGAAACAAAAAGTTTATTTTCCCCTAAATTTCATCATTTATTTCTTTTGTTTGATTATTTTTCATATTTCAAAATTTGCAAAATTTTGGGATGTGACAATAGAAATGAGATTAACGAGATTTTTCTTCATCAACCTGATGTGCTTAAGCATAACCTACCTGTGGAAGATTTGGGAACCACACTACCACCTAAAGAGGATCCAGTCTTTGATTTAAAACTACTACCTGATTATCTTAAGTATGGTTATCTTGATGATAAGAACATATATCCTGTTATTATTAGCTCGAAACTTTCAGGAAAGGAAGAGGAAAGATTATTGGAAGTATTGAAGAAACACTGAGGAGCTATGGGTTATACTCTCGATGATTTATAAGGTATTTCTCGTACTATATGTAAGCATGCTATTAATATAGAACCGGATGCAAAGCCAGTTGTTGAACATCAACGCCATTTAAATCCTAAGATGAAGGAAGTGGTAAGAAATGAGGTATTAAAACTTCTTGATTCTGGTATTATTTTTCCTATTGCTGATAGTAATTGGGTTAGTCATGTTCATTGTGTCCCTAAAAAGGGAGAAATTACAGTTGTGCCAAATGAAAATAATGAGCTTATACCTCAAAGATTAGTAGTTGGTTATAGGATGTGCATTGATTTTAGAAAAGTAAACAAAGTTACTAAGAAAGATCATTATCCTCTGCCTTTTATTGACCAAATGCTAGAAAGGTTGTTTAATAAGACTCATTTTTGTTTTCTTGATGGTTATTCTGGGTTTTCTCAAATTGCTATTAAGCGCAAGACCAGGAGAAAAGAACTTTCACGTGTCCTTATGGAACATATGCGTATAGGCATATGCCTTTTGGTTTGTGTAATGCTCTAGCTACTTTTTAGAGATGCATGTATGCTATCTTTCATGGTTTTTGTGAAGAAATTGTGGAAGTGTTCATGGACGATTTCTCCATCTATGGAACTTCTTTCGATAATTGTTTGCACAATCTTGATGAAGTTTTGCAGAGATGTGAAGAAACTAATATTGTTCTTAATTGGGAGAAATGCCACTTCATGGTGAATGAAGGAATTGTCCTTGGACATAAAATTTCTAAAAGAGGTATTGAAGTTGACAGAGCCAAAGTTGAAGCAATTGAGAAAATGCCCTGTCATAGGGATGTTAAAGGTATTCGTAGTATCCTTGGTCATGCTAGTTTCTATAGAAGGTTTATTAAATATTTCTCCATGATATCAAAACCTCTTACTAATCTTCTCCAAAAGGATGTTCCTTTTGTTTTTGATGATGATTGTAAGGAAGCTTTTGAAACTCCGAAGAAAGCTTTAACTACTGCTCCTATTGTCCAACCACCTGATTGAAATTTACCCTTTGAAATTAGGTGTGATGCTAGTGATTTTGTTGTAGGAGCTGTTCTTGGACAACGAATAGATAAAAAGTTGAATCTTATCCATTATGCTAGTAAGACTCTTGATAGTGCTCAAAATAATTACGCTACTACTAAAAAAGAATTCTTAGCTATAGTGTTTGCTTGTGATAAGTTTAGACCTTATATTGTTGATTCAAAAGTTAGTATTCATACTGATCATGTTGCTATTAATACCTAATGAAAAAGAAAGATGCTAAGCCTAGGCTTATTAGATGGGTGTTACTTTTACAAGAGTTCGATCTACATATTGTAGATAGGAAAGGTGCTAAAAATCCAGTTGCTGATAATTTATCTCGATTGGAAAACATTTCTTTTAATCCCATGCGTGTTAATGATAGTTTTCCAAATGAACAGTTGGCTGCAATAAAGGTAAACTCACGAGAGAATCCTTGGTATGTTGATTATGCTAATTTTATCGTTTTCAAGTATTTGCCTACAACCTAAGGAGGAAATTCTTTTATGATCTAAGACATTATTTTTGGGATGACCCACATTTATATAAAGAAGGAGTGGATGGTATTATGCGAAGATGTGTTCCAGAATATGAACAACAAGAGATATTGAGAAAATGTCATGGTAGTGCTTATGGAGGACATCATGCTGGAGATAGAACCACTCAAAAGGTTTTACAATCAGGTTTTTATTGGCCTACTATTTTCAAGGATGCAAGGAAGTTTATTTTATCATGTGATGAATGTCAAAGAGTTGGTAATATTTCTAGACGCAATGAAATTCCTATGAATTATTCTCTTGTTATTTAACCTTTTGACTATTGGGGCTTTGACTTTATGGGACATTTTCCTCCTTCAAAAGGTTACACTCATATTCTTGTTGCTGTTGATTATGTTACAAAGTGGGTAGAAGCCATACCTATGGAAAGTGCTGATGGTGAGACCTCTTTAAAAATGCTTAAGGATGTTATCTTTCCTAGGTTTCGAGTACCTAGATATCTTATGACTAATGGAGGTTCTCACTTTATTCATGTAGGTTTTAGAAAGACTCTTGATAAATATGATGTTAATCATAGAATTGCCAAACGAGTGGAAAAGTAGAATTATCAAACAGAGAAATTAAATCTATCTTGCAAAAGACTGTTAATAGATCTAGGAAAAATTGGGCTAAAAAGTTGAATGATGCTTTATGGGCATATAAAACTGCTTATAAAAATCCTATGGGAATGTCCCATTATAAGATGGTTTATGGAAAAGCTTGTCACTTGCCTTTATAATTATAACACAAAGCTTATTAGGCTGTGAAAGAACTTAATAAAGATTGTAAACTTGCTGGGAAGAAAAGATTGCTTGACTTGAGTAATCTAGATGAATGGAGAAGTGACGCCTATGAAAATGCTATATTCTTTAAACAGAAAGTTAAAAGATGGCATGATAGGAGAATCCTTAAGAGAGAGTTCTATGTTGGTGAGAAGGTTTTATTGTATAGGTCCCGTCTCAGATTTTTTGCAGGAAAACTACTATCAAAGTGGGAAGGACCATTTATTATTGAGGAGGTGTATCGTTCAGGAGGAATAAAAATTTCCTCATTAAAGGACAACACTACACAAGTGGTGAATGGTCAAAGGCTCAAACATTATATTTCCGAATATTCTTATAATGAAGATATTGATGTTATTCAAGTGGTGACGCCGGAAGAATTTATTAAAGACCAAAGTCAGAAATCTGTAGTGTCCGTTTTTGAATAGGTGAAAGTGCTAGAAATAGAAGGTTCGCGAAAAAATTTCCTATTAATATTTTTGAAGTTTTTATTATATGCGGAAGTTATCGAGTTGAAAGAGGTACGGAGACGGAGCCCGGGTGACCCACTGTCACATCCCAAGATTTTCCAAATCTTGTAATGTGAAAAATAAATGAATAAAATAAAACTTTGTTGATTTTCAGGGTGAGAAGAAACTTTGAATCCAATTGGAAACTTTCAAAACCTATTTGGATCAAATAAAATCCTAAAGGGATTTAAAAAGTTAAATAAACAATAAAGTTAAAAATATTTTAAAATTACTATTTTTGGATCTTTTAATAAAAGATTTTGTTTTCAAAAGAAAAGGTTGATTTATAAATAAGGATTATTTTATAGAGCCAAATTAAACCTTGGCCAAGCTTTTGAAATAAAACATTTTGTTTTTATCAAAATAATAAAGTTTTATTTAAATAAAATAATAGGAATTTATTAATACCCAATTTTGTTAAAGTAGAGACTTTCCCTTTTTAATAAAACATTAAAATTTATTAATTTATTTTAAATAAGTTTTCCAAGTGTTTATTATTTTCAAATAAAACCTACTGAATGTTTAGGTACTATTTTTTATATTTCAAATAGAGATTTTAAATAAAACAAATCCTATTTGAATTATTAACTAAGGTCTATTTTAATTAATTATTAAATAGACCCTAAAATAAAAATATTATTTTATTTTGGGACTTTGGTTTATGTTGTTAAACAGAACCAAAACTCAATACAAGTATGGAGGAGGTTTGAATTGTTTTGGATGTTTGATTTGTTGTTTGAAATTCAAAACAGGAAATTCAAACAGAAAAAGGAAAAAGCATTCAGAAAGAAAAAATTATGAATTGGACTCGACCCAACCAGCCCAGCCCACTAAGCCCAACAGCCCACCTCCTCTTTCCCCTCCCGAAGCGTTTTCCTCACCCGATTCTGAACCCTCAGAGCCAATGACTGGTGGACCCTACTCCCTCTTCCTCTCTCTCGCTGACCAACCAACCCCACCCCTCCTGTTCATCATCTTCAAACCGCGCCGATTACTCCCCACCGTTTCTGTCTTGAATCGCAACGATCAATTCGCCTCAATGGGGCATTAATCTCTCCAACGTCTACGCCCTTATACTCGCCCCTGCCTCCTCCTCCTTTCCCCTCAAACACCGCAGCACGAGAGCCACCAGCGGCCTCAATCGTTGCACCGCCACGCTCCGTGAACCTTTCCAGAAATTCCGGCGACGCCGACTCGCCTCCTCGACCAAGCTCACACACTCCCCAGCCCTGGCGCTTCTCCCTGTGTTTTCCGTTCACTCGCGGGCGCCCCAGAACCTCGACTTCGACAACCTCTGAGCGCCGCCGTGTCTTCTTCTATCTCCGTCGAGTTTTTCTGGTAAGAACCGACCACCCTGCGCCCTCTCAATCATGCACGCATCATCGCCTTGGCTTTGCGCGTCTGACCATGCTTTCCGTTTGTCTCCCCGTGCCCCGTAGCGCCATCCTCGACGACGACAGAGCGTGGCCGAGGCGTAGCTCCACTCCGGCGAGCGATTAATTCCGCTCCAGTGCGCCCCTCGCCAGACCAGAACCACCTCGAGCTTCACCTCGACCTCGCGAGCACGGTGAGCATCCTCGTGTCCTCCTTTGCTTCCTGTAGCCGCCGCAGCGTCATCGTCTGACTGCGCCGCCGCCGTTCACCACCGCTAGCGCCGCCAGTTTATGTCCAGTAGCTGTGAGTCGTTGGATTTTAATCGTACGCACGCGATAAATCACTTAAACGCTGAAGGGGTACGCAATCTGAGCCGCGCGATCCATTTTAATCCAACGCACCACATCAGTCGATCCACCCAAAACGGTACCGACGAATAGGAAGTCGCCGCGTGGCCAATCTTGGTTTAAAACAGAATTTGAAATCAGACTTTTATGCAAATTTGAAAACCTTGTAACTTTTGATCCACACGTCCAAAAATTACAAAATTTATATCATTGCAATCAGTGGAACAAGACCTAGCCAACCGTGCAATTTGTTTAGTAAAAAGCTTCTGGAAAAATGTTTGTTTTTGCAGAAACATTTGTATGCTTGTTTAGATTATAAAAATTGTTCAAAAATGATTTTGGGGATAGAATCTTTTTCAAATGGTGTGTTTTGATCCTACTGACCATAGGAATCACTTTGTGGTTTCAAAAATATATTTTTTGAAGAAAATAATGATTCTTTGATTTAAAACCAATTCTAGTCAAATAAAAATGTGGTTTATTTACTAAAAATGGTTTTGGAAGAAAACTTTTGGGAAATGTTTTGTTTTAAACTCTTTGACCCTAAAACACCAAGTTTTATGATTTGAAAATGTATTTTGGGAACCCTATAGATTAATGCCTTAGTAAAAACATTTCTACACCACATAAACTGATACCTTGTTTTAAAAATGGTTATTAAAGTGAAACCTTTTGCAAATGACTTTGCCACTTTACAAAATGAAAAATAGGTGTTTACAAATGTTTATGTCCCATTAGGAACCACTTTTCCAAATAAAACAATCCTTGGCATGCTTGCATGCATTATCTTGGTTCTATGATTTTATGTGATGTTTTGCTTGAATGGTAGATTGAAATATTGTTTGCTTGATTGAATTGTAGTGACTTGATGTGTGTGAACATTGCAAAGATCAAGGAGTGAACTTATACCCTCTACCAAAAAAGTCAAGTGATGCTTCATACTTTTGTCCCATTACTTTCACTATGCATTAGTGATTTTTCTAAGTAAAACTTGCATGGAATTTTTGCGAAGTATAAACCTTGCGATGGGAAATCCTAGTAGATGAAACCTTAGTAAAATTTCCTAAGTTAAGACTCCTACTACTATCATGCTTAGCTTAGCTAGTAGAAAACAAGGGTGGAATATATATTCACACTATGGAAAAATTTCTAAGTCTGAGGACTTATGTTTTTGTTTAATAAAACAACTAAGTTAATGAATCACCTGGGTGGAATGGTAATTGCTTGGTGGTTTTTGGTTGAGTGGTTACACAAGGCCCATGTTTATGGTTTACCTTGTGTATCTCACTTGTGGATGGCCACCCAGGAACAAAGAGATTTGAGATGTCAAATGTTGAGAAGCTTCAAGTGCAACCACTTGGCATTATGGGCTCTGCCTGGATCACATAGGTTGATAGAACATAGCCATTTGGATAGTTGGTGGTAGTGGGATGATAGGTTGGAACGCATCCACTTGATCTAAGGAAATGCTTCTGAAAGATCTTGTCTTGGTGAAACCAAGTCTTGTGGGGAAAGTGCACCACCTCTACAGAGTGTAAAATCTAAGTACTTAGCCATGTCCCTGGTAAAGGACAATTTGAGCATCAAGACATGGAAGCAATCAAGAATCTCATCATCCAAATTTCTAAGTTAAAAACTTGTGGTTGAACAAGGTTTAAAGGATCTTCAATCTTTGATTGGGAGATGCCATGGGAAAGATTATTTTGTTAAGCAAAAACTTAGTGTTTTCAAATGATAAGAAAAATCTATTTTTGAGCAAAGCAAGCCTCAACTCCACTTAGCCAAATGAATATAGATGTTAGACTCCACTATTCTACCATAGTATCACTTGCCAATACAATTCAAATGTATTGACCCTTTGTGGCTGTAACTTGTTATGTTGCAGGTTTGTTTGATATTAGTGAAGTTGATTGATTAGGATTACAAGTCTACAACCAACATGTCTGCCTGTGGCACTTTGAAGATGAAGGACCCCATGCTTATAGATATTCTGCTGCAATGTAATGTAATAGCCAAATGAGCTATGTAAGATGTAATAAATTATGTTATTCCTGGTTATAAAGTTGTATTATGACCTTTGTTTCTTGATATTACATCTTAACTGTGGATGCTAGCTATTGATCCAGGGACTAGCATTGTAAACACAGGGATCTCTACCTTATTAAAGGTTGGGAACCTTACAGATGGTATCAGAGCATTGTGTTGCCTGTAGGATTTGTAAACCCTAGGATTGGACAAAACCCTTAGAAAATAGGAGTTGTATTTGTTCCAAAACTTATTTACAAACAATCTTGTAAACTCTTTCCTTAAACCATTTTGGTTTTGATTCTACATCTCATCTATTTCAACTTGATGGAAAAACCTACCCCATGGCCAAAGACTTCACCATGTGCAAAGGACTCCATCATTTCTAATGACTTCAACATCATCAACTCTAATGACTTCAACATCTTCAGCATATTCACCAAGTACTTCAATCTTGGATATCACTAAGGACTACAAGTGAGACAAGAAATATTGCCCAAGACTTGAAGACTAAGGAAAAACAACTTAGAAGGAACCATGATCACCTTTGAAGCATTGTAACCAAGAGTTTTCCTAAGGAAACCATGATCTCATGCAAGAATAATCAACCAATAAAGATGGAAAGATCACAAGTGAACCATATAGGTGGACCACCATAATTTGTTTAAGACAAACCCACCAACTTATTTGGTGTAACAAAAATATTTTTGGTTGCCTAAAAATATGCTCGAAACTTGTTGTTTGAGTGGAATGTTTGTTTGTGATTGCTTGCACATTGCTTGTGTGAATTGTGATGTGTGTGATTAGAATTATTCCCTTAGAAATATTTTGCCTATTCTAATCCCAATTCAACCCAAACAGATGACTTCTCAAAGAGACCCCAACATCAAGGATGACAACAACAACAACAACCAAGAGAACAACATGAGAAAAGAACTACTAGCAAACCAAACCCAGTTGAGCCAAGTGACAACTCAGCTTTTAGCCAACAATAATGGACTAGACCCAGCCATACAAAAGATTTTGAAAATTCAATCCCAATTGTTGCAAGGGATGGCCACTCAAATGATCAACATTGGAGACAACTCTTCCAAATGAGTTTATGACAACAAGGATGACAAAGATGTTATTTTAGAAGGAACCAAAGCTTGCAATATTTGTGGAGACAAGCATCACACTTCCAAGGAGCATGGAGATCAATGCCCCAATTGTGAAGAGGAACATCCAGTTGGCCAATGCCCCACATCTCAAGTTACTTGCTTCCTATGTGAAGGAAATAATCATGTTCCTATCCAATGCCCCATCTATTCCCTAGTTCAACAAAGGAAACAAGGTGGAGTGCATCAACAGTTTGTAAACCCTCATGAAGGAACAACTTCTACCAAGAAGAATGAGGACAAAGGAAAAGCTCCACTTATACCCCCATGCAATACAACCCAATTTAAAGGACCAAAGAAGAGGCATATGAATTATCCAAAGAGCAATAGAAGGTCTAAAAAACTAGTAGACATTCCTACCTATAAGATAACATATGAACAACATGAACTAGATGCACTCCTAGCTTTGGAGAAACCCAAGAAAAAGAAGAAATGCCCCAACCCTAGCAAGAAGTATATTACTCAAGAACAATGTTACACTTGCAAAGAGATGGGACACTATGCCAATGAATGCCCAGAAAAGAAGAAGAACCAAAGAAACAAACAAGAGGCAATGATACCAAAGGAAAAGAAAGATGTCAGCCAAGTGATGTGTTTCAAATGCAAGGAGCTAGGCCACTATGCAAACTTGTCGAAAAAGATGAAGCACAAGATAAACCAGCCTATGAAGGATCTCAGCCTTGTCACATGTTTCAAGTGTGAAAACAAAGGACACTATGCAGATGTTTGCCTAGAGAAGTTTCCCCAGGATTCCAAGAAGGCCAATATGTAATTTAGTTGGAAAATTTTTAAGGGTGGTAGTACCCTAGATGCTTTTGAGCCAACTTGTAACCCCTAGCCTCCCCAAATCTCGGGGCGAGATTTATTTTAAGGGTGGTAGCCTGTCACATCCCAAGATTTTCCAAATCTTGTAATGTGAAAAATAAATGAATAAAATAAAACTTTGTTGATTTTCAGGGTGAGAAGAAACTTTGAATCCAATTGGAAACTTTCAAAACCTATTTGGATCAAATAAAATCCTAAAGGGATTTAAAAAGTTAAAAATATTTTAAAATTACTATTTTTGGATCTTTTAATAAAAGATTTGGTTTTCAAAAGAAAAGGTAGATTTATAAACAAGGATTATTTTATAGAGCCAAATTAAACCTTGGCCAAGCTTTTGAAATAAAACATTATGTTTTGATCAAAAGAATAAAGTTTTATTTAAAGAAAATAATAGGGATTTATTAATACCCAATTTTGTTAAAGTAGAGACTTTCCCTTTTTAATAAAACATTAAGACTTATTAATTTATTTTAAATAAGTTTTCCAAGTGTTTATTATTTTCAAATAAAACCTACTGAATGGTTAGGTACTATTTTTTAGATTTCAAATGGAGATTTTAAATAAAACAAATCCTATTTGAATTATTAACTAAGGTCTATTTTAATTAATTATTAAATAGACCCTAAAATAAAAATATTATTTTATTTTGCGACTTTGGTTTATGTTGTTAAACAGAACCAAAACTCAATACAAGTCTGGAGGAGGTTTGAATTGTTTTGGATGTTTGATTTGTTGTTTGAAATTCAAAACATGAAATTCAAACAAAAAAGGAAAAAGCATTCAGAAATAAAAAATTATGAATTGGACTCGACCCAACCAATTGCCCTACTAAGCCCACCTCCTCTTTCCCTCGGCGTTTCCTCACCCGAGTCTGAACCCGCAGAGCCAATGACTGGTGGACCCTACTCCCTCTTCCTCTCTCTCGCTAACCAACCGACCCCACCCCTCCTGTTCATCGTCTTCAAACCGCGTCGATTACTCCCCACTGTTTCTGTCTTGAATCGCAGCGATCAATTCGCGTCAATGGGGGCATTAATCTCTCCAACGTCTATGCCCTTATACTCGCCCCTGCCTCCTCCTCCTTTCCCCTCAAACACCGCAGCACGAGAGCCACCACGCTGCCCTGAATAGAAGTTGCACCGCCGCTGCTTCGGCGAACCTTTCCAGCAAATTCCGGCCAGTAGACACCGCCCCTCGCCTCCTCGACCAAGCTCACACACTCCCTAGCCCTGGCGCTTCTCCCTGTGTTTTCCGTTCACTCGCGGGCGCCCCAAAACCTCGACTTCGACAACCTCTGAGCGCCGCCGCGTCTGCTTCTCTCTCCGTCGAGTTTTTCTGGTAAGAACCGACCACCCAGCACCCTCTCAATCACGCACGCATCATCGCCTTGGCTTTGCACGTCTAACCATGCTTTCCGTTTGTCTCCCCGTGACCCGTAGCACCGTCCTCGACGACGACAGAGCGTGGCCGAGGCGTAGCTCCACTCCAGCGAGCGATTAATTCTGCTCCAGTGCGCCCCTCGCCAGACCAAAACCACCTCGAGCTTCACCTCGACCTCGCGAGCACGGTGAGCATCCTCGTTTCCTCCTTTGCTTCCTGTAGCGCCGCGCTGATCGTTCGACCGCCGCCCGCGTTCACCATAGCGCCCGCGGTTTATGTCCGATGGGCGTGAGTCGTTGGATTTTAATCGTACGCACGCGATAGATCACTTAAACGCTGAAGGGGTACGCAATCTGAGCCGCGCGATCCATTTTAATCCAACGCACCGCATCAGTCGATCCACCCGAAACGGTACCGACGAATAGGAAGTCGCCGCGTGGCCAATCTTGGTTTAAAACAGAATTTGAAATCAGACTTTTATGCAAATTTGAAAACCTTGTAACTTTTGATCCACACGTCCAAAAATTACAAACTTTGTATCAATGGAATCAGTGGAACAAGCCCTAGCCAACCATGCAATTTGTTTAGTAAAAAGCGTCTGGAAAAATGTTTGTTTTTGCAGAAACATTTGTATGCTTGTTTAGATTATAAAAATTGTTCAAAAATGATTTTGGGGATAGAATCTTTTGCAAATGGTGTGTTTTGATCCTACTGACTATAGGAATCACTTTGTGGTTTCAAAAATATATTTGGTGAAGAAAATAATGATTCTTTGATTTAAAACCAATTCTAGTCAAATAAAAATGTGGTTTATTTATTAAAAATGGTTTTGGAAGAAAACTTTTTGGAAATGTTTTGTTTTAAACTCTCTGACCCTAAAACACCAAGTTTTATGATTTGAAAATGTATTTTGGGAACCCTGTAGATTAATGCCTTAGTAAAAACATTTCTACACCACATAAAATGATACCTTGTTTTAAAAATGGTTATTAAAGTGAAACCTTTTGCAAATGACTTTGCCACTTTACAAAATGACCAATATGTGTTTCCAAATGTTTATGTCCCATTAGGAACCACTTTTCCAAATAAAACAATCCTTGTCATGCTTGCATGCATTATCTTGGTTCTATGATTTTATGTGATGTTTTGCTTGAATGGTAAATTGAAATATTGTTTGCTTGATTGAATGGTAGTGACTTGAAGTGTGTGAACATTGCAAAGATAAAGGAGTGAACTTATACCCTCTACCAAAAAATGCAAGTGATGCTTCATACTTTTGTCCCATTACTTTCACTATGCATTAGTGATTTTTCTAAGTAAAACTTGCATGGAATTTTTGCTAAGTATAAACCTTGCTATGGGAAATCCTAGTAGATGAAACCTTAGTAAAATTTCCTAAGTTAAGACTCCTACTACTATCATGCTTAGCTTAGCTAGTAGAAAACAAGGGTGGAATATATATTCACACTATGGAAAAATTTCTAAGTCTGGGGACTTGTGTTTTTGTTTAATAAAAAAACTAAGTTAATGAATCACCTGGGTGGAATGGTAATTGCTTGGTGGTTTTTGGTTGAGTGGTTACACAAGGCCCATGTTTATGGTTTACCTTGTGTATCTCACTTGTGGATGGCCACCTAGGAACAAAGAGATTTGAGATGTCAAATGTTGAGAAGCTTCAAGTGCAACCACTTGGCATTATGGGCTCTTCCTGGATCACATAGGTTGCTAGAACTTAGCCATTTGGACAGTTGGTGGTAGTGGGATGATAGGTTGGAACGCGTCCACTTGGTCTAAGGAAAGGCATCTGAAAGATCTTGTCTTGGTGAAACCAAGTCTTGTGGGGAAAGTGCACCACCTCTGCAGAGTGTAAAATCTAAGTACTTAGCCATGTTCCTGGTAAAGGACAATTTGAGCATCAAGACATGGAAGCAATCAAGAATCTCATCATCCAAATTTCTAAGTTAAAAACTTGTGGTTGAACAAGGGTTAAAGGATCTTCAATCTTTGATTGGGAGATGCCATGGGAAAGATTATTTTTTTAAGCAAAAACTTAGTGTTTTCAAATGATAAGAAAAATCTATTTTTGAGAAAAGCAAGCCTCAACTCCACTTAGCCAAATGCATATAGATGTTAGACTCCACTATTCTACCATAGTATCACTTGCCAATACAATTCAAATGTATTGACCCTTTGTGGCTGTAACTTGTTATGTTGCAGGTTTGTTTGATATTAGTGAAGTTGATTGATTAGGATTACAAGTCTACAACCAACATGTCTGCCTGTGGCACTTTAAAGATGAAGGACCCCATGCTTATAGATATTCTGCTGCAATGTAATGTAATAGCCAAATGAGCTATGTAAGATGTAATAAATTATGTTATTCCTGGTTATAAAGTTGTATTATGACCTTTGTTTCTTGATATTACATCTTAATTGTGGATGCTAGCTATTGATCCAGGGACTAGCATTGTAAACACAGGGATCTCTACCTTATTAAAGGTTGGGAACCTTACACCCACACCACCCCGTGGTGCGGGCCCCACCTGGCCGCGTCACCAGGGGGTGTGACCACCCCGGAGCCCGTCTTCGACCCGTTTTCTCCTAGTACCCTCCTTATGTCATTAAAATTCGTAATATATAATCACCCGCATCCGCGGAGGTTTGTTGTGGCATCCCGCAAAACCACTACTAGAAAATCACGTTGTTTTTGTGCATTGCATCATCATGACCGCATGCTCATGTCATCATGCCGCATTGCATTTGAGCATCGTCATCATCTTGCATTTGCTTGTATAACACTAATTGCGGAAAAACTGGTTCTTGTTTTCTAAACGCCCCGTCTTTTATTCAAACGCCAAACCCGGGTCTCCGGATTATTTTGTTTTGGCTGCTATCAGCTTGCAAACGGCGCATTCAAAATTAAATAAAAATATTAAATTATTTTAGAGGTCGAGCGGCGTATGACCCGAACGACCACCCCAGAAAAATACAAACGGCCCACCCCATTAATCCTACAGCTACCAACTAACCTACCCAGCCCTCCCCTCCACCTCACCCCAGCCTATCATCTCTCGCCACCTCACCTGGCCCTATACCTCCAACCAACCAGACCCCGCCACATCAGCCTCCCTCTCTCTCTCTCCCCTCACAGCCCCACTCCTCTCAACCCACACACACCCCACACGCCACTCACCCGCCCCAGCCCCTGGTCCCTGCCCGCGGGACCCACCCAGGACCCCCACTCCCTCACCCGCCCTGGCCCACCACTACCGCACTCACACGCGACCCCGTTCCCCCCACCAACCGCGCTCCTCCCGCACGCGCCCTGCTCGCACCTCCCTCTCCCCTCTGGCTTGCCCCTCTCCTCCGCGCCTTGCCTCCGCTCTCCTTCCGCCTCGCAGCCGCGCCTCCCCTCGTCCTCGCCCCGCGTTCGGCCCTCGCTCCGCCAGGCTCGCCCACGTCGCCCGCGCTGCCCTCCCAGCGTGACTCAGCCTCGTTGTTCGTCCTCACCGCCGCCGCTCCCCCCGACCTCCGCAGCCGCTGGCGCCTCCTCCCCTTTGCGCGGCGCCGCCCCCTCCCAGCGAGCCTGCTCCGCCGCTCCCACCAAGCCGCGTCTCATCTCGCCTCCTCCGCCCCGGCCGTCGCCTCGCCCGCCAACCAGCCGCGCGCCGCTTCCCGGCGCCGCCCTCCATCTGCTGCGCGTCCTCCGCCGTCAGCCTTGCGCCCAGGCGCCCGCCCGGACCGCTCGCGTCCCGCCTCTACCTCCGCCGACCAGCGTCCTCCGACCAAGCTTCGCCGGCGCCCGAGCCCGCCCGCGCTCGCTCGCCGCCTCGCGACCGCCCGCCCCACTGCCTCGCCTCGAGCTTCGCCCAGCGCCCGTCGTCGGCCCGCAATCGCCCTCCGCCGGGCGCCGCCAGACCGCCTTCTCTAGTACCACGTGCCCGTTAGCCGCAACCCGTCCTGCTCCTGTTCGATGCCTCCAGGATCGATCTGTGGTTGAGTAGTGTGTTGTGGAGTGGAGATGATGTTTGGAGGCGATGGTTGATGTTGTGGTGGTCACGACTCCGAAGAATAGATCCAACAAGTGTACAAGAACCTCGCCACTGCAAAATCGATGGACAACAAGAACTCCGACATGGAACGTCAAGGCCTCCTTCACGGACCGACAAGATCTCCATCACGGACTTCAAGTACCCCTCGGATGCGGGGATTCCCTCATGGACCCCAAGGGCGCCTTCCCGGCTCGGCCGAAACCTCGAAGGCCGCGCGATGATGTTGAATCAAGATCTCCATCGACAATGGAACGGAACACCAGGCCTTCGTCGGGGATGCTCAACGACAAGGCGGCTCAATGCCGATGGGCTCTAGGGGTGTACTGGTGCCACTAGATAACCGCCGATATCGTCTTGAACCACAAGGTCGTGGCGTGAACTTCGACAAGATCTACCACATGAAGACCGTGCCAACCGGTGACCCTCGGCGAACCCGGCAAGAACTTCGACATGGCCAAGATCTACATCGCAGGAGTCCGGCAAACAAGTGAAGTCGAACCACCAAGCCCTTCCTCGCGAACGCCAAGACCTACCTCATTATCCGAGCGATTCGTCGAACCCTGAACCCCGAGACCGACCCGGAACCCCAAGATCATCGAGCCCCCCAATGTGTGAACCCCTTCCCGAAAACCCTATTTTATAACATAACACAATTTGTTGCATATAAACTTGTTACATATAAACTTGCCATGCATGTAACTTGACATGTGGTTTGGGGGCCTTATGCCGATTCACCTAATAATTACATATGGGGCCCATATGCGGGCAAATCTAGTGTCATATCGGCCTCATTCAAACTTGTGTGGCGAACCAGTACTATAATCTTGCCTTGTTAAAACAACATTTAAATTGTGGGGTAGTTAAACAACTTGAACCATATAATCATTTGTCGGGACCCCGGTTCCGCTTAATCTGACCTAATTGCATCGCACCTTTCCATGTCATACATCATGCATGCATCATGCCGATCTTCTGCCGTGTATTAAATATTGCATCCGGTGTTTCTTCTAGTGTTTTGCTTCTTCGCGGATAAGGCCGTTGAGTTGATGTGAGCTTCGCCCCGATCTTCGGTTGAACCTTCGACAATGTTTTCAGGCGAGCATCTCCCCCTTTCTACCTATCTTACTTTTCTAGTATTTATTCCCTCCTGTTGATCTTTGCTATACTGTTGCGATGCTCTAGTTTCGTACCCGTGATATCCCTTGCAGCCATATATAGCCTTGGACACATCCTATTACATTGTTTGGTAGATAGTTGGACTGCGTGTCGTAGTCGCTTGCTCAAGTGTTTTGCTTGTCGTCAAGTACCACAATTGTTGGAGGATTGCCGCATGTTGGCGTTGGAGTTGATCATGGCTTTACTTATCGTTCACTTTAATTACTGTTTAACAACTAAAATTGAATTAAGCGAGAGGCATCGGTGGGTGATAGGTAAGATTTGGTTTCCGAGCCCACTTGTGTCGATGGGACCCGAGTTCTTGACTGTTAGAGATCGAGCGCTAACCACAATTGGAGATATGGGCCCCATTGATTATTACCTGATTTCAAAGTATTGTCTTGGGGCCACAAACTAGTTTGAGGTTTTATTTACTATCTGTACTTATGCCATGTTTACCGCTTTATTACGTTTGTGCGAGGAGCACCTTTGTCTTTGTTAGGAAGCGGAGTGTTTTTCTCGGTATCGGTCCCGTTTGGGGATTTCTGTCGTTTACCGCCATGTATAAACCCAAGTCCGTCTCGAGACCGGCCGACTTCGTTGCGGGTGTCGACTTGGTGGGGTGGCCCCATGTACTTGCTTTGGAGTGAACGTCGTGACTTAGGCCGCCGACATACCGATGGGTGTATGTTAACCGATTCGGCAAAGGGTCAAGTGCTGTGGATACTTTGGTGCACCCTGCGGTTAAATCTTTTCGAAGCCGTGTCCGCGGATATGGACGACTTGGAGCACGATTTGATCATAGACAACTATAACTAAAGTTTACTGTTATAAATTGACTTGTATCCGATATGACTAGTAATCAGCTTCACTACAACAGAATGGCTAAGTAAAAGTACCAACAACTGCTGGGTTTTGGGTTATCTCATGCTAATTGTATCTGACTAGTAAGTGTTGCCACTATAACGGAATGGTTAACTAAAAGTGTCCACTGCTTACTTTATCAGGATAATTATCTAAACCTGACTAGTAAAGTGCCGCAACTATTACTGAATAAGTAAAACTGCCAACTGTGTGAGTTCATCGGTTGACTTCCTTGTTGGTCTCGAGGGGGAAACGCCAGGATAGGTTTGTTTGATGATAATATCAGGTTGGATCTGATTAGGTCTTCCTTCCCCCTCTCTGATAGCCGCCAGTAGTATCGAGTCTCTATAGGTTGTTTAGTGCATCTTCTTGCCGCCTTGATCCACCATACCTATGTGGCGAGGACCGAATTCTAGCCTCGCCGTGTCTTGGCCTCGATCTTGGCGCTCCTTCTTTTCCTTTGCCCTTTATCGGCACCCTTTTGTTTAAGCGGGTTTTGAGATCGATGCGTTAGCGAGGTTACCCTTCCGGCTTGGGCAGGGTTATGGACGCCATTGGTTATTCTTCAGGGCTCTTAGCCCCATTTGCATCTTGTCCATAGCTGGACGCTCTATCGTTTTCAAGGTGTTTTGGATCTTTGTATATTATATCTGTATTCTTGACTCATTGAGTCGCTGCTGTATATATATCTGTTCTGAGGGTTCTATCGAGGACTATTGTGTAATGTTATTACTTTGTTTTCCACCCGCACGAAAGTGCCTGGTGGTCACCTTTGAATCGTTTCTATGCGGGTTTGGCGGGTTTCGCTAAAACTTGCATAGGGTCGATTCTGAGGGTGTTACTGAGTGGTATCGAGCTCAGTTGCGATACCCCACAAGTCCAGCCTGTAGGATAACCTAGCTAACGGCCGAAGTAGAGTGTCAAAACTATTTTTGCAAAATCGGTTGGATAGTTCTGATTAGGCCTGATTTTTACTCCTTACCCCTCTGCTATTCTCCTCTCACCCCTACGTGTTTTGAATCCGCTCTCTTCTTTCTCTTCGAGTCCAGGAATTCTCGTGGTTGGGTTTCCGTCGTACCTTCAGGGTTTCGCTTCCTCCTTTGGTAACGGTGTTCTACCATCCGGTGTTCATGCTGCCTGAGTGATCCTTTATCTGTGGTACCATTCTTTGTTCCTTGTTTGTGCCTTCTGGTGTTTTCCGACGCGACGACATCATCTACGCCAGATCCAATGCAGAGTCTGTATCACTCCTTTGTTCCGAACCTCGCTTGTCGAGATCTTCAGTCTGATTCCGAGAGATTGGTTGCATAATCTGTTATTCGTGTACATAGTAATGTTTTGAGTGCGGGATGGAGTCGCGACCATACCACTACTCATACCATTCGCTTTTGTACATTGAATGGTGGATCGATGCACCTCTTACTCCTTCCATGAAAGTTAGAGGTGGCCTACATTTAACTTCGTCTGTTGTTTATCCGGAGTGCTCTCTTGACGAACAGGATCAACGACCCTTTGTTGGTGGTGTCGCCGATTTCAAGACGGACAACGACCTATTGTTAGTGGTGTCGCGAGGATCTACACGAAGCGAGAAGAAGCAGTTCGCCGGCCTTCCTTCCGGTACCATGAGGCGGATCTCGAGGGCGAGATCCATTGTTAGTGGTGTCGAATTGTGGCATCCCGCAAAACCACTACTAGAAAATCGCGTTGTTTTTGTGCATTGCATCATCATGACCGCATGCTCATGTCATCATGCCGCATTGCATTTGAGCATCGTCATCATCTTGCATTTGCTTGTATAACACTAATTGCGGAAAAACCGGTTCTTGTTTTCTAAACGCCCCGTCTTTTATTCAAACGCCAAACCCGGGTCTCCGGATTATTTTGTTTTGGCTGCTATCGGCTTGCAAACGGCGCATTCAAAATTAAATAAAAATATTAAATTATTTTAGTGGGGCAGTCGAACGGGCCGTATGACCCGAACGACCACCCCAGAAAAATACAAACGGCCCACCCCATTAATCCTACCAACTAACCTACCCAGCCTCCCTCCACCTCACCCCACCTATCATCTCTAGCCACCTCACGCCCTATACCTCCAACCAACCGCAACATCGGCCTCCCTCTCTCTCTCTCTCTCTCTCACCTCCCCACTCCTCTCACCCCCACGCCACTCACCAGCCCCTGGTCCCCGCCTTGGGACCCACCCAGACCCCCCTCACCCCTACAGCCCACCACTACCGCACTCACACGCGACCGTTCCCCACCAATCACCAGCGCTCCTCCCGCGCCCTGCACCTCCCTCTCCCTCACAGCTCGCCCGCCTCCCCTCTCGGCGGCCGCCTCCCGCCCTCTCCTTCCCGGCCTCCGCCCACGCCTCCCTCCGTCCTCGCCGCCGCGGCCGCCCTCCGCTCGCCCAGGCTCGCCACTGCGCCGCCCTGCGCCCTCCCAGCCGTGGCTTCAGCCTCCTGTTGTCCTCACCGCGCCTCCCCGACCTCCGCAGCTGGCGCCTCCTCCCCAGCCGCCGCCTCCCAATGCCTGCTCCGCGCTCCCACAAGCTCCGCGTCGCCCGCCTCGCCGACCTCCGCCCCGGCCGTCGCCTCGCCCGCCAGCAGCGCGCCAGAGCTCCTTCCCGCGCCCCGTCCATCCTCTGGCGTCCTCCGCCGCCCGTCAGCCTTGTGCCGCCGCCAACCACCGCTCCGTCCCGCCTCTACCTCCGTCGCCGACCAGCTCCTCGACCAAGCTCGCGGCGCCCGCCTCGCGCGCTCTGCTGCGCCGCCCTCGCGGACCGCCCCGCCTGCCTGCGCCTCGAAGCTCGCCCAGCGCCCGTCGCGTCGGCCCGCAACCGCCTCCGTCGCTGGCGCCGCCAGACCGCCTTCTCGGTACCACGCATGCCCGTTAGCGCAACCCGGCTGCTCCCTCTTCGGTGACTCCAGGATCGATCTGTGGTTGAGTAGTGTGTGGTGGAGTGGAGATGATGTTTGGAGGCGATGGTTGATGTTGTGGTGGTCACGACTCCCGAAGAATAGATCCAACAAGTGTACAAGAACCTCGCCACTGCAAAATACTGATGGACAACAAGAACTCCGACATGGAACGTCAAGGCCTCCTTCACAGACCCGACAAGATCTCCATCACGGACTTCAAGTACCCCCTCGGATGCGACGGGATTCCCTCCGCGGACCCCAAGGACGCCTTCCCGGCTCCGCTGGCCGAAACCTCGAAGGCCGCGATGATGTTGAATCAAGATCTCCATCGACAATGGAACCGGAACACCCAGGCCTTCGTACAGGGATGCTCAACGACAAGGCCGGCTCAATGCCGATGGGCTCTAGGGGTGTACCTGGTGCCACTAGATAACCGCCGAGATCGTCTTCGGAACCACAAGGTCGTGGCAGTGAACTCGACAAGATCTACCACATGAAGACCGTACCGAACCGGTGACCCTCGACGAACCCCCGGCAAGAACTTCGACATGGCCAAGATCTACCGCAACCGAGTCCGGCACCGACAAGTGAAGTCAGAACCACCAAGCCCTTCCTCGCGGAACGCCAAGACCTACCTCTGTTATCCGAGAACGATTCGTCGAACCCTAAACCCCGAGACCGACCCCGAACCCCGGAACCCCAAGATCGTCGAGCCCCCCCAATGTGTGAACCCCTTCCCGAAAACCCTATTTTATAACATAACACAATTTGTTGCATATAAACTTGTTACATATAAACTTGCCATGCATGTAACTTGACATGTGGTTTGGGGGCCTTATGCCGGTTCAGCTAATAATTACATATGGGGCCCATATGCGGGCAAATCTAGTGTCATATCGGCCTCATTCAAACTTGTGTGGCGAACCAGTACTATAATCTTGCCTTGTTAAAACAACATTTAAATTGCGGGGTAGTTAAACAACTTGAACCATATAATCATTTGCCGGGACCCCGGTTCCGCTTAATCTGACCTAATTGCATCGCACCTTGCCATGTCATACATCATGCATGCATCATGCCGATCTTCTGCCGTGTATTAAATATTGCATCCGGTGTTTCTTCTAGTGTTTTGCTTCTTCACGGATAAGGCCGTTGAGTTGATGTGAGCTTCGCCCCGATCTTCGGTTGAACCTTCGACAATGTTTTCAGGCGAACATCTCCCCCTTTCTACCTATCTTACTTTTCTAGTATTTATTCCCTCCTATTGATCTTTGCTATCTGTGTTGCGATGCTCTAGTTTCGTACCCGTGATATCCCTTGCAGCCATATATAGCCTTGGACACATCCTATTACCTGTTGTTTGGTAGATAGTTGGACCCGCGTGTCGTAGTTGCTTGCTCAAGTGTTTTGCTTGTCGTCAAGTACCACAATTGTTGGAGGATTGCCGCATGTTGACGTTGGAGTTGATCATGGCTTTACTTATCGTTCACTTTAATTACTGTTTAACAACTAAAATTGAATTAAGCAGAGGCATCGGTGGGTGATAGGTAAGATTTGGTTTCCGACCGCCCACTTGTGTCGATGGGACCGAGTTCTTGACACTGTTCGAGATCGGTAGCGCTAACCACGGTGGGGAGATATGGGCCCCATTGATTATTACCTGATTTCAAAGTATTGTCTTGGGGGCCAAACTAGTTTGAGGTTTTATTTACTATCCACTTATGCCATGTTTACCGCTTTATTACGTTTGTGCGAGGAGCACATTGTATTGTTAGGAAGCGGAGTGTTTTATGATATCGCAGTCCCGTTTGGGATTTTGTCGTTTACATACGCCTAAACCCAAGTCCGTCTCGGACCGGCCGACTTCGTTGCGGTGTCGACTTGGTGGTGGCCCCATGTACTTGCTTTGGTGCAGGAGCGTCGTGACTTAGGCCGCCGACATCTGGATGGGTGTATGTTAAGCGATCGGCAAAAGGGTCAAGTGCTGTGGATACTTTGGTGCACCCTAGGTTAAATCTTTTCGAGAAGCCGTGTCCGCGGTTATGGACGACTTGGAGCACAGTGCTTGATCATAGACAACTATAACTAAAGTTTACTGTTATAAATTGACTTGTATCCGATATGACTAGTAATCAGCTTCACTACAACGGAATGGCTAAGTAAAAGTACCAACAACTGCTGGGTTTTGGGTTATCTCATGCTAATTGTATCTGACTAGTAAGTGTTGCCACTATAACGGAATGGTTAACTAAAAGTGTCCACTGCTTACTTTATCAGGATAATTATCTAAACCTGACTAGTAAAGTGCCGCAACTATAACTGAATAAGTAAAACTGCCAACTGTGTGAGTTCCTCGGTTGACTTCCTCGTTGGTCTCGAGGGGGGAACGCCAGGATGGGTTTGTTTGATGATAATATCAGGTTGGATCCGATTAGGTCTTCCTTCCCCCTCTCTGATAGCCGCCAGTAGTATCGAGTCTCTATAGGTTGTTTAGTGCATGCTGCCGCTGCTGCTTCAGTCCACCATACCTATGTAGGCGAGGACCGCCGAATTCTAGCCTCGCCGTGTACTGGCCTCGATCTTGGCTCCTTCTTTTCCTTTGCCCTTTGTCGGCACCCCTTTTGTTTAAGCGGTTTTGAGATCGACGCCGTTAGGTGGTTACCCTTAGACCTATTGGCGGGAGTTATGGGCCATTGGTTATTCTTGGGCTCTTAGCCCCATTTGCATCTTGTCCATAGTGGACGCCTATCGCTTTCAAGGTGTTTTGGATCTTTGTATATTATATCTGTATTCTTGACTCATTGAGTCATTCTATATATATACATTAAGGGTTCTATCGAGGACTATTGTGTAATGTTATTACTTTGTTTTCCACCCGCACGAAAGTGCCTGGTGGTCACCTTTGAATCGTTTCTATGCGGGTTTGGCGGGTTTCGCTAAAACTTGCATAGGGTCGATTCTGAGGGTGTTACATTTGTATATCGTGTTTTTGTTTCGATCTATTTCTGGCGGATTCTCAGTGTTGGAGCCTCAATGTATTCCTCTGATTCACCCAAGGAGGATTCCTCCGCGGACATCATCAACCCGTACATATATGAGTTGAAGATTCACCCCAAGGAGTTGTTTCTCAAGGATGGGAAGGTGCAGATAAAAGAAGTTAAGGTCCCTAAAGGAGAAGGCAGTCTGGAAGATAGGATGGAAGCACTAGAGCAAGAAGTTTTTAGGTATAAGAAGATGGCATAACGTGAAGTGGACGTCATCCATAAGATAAGTTCAGAACTCATCGCCGAGCACAAGAAGGAGAACGAAAATCTTTGGGACGAAATCCTCTCGTTCCATCTGACCACCAACCAATTACAAGCACAACTCTATGACATACAAAATCAAAACTATGAGTATGAGGCTAGGTTTAAGCGCTTATGTTCTGTTGCTAGTTTCAGGATATTGGAAACCGAGGTGTCTTTTGTTGATGGGGAGCCTCTACCTTGGAAGTATGATGATAACAAGGAACCACCACCAAAGGAGTAATTCATCATCAGGTTTTGGCATCCCTTGGCTTGTCCCAAGCTTGGGGGAGTGTCGCGGTATCACATCATTATCTTTTATGTTTTTACCTTTTTCAGTGGATTCATATCATGAATAGATAAGTTATCGTTTAGGATGGTTTGCATTGTGTAAGTATCTCTCCTTTAGTTTTTTATCTATGTATTCCTTGGTGTGAGTGACGTTATGGAATATTAATAAGAAGTTTTATCATTTGCTTTTTGCACATCTTGTTTTAGTTTGCAATTCCTGTTATATGATTGATCTTGTTGTTAGTATTGACATCACTTTGGGAGCATCAAGTAAATTTAGTTGGTTTTGGCAAACCTAGCTTTGGTCAGTAGCAACACTTTTAGAGGATTGAAAGGAAAAGAGAAAGAGTACTTACAGATACATCATTTAATCTTCCTTCTTTCTTGATTAGCTCATAAGCTTAGTATTCTCAAGTTAAGATCTTATTTGTTTTCAAGGAAGATTGCATGATTGTTTTTATCACTTGTATGCTTGTTTGTTTCTTTCAACTTTTATGCTTACTACCCAGCCTTGCTAGCCAAAAACTTATACTGAGAGGGAATACTTCTCGTGCATCCATTCCTCAAAAACCAAAACCTATGCCATTTGTGTCCACCATATCTACCTATTAGCATTATTGCTATTCCAAGTAAATTCTCGAGTTTCATCTATCTTCCAAATTAAAAATTCTTTTGTTATGTGAAAACTGATTAGTAAAGCTCTCACGAACTTTATGGCACACTTTATTTTCTTACGCATAATAAATTTGAACCATTATGCCAACTATGTTGCCTATATGCTTACAAGTTATAGATTGGGGTTAGCAGCACCATGCTGTCATGGGGAATGCTTTCAACACCTGTAAATATCTATCCAGTTGATCTTTTGTTTACGGATGTCGGCGGTGTGAAATAAAAGGGAAGCTTGACTGTCCATGGAGTTATGTATATGTGTTAGAGAAACGCCTGGGCGGCTATCCTAAGCCATGCCTAATCATGGTGGAAACTTGCAGCATAACCATAGTGAGCAATCTATGAAGCATTCTTCTTATAGAAAAGAGAGATATAACAAAAAAGGGAAAGAAGAGAAAAAAGCACCATTTTCCCATGGTAAATAAGAAGATTGCTGAGATGTTCATTGTCTGTTTCCTTGTCATTTTGATATGGGATAGCTCCTGTATCATGGGGCAAGGGGTACCCCGTTGGCGGTTCTATATGATAGGCATATACTTATTACAATGACAAGAACTTACTTGGGACTAAAGTTGAGTAGCATGAGGAATGACCCTCGTACTCAAGGGACATGAGACTTTCGACCTATGACTTGTCAAGCATATACTTCATATTTGTCTCACTTTAACCTTAATCACTTCAAGATGCTTACGATATGGGCAATGAGAGCTCAAAGCTAGTAAGTACCATAATCTTTTGGAAGCTTTATAAAACCATTTAATTTGTATCAAGGCAATGATCATCTCAGCGATCCTTTTAATTGCCATGAGCATAGTTTTTATTGAAGATGCTTGTCACATCCCAAGATTTTCCAAATCTTGTAATGTGAAAATAAATTAATAAAATAAAACTTTGTTGATTTTCAGAGCCAGAAGAAATTTTTTAAATGTAATTGGAACTTCAAACCCATTTGAATTTAATAAAAACTAAAGGGATTTAAAAATATAAACATGTAATAAAAGGAAAATAAAAAAAACATTTGGAAATACTATTTTGAAACAATTAAATGAGAAGATTTGTTTTCAAATGAAATAGAAGTTTTATAAATAAGGATTATTTAATAAAGGCCAATTTAAAACCTTGACCAAACTTTGGGAATTAAAAACATTTAGTTTGAATAAAAATAACAAAGGTTTATTTAAAATAAAATAATAAGGAATTAATATCAAAATTTATTATGAAAGGTTTTACTATTTTAATTAAAACATCAAGACTTATTAAATTATATTAAATAGGTTTTCTAAGTATGTTATATTCTCTAATAAAACCTACTAAAGTGTTTTGGCTTTGTTTAGATTTCAAAATAAATATCTCAATAAAACAAATCCTATTGGATTTAATAATGAAAGTCTATTATAATAATTAATAATGGATACTAAAATAAAAGGTTATTTTGTTTTAAAACAAATTTCCAAAAATTATATATATTTCCCAAATTAAACCTACTAATTTTTATTTTAAATATTTAGGTTTCAAATAAAGATTTTATTAATAAAAATCAAACCCTATTTGATTTAATAACTAAGGCCATTTTATTTAATTATTAATGGACCCTATAATAAAATGTTATTTTATTTTAAACAAGTATTTTAAGTATTCTTTATTTCCAATTAATACCTACTGATTTGATTTGGAGAAATATTTTGGACTTTAAAAGGAGATTTATTAAATAAATCATACCATATTTGATTAAATAACTATGGTCTATTTTATATTAAATAGATCCTAAAAGGAATAAAATATTATTTATTTTGGAATGTTGGTTTATGTTGATAACAGAACCAAGTTCAAAGAATTGAAATGTGGTGTTTGTTTGAATTTATATGGTTGATTGGATTATTTGTTTGAAATACAAATCAGAAATAGAAATAGAAAAGAAAAGACTTAGGCAGAAAAAAAATAGAAGCAACCAACTACCCAACAGCCCAACTGCATGACCCACCTCCTCTTATTTTTCCGAACCGTTTTCCTCACTCACCTTTCACCCGCATAGCCCATGACGGTGGACCCCTCCCTTTCTCCTTTCTCTCACCGCCACTGCACCCCACCAGGCCCCTTCTTCTCCACCATAGCGACCCATTCCTCGCGTTCTTTCCGTTGAATGCGGCGTAAATCCTCTTCTTGGCCAAGTAATCCCCACCAAGACCACTCCTCTTAATCGCCTCTTTCCCCTCTTCTTTCCTCGGGCGCCATCCTCTACCACACGGTGTTGCCATTTCATACGCACCTCTTACATCTCGGCGACCATTCTCGCCGATTCCGGCAACCTCTCACCACTTTCTGCCTCCCGAACACACGAGCATGCTCATCGCACCTAGCGCATGTTTCGCCAATCAATCAACATGGCGCCCGAACCGACCTCGACAACATCTGGCCGCGCGCCCGCCTAACTCCGGTGAGTATCCGGATGGTTTCAATCCGCCTTTCCACTCGTTCACGCGCCGAGTCGCCTTGATCTCACGCATCGTGCACCTCGGTTTGCCTTAGGTGGTCTCGGTGGCGTCCTCGACCTCGACGAGCCGTCGCCGCGATAGCAACTCCGGAGGGATTACGCTGCGTCGTCGCCGCCTTCATCAACCAGTGGCAAGTTGAGCATCCCTGCCAGCGAACAGTGAGCCCCTCTCCTCCTTCCTCGTTTCCGGTTCGCTTGCGCCGCTAACCGCTCGCTTCGCCGCCGGTGTTACCCGCCGCCGATTCGTGACCGTTTGATATGAGCGTCCGATATCAATCAAGCGGGTGAGATAGAACGACTTAAGCGAAGGGTATCAGCGATCTGTGCCGCACGATTAGACTTAATCCACGCATCTGGCGTGATCCGCAGCGTGACGGTACCGCGAATAAGAAGGCTGCGTGTCACCGATAGATTTAAATCGTAAATTTGAATCAGATTTAATTACAAACTTCAAACCCTTATATCTTTTGAACCACACGTCCAAATTTGACAAATTTTATATCAAAAGATTCAGGAGAACAAGACCTAACCAACCCTACCCTTAGTTTAGCAAATAGTAACTGGTAGCTTGTTTGAATTTGCAGATTCTTTTGTGTGCTTGCTAACATTAGAAAAATCATTTAAAAATGAATTTTGAGATCAAACCTTTGCCAATTGGTTTATTGTGACCCTACTGACCCTAGGAACCAACCATGGTTTGGAAAATGAATTTGGAAAAGTTTGGAATGGATTAATTAGTTTAGTCCATTTCTAGCCAAATAAAATTAGTGATTTTATTATGGAAATGTTTAAAGGAAGAAAACTTTGAGTAGATGGTTTGGACCAAACCTACTGACCCAAAAACACCAAGTTTTGCAATAGCAACTCATTTGGTGAACCCTATGGGAAAATGGCTTAGTAAAAAAATATTTCTACACCACATAAAATAACACTTTGTTTTGAAAAGGGTTTTTAAATGAAACCTTTTGCAAATGACTTGGCCACTTTAGGAAATGACCATTAGATTTACCCAAATATCTATGACCCACTAGGAACCACTTTTCCAAACAAAACAAAGCTTGGCATGCTTGCATGCATTTCTTTGACTGTGTTATTTATGTGTGTTGTTCTGCTTGATTGGTAGATTGAGTTTGTGCCTTGCTTGATTGATTTGTAGAGACTTGAGGAGTGTGATTGTTGCAAAGATCAAGAAGTGAACCTATACTCTACCAAAAAGGCAAGTGATGATTCATACTTTTTATCCTATTACTTTCACTATGCATTAGTGATTTTTGCTAAGTAAAACTTGCATGGATTTTGTTAAGTATAGATCCTGCTATAGGAAAACATAGTAATGAATCCTTAGTAGGATTTTCATAAGTTAAAGATTCCTAATACTACCAAGCTTAGCCTAGCTAATAGAAAACATGGGTGGAAAATATATTCACACTATGGAAAAATATTCTAAGACTGAAGACTTATGTTTTTGTTTAATAAAACAACTAAGTTAATTAATCACCTGGGTGGAATGGAAGGATTGGGTTATGTTGAGTGGTTACACAAGGCCAGGAACCTTGTGTATCTCACTTGTGGATGGCCACCCAGGAAACAAAGGGATTTGAGATGTCAAGTGTTGAGAAGCTTCAAGTGCAACCACTTGGCAATATGGGCTCTGCCATGATCATATAGGTTGCAAGAACTTAGCCAAATGGACAGTGGGTGGTAGTGTTTTGATAGGTTGGAGCGCGTCCATTTTGGTCTAAGGGAAGGCTTCTGAAAGATTTTGTCTTGGGAAACCAAGTCTTGTGGGTAAAGTGCACCACCTCTGCAGAGTATAAAACCTAAGTACTTAGCCATGTCCCTGGTAAAGGACAATTTGAGCATCAAGACATGGAAACAATCAAGAATCTCATCATTCCAATTTCTAAATTAAAATCTTGTGGTTTGAACAAGGGTTGTTTGAATTCTTCAATCATTGATGAAGAGATGGCTTGGTACAAGGATCTTGAAATCTTTGATTGAGAAAAATGATTTTGTCAAGCAAAAACTTAGTAATTCCAAAATGATAAGAAAAATCTATTTTGAGCAATGCAAGCCTCAACTCCACTTAGCCAAATGCATATAGATGATAGACTCCATTATACTACCATAGTATCACTTGCCAATACAATTCAAAATGTATTGACCCTTTGTGGCTGTAACTTGTATGTTGCAGGTTTGATTGATTTTAGTGAAGATTATTTAATTAGGATTACAAAGTCTACAACCAACATCTGCCTGTGGCACTTTGAAGATGAAGGACCCATGACTATATTTATTCCGCTACAATGTAATGTAATAGCCATACGAGCTATGTTTGATGTAATAATTATGTTATTCCTGGTTATAAAGTTATATTATGACCTTTGTTTCTTGATATTACATCTTAACTGTGGATGCTAGCTATTGATCCAGGGACTAGCATTGTAAAACACAGGAGGACTCTACCTTATTAGGTTGGGACCCCTACAGATGGTATCAGAGCATTGTGTTGCCTGTAGGATTTGTAAACCCTAGGATTGGACAAAAACCCTTAGAAAAATAGGAGTGATATTTTGATCCAAAACATATTTACAAAAAAATACTTGTAACCTCTTTCCTTAACCATTTTGGTTTCAACTCTACATCTCTTCTATTTCAACTTGATGTAAGAACCTACCCATGGCCCAAGACTACACCATGTGCAAAAGACTTCTTCAACATTTTCAACTCTAATGACTTCAACATCTTCAGCATGAACACCAAGGACTTCCAACTTGGAAACTGCTAAGGACCACAAGTGAAACAAGGAAATCTTGCTCATGATTTAGAGACTGAGGGAATGCAAAAGTTAGAAGGAGTCTACATCATTTGAAGTATTATAACCAAGAGTTTTCCTAAAGGAAACCAAGATATCATGTAGAAAGAAGAACCAACCAAGAAAGAAAGGAAAATCACAAGTGAACCATGTAGATGGACCACCATAATTTAGCTAAGACAAACACACCAACTTATGTGGTGTAACCAAAAATATTTTGTTGCCTTAGTATGTGCTTGAACCTTGTATGAGTGAAAAGTTTGTTTTGTGATTGCATGCACATTGCTTGTGTGAATTGTGATGTGTGTGATTAGAAATATTTCCTTAGAAATATCTTGCCTATTCTAATCCCAATTCAAACCCAAACAGATGACTACTCCAAGAAACTCCAACATCAAGGTTGATGACAACAACAACAACCAAGTGGACAGCATGAAAGAGATTATAGCAACCCAAAACCAGTTGAGACAAGAGACAACTCAGCTTTTAGCCAACAACAATGGAATAGACCCTGCCATACAAAGGATTTTGAGACTTCAATCCCAATTGTTGCAAGGATTAGTTACTCAAGTAATCAGCATGAGAGAAAACTTTTCCCAAAGAGCCAAAGTCAACAAGGATGACAAAGATGTTAATCCAGAAGGAACCCAAGCTAGCAATATTTTTAGAGACAAGGATCATGCATCCAAGGAATATGAAGATCAATGCCCCAAGAAGAGAGAAAGATCTTCCACCCATGATGAACATGAACTAGAAGAACTCTTAGCTTTGGAGAGACCCAAAAAGAAGAAAAAGGACATAAGCCAATTACAGTGTTACAATTGCAAAGAGATGGGACACTATGCCAGTGAATGCCCAGAAAAGAAGAAGAGACAAGAAGACAAACAAAAGCTAGTGAAACCCAAGATAAGGAAGAATTTTAGCCAAGTGATGTGCAGATACTGCAAAGAGTTAGGACATTATGCAAACTACTGTCCAGAAAAGATGAAGTATAAGATAAACAAGCCTATGAGGGATATCAACCTTGTCACATGTTTCAAATGCAAGGAACTAGGTCACTATGCAAACAATTGTCCAGAAAGGATGGAGAACAAGTTAAACAAGTCTATGAAGGATCTCAACCTTGGCCCATGAGTCAAAAATGGAAACCAAGGACACCTTGCAAAAATTTGCTTAGAGAAATTTTCCCCAGGATCCTAAGAAGGCCAATATGTAATTTTGTTTGAAAATTTTAAGGGTGGTAGTACCCTAGTTGTTTGAACATGCTTGTAACCCTAACCTTCCCAAATCTCGGGACGAGATTTATTTTAAGGGTGGTAGCCTGTCACATCCCAAGATTTTCCAAATCTTGTAATGTGAAAATAAATTAATAAAATAAAACTTTGTTGATTTTCAGAGCCAGAAGAAATTTTTTAAATGTAATTGGAACTTCAAACCCATTTGAATTTAATAAAAACTAAAGGGATTTAAAAATATAAACATGTAATAAAAGGAAAATAAAAAAACATTTGGAAATACTATTTTGAAACAATTAAATGAGAAGATTTGTTTTCAAATGAAATAGAAGTTTTATAAATAAGGATTATTTAATAAAGGCCAATTTAAAACCTTGACCAAACTTTGGGAATTAAAAACATTTAGTTTGAATAAAAATAACAAAGGTTTATTTAAAATAAAATAATAAGGAATTAATATCAAAATTTATTATGAAAGGTTTTACTATTTTAATTAAAACATCAAGACTTATTAAATTATATTAAATAGGTTTTCTAAGTATGTTATATTCTCTAATAAAACCTACTAAAGTGTTTTGGCTTTGTTTTAGATTTCAAAATAAATATCTCAATAAAACAAATCCTATTGGATTTAATAATGAAAGTCTATTATAATAATTAATAATGGATACTAAAATAAAAGGTTATTTTGTTTTAAAACAAATTTCCAAAAATTATATATATTTCCCAAATTAAACCTACTAATTTTTATTTTAAATATTTAGGTTTCAAATAAAGATTTTATTAATAAAAATCAAACCCTATTTGATTTAATAACTAAGGCCATTTTATTTAATTATTAATGGACCCTATAATAAAATGTTATTTTATTTTAAACAAGTATTTTAAGTATTCTTTATTTCCAATTAATACCTACTGATTTGATTTGGAGAAATATTTTGGACTTTAAAAGGAGATTTATTAAATAAATCATACCATATTTGATTAAATAACTATGGTCTATTTTATATTAAATAGATCCTAAAAAGGAATAAAAATATTATTTATTTTGGAATGTTGGTTTATGTTGATAAACAGAACCAAGTTCAAAGAATTGAAATGTGGTGTTTGTTTGAATTTATATGGTTGATTGGATTATTTGTTTGAAATACAAATCAGGAAATAGAAATAGGAAAAGAAAAAGACTTAGACAGAAAAAAAATAGAGCATTAACTACCCCAAAATTATGACCCAACTCGCATTCCCACCTCCTCTTATTTTTCGAACTGCTTTCCTCACTCACCTTTCACCCGCATAGCCCATGACAGTGGACCCTCCCTTTCTCCCGCCTCTCCACCACAGCGGGCCCCTTCTTCTCCACCAAGAACGACCCATTCCTCGCTTTCTGCCGTTGAATGCCGGGTAAATCCTCTTCTTGCCGAGTAATCCCACCAGCGACCACTCCTCTTAATCGCCTCTTTCCCCTCTTCATTTCCCTCAGACGCCATCCTCTACCCCGCCACCAGTCGTTTCCATTTCATGCACCTCTTACATCTCCGGCCATTCTCGCGATTCCGCAGCTCTCACCACTTTCGCCTCCCGAACACACGAGCATGCTCATCGCACCTAAGCGCATGTTTCGTGCCAATCAATCAACCCGGCGCCCGAGCACCTCGACAACATCTGGCCGCTGGCTCGCTTAACTCCGTGAGTATCCCGGATGGTTTCCGTCCGCCTTTCCACTCTCGTTCACGCGCGCCGCAGTCGCCTTGATCTCACGATCTGACCGCACCTCCGGTTTGCCTTAGGTGGTCTCGGTGGCGTCCTCGACCTCGACGAGCCGCCGTCGCCAAGAGCAACTCCGGCGAGGATTCTGCTCGCGTCGCGCCTTCATCAACCAGTGGCAAGTTGAGCATCCCGTGCCACGACGAACCCAGATGAGCCCCTCTCCTTCCTCGTTTCCGCTTAGCGCCGCCATAATGACCGCTCACTTCGCCACGGTGTTACCACGCCGATTCGTGACCGTTTGATATGAGCCGTCCATATCAATCAAGCGGGTGAGATAGAACGACTTAAGCGAAGGGTATCAAGCGATCTGCCGCGATTAGACTTAATCCAACGCATCTGGGCGTGATCCGCGTAAGCGGTACCGCGAATAAGAAGCTGCGTGTCACCGGATAGATTTAAATCGAAATTTGAATCGATTTAATTACAAACTTCAAACCCTTATATCTTTTGAACCACACGTCCAAATTTGACAAATTTTATATCAAAAGATTCAGGAGAACAAGACCTAACCAACCCTACCATTAGTTTAGCAAATAGTAACTGGTAGCTTGTTTGAATTTGCAGATTCTTTTGTGCTTGCTAACATTAGAAAAATCATTTAAAAATGAATTTTGAGATCAAACCTTTGCCAATTGGTTTATTGTGACCCTACTGACCCTAGGAACCAACCATGGTTTGGAAAATGAATTTGGAAAAGTTTGGAATGGATTAATTAGTTTAGTCCATTTCTAGCCAAATAAAATTAGTGATTTTATTATGGAAATGTTTAAAGGAAGAAAACTTTGAGTAGATGGTTTGGACCAAACCTACTGACCCAAAAACACCAAGTTTTGCAATAGCAACTCATTTGGTGAACCCTATGGGAAAATGGCTTAGTAAAAAAATATTTCTACACCACATAAAATAACACTTTGTTTTGAAAAGGGTTTTTAAATGAAACCTTTTGCAAATGACTTGGCCACTTTAGGAAATGACCATTAGATTTACCCAAATATCTATGACCCACTAGGAACCACTTTTCCAAACAAAACAAAGCTTGGCATGCTTGCATGCATTTCTTTGACTGTGTTATTTATGTGTGTTGTTTTGCTTGATTGGTAGATTGAGTTTGTGCCTTGCTTGATTGATTTGTAGAGACTTGAAGAGTGTGATTGTTGCAAAGATCAAGAAGTGAACCTATACTCTACCAAAAAGGCAAGTGATGCTTCATACTTTTTATCCTATTACTTTCACTATGCATTAGTGATTTTTGCTAAGTAAAACTTGCATGGATTTTGTTAAGTATAGATCCTGCTATAGGAAAACATAGTAATGAATCCTTAGTAGGATTTTCATAAGTTAAAGATTCCTAATACTACCAAGCTTAGCCTAGCTAATAGAAAACATGGGTGGAAAATATATTCACACTATGGAAAAATATTCTAAGTCTGAAGACTTATGTTTTTGTTTAATAAAACAACTAAGTTAATTAATCACCTGGGTGGAATGGAAGGATTGGGTTATGTTGAGTGGTTACACAAGGCCAGGAACCTTGTGTATCTCACTTGTGGATGGCCACCCAGGAAACAAAGGGATTTGAGATGTCAAGTGTTGAGAAGCTTCAAGTGCAACCACTTGGCAATATGGGCTCTGCCATGATCATATAGGTTGCAAGAACTTAGCCAAATGGACAGTGGGTGGTAGTGTTTTGATAGGTTGGAACGCGTCCATTTTGGTCTAAGGGAAGGCTTCTGAAAGATTTTGTCTTGGGAAACCAAGTCTTGTGGGTAAAGTGCACCACCTCTGCAGAGTGTAAAACCTAAGTACTTAGCCATGTCCCTGGTAAAGGACAATTTGAGCATCAAGACATGGAAGCAATCAAGAATCTCATCATTCCAATTTCTAAATTAAAATCTTGTGGTTTGAACAAGGGTTGTTTGAATTCTTCAATCATTGATGGAGAGATGGCTTGGTACAAGGATCTTGAAATCTTTGATTGAGAAAAATGATTTTGTCAAGCAAAAACTTAGTAATTCCAAAATGATAAGAAAAATCTATTTTGAGCAATGCAAGCCTCAACTCCACTTAGCAAAATGCATATAGATGATAGACTCCATTATACTACCATAGTATCACTTGCCAATACAATTCAAAATGTATTGACCCTTTGTGGCTGTAACTTGTATGTTGTAGGTTTGATTGATTTTAGTGAAGATTATTTAATTAGGATTACAAAGTCTACAACCAACATCTGCCTGTGGCACTTTGAAGATGAAGGACCCATGACTATATTTATTCCGCTGCAATGTAATGTAATAGCCATACGAGCTATGTTTGATGTAATAATTATGTTATTCCTGGTTATAAAGTTATATTATGACCTTTGTTTCTTGATATTACATCTTAACTGTGGATGCTAGCTATTGATCCAGGGACTAGCATTGTAAAACACAGGAGGACTCTACCTTATTAGGTTGGGACCCCTACAATGCTTCATAGAGTGCTCATTATGGTTATGCTGCAAGTTTCCACCATGATTAGGCATGGCTTAGGCTGGACGCTTAGGCGTTTATCTAACACATATACAAACTCCATGGACCTATAAGATCCCAACTCATTTCACACCGACGGTGTCCATAAACAAAAGAACATGATATCAACTAAATAGAAATAAGTTCAATGTTGAAAGCGTGCCCCATGACATCATGGTTTTGCTAACTCCCAAATTACAATTTGCATGCATATAATCATCATAAGATAGTTACAATGGTTCAAGTTTATTAAGTGCAAGAAATAAAATGTGCCTTCAATTTTGTGAGAGAATTAATCACTAATTTTCACATAACAAAAATTTAATTTGGAAGATAGATAAAAACATGAATATACTTGGAATGGTGTAACACACCATGCATATGAGTCTATAGTGGAATCTTTGGAATGACTTAGTTTCTTGGGAATTGTATGCACGAGTAGAGCTCATACTCAATACAGGTGGAGGCTAGCAAAAGACTGGGAGCGACCAACTAAGAGAGCAATAATGGCCATAATCATGCAAAGCGACAAAACATTATCAATCAAAGCATAAAGTGATATCAAAAGTCAAAAATGAAATGATCATAGAGTCTATGGTGACTGGTTCATAGTCATGACATGGTGTAAGCATGTGCCAAGTCAACCCAAATAAAGCATCAAAGGAGAATACCACAATATTATGCTTTTGTATGCTAAAACAACCCATGATTCTTTCATGGCACATTAAGCAATATCAATTGTTTGAAACAATTCATGCTACAGCAATAATCACTAATCATATGGTCAAATAAATATCCAACATGACATGATAAAGTCTAAGCCACAGTCGAAACAAGCTTCTCTTTGTACCACCATAAGCATGAAATATTTTACTCTTTTCCAACACCAATCAACTTATTTCAAACAACTCACAAAGATAATAATCAATAAAAACCAGAGATCTTGTCTCACCTAACTACTTAGAAGAACTAAAAATTTCTAAGCAAAAATAAGAAGAAAACTAAAGATAAACGCAGTGCTAGCAAAAGAGAACACTCATAGAATAAGAAGAGTGAAAACTAGAGTGTTCTAGACATTGAAGACTGGGGTATGACTTCTCCAAAATAGGTGTGCTGGGATAAAACCAACTTATTGTAGCAAACAAAGCAAAATAAAACAAAAACAAAAACAAATACGATCCAAGAACAACACATAGTGCATGAAGCAATAAAAATATAGTATCTTGAAATAAGACCTGAGATTTTTGTTGATGAAGAAGGGGATGCCTTGAGCATCCCCAAGCTTTGACTCTTGTACCTCTTGAATATTTATTGGGGTGACACGGGTGGCACCCCCAAGCTTGAGCTTTCGTCCATACTTCATCTCATCACATCATTCTCTCCCTAAACTTGAAAACTTTCTTCATAAAAAACTTTACAGAATTCTCATTAGCAACATTAGCGTATGCAAGATAATAAACCTTTGGGTTCAGTTTCAACTCAAGTAAAACATCCATTAAAACATAATATATTGTAACAAATCCTTTTAAAATATCAAGTGATCAAAAGAACTCAAAAAGAAATCGATTAAGAGGCAAATGCAAATAATGGCAGAAATCTGTCAAAACTGACCTGTAGGTAAATACCAATTTTTTCAAAAATCTTCTGTTCCTCAAATCGAAAAGTTCAAAGCTAACAAAAGTTAGATAATAACCTAGGGCATGCGCACAAAAATTTGCAGATCAATACAATGTTCTGGAAATTTTCACTTTTTTTACAGCGAAGCATAGAAATCTGTTTCGGGACAGCAAATTCCCCAAATCTTACCTCCCTCTCATTAGAGGCTATTCTTGTCACAAAAACCAAACAAAAAGGATAAGGAGAGGTTATTACAGAGGCAATAACTTCCAACACTCAACAAATAAAAACTTACTAAAATAAAATTTGGGTTATCTCCCAAGAGTGTTTTTCTTTAACGCCTTTCAGTGATGACCCACAAGTATAGGGGATCGCAACAGTCTTTGAGGGTAGTATCACCCAATTTATTTATTCAACACAAGGGGATCCAAAGAATACTTATAAGCCTTAACAACTGAGTTGTCAATTCAGCTGCACCTAGAAATAGTTCTTTCTCACAATAGTTTATCAGTAGCAACAGTTTTATAGTAGCAATAGCAAAGTATCAGCAGTAGTAACAGCAGTAGAAAACAGTAGGATTGGAGTGCGGTAGGCATAGGGATGGATGGGCGGGCATTGCATGGACAAGTCTAAACATGTAACTTCAAGATCTAGGGCATTTGCAGATAAATAAGATAAAGCATCCAAGTACTAAACAATCCTAGGCATGTGTCCCATATATAATCGTACGTGCTCGCAATGAGAACTTGCACAACATCTTTTGTCCTGCCAGCCTGTTGCAGTGGGGCCTCAAGGGAATCTACTAGCAATTAAGGCACTCCTTTTAATAGAGCACCGGAGCAAAGCATTAACACCCTGTGAACACATGTGATCCTCATATCATAGCCATCCCTCAGGCTATCCCAATTCCTGTCACTTCGGGGCCTTTGGTTCCGGACAATAATATGTGTACACAACTTGCAGATAAGACCAAAAACAATACTATCATCATGAATCAATAACATGTTAAGATCTGAGATCATGGCACTCGGGTCCTAGTGACAAGCATTAAGCACAACAAGTTGCAACAAAGTCAAATAGCACAAATAGAGATACTAGGCACCATTCTGTAACAATCTTATTCGATTACGTTATAGAACTCATCCAATCCTGTAAGATCCCTCCTTTGTAAAGGAAAGGATCCCTGTGATTGCAATGCTAGTCCCTGGATCAATGCTAGCATCCACAGTTTAAGATGAAGTACACAGAAACAAAGGTCATTATTACATATCATTCCAGAGACAAACATAGTATTTTACAACTCCATGGCCACAGGCCTAATACAAGAGTTCAAATATATAATAAGATAAATAAGTCTTCATCTTCATGTGCCACAGGCAAGCATGTTGAGTGTAGAGTCATGAGTCCTAATCATCATCAGAATATCCTGCAACATCAAAAGTTACAGCCACAATGGGTCAATACATTGGAATAGTATTTGCAAGTGATACCTTAGTATAATATTGGTGGACTAAATACTATATTTATTTTGGCTAAGTGTAGCTTAGGCTTTCTTTGCTCAAAATAGATTTTTGCCTATCAGTTGAAAACACTAAGTTTTTCTTTGTCAAAATTTTTCCCAAGGAACCACCAATAGACATTGGGGTCCTTCACCCTTGTTCAACCTCAAGTTTTACTTAGAAATTGGGATGAGGAGATTCTTGATAGCTTCCATGTCTTGATGCTCAAATTTTCCAATACCAGGGACATGGCTAAGTACTTAGAATCTTCCATCTGCAGAGGTTGTGCACTTTCCCCACAAGACTTGATTTTCACCAAGACAGGACCTTTTAGAAGCCTTCCCTTAGACCAAATGGACGCGCTCCAACCTATCAATCCCACTACCACCAACTGTCCAAATGGCTAAGTTATTGCAACCTATATGATCCAGGCAGAGCCCGTATTGCCAAGTGACTGCACTAGAAGCTTCTTAACATATGGCATTTCAAATCCCTTTGTTCCTGGGTGGCATTCCACAAGTGAGATACACAAGGTAAACCATAGAATTGGGCCTTCTGAACCACTCAACATAAACCATTCCTTCCATTCCACCCAGGTGTTTCATTCACTTAGTTGTTTTATTAAGCAAAACACAAGTCCAAAGACTTAGAAATATTTTATCATAGCATGATTATTTTACCACCCTTGGTTGCTACTAGCTAGGCTAAGCATGGGATAGATAAACATCTTAACTTAGAAATTTCTAACAATTCTACAACTACTAGGATTTCCCAAGCATAGCATATAAGAAAAATATAACCATGCAAGATTTAGCAAAATATTTCTAATGCATAGTTGAAAAACATAGGGATGAAATCATGAAGCACCACTTTCCTTGGTAGTTTGGAGAGTAGCTACCATCTTCACAATTACAATCACTATTTGCACCAAAATCTACACATAGAATGGTAACACCAAATCACAAACAAAATATATATAAGCAAAAATATATGGATGCATGCAATATGATATGTGATGATTTTATATACCAAACATGACAAGTGCACAGTACTGGTTCATAAACAAGTTCAAAACTTGCCAAACAATCTTTATTTGAACACTAATACATTTCTCAAATAATTAATATACACAAAATAGGCCTACACATGTTTCTGTAAAAATAACCATTTTAACAGAAACAAAACATTAAACACATTGCATATATGGAAAGGGCTTTCTCTGTTGATTCCATTGATATAAAATTCATCAAATTTGGATGTGGGAATCAAAAGTTATGAATTAAACAAGTTTTAATATCTAATAGGTCTAATCCAGTTTTTTTAAATTCAAATCCTAGCCACGCGGCGTGCTCCCATTGGTTGATACCGCTTCACTCAGGATCATACTTCTGCACCTTCGAATCAAGTTAGATCCAACGCTCCAGATCTAAAGAAAACGGTTCACTCCCGTTCTAATCTACGCCCTACGATACAGATCTAACGGTGGCCGATGCTTTGACCAAGAAGTGGCGGCACGAATGGTTGCTGGTGGCGGCGGCACTTCTGCCGGCAACGCACCGGTGGTTCTAGATGGGTCTAAGGGTCGAGCAGTGCCTTACCGAACTCGCAGAATCATGACGAAGCTCAAGGTGCTGCTGGTGTGGGCGGGGGCGTGCTGCAGAGGCTGCTGGGGCTTGCCGGAGTTGGAGACAGCAACGGGCTTGCACGGGCGGCGACGAAGGTGACGTTACTGGCCACCCTAGCACAAACCAAGGTAATCAGCAAATGCACAACGCTCAGGCGATCCTGACAGGGTCAAGTAGAAGGCGCGGGGCGGTCGGCTTTTACCTTAATCGCTCGCCGGAGTCGGAGGCGGCGACGGACGCTCACAGTACTCGTCGAAGTCGACGCTCTGGATCACAAGGAGACGAGAAAAGGGGGTCAGAAGATGCGCAAAGATCAGAGGATCACTTCAGGGTGAACGAGGAGTAGGCGCGAGCACTAGGCTTATCGGAATACCTCGCCGGAGTGGGTTCTGTCTGCGGCGGTGTAAGGGAGAATACTGGCAGCCTGGTGGCGAGGAGAGCATGCTGTGTGGGGGGAAATGACCACGGCGGCGAGGTGATTAAGTAGCCAGGAGGGGCGAGGGAATTACGCTGCGGATCAATGCCAATTAAGCGAGGATTCAATCATGCGTTGGAGAAAGCGGCGGTGGCGGGTCAAGGCTGGGTAGGGAAGAAGGTGCTGACTTGGCTCGGGCCCAGTGGCAGTGGTAGCGGGGCAGAGCGGGTGCGGGTGAGAGAGAGCGAAGGAAAAACGACCCGGGTGGGCTTAGTGGGATGATTTTTCTGTTGGGCCAAATGACTAGCGCCGGCCTTTTTCCTATTCTCTTTTCATTTTCTATTTCTGTTTTGATTTTCTGAATCCATTTTCAAACAAATTCAAAAGCTATTGAATTCAAATTTGTTCGGATTTTACAGTGTAACAATCATAATTCAGGTGTAAAACATGTGGACTCTCTGTATTAGCTTGGTCCTATTGATCAAACAAAAATAAATAGTGACAAAGCACTTGGTTTGATCAAGTTTTGAAAATGGTTTTAAAATCCATATTTGTTTTGTAAATTTTTGATTAGGCACTAGGAATCAAGCAATACAATCTGAGAGTATCAATGTTTGATTCATGAACAACAATCTCTCATTGGAGAGTAGCATTTGATTTAATGCTGATCACATAAAATAATGAGCACAAATGCTCCTGTTTTTGAATTGATTTTTGAAATGAAACTCTACATGATCATGGATGCATGGATGATATGCATGAGTTTTGAAACATGATTTTTGGGATGTTACAAATCCCTACCATCCCCATAGCCTACAGCGGGGGATTACTCACTCATAGTTGTGGAAACATGGATGGTGGATGGAGAGGCGTTGGTGACGATGATGGCAATGATCCTCTCCAAATTCCTCGTCCCGGCAGGGTGCCAGAACGGAGTTTCTAGTTCCAAATCATGGTTTCTGGTGGTGGCGGTGCAGCGGAATTCTTCCCTGAAAAACGTTGAACCCCCTAATTTTTTAGGTCAGAAGGCAACTTATAGGCAAAGAGGGAGGCCTAGGGGGTGCCTAAGGTGACCACGCCCCCTCCAGGCGTGGCCAGGCCTAGCCCGCGTGGCAGGGGGTGTGGGGCCCTCAGAGCCCCACTCCGTCTCGTATTATGGCTCCGTGAGTCTTCTGGTGAAATAGGATTTTTGGCATAGTTTCCGGGATTTTTCCTGATAGTTGATTTTCTGCACAAAAACTAGACACCGTAATTCTGTTGAAAACAGCGCCAGTCCGTGTTAGTTGTATCCAAATCACAGAAGTTTAGAGGATAAACAATAGAAAAAGTGTTCGGGAAAGTAGATATGTTTTGGACGTATCAACTCCCCCCAAGCTTAGCTTATTGCTTGTCCTCAAGCAATTCAGTTGAAAACTGAGTGCGATAAAAGAACTTTCACGAACACATTTGCTTCATATGATGTAAATATTCTCAGCACAGGAGTAGATACTTAGACAATTCATAATAAGGAGTATGCAACTAAGTCTACTCAATAGTCATTGAAAGCTATGAAGACATTCCAACTCAATAATTATAAGTAGCATGAAACATAAACATAAGCAATATTGCAATGCTCATAAGAAGGTATGATAGAGTGGTATCTCGCTTTCCTTTGATGGTGAAGCAAACATAAATGCCAAGGCACCTCTGAAGTTCAAGTGAAGACTAGAAGTAAAGATATCAAAGATACAAGCATCAAAGTCATGACATAATTAACCAAGTTTTAAGACAAGCACATTACACTAAGAATGACAACTATGCTCTCAAGAAGGTGCTCAAAGAATAAGTGGTGACTCAACAAGGAAGTGAAAAGGTTTTGAAAGGTTTGAAAGGCTTCCAAATGATGAAAGTATGGTACTCAATAGCTTTGAGCTCTCATTGTCCCTATCATAGGCATATTTAGATGGTTAAGGTGAAAGTGAGGTCCAATACGAGTTATATGCTTGACAAACCATAAACTGGAAATCTCATGTCCCTTGAATACATGCGTTAGTTTCAAACGGGGTAAGTTCCTCATGCTACTCAACTTTAGTTACCGGCAAGTTCTTGTGATAGTAAATACATGCGTATCCTAGAGAACCGCAAACGGGGTACCCCTTGCACATGATACAGGAGCTATCCCATAATCAAAATGACAATGCAATCAGACAATGAGCATCTCAACGATCTTTTTATTTGCTATTTGCATAGGTTTTTATTGAAGATGCTTCACAGATTGCTCATTATGGTTATGCTGCAAGTTTTGTCACATCCCAAGATTTTCCAAATCTTGTAATGTGAAAAATAAATAAACAAAATAAATAATTATTGAAATTTAGGGTGAAAAGAAATTTTTGTTTCTAAATGGAAACTTAAAATTCCATCTTGAACAAACTTTGGTTAATGTTTGAATCCAACTAAATTCAAATCAAGTGAAATGCATTCTTCATAAATGCATCTGGAAATTTAAGCACTTGGAAAATAAACCAAAACCCTAAAACCCTAATGGAAGAAAAACATTTCCAAGATATCTCTAAGACCATGGATTTGATCCATATAAAAAGTTGTCAAGCAAACATTTCAAAATGATCAAGAATGACAAATGGAAATATTATAAAACCATATAAATTGATTTCATTCAATTTGGAGCCATAGATAAAATCTTATGAATTTAATAAGATAAGGAAATTGAATTTCCAAGCTAATAAAGCATCTATCTAGAAATCCAAACCAAATGGTGAGCAAATAATCCTAAATATATTTAAAAGGATAAATAAATATTAAATAAGATTTTACAAATTGGAATCACCAAGTTTGGATCTATAAATAAAAAGATATGGATTTTATAAGATGAAGAAAGAAATATTAAATAAGGAATATTTAAAGACCAAATTAAATTTTGGCCCTATCCATAAGCAAATGGAATAAGTTATAATCCAAATCCAAATAAAATAAAAGAAAGAAGAATTTTCCAAAATAAAATAAAATGGCATTAACCAAATTCTATTTCTATTTTGAATAAATATAAAATCCCTATTAGAAATGATTAATAAATCATATTAAAAACATTCCAAATAGTTCAAGGAGAATTATTTGACACCCAAATAAACAATTAAAACCTTCTGAGAAGATTTGGAAAAAATTAGAATTCAAATGGAGTTTGAAAAACATTATTAAATCTTATTTGAATTAATACAAGGGCTTATTTTAATTAATTAATATCCCCTAAAAAGAATAAATATATTATTCTAAATTTGACTTCAGAATGTGTTATTAAACATTATTTGAATATACTCAAAGTTTGGTTGAAGTTTGAAATTCAAAATTTGTTTGAATTGATTAAACAAAATCAAAACAGATTAATGAAAATGGAAAAGGAAAAACAATCACAACAAAAAATAAATAAACCAAACCCAACCCATCAGCCAGCCCAGCAGGCCCAGCAGCGCAACCCACCTGCTCACCCCACGCGTGAAACGTTTTTCACTCAGAAAATAACCCGCAAAGTCACTGATCGCTGCGACCCCACTCCCTTCTCCCTCTCTCGCAGACAACACGGTCCCACCTGTCAGATCATCGTTTCCACCCAGCGACCAGTTCCTCCCCGTCATTCCTCCAGCCGTTCTCGGTGTAATTTCGCGGCTTCAATTCCCGTTGAATGCATGAGTTAATCTCGCCAGCAACCACGCGTACTTAATCGCCCCTGTCTCCTCTACCTTTCCCCAAACGCCTCTCTTGCCTCTAGGTCAGGCGAATCAAGCTCGAATCCACCGTCTCCGGAGCTCCTTCACGATTCCGGCTCGCAACCTCCTCGCCTCCCACGCAGCCTTGCTCCCCATCATCAGGCCCATCTCCTAATGCCAGCTGCTTGACCGCGCCCGCTCCAGAATGTCGGCAACCTCAACGCCACTCTTCACCGTCATCTGCCGTTTCTCCGGCGAGCTCCCCTGGTAAGCGCAGACCACCCCGAGCCTTTCCGTTGATGCTCCCATGATCCCTAGTGCCATGCGTGTCTAACCATGTGCCCCGTTTGTCTTAGCTCTCTCTCAAGCCTCGCCCCGTCGACAACTGAGCAAGCCCGACACCGCCACCAACTCCGGCAAGAAATCCCCCTGGAACCAGAGCGCCCCTCGCCAAGCCGGCCACACCTCGAGCTTCTCCATAGTCCCACAAGCACGGTGAGCACCTCCGTTACCCCTCTTGCTTCCTGAATCGCCGGCTCCGCCGTAGCCCGAGCATGCACTGCCGTCCGCCGCCGCCAGCGCTGCCAGACAACGGTCAATGCGATGTGGTCTGTCGGATCTAGATCCAAAGGATCAGATTAGATCATAAACGAAAGGGTACGCGTCCATCTGCGCCGTGTGTTTTAGTGAAATCCTACGGCTAGTATTGCTCAATCCGCACGAAACGGTACCGTCCAGTTAGATTGCGCCACGTGGCCAGTCTGTTTGAATAAAAACCAGAAAATGTTCTATTAGATTTGCAAACTTGTAAAATTCATAACTTTCAAACCACACGTCCAAATTTTGCAAATTTTATATCAATGGAATCAGCAACACAAGTACTTTCTGACCATGCGCTTTGTTTATTAAATTGCTTCTATTAAATTGGTTGTATTTGCAGAAACTTGTGTAGGCATATTTAGAATATAAAATTTGTTCTAAAATGATTTTTGAGATAAAACCTTTGGCAAATGGTTTGTTTTTACTGACCATAGAAATCAATTGGTGGTTTAAAAAACATATTTTGTGAAGCAAAAGAATAAATCTTTGTTTTAGACCATTTCTAGTCAAATAAAAATGTTTTTATATGTTAAAAATACTTTTTGGAGGAAAATCTTTGGGAAATGTTTTGATTTAAACTCTCTGGCCCCAAGCACCAAGTTTTGTGATTTAAAAATGTATATGGTGAATCCTATAAGGATTGTTACTTTGATAAAGGCATTTTCAACCACATAAAATAATGATTTGGTTTAAAAATGGTTTATAAGTAAAATATTTTTGCAAATGGTTTTGCCACTTTTATAAAGTGACCAATAGGTGTTTTAGAATGTTTATAACCCATTAGGAATCAATTTTCCAAATAAAACAATCTTTGGCATGCTTCCATGCATTGTTTTGATTCTATTATTTTATGTGATGTTTTGCTTGAATGGTAGATTCAATTTTTGCTTGCTTGATTGAATTGTAGTGGAATTTGAAGAGTGTGAATATTGCAAGATCAAGGAGTGAACTTATACTCTCTACCAAAAAGACAAGTGATGCTTCATACTTTTGTCCCATTATTTTCACTATTCATTAGTGATATTTCTAAGTAGGACTTGCATGGAATATTTGCTAAGTATAAACTATGCCATGGGAAAACCTAGTAGATGAAAAACCTTAGTAGAAAATTCCTAAGTTAAGATTCCTACTACTATCATGCTTAGCTTAGCTAGTAGAAAACAAGGGTGGATTATATTTCATGCTATAGAATATTTCTAAGTCAAGGACTTGTGTTTTGTTTAATAAAACAACTAAGTGAATGAATCACCTGGGTGGAATGGAAGGAATGGTTTATGTTGAGTGGTTCACAATCCCCCTGGAACCAGAGCGCCCCTCGCCAAGCCGGCCACACCTCGAGCTTCTCCACACTCCCACGAGCACGGTGAGCACCTTCGTTACCCCTCTTGCTTCCTGAATCTCCGACTCCGCCGTATCCCGAGCGTGCACCACCATCCGCCAGCGCCGCCAGACAATGGTCAATGCGCTGTGATCTGTCGGATCTAGATCCAAAGGATCAGATTAGATCATAAGCGAAAGGGTACGCATCCATCTGCGCCGTGTGTTTTAAGTGAAATCCTACGGCTAGTATTGCTCAATCCGCACTAAACGGTACCGTCCAGTTAGATTGCGCCACGTGGCCAGTCTGTTTGAATAAAAACCAGAAAATGTTCTATTAGATTTGCAAACTTGTAAAATTCATAACTTTCAAACCACACGTCCAAATTTTGCAAATTTTATATCAATGGAATCACCAAGACAAGTACTTTCTGATCATGCACTTTGTTTAGTAAATTGCTTCTGTTAATTTGGTTGTATTTGCAGAAACTTGTGTAGGCATATTTAGAATATAAAATTTGCTCTAAAATGATTTTTGAGATAAAACCTTTGGCAAATGGTTTGTTTTTACTGACCATAGAAATCAATTGGTGGTTTCAGAAACATATTTTGTGAAGCAAAAGAATAAATCTTTGTTTTAGACCATTTCTAGTAAAATAAAAATGTTGTTATATGTTAAAAATACTTTTTGGAGGAAAATCTTTGGGAAATGTTTTGATTTAAACTCTCTGACCCCAAGCACCAAGTTTTATGATTTAAAAATGTATATGGTGAACCTTATAAGGATTGTTACTTTTGATAAAGGCATTTTCAACCACATAAAATAATGATTTGGTTTAAAAATGGTTTATAAGTAAAATATTTTTGCAAATGGTTTTGCCACTTTTATAAAGTGACCAATAGTTGTTTTAGAATGTTTATAACCCATTAGGAATCACTTTTCCAAATAAAACAATCTTTGGCATGCTTGCATACATTGTTTTGATTCTATTATTTTATGTGATGTTTTGCTTGAATGGTAGATTGAATTTTTGCTTGCTTGATTTAATTGTAGTGGAATTTGAAGAGTGTGAATATTTCAAGATCAAGGAGTTAACTTATACTCTCTACCAAAAAGACAAGTGATGCTTCATACTTTTGTCCCATTATTTTCACTATGCATTAGTGATATTTCTAAGTAGGACTTGCATGGAATTTTTGCTAAGTATAAACTATGCCATGGGAAAACCTAGTAGATGAAAAACCTTAGTAGAAATTCCTAAGTTAAGATTACTACTACTATCATGCTTAGCTTAGCTAGTAGAAAACAAGGGTGGATTATATTTCATGCTATAGAATATTTCTAAGTCAAGGACTTGTGTTTTGTTTAATAAAACAACTAAGTGAATGAATCACCTGGGTGGAATGGAAGGAATGGTTTATGTTGAGTGGTTCACAAGGCCCATTTCTATGGCTTACCTTGTGTATCTCACTTGTGGATGGCCACCCAGGAACAAAGAGATTTGAGATGTCAAATGTTGAGAAGCTTCAAGTGCAGCCACTTGGAATTATGGGCTCTGCCTGGATCATATAGGTTGCAATAACTTAGCCAAATGGACAGTTGGTGGTAGGGGATGATAGGTTGGAACGCGTCCATTCTGGTCTAAGGGAAGGCTTCTTAAAGATCTTGTCTTGGTGAAACCAAGTCTTGTGGGGAAAGTTCACCACCTCTGCAGAGTGAAAAATCTAAGTACTTAGCCATGTCCCTGGTAAAGGACAATTTGAGCATCAAGACATGGAAGCTATCAATAATCTCCTCACCCCAATTTGTAAGTTAAAACTTTGTGGTTGAACAAGGGTTGAAGGATCACCAATTTCTATTGGGAGATGCCTTGGGTGATTTTGACAAGCAACAACTTAGTGTTTTCAAATGATAAGGAAAAATCTATTTTGAGCAAACCAAGCCTAAGCTCCACTTAGCCGAATGCATATAGATGATAGACTCCACTATACTACCATAGTATCACTTGCCAATACAATTCAAATGTATTGACCCTTGTGGCTGTAACTTGTTATGTTGCAGGTTTGTTTGAAATTAGTGAAGTGTGTTGAAATAGGATTACAAGTCTACAACCAACATGTTTTCCTGTGGCACTTTGAAGATGAAGGACCCCATGCTATTGTTATATTCTGTTGCATTGTAATGAGATAGCCAAATGAGTTATGTAAGATGTAATAAATTATTTTATTCCTGGTTATAAAGTTATATTATGACCTTTGTTTCTTGATATTACATCTTAACTGTGGATGCTAGCTATTGATCCAGGGACTAGCATTGTAAACACAGGGATCTCTACCTTATTAAAGGTTGGGAACCTTACAGGAGATCGTCGCCATAAACACCATCGTCAAGCTAGACGTCATCGGAATCATCATCATCAACACCATCATCTACACCAGCACCATCATCACCACTCCATCCCGCTGTAACAATTGTGTTGAATACTAGAATAATTCTTCGGGTAAACTTTCCCGGTGTTGATTACTATTGTAGTTGATGCTTGTGAGTGGAACCATTATATTATTATTTATGTTCAGATTGTTATCCATCACCATATCATCTTTGATCTTGATCCATATGATGTCTTGTGAGTAGTTCGTTTAGGTCTTGAGGACATGGGAGAAGTCATGTTTTTGGTAGTGGATTTGTGTTGAGATATTATTCAATGGTTTAGTATTTAAGTTGTGGTGCTATTCTTCTAGTGGTGTCATCTGAACGTCGACTACATGATACTTCACCATTTAAGGGCCTAGGGGAATGCATTGTGTATTTGGCTACTAATTGTGGGGTTGCTCGAGTGACAGAAACCCGAAGCCATGTTAGGACACCATTGCATAAGGGAGCGTAGGATCTCAGAGTTTAAGGCTGTGGTTAGGTTTATATCTTAATTACATTCCTGTAGTTGCGGATGCTTGAAGGGGGTTTAATCACAAGTATGTATTAGTCCAAGAAAGGTCAGTACATTAGCACAGGTTCATCCACACAACACTTACAACACCAGAGAAGACTACTCAACTATTTGAAGCGAAAGCACTTGACAGAATTCACATGTGTCCTCGAGAACGTTTGGTCCTTATAAGTATTTCCACCGGCTTGTCCTTTGCTAAGAAAGGATTGAGCCACTTGCTGCATTTGTTCGCTGTATTTATTACTTGCACTTTGTTACTTTGCTTTATCAGAAAACCCCTAAAAATCCGTTTGCTAAATATTTACAGAGATTTCCTGCTCCATACCACTAGTCAGCACCTTCTGCTCCTCGTTGGGATCGACACTCCTATTTATCAAAAGTACTACGATACACCCCCTATACTTATGGGCCATCAATGTCCTCCTTGGAGCGTGACCAGGGCCCTGGCAAATATTGAACATAGTGGTGTGGAAAAGGAATTTCTCTCTCTTCCCGGTCAGTAAACATCATCCTGTAAACCAAACTCTCAATGGTAGAACTAGCAGTGACAAAGTGATGCGCTTTCATGGCAGCAAGATCAACCCTCTGAGGAGACAAAATTGTATCATTTGGATCAACAGAAAGTTCCAAAGTAGCAACTACACGTGCAACAATAATACATCCATAAATGGGTGCTCTAGCAGCTAGGCGACGAGCAATGAGAGAACCAAGATTATACCTGGTTTCATTGTTGAGTGCAGCAGCTAGAAAGGCCAAATTATAGTTGGAAATGTTGCTAGTGTTCTCCCTACCAATAATACTAGTGGCAAGATAATAAGCAAAATATCTGATAGATGGGAGTTGAATATTTCTTATCTTTCCGTGCTGGGCTCTGCGGTCATCATCATTAGTTACCCCGCAGTAGAGTTCCAACAAATCAGCTGGTTGAGCTGGAATCTTCTTCACCATCCCAGCCATGCCAATACCCAAAATTTCGCAAAATTTCTTCAATGTCATGGAGATATGCCTATCATAGATTTTGAATGACACCTCTGACCTGAAAGGGCTGTTAGAAAAAGAGAAACTCTCCACAAAAGTTTTGGTGAGCATAGCTTATTGCTCACTCTCATCCTGCATATAACTAGTTAGACCAACCCTCCTAATAATAGTTATGAAATCATTGAGAATCCCTGCATCCTGCAAAAAGGTAAAACAAGGGAAGGTAGAAGGGTGCGCATCCCCCTCATCTCCCTCGTTGCCAAAACGCGGTGTAATAAGATACTCATTGTATGATGGCCTAGCTCTAGAGGATGATCTCGAAGGCCTTGTCCTCCTATGTGCATCACTCTCAAACACTTCTCCAAAGGTGTGGTTATCCATGACCCCTTTCTTTTTCTGAATTTTTTAGACAAACATCAAACCAAGTAATTTCCAAGTTGATAAATGATGAGGAACTACTATAGGAACTCGCTAGATGGCTAAACATGCATCAAAATGAAATTTCTAAGCATATAACAAGAATGCAAGCTCACACAACCTGACACCTATAGCACCAAAATACTCAAGATACAATCTACCAATCAAAAATCTAATTGGACAAGTGGAGGAGGCACATACCAAGGAGCAATCCCTCTAAAAACCAGCATCAAATATGGGCTGAGCAAGAAGATCAAAAATCGGGAGCAAGAACAGCAGGAACTCGAGCTTGAGAAAAAATTCGGTGTTTTTCAGGAGAGAGAAAGAAGTGGCTTGAGGGAGACAACTTGGAGGGCCACTGGTGGGGCACACCTGGGACAGGCGCCACACAGGGCCGCCACCGTGGGGTGTCTGGCACAGTGGGTCCCCAGGCCACTGTGTCCCTCGCCTTTTTCGAGGAAAAAAATAATATGAATTATCTGGGATTTTTTGGGAAACTTTATTTTTGGCCAATTTTCAGGGTATGAAAATGGATTTTCTCACCAAAAAAAATTTAGAAGAAGCAAAAAATCAAACCAAAACTATAGAAGTTCTAAGACACTCTAACAAGCAAACAACTAGCAAAACTAAAACTAACAAAACGAAGAGCAAAGACTGGAAAGGAGAGAAATAAAAGTGAGCAAGTATAACCATTGTGAAAACATTGTTTTGTTCATTAAAATCCCTTTGTTAACAAGGTTGATCAAGTCTTGTTACCAAAACAATCTTATATGAACCAAAACTTTGCATTTCACTAAATGATTATGTTACCTCAAACTTGATAGCAATTGTCCCAATCATAATAGTTTCAAAAATTTCTTGTGGAATGGGACAATAGATTTCTCCAACTTTGATGCCCTCAATATTTTCAATGGAAGTCAGGCCATAGCTCTTATCAATCTTGTTTGGGAAATAGACAGTATGCTCTTTGTCATTAATATTAAAAGATACTTTTCCTTGATTGCAATTGATGACAGCACCTGCAGTATTAAGAAAAGGTCTCCCAAGAATAATGGACATATTATCATCTTCAGGCATCTCAAGCACAACAGAATCGGTTAAAACCAAGAAATTATGAGCCACTTGAACAGGAACATCCTCACATATACCAACAAGAATAGTAGTTGATTTATCAGCCATTTGCAAAGATATATCAGTTGGTATCAACTTTTCTAGCTGGAGTCTCTTGTAGAGAGAAAAAGGCATAACACTAACTCCAGCTCCCAAATCACATAAAGAAGTTCTAACATAATTATTTTTAATAGAGCAAGTAATAGTTGGTATACCTGGATCACCAAGTTTCTTTGGAACCTTACCATTGAAGGAGTAATTAGCAAGCAAAGTAGAAATTTCCTCATTAGGAATCTTCCTTTTATTAGATACAATATCCTTCATATACTTTGAATAAGGAGGTAACTTAATAGCATCAGTCAAAAGAATTTGCAAAAATAAAGGTTTTATCCACTCACAAAACTTGTTATAGTGGTCTTCCTCCTTTGACCTGTGTTTCTTATTAGGTAAAGGCATTGGTTTTTGCACCCAAGGTTCTCTTTCTCTACCATGTTTATTAGCAATAAAATATTCCTTAGCGTACCTAGTGTTCTTAGTGTGCTTCTCAAGTTCATCTTCAATTTCTTCCCTATCAGGAGCATCAATTTTATCATTACCACTTTTAGTTTCATCATCAGAGACAGAAATACTATTAGGATCTACATCAGGTTGAGGAGATTCCTCAATTGTTTTATGTTTCATTTTCTTTCTCTTATGAAGACTACCATTATTTTCAAATTCTTGATAATCCTTCTCAATTATTTTAGGGTGTCCTTCAGGATATAAAGGATCTTGAGTGGTTGTACCACTCCTGGTTCTAATTTCATAAGCATGTTTAACCCCTGAAGCATTAACTAACATATCCTTTTGTACCTTAGCAAGTTGATAAATTTGGGTTTGAACCATTTGGAAATGTTTACAAAGCATTTTAACATCATTAGCAGTTCTTTTCACAATATCTTTCAACTCATTAATATCTCTAGAGTTTTCCAATAAATGATTCCGAACTTGTTTATTAAAATTACCTTGCTTACAAATAAAAGTATCAAGTTCATCTAAACATTGGTCAGGAGTCTTACCACAAGGAACATCACCTTCATCAAAGTGTTGGAGAGTGTACCTCAATAGTGGATGAGTGGGGAATTGGCTTACATAATTCTTCTATAGGAGGTAGGTTCTTCACATCTTCATATCTAATACCCTTCTCCTTAAGACATTTCTTAGCTTCTTTCATCACTTCATCATTTAATGCAATCATTCCCCTCTTCTTTGGTGTTGGCGTTGGAATTGGTTCAGGCATAATTGGTTCATGAGTAGTAGGCTCAGGTGTAATTATCTTAGTTGAAGTCCAATCATCATAATTCTTTCTTATTTTAGCCATTAATTCTTCAGCATATGTAGGAGTTCTTTTCCTGAAAACACAATCAGCAAAACTATCTAGGTATGTCGTAGAATCATCAGTTAGTCCATTATAATAAATATCAAGAAGCTCATTTTTAGGCAATGGACATCCAGTATGTGCATGAATCAAGGCACAGAACCTTGTCCATGACTCAGGCAATTTCTCTTCTTCTCCCTGTTTAAAATCAAAAAGTTTATGCAAAGCAGCATTCTAGCACTAGGATGAAAATATTTATAAAAGAAAGAAGCAATCAGGGCTATCAATGGATCCAGGAGGTAATCTATTAAACCAAGCTTTAGCTTCTCCTTTTAGTGAAAAAGGGAAGATCAGTGTAACAAAGTACTTGCGCATCTTAAAATCATCAAAGAATAAGGCACTCATAGTGGAAAGCTCATTCATATGAGCCACAACACTTTCATTTTCAGCCCCACAAAAAGGTTATTTCTCAACAATGTCTATATATGATAAATCAATAGATAAATCATAATATTTATCTCTAATATATATGGGAGAAGTAGCAAACTTAGCATCAGGAGACAGTTTAGGTATAATAGTACGTCTCTCAAGGAGACTCCAATAGCACTAGCACCACGTGTGTTTTGGTACTCTTCAATAAATTCATCAGTCATTTCAATGTAACCATCATTAATATCATATCTCTCTCTAGAATCAAGTGTGCTAACATGTGTAATTGTGACTTCACTAGGAGTTTCAGTATTTCCCATTCTAGCCATTGTAGCATCTAGGAAAGGACCTAATGAACCACTTGCATCAAGCATAGTAGAAGTAACATCATGAGTATCAGAAGAAATTTTAGATTCAACAGTAGTAGCAGTGTATGTGGCATGAGTATGTGGTGGTGGTGTAACAAGCTTACTTATAATAGAGGGTGAATCAAGAGCAGCGGAGATGTTTAGGACTGTACCTTTTCTTGCAGTGGATGGTAAAATAGGAAACTTTCTATCACGAGACTTCCCCATGAAGAAAGGAATAGCAGTGAACAGTAATAGATCCAAGTGAACTTACAAATAAAGCTATGCTCCCCGACAACGGCGCCGGAAAATAGTCTAGATGACCCACAAGTATAGGGGATCGCAACAGTCTTCGAGGGTAGTATTACCCAATTTATTGATTCGACACAAGGGGGGCCAAAGAATACTTATAAGCCTTAACAACGGAGTTGTCAATTTGGCTGCACCTGGAAATAGTTCTTGCTCATAGTAGTTTATCAGTAGCAATAGTTTTGTAGTAGCAATAGAAAAGTATTAGCAACAGTAAAACAAAGGCAGTAGTAACATCAGTAGCAAATAATAGGATTGGAGTGCGGTAGGCATAGGGATGGATGGACGGGCGCTGCATGGACAAGTCAAAACATGTAACGTCAAGATCTAGGGCATTTGCAGATAAATAAGATAAAGCATCCAAGTAATAAACAATCCTAGGCATGTGTCCCATATATATTCATACGTGCTAGCAATGAGAACTTGCACAACATCTTTTGTCCCGCCAGCCCGTTGCAGCGGGGCCTCAAGGGAATCTATTGGCAATTAAGGCACTCCTTTTAATAGAGCACCGGAGCAAAGCATTAACACTCCGTGAACACATGTTATCCTCATATCACAACCATCCCCTCAGGCTGTCCCAATTTCTGTCACTTCGGGTCTTTGGTTTCGGACAATAATATGTGTACACAACTTCCAGATACGACCCAAAATAATACTATCATCATGAATCAATAACATGTTCAGATCTGAGATCATGGCACTCGGGTCCTAGTGACAACCATTAAGCACAACAAGTTGCAACAAAGTCAAATAGCACAAATAGATGTACTAGGCACCATGCCCTAATAATATTATTCAATTACATGATAGAACTCATCCAATCCCTACCATCCCCGTAGCCTACAGCAGGGGATTACTCACTCTTGGATGGGGAAACATGGATGGTTGATGGAGAGGCGTTGGTGACGATGATGGCGATGATCCTCTCCAAATTCCCCGTCTCGACAAGGTGCCAGAACGGAGTTTCTGGTTCCAAATCGCGGTTTCTGGTGGTGGTGGCGCAACGGAACTCTTTCTGGAAAAACGTCGAACCCCCGTGAGTTTTTAGGTCAGAAGGCAACTTATAGGCGAAAATGGAAGCCGAGGGGGGTTCTTGAAGCGGCCACACCCCCTCTAGGCACGACCAGGCCCAGCCCGCACATCAGGGGGTGTAGGCCCCTCAGAGCCCCACTCCATATCGTATTCTGGATCCGTGAGTCTTCTGGTGAAATAGGATTTTTGGCATATTTTCCGGGATTTTTCGTGATAGATGATTTTTTGCACAAAAACTAGACACCAAGGTAATTCTGCTGAAAACAGCGTCAGTCCGTGTTAGTTGTATCCAAATCACACAAGTTTAGAGGAGAAACAGTAGCAATAGTGTTCTGGGAAGTAGATACGTTTTGGACGTATCATCAGTTAGACACAGAAAGCAAAAATCAAGTATTTTCGAATGAAGAAGCATCAACATCAAATTTTGTTTTAATAAGAGAATCAAAATATAGATTCTTTCTTTTTCCAGGGAAGTGTTCCATACCTTTCTTGACTGGGAATTGATATTTAATGGTGCCTTTTCATATCAATAATGGCACCAACAGTTCTAAAAAAAGGTCTTCCCAACATAATAGGACAGGAAGCATTTCATTCAACATCCAAAACAAAGAAATCAACAGGGACAAAGGTATTGTTAACCATAATAAGAACATCATTAATTCTCCCCATAGGTTTCATTTTAGCATTATCATCAAGATGTACATCCAAATAACAATCTTCCAATGGTGGTAAATCAAGCATATCATAAATTTTTCTAGGCATAATAGAGACACTAGCACAAAGATCACATAAATCTTTGAAATCAAAATCATTCACTTTCATATTAATGATGGGCTCCCAACCATCTTCTAATTTCCTAGGAATAGAAGAGAAAAACTCTGAAATTTATGACTTGTTTGATGAATGATTGTTTTGAGAGTATACCCTTGAAGATACTTAGTCCCATAGATATTTTGATAGTCTAGACGGCACTCATGAGAGGATTTGTTTGATTGAAATAAAGCCTAGTGGTAATTGTGATACATGCCAAAGGTAACCTTGTGGATTAAGTTGCGGCAATCATTTCATTTTTTGTTTCTAGTGCACACCTTTGGGATGCCAACAACTCTGCTAGCTTTCGAACGATCTATGGTATAACCCCGGATTTCGGCTATGAGTTCATGACATTAGTGGCATACATGTAAATATATGGGAAAAAGTATTGGTATTCTCAAAGGTTATGCAAGCACTTGCAAAAGAAACAACCAGGAATCCTTGAAAGAATAAGAAGAAAAATATATCTATGAAGATCCACATAGCAAGTCCTTGGCATGGTCTCATTATTTCTCTGCGGATTTTTTTTTGAAAAACAATGATTGGATTAGAAGTGTTTTTGATAGACATGATTTATTGATGTGGGTGTAAATAAGACACTTCATTGTTATACTACTTAGGACATGAAACTCTCTTACTTAATTATACTGTTTAAAAACATCCTAGTGTTCCTTGACAAGCTAAGAGTTAACTAGAGGAATTGGAATGATTGCTACACTTCTAGTTATTTATACTAATATTAAACTTTACTTTGATTGTCTTGACTTACCGAAGCTTGTATAGTACTTTTGTCATCTCTCTAACTTTGATAAGCCTCACAAATTAATGAAGTGTTAAGCACATATGACTACCAATCGTAAGTGAATTCTCATTATCGTTGTTTGAAGTTTAAATGTTGAATTCCTTATAGTTCTTTTGTTTCTTCTTGCTCGAGGGAGACCAAGGTTTGAGCTTTGTGGAAGTTGATGGCTTCAAATTTAGTCATCTTCCACTGTGTTTAAACATTGTTTTTAGTCAAGCAATTGACACGAAACTCTCAATCCTTGGCACTAATGACTAATAAATGCAAAGATATGCAAAACCTTGCTTTGAATTGTATTGTGCAGGAAATCACGTCTTTTAATGCGAAATTAGGAGTTATAATGAATTATTTTTAGGAAGTCCATACAACTAAAATTGGGACGCCATTTCCAGGAGTCAGTATGCGTAACGACCACCGGTACGCTTGGGGTCCGCCCGTACCAGGCGACGGCGGCTTCGTCTCGTCAAACCCTATGACTTTCGTGAAGACGCCTATATATTTTGAGGCTCCAGCCGCCAGCCAGGGAGCCTCCATTCTAAGATTACATCACAACACCACCAAAGGAGATCCACACCATCATTTATCCATTGTTTATCACTTCCATCATCCATCCCCTCCATTATCCATATCAATTGCTTTGTACTTTAGATATCCTTGTGATTTGGCGACCATTGTAAGAATATTCGATTTCAATCTAAGTATTTTTCATAATGTTTTCTATCCTAGACCTATTCATTATAAGAAACCTCGTAGCAATTATGTGCATATAATCATGGGAGTATTGTATTTTGTTTGCAATTGAGATTTATATCTTTGTTTCTTTGTCTCTTGTCTCGATTTGTGGACTTGTAGGTACCCAAGTCCCCATAGATTGATAAAGTCTTGAGGTGAGATACTTGGCTAGCGGCGATCTCATAGGAACCTAAGTAACAAAAATGGTAGTACGGTCTTCGCTTAGCGACCCATTCGAGATCACAACAATATCACCACTTAATGCTTTGATCTGTGTTTTACACTTAATATAGTTTGTACCCCGTTGCTTCGATGTGCACTCGGTTGGATTAAAATACTATTGCTATGCCTGCTGCATCACGAGGGCTCTTGTATATTAGGATGTGTTACCCACAAGAGATTATCTCCATTCAAACATTACACATGACTATGCTTATTATTATCTTTTATCCCATATGATGTGTAGCTACAGGTGGATCTTCAACCCTACCCTATCTCCATCCATTGGTTCAACCCATTATAAAGTAAACTAGTTTGGTCCTGTAAACTAAGGTAAAATAAAGAAAAAAAGTCTTGTAGACATGTCCTTTTTATTTCATGTTAGCGTGGCTTCCCAAGGTTCGATTAAACCTAGGTCTTCTAGGGAAAAAGCTATTATACTACATCTGTGAATCCAGATCGAAGGTATCATGCACATATTCTCTTCTTGGCTTGTCGTTCCCTTCTAGCGTCGTCGAGGTTGGCCCAAATTCTCATGTTCGGCGTCTTGTATGTGTTTGGAGTTCTAGGTGTGGCTTGCCGTTGTAGGGTTTTCACCTGGTTTCCCCCAAATTAACCAAGGAGTTTGTTTTTCTATGTAATCAATGAATTGAGAAGTTCTCCTGCTAGTATTAAAAAAATGAATATGATTGTATCAATTCTTACAAGAAATCCAGTAAGGTTAAGGAAACATCTAATGAAATTCAACTTGATGATGATATTATTTTGCAAACCCTTCAGTTTTTTTTGCAGACCACATTGAAGCTCGGAATAAAGAATGGCTCTGAATAAAGTCAGTTAGAGTTTACAATTGTTCTAATGGGATTTGTATTGGAGTCTCCATCTTAGGCCTCCAGTTGACGAGTCATCTAGGTCTAGTATGCACCAGTCACTGTATTTGACGAGTCGATCTACCCTGGGCTAGTCTTCAGTCTGCTCGATCCAGTTGCCAACTCTGCTTCGTGTGTATACCCCGATTGCTACCTCCATCAGTGTGTCATGTGGTAAAATAATAATTTCATTGGTAAGGAGATAACCCGTGTTGGGATGAAGCGATCCAAAGGGAAAGACATGTTCATTAAAGACAACATCTCGATAGACATAAACGTCGCCAATAGTTGTGTCTATACATTTAACACATTTGTGAAGGGTACTATAGCCTATGAAAACACACCGTGTAGAACGAAAAGCTTTCTCTTGTAGGGATGAATGTTTGGCCAACGAACACAGCTAAAAAATCGAAGGGATCATAGTTGGGTTTAGTATGCAAAAGACGTGATACGTTGGAAACGTATCTATAATTTTTGATGCTCCATGCTTGTTTAGTATCTACTTTGCTTTACTTGTCTACACTTTGAGGTGCTTTTTACATGTTTTCTGGTACTAACCTATTAACAAGTTGCAACAGTGCCAGATGCCTGTTTTCTGTTGTTTTTGGTTTCAGAAAAGTTAGTAAAGAAATATTCCCGGAATTGGACGGGACGAAGGACAAAGTTAATAACTTTCCGTGGGGAATAAGAAGTCCAGAGGAGAGCCCGAGTGGCCGGCCAGAGGGGCCAGACTGTAAGGTTCCCAACGTTTAATAAGGTCGATATCCCTATGTTTACAATGCTAGTCCCTGGATCAATAGCTAGCATCCACTGACGAGGTTTGATCTCATCAATGCCCATTGTTATGGACTTGGGTTTTGGAGAAGACGGGGATGCTGGATATCGCGGAACGGTTAGCAAACAAGAAACACGGGGACATGAGGTTTACCCAGGTTTAGGCCCCTGGAGGGAAAACCCTACTCCTGCTTGTCTGCTCTTAATTACGGCGGAACCGAAGGTTACAGGGGTGCGTAGATGCAATCTGGCGTGGAGGTGTGTATGCGAAAGTATGAGTCGACCGATCTAGGTCGTGTCCTCCTGGCCTTTATATAGACTTAGGCAGGTCCCGGGCATAGACCTAGTCGGTTACAGGTTCTAGGGTTTACCCCTTTGAATTTCCTATCTACTCTAGTCTTGCTCTCTAAGGATCCGAAAGCATCATGGGCCTGGTCCACCCGAAAGTCTTCATGGGCCGACGTACATTCGCCGTGGTCCTTCCTTGGGCTGGACTAGGTATGCTGAGATCACGCACCCGCGGGGTATAACCATGTCAGTAGCCCCCGAGTGATCAGTCGAATCGTAGATTCGGCTGAGGACTCTTCAATCTTTCGGGTGCAACTATGTATTTCAATAGTTCACGTGTAGGGATTGTTGATGCGTGTGCCTGACTCACCCAACGGATCAGGGTCAGTTAACCATCTTGGGACAAAACAACACGATCTTCCTCAGGTTCGAGTCCCTCAACTCGAAACTGGAAAATATGCTGGCGTAATTCGACTCAGGCCGCGGAGGACTTACAGGAGTGGAATTCTAGTGAATTTAATTGATATACCCAACGCGTCCGTCGGGATTTCTCATCGCGCATGTTGGCACAGGTTCATTCTTAGCAGAGCGCAGTCGTGTGCGTTGCCAGGCCATCAGATGATATCTGTAGGTCTTATCTTTGTGTCGTAGACACAGCATCCGAATGTTTATCACCGCGGAGGTGTTCCGGGTGGCCAAGGAGATCGTTTCTCACTCAGCGTTTTGTTGGGGCAGAGTTGCCGAAAAGTTTTTGCATGCTGATCCGAAAGATCGCAGTCGAAGAATTCATAGGGTGCACGACCAGCGCTACCTATGGGAGTAGCCCCCAGGTGTCTGTTCGAGTCGTAGACTCGAGCGGAGACTTTAGTTCAAACATTGTTCAGTTGTTCAGTCCGTAGGACACAAAAAATTTCGAGTGCTTAAATCCGGCCTCCCTATGGGAGTAGCCCCCGAGTCCGTAGTGGAGTGGCAGACTCGACGTAGGACTCGAAGAAATAGTTCGTATTCATCCTTCGGGTGCGCGGCCAGCACTCCTAATAGGAGTAGCCCCCGAGTATTTAGTCGAATCGTAGATTCGAGTGAGTACTCTTAGCTGTGAAGCCGAAGAACTTGTAGTTGTTGCTAGTATAACTTTTGATGACATCAGTGCTGACGATCAATGACCTCAAGCGTCTACTGCGCCAGAGATGACTTGACTGGACGAATGTGGGTCCCACTTGCTGACTTTGAATTGACCGGTCACGCGTGGCGTGGATATAATTACGGCGTCTCCTCGATTTCCATGTGTAGTGGACGGTGTGCTAACGACGGTTCGTTGTGATGCTGACACGTGTATGGCCAGATCTGCCGTTGGCGTTAGGTCTTCTGGATGGATGGCTATCGTGCATCGTCCTCGTCGTTATAATCATTGGGGAAAGTTGCAGTTTGTTTTCACCGCATCAGTTCTTGTTTTCACTGCCTCCTTTTGCTCCATCGATTCTTGCTGCGCACTGGAATTTCCTTCCACATTTCCATCGTCTCTTTTGCGCTCTCACCGCCGGCGTCGCCGTAGCGCGATGGGGAAATCAAAGAAGTCATCATCTGCGGTTGGTACCAGCGCCGCCGGAGGAAAGAAAAGCGCCACCGCTACCCGTGTCACCGACGGTGGTTGGCGGCGATCAGAGACGCGGGAGAGTGATCTCCGCAAACTTCGCGAGCGGGGCTTGATCCCGCAGGATAGGGAGGCCGTCAGACTCCCCGGCAACGAGGTAATCCCCCGTCCCCCAGCTGGGTATCGGGTTATGTTTCTCGCCTTCGTTATGCGTGGGTTTTCCTTTCCAGTCCACAACTTCCTCTGTGGACTGCTCTTTCTCTATGGCATCCAGCTTCATCATCTTTTGCCCAATTCTCTTCTTCACATTGCTTGCTTCATCACTTTCTGCGAGTGCTGGCTCGGCATTGAGCCGCACTTTGGCCTCTTCCGGAAACTTTATTCCGTGAAGAGGCAGTCTGGTTCGGATGGTGTTTATCCCATTGGGGGTTGCATCATCTCCTCGATCCCAATCTTTTCTTTTCTTTTCCATGTCCGAATCTGTCCAAGATCTTGGCGGAGGCAATGGTTTTATATCCGACTCCGTAGTGCTGGGCAAGATTTTGTTCTTGTTCCTTTGACCCTCCCAAAGATTGAGCCAAAAAGGTCTTGGAAAAACAAGATCTTGGATGGCGAGGAGGCGGAGATAGAGGCCCTTACCGTCGGGTGGAGGATCTCCGATTGATTCGGAGAAGGAAGTGAACGGCGTGGACATCATCCGCACGTTTCGGCGTCGGTGCAGCCTCTCCGTGCTAGGGCGCTCGATGTTTCTTTATTCTAGGCGCCGTGATCCGACGAGGGTTTGGCTGAGAAAATCTCGAGGGGATCTTGACAGACCCTTAACTTCGTCATGAAGTTCAAGGCCGGAGACGAAATCCGGGAAGTCGGCCGACTCGCCGTTTTCTTGGCGTTGAATGTTCCAGTGTAGATTTGTGCGCGTAGCGCTTTCGATCACGTGTTACTTTCCTTTGTTTGCTAACAAAGTCCCTTCTGTTTTTGCAGAGCTTCAAGGTTCCAGGCATGGGACCTCCATTGCCTGAAAAATATCTGAATGCCCCGGATAATGACGTGGTGGATTCTGTGTCCGAGCTGCCGTCGGCGCGATCTCCGGCGGAAGATGCCGACGAGTCGAGCGAGGATCATACGCGCAAAAGACCACGGAGCTCCAGCGAGTCTTCGGATGCCTCGACTCCTCCGACTCCCAGAAACCCTCTGTGCCTTGAGTGTCACAGTGACGGGCATGGAGGCTCTTCATCTCCCATTCCTGCCATTCCTGTGCGGGCTGTAGCGCCACACCCGCCAGCGAAGCGGAAGAAGGAAGAAAAGAAGGAAGATAAGAAGGAAGAGAAGAAGGGGGAGAAGAGATCCCGAAGGACTCCTCCTGTCTTCGACCTGAGCTCGCTGGACTCGTAAGTTTCCTTTATACTGCTGTCTTTCTGCTGTTGACTTTTGTTCTTGTGCTAAATATTTCGTGTGCAGGCACTCCTCCCACGACTCCTCCAGCGACGGTGCTCGGGAGATGATGGGAGAGTCAAAGGTTGCGTCTCCTCCTCCTCAGATGGTGGAAACTTCGGGGGGCGCTGCTCCGAACCCTCCTCTGCAGGAGGTGCAGGTGGTTGCGCCTCAAAATTTCGCCAGCGGGCCTTCAGCATCACCGTTGGATCATGTAAGTCGTCTATCATTGGGGGAATACCCGAGCGTGTGTAAAAGAGTTCTCTTAGTTTGTTCTTCGAGTCTCGGGGGGAGCCCCCAAGTGTTTTCATGTGAGTCGTTTTCTTCTGCTTTCTCCTGTTGGGAGTAGCCCCCGAGTCCTTTTTCTAAATGGTGGTTCTTCTTCCTGCAGCCTTTTGTGCAGGAAGCCAAGCGGCTGGTGCAGGAGCGCCTGGTGCTGGAGGCCAACCTCCAACAGCTTCAAGGTACCCGTATACTTTGGGTGCTTCTTTCCTTTATTTCTGTCCTACTTTCTGATGTTTGATTGCTTTGAATGCAGAGGAGCATAATACTTCTCTCTGTGAGATTGACGCTCTCAAGAAGAGCCTTGGTCAATCGGAGAAGAAGGCTGAGGACGCCGCTGATGCGAAGGAGCGCCTTGAGCTGGAGCTGGCCATGGCAGCCGAAGCTAAGGAGCGTCTGCAGCTGGAGGCTACGGACCGCGAGGAGAAGCTTACCATGGCTGTGACTGCGCGTGAAAGAGAGGTGGCCGACAAGCTCATGGCTGCTGCCAAGGCTATTTTGGGTGAGTACCTTATTTTTGCTTCTGTATTTTTGTTTTCTTGCCTTTCTTCTGTGTTACTGTCCTCAGTATTCTTCTTTTGTTTTGCCTCAGATGCCACAGGCATCGTGTTTGACCGCGGCGATCTGGAGCACGGGAGTGCTCTAGATGATGCTACTGCAGCGGTGGAAGATCGCTGTAGCACCGTCGTCGGCTTCCTTGCCAAGGCGAAGGAAGTCCTTGGCCGCTTCTACAAGGAGCTTGTCCCTAAGGGCGCGGCCCTTGATGATGTTGACGCCCTGGCGGAGGCTTTGTCACCGGCGCTGCTGCATAAGCGCAAGCGTAAGGGCATCGGGCGCGTCTGGTCAGTGGCGATGGCTTTGGCGGTCGAGCTGGACCTTCCCGATCACCTCCCGGATGCCGACGCATGGATGAATCCGGGTAGCTTTGCTACCTATTCTACTCGCAGCGATATGGGCCAAAGCTCATTGATCTGCTTGTCGAGTATGCGCCGCGCAATGCGGAGGCCAAGACGAGGCAATCCGGCTCCAAGGCTACTCAGGGTGCCGCGTCTTAGGCGTTGTAGATGTAGGATAGTTTTTAGTCTTCTTTGTTGTAAATATTTGTGAGGAACGCAATCTTTGTGCCACGTAGTGGCTTTTATATGCTTAATGAACTCTTCTGAGTTGTTCTCTTTTCTGTCTGAATGTTTATGTCCTTTGCTTTTCTGCTATGCTAGGTTACTTCGGGTGCTGACCCCGTTGACACCTCTCCTGCAGTGCAGCTGCGTCCATCTTTGGATGATTCCTCGCAACTCGCTTTTCTTCGGGACCGTGTTCGTAGTCTTGAGAGGGAGTTGCTTGGGTTGAGAGGTCACGCCGATGTTTGGAAGTCCAAGGCGGATCGCGGTGCAGCTAGAGAGGAGTACTTGATGGCGGAACTGCTTCGGCTGTGTGAGCAGCTTCAATGTAAGTTGCTCTTTGTTTCAAGCCGCAACTCAGTTCTTCGAATGAGCCTGCTGGCCCTGCCTCTTATTTTGTGCAATTGTCGCAGGTGATAACCTTGCTCCGAGGGAAGAGAAGGAGCGTGTCGCTGTTCGGGTCAATTGCTTGACTCAATAGGACATGGAGGCTGGCGGCTTCTTCTGGATGGATCGTGACCGCGCCATGGCTCTGGCGACGGTGCAGGATCGTGTGCACCAGGTTTCGCGGGTTCTTCGTCAGGTGCAGACGTTGCTTGCCTCGGTGTTGCATGTCATGTTTCCATTGGATGCTGTGCCAACAAGCCTTGCGGGTCTTCTGTCAAAGTTTCGAAGCGTGAGCAATGTCAAGGAGTTGGTGCGGCAACAGCTCATCGCGGGCGTGAAGGCTGCTTTGTCCCTTGTGAGGCTGCACCGGCCTGATGTAGATTTGTCTGTTGTGGCAGCTGGGCCACCTCTTCGGCCGGATGGTGGCGAGTGGGATATGCGTCTGCATTACGCGGCTGTAAGGCAGTATGCCGAACAGGTAGTGGATTTGTTTGAGCAGCGTGCTCAAGTGATTCTTCAGAATAGGTAGTACCTGTAAAAGAGGTAGATGTAAAATTTGTATATTTCGACTGGGCGTGTTGTGCCCTGTGTTATAAAGGTTTTATGTTCATTGTGAGCACGCAGTGCTTTGTTTGAGTACGTGTCCTTTTCGTTTGCCTGACGTTGTCAGCTACTCAGGGTTTACATGTGTGATTCTCAGTCGATGAAATCGTGAGGTGGGGGGAGCCCCCGAGTGCATTTGTAGCATAAAGTAAAGTTGCAAATAACTAAAACGAAATTTTGGGGCGAGGCACTTAGCTTTATTTATGTCGTAATGGAGGAAGTACATTGTTCGGCTGAATAGCCTTGGCTGAAAATCCTTATTGATGTTCCATGGGTTGGAGTATGCGACTCTAGACTCCACGTGCTTGAGGCGATAGGCACCACCTAGGATGACTTCGGTGATGATGTAGGGTCCTTCCCATGGCGACTTGAATTTCTTCGGTCGCTCTTGCTTGAGTCGCAAGACGAGGTCTCCTTCGACGAAGGACCTTGGGCGTAACCGGCGGCTGTGGTAGTTGCGGAGACTCTGCTGGTACACCACCGATCGAGCTGCTGCTATGTCTCTTGCTTCATCGAGTGTGTCGACGGCATCTTCGAGTGCAGCCGTGGATTCGGCTTCGCTATAAGCGATGAACCGGGGGGCTTGGTGGCGTACTTCGGCTAGTAGAGCGGCCTCGGCTCCGTGTACCATGAAGAACGGCGTGTAGCCGGTGGAGCTGTTTGGCGTAGTCCGTAAGCTCCACAGTACGGATGGTAGCTCTTTCGTCTAGGCTCCAGCTTTCCGTTCGAGTGGACTCATGAGGCGCTTCTTGAGACCAGCGTCGATTAGGCCGTTGGCCTTTTCCACTTGCCCGTTTGTTTGCGGGTGTGCCACTGAGGCGTACATGATGTTGATCCGAGGCCTTCGCAGAAGTCCTGGAACTCCTTGGAGATAAAGTTCAATCCATTGTCGGTGATGATGCTGTGTGGTACGCCGAACCTGTAGACAATGGACTCGAAGAACTTGATGGCGGTTTTGCCTTTTTGGTTGGTGACGGGCATGGCCTCGATCCACTTGGTGAATTTGTCGACTGCGACCAGGAGGTAAACGTGTCCCCCTTTTGAGGACTTTGGCATTTTTCCGATTATGTCGAGGCCCCATTGAGCAAAGGTCCAAGCTATAGGTATAGGTCTGAGCTCTTACCCGGGTGCGTGCGGTTTGTCGGCGAACCGTTGGCACCTGTTGCATCTTCGGACAATGTCCTTTGTGTCGCTCATGGCCGTTGGCCAGTAGAATCCGGCTCGTAGAGCTTTGGAGACAAGGGAGCGGCTGCCTGCGTGATGGCCGCAGATGCCCTCGTGGATGTCTTGGAGGATGGCTTTCCCGTCACCGATGGTGACGCACCTTTGTAGTACACCCGTAATACTGCGCTTGTATAGCTCGCCATTGATGATGGTGAAGGGAATATGCCCTTCCCTGGAACGATGCCGTGGAACGTTGTGTCTGACTGTTCCAGGCTGCACTGTGGGATCCGCATTGCTTCCAGAGTGCTTGCGAACATCAGGTTGATGCCGCTGCCGCCGTCCATGAAGACGCGACTCATCTCGAAACCTCCGATCTGCGCCTCCAGCACTAGGGCAGCATGACCTGGGCGAGGGATCTGGCAAGGGTGATCCGAACGAGTGAACGTGATGCAGGACTCTGATCCGCTGGGGTACTCAGGGATGGCGGGTGGAGTTGCCACGGCCAGGTTGATCTTTGGGGTGATTTTCTTCTGCACCCTATTCATAGGGTGCCCCTTCTGGATCATCAGTGCTCCTTTCGGCGGGGGATACCCGTTCCCAGCGTTGTTCTGTGCTGGTGCGACCGGTTGGTTCGGGCCTCCTACAGGTGGCGGTGGAGGAGCCCCATACGCTATCTCACCTGGTGCGGGTGCGTTTCCGAATGCAGGGATTGGAGCTTGCTACCTCATCTGCACCATGCTTTCGCTGAGCTTCTGGAACTCGCGGCAATCCTTGAGCATGTGGCTCGCCTTCTTTTTGCCATCCTGCTTGTCGATGTAGAAGTGGATGGTACATGGACCCGAAATCTTTTCGTATGCTGAGGGTCCGATATCGCGGCCGCGCCGTTACCCACTGTCTTGGCGTCCTCCATCGCGGAAGTTTCCTCGCGGTATCCTCATTCGTGGTTGGCGTCGTTGCGGTGATCGGCATAGCCACCCAGTGCGACCATCGGGTCCGTCGCGATCGTCGTGACGCGCGATCTTCTCTTCTGGCGCTCTCGCCGCTGACCATAGCCTCTTCTTCCGATTGTGCTCGGTGAATGGAATCTTCTCCGTCACCCCGTTGGCGATGTCCATGAGGTGATCGAAGCGTTTGGGTTTGACGCCAAGTTCCTCCTTGAAGTCTTGGCGCTGACGCCCCTGGCGTCGATGGCCCTCTCTTCGGAGATGTGGGCTGCGGAGTTCTTTGTGTTGGACCAGCGTAGTATGTATGAGCGAATGGATTCGCTCGTTCGCTGAGTGCAGGCTCGCAATTCTTCGATTGAGGCGGGCCTTTTGCTGGTACCCTTGAAGTTTCGGATGAAGCTGTAAGCTAGCTCATCCCATCTTCGGATGGACCCCGAGGATAGGCTGCTGAGCCAGATCCGGGCTGCGCCTGTCAGCTGCAGCTGAAGGCATTGCATGGCGGTCACCTTGTTTCCACCGTGCAGTTTGACGGATGATAAGTGATCACTGAGCCAAGCCTTTGGGTCTTGAGTGCCGTCGAACTTCGGAGTATATCCGAAGGAAGCTTGAAATTTTGTGGCATTCGTGTTCGCTGGATGGATCTGCTGAAGCATCGGGCTCCGCAGAGTTCTCCTTCGTCTTCGTCCATCTCGGATTCAGACGAGCATGCGCTCTTAGCTCTCGCTTTGTCGATTTTGCTCTGTGTGAGCACATCTCTGGCGTCGTAGTCGCGGTCGCGGCGTCACGAACTTTTCTTCCTTTGGGGAAGGTCATGTTCCTCCTCTTCGAATGAAGGGGTGGGGCTGCAGTCGAACCTGACCGGAGCTTTCTTCTTCGGATCCTTGGGAGCTTCCTGGTGGAGCGCGGCTCCGACGAGTCCGAGTCCGGTAAGGGCGGACTTGTGCATGGACCTCTTCGGGTCCCCCTCGGGAGGTGGGTGGGACGCGAGGTACGCAGTGGCTGCCATGATCGCAGCCTGCGGCGTTTTCGTGATGACGTTGCCGTCGGCATCCATCTCCATGAAGGATGTGTGGAGAATTCGCGTCAACTCGCGGTGCTCCTTGGGATCCATGTTTTCCATCCGAGAGCGGTGCTTGTTGCCTGGGTTGGCGTTCGAGCTGGAGCCGATGCCCATGGTGGAGAGTGCGGCTCGTCGCGCGCTGGACTCTGAGGCTGCTTGCTTGCGTTTGTCAAGCAGCTCCTGCATCTTGACATGCTTCTTGTGCTCCTCGATTAGGAGCAGGTGGTAGGTCATCAGCATATCCCGCGAGGCGTTTGCGGGTAGTACTATGTTGCCTGCCACGGCTTCGCGGACCTGGGTCCATCCTTCTTTGGTAAGGCGGATGACGTGGCCGCCGTTTTTTCTTCGGTGGGGAGATTGGCTTCTCGCTCCCACCGCTTCGCTCGCGGGTTAGCGGCAAGTTGGGTGTTCTGATCCACGCCGCTTTGGATGACTCGCACATTGGTAGCGCCGTAGATTGGCCTTCTTGCGAAACTTTCGGATCCGGAATAGGTCCCCGCATCCGATGGCGGATCGCACAGATCGAGTTGCGACTCGCTGTCAGGAATCATATCGATGATGTTGTGCGTAGCGGGGTGTAGCCCACGGCGTAGGCCTGATTGATGGTAGGCGCACCATCAGGAGGCGGAGGTGCGGTTGCCCCACCGAAGCGAAGCTCGACAGGATTTCGAGTCCGTCGCCTACGGGCTCGAAGTCCTTCATGGTAGCCGGCGAGTGGGAGATGAATTCGAAAGCGCCGAAGAGGAGATGACTCTCAGTTACTGCAGAGTTGTAGATCGATCGGGTTGGGACCGTCACGATCGCACAATCAGCGCCCCCAATTCCCACAGACGGCGCCAATTGACGAGGTTTGATCTCATCAATGCCCATTGTTATGGACTTGGGTTTTGGAGAAGACGGGGATGCTGGAGATCGCGGAACGGTTAGCAAACAAGCAACCCGGGGACACGAGGCTTACCCAGGTTCAGGCCCCCAGAGGGAAAACCCTACTCCTGCTTGTCTGCTCTTGATTACGGCGGAACCGAAGGTTATAGGGGTGCGCAGATGCAATCTGGCGTGGAGGTGTGTATGCGAAAGTATGAGTCGACCGATCTAGGTCATGTCCTCCTGGCCTTTATATAGACTTAGGCAGGTCCCGGGCATAGACCTAGTCGGTTACAGGTTCTAGGGTTTACCCCTTTGAATTTCCTATCTACTCTAGTCTTGCTCTCCAAGGATCCGAAAGCATCATGGGCCTGGGCCACCCGAAAGTCTTCATGGGCCGACGTACATTCGCCGTGGGCCTTCCTTGGGCTGGGCGCCCACCTTGGGGCCAGCAGCTGTGCTAGCTGGAGTCGTGATCCGGACGGGAAACTTCATCAACACCGCGTAGCGTCGCTTGGTCCAGATTTGGTCTCTGCGACTATGTCAGAGACAATGCAGGGAGCTTCAGGGGGAAAACCCCCCCCCGCGCAACGGGATCTTCATCGGCCTGGGCGAGCACAGGGTCTACGTCGGCGTCGACATCACCGACATTTATCCTCACCAAGTTGTTGTTGCGGAACCACCTCGGGCGAAGCAGTCCATCGTGGGAGCATCAAGGGCGTGAGGTGATGGTCACAAAGGGACTCAAGCGGAGCAAAGATTAGCCGGGTCAAGAAGAGAACTCACAAGCGCATGTGGTCCGCCTAAGCAGATCACACTGCAAACCGCCGAGGTAATTCCGCCAGTGACAAACCCGGCCGAGCTGCATGACACCACCCCAAAGGCACCAAGAGTGAGAGGACCACCTTTGGAGACCAGAGAACATTCTTCAGGCAACTATAGAGAATTTAACCACACCAGTAGCGCCGATACTTGATCCGGCAAATGCTCAGGCAGAGTTAGAGGAAACCAGGCAAAAGGTGCTGGTAGAGGCCAAAAAGTACCTCATGAATCTTGAACAGACCACGAGAATATGCAAAAGCAAATAAGTTGATATCGCACCGACGGGTGGATTTAACTAAGATTAAGAGGTAAGAACCTCATGAATGATATTAACAAAGAGCATGAAGCTCACAGAGCGAATCAGCGATTTGGGTTTGCCGAGGTACAGTCCGCGAAAAACACGAGGCGGCAAATGCCGCAGCATTGGAATTAGAGGGATTAACAGAGGAAGCTCGGCAGAAACAACAAGAAAGAGTGAATGAGCTGGTGCGCATCGCGAACCAGCAAAATGAGGAAATGCTCAGAGCCAACCCGGCAAGACCAGGGGCTTCACGGATGGTTCATTCGGCAGGGGCAGCACCTGCTTTATCTGCGGCAGCGACGTCTTCACCTGGAAACAACGCAAGAAAAGAAAGAGCAGTAACCTCAGGGAAGAGGAACAAACAAATTGTTCCATATGACCCGGCAATAGCTGGAAAGGAAAATGAGAACAGAGGCAATGCAAGCCGAGGTAATAGTGGGGAGAGAAACCACGGACGCATGGAAAAGGACGGCGGCGGCCGAGGTAATGGGGGGCACGGCAGGAAAGAACCTGCAAGAGACAATCATGAAAACCAAACCCCGGCCGAGGTAAGAAGAGAAGTGCCGCTCAACCCGCAACCAAGACATGAGCCTCGGCAGGAAAGAGAAGTGAGGCCAGCTCGCTACAATCAGATGAATGAAAGGTATAATGATGGATATTCCGAGGTAGAATACGCAAACCAGGGTGGAAACAAGCACTATGGGATGCGTGATAGAATCTGTCTGATTTGCCAAAAATGATGCAAGAGTAAAGTTGGATCGGCTATACGGTCCGAGCTATTGGAAGAGCAAGGTCCACCAGTCCGCATGTTTTGGACCACGGATCATGGGCGAACCACCGGTGCAATTTTCAGGCAAGAGGCACAAAACGCATAATGGAAGTACCAAACCACAAGATGGTTGATTGATTATGCCACCGTGGAAGATAGCAGTGGCAATCCGAGATGGTAAAGCGGTATGTCCCACGATGTTGGAAGGACCAGCCAGGTATGGTTGAATAATCAACCACCGGCGGATCAACCGCTGGTTAGATTTCAAGAGATGTTCGTTAGCAACTTTACCAAAGACATACAAGAGACCGAATAGACCACAAAGAATTAGCCATGTGCAAGCAGAGGCCGAATGAAACAGATAGAGAGTTTTTAACTCGATGGTGTAACCTGAGAAACTCATGTGAGGGAGTTATCGAATCGCAAGAGATCGCTTGGTTCGCGCAAGGCTGTCGTTATGGCAGCGTACTGTGGCAACGCCTGCAGAGAGATATGCCAACCACCTGGCGTAAACTATCGTAATAGCGGACTCCTATGCATTGGGTGACCCAACCGGAGTTAATGTCGGCAGATCATCGTGAGCAACAAGACCGATTACGAGAGAATTGGCGGGTCATCTAGGCGTGATTTCGGAGGAAGAAGAAGAGAAGAGAGGCGGATTATAGATATAATTCAGCCCGGTGGCGGTAAGCACAAGATCACCGAGTCACGGAGCAACTCAACGACGAAAAATGGACCTCAATAGTGGACATCAAGGAATGAGGAAAGAGGCAATGGACCCCAGAGCAAAAGAAGCAATGGCAAGAGAGGCCAAGTATACGTTGAATCCATGTTAGATCAGTGCAAATTTCACACATCAAACCCATCTAGACCGCCAATCATACAACCCGCAATGCTGGATGAAAAATGCGATGGGGAACCCGCAGAGTTCAGTTCCCCATCAGTGCAACATCAGCCGCAATTAATCGGAGCAACATAGAGCAATCGATGCTACCGCCTCCCCGAGGTACGATAACTCGGATCGAGGGATGCGATTATCAAGTAATGAACCAGGGCGGAAGGATAATCCGCGAATGCTGGACGTAATGATTACAGGGAACATCACCAGTCTTATTGTGTGTTCACGACAGAACAGCAGGACAAGCAGAGTGTGCAGCGCCGGCATATGGAAGTGAATGCGATTGTCTGCGGTGCCAAGATACCACCCATGGTCCGATCAGAGATGACCGGAGCATGAAAGACCACCCGAATAATGCCGAGTCCAGATCATATGCACCGTGTTGGATCCAACGCTTGTGGGACCAAGCATCAATGTGAAATTCTCAAAAGTACTCATCGATAATGGAAGCGAGATCAACATCATGTACAAAGATACCATGCACAAGCTCGGAATATCACAGAATATGCTGCAGTCCACGAGGACAACTTTCCATGGGATAGTGCCAGGGCTTTCATGTGAGCCCATCGGTAAAGTCCGAGTGGACGTGTTATTCGGTACAAGAGATAACTGCAGAGCAGAAAATTTAGAGTTTGAGGTGGTCGATCTGGAAAGTTGTTATCATGCTCTACTCGGACGGCCCGCACTGGCCAAATTCATGAGCAGCTGTCATATAGGTTATCTAAAGATGAAGTTACCCGGACCACAAGGGGTGATAATATGTGGGATTACAAGAAGTCAATGGAGTGTGCTTCGCCGGGTCAAATTGGCGAGTCATTGGTTATAGCAAGAGAAAGAAAAGGATTCAGAGGTAGCAGCCCTCGCTCGATCAAGATTAAGCATGCTTGCCAGCCAACCCTCATGGCGGTGTTTCTTTTCACCACCAAAGAGACGAAGAAATTTCAGATTGATGAGCGGTTCAGAGCGCTGTTACTATTGGTGCAGGCCTTGACGCTAAATAGGAAGGCGAGCTCACCAACTTCCTCCGTGAGAATCGTGACATATTTGCATGGTCAACTCAAGATCGCAAGGTGTCGAGGGAGTTGGTGAGCACTCTTTAAACGTCGGGCGAGCACGGCGGTGAAGCAACCTCTCCGCTTCCAAGACAGGAGAAAAGTAATAGGGGATGAAATAGCTCGGCTTCGCAACGGGTTCATCATGGAGGTCTGTATCCGGATTGGTTATCAAATCCGGTACTGGTAGAAAAGAAAAAAGATGACCCCAATGTAGCCATTGTGTGGCGAATGTGTATCGACTACACTAACCTGAACAAGGCATGTCCGAAAGATCCTTTTCCTTTGCCTAGAATAGACCAAGTCATTGACTCGGCTGGTTGTGAGTGTTATCATTTGTAGACGCGTATTCGTTTCCACGGATACCGCTAAATTCGCCGATCAAATAAAGATCGCATTTATTACCCGTCACGGGCTTATTGTTATCGCACAATGCTATTCGCTGCGAAATGCAGGAGCAACGATCAAAGGTGCATGCAAAAGTGCCTACATGATCAGATAGGAAAAAATGTACAAGTATATGTGGATGACGTAGTCATCAAAACTAAGGAGAGCAAAACCTTGCTAGAAGATATACGGCAAACTTTCGCGAACCTGAGAAGGTTCCGAATGAAACTTAATCCAGAGAAGTGCACATTTGGCGTGCCGGCAGGAAAATTACTCGGTTTCCTTGTGTCCAGCCGAGGTATCGAGGCTAATCCAACGAAGATAAGAGCAATAGAAAGAATGGAATTGCCGAGATGCTTGAACGATGTACAAAAATTCACGGGCTGCCTGGCCTCGCTTAGTCGATTTGTATGTCGGCTAGGAGAAAAGGCACTGCCACTTTATCAGCTGATGAGAAAGTCGGACAAATTCAGTTTGACTCCCAAAGGACCTTGCATTTCATGAGTTGAAAAGATGCTAGTTACGGCACCCATTTTAGCTTCTCCATTATCGAAGAACCTATGCTACTCTATGTAGCGGCTACCAATCGAGTAGTTAGTCTTGTGGTTGTAGTGGAACGACTTGAAGAGGGTAAGTCTTCGAGGCCAAGATACTATCTAAGTGAAGTATTATCCACTTCAAAGCGTAATTATCCGCACTATCAAGATGGCTTATGGAGTATATATGTCGCAAAGAAGCTTAAGCATTACTTTGAAGAGCACCCCATCAAAGTAATCTGTGAGGCACCCATAGCCGACATATTGAACAACAAAGATGCAAGTGGCCGAATAGCAAAATGGGCGATCGAGTTATCACCGTATGCTCCACAATTTGATAGAAGAGATGCGATCAAATCTCAGGCTGTCGCCGACTTTCTCGTAGATGGGCGAGGTGCAAGATGAGCCACCAACGCAGATCCAAATTACTGGACAATGCATTTTGATGGTTCCAAACTAAGGAACGGTTTGGGAGCAGGAATAGTGCTAACCTCGCCTAAAAAAGATCAGTTGAAATATGTACTACAAATACATTTTGCCGCATCCAACAATGTAGCTGGATATGAAGCACTAGTTCATGGATTGAAAGTGGCAAAAGAAATTGGTATACGCCGAATCCTATGCTACGGTGACTCGGATCTAGTAGTACAGCAAGTATCGGGCAGTTGGGACGCATTAGATGCTAATATGGCTTTATACAGATTCCATGTGCAAAAGATAAGTGGATATTTTGAAGGATGTGAATTCCACCACATACCACGAGCAGAAAATGACGCTGCTGACACATTGTCAAAATTAGGATCAACCCGGCAATCAATTCCGCCAGGTATTGCCCTGGAGCACCTCAGGAAACCATCAATAAACCCATCACCGGAGTCCGAATCAATCTTTATCCCAAAGAAGTTCTGCAGAATCATACGCCAATGGAGGTAGATCCAGAAAGATTCGTAATCCCTAAAGAGGGACAGCGAGGTAATAGCAATCATGGAGAGCCGAGGTATATCGTCGGCGAGAAAACATGGAGATAGACAAAGGATCATCAGTAAAGAGTAACGCCGATATGGGCGCAACCAATATTTTCACCTAAAAGACGCGGTATTGCCGAGTAATGAAATATTAGCCGACAAACCATCGGAAGAGCAAAAGCCTATACAATCATAAACAATGAGTTATATAAGAGAAGCGTAAACATATTGCGTATGCGTGAGTTCCACTGTAAGGTCGAAATCCTTCTAGACATACACCAAGGAGAATGTGGGCACCATGCCTCATCTCGCGCTTTAGTAGCCAAGGCTTTCAGCATGGATTTTCTTGTGCGGCGTTAAAAGAGGCAATAATTAGTTAAGAAGTGCAATGGGTGTCGAGATATGCAACCAATACATATGCCGGCCACCGTAGAGTTAAAAACAATACCCATCACTTGGCCATTTTCTCAGATGGGGTTTAGACATGGTGGGACCTTTCAAGCCGGGCGAGGAGGAATGACCCACATCTTGGTTATGGTAGACAAGTTCACAAAGTGGATTGAAGTAAAACCAATCAAAAGTGTGATGGGCACACAAAGTGAAATTTCTCAAGGATATCATCTTGAGATACGGATACCCACATAGCATTATTATGGATAATGGCACGAACTTTGCGAAGGAGCCTTCAGATTTTGCCAAGAGAAGCACATAAGACTAGATGTTGCCTCGGTGGCCCACCCAAAGATCAATGGGCAAGTTGAAAGATCTAATGGACTGGTGTTATCGTGAATAAAACCACGACTTGTTGAACCTTTGCAGCAATCGGCAGGATGTTGGATCAAGAAATCCAGTGTTATGGAGCCTCCGGACTGCTCGAATAGATCAACAGTTACACTCCATTCTTTATGGTATACGGGCGAGGCCGTACTCCCGACATAATCTATGACTCGCCAAGGTTGCTCAAGACACAACCTCGTAAACAAATGAAATAGCTCAAGATGCCGTAGACACTGTAAGAAGCGGAGTTGACATTATCACGATCGGCCATTTATCAACGGAACTTACGGCGATATCACAGCAAGAAAGTGAATCCAAGAGTATTCAAAGAAGGAGATTTAGTCCTCCTACTGTGCAAAGCGCAACGGCATGCACAAATTATCACCCCATGGAAGGACCATTTATCGTGAGCAAAGCATTGCACAACGATGCATATTATCGATCGATGCTCAATCCGAGAGAACAAGGCGAAAAGTGGTGAAGAAAGCGGTTACAGGAATGTGGCTTTACTTCGCCATTTTACTCGTAGCGTTCTATCTCAAGGTCAAAATCCAATGATGTATTTGCATCTCGGCACCAGGCGAGGACTCGGGACTGCCGTAGGATATATTTATGTCATATCATGTATTTCAAGCCTCGGCACCCAGGCGATTACTCGGGACTACAATATGTTATGTTATTTCATGTTAGATGTTTAAACCTAACCCGGAACCAGAAGCTTACTCGGGCGCCATATGTAATGATTATTTCAGATTATATGTTTGAACCTCGACACGCAAGCAATGACTGGGACTGCCATATGGTATATTTATTTCTTTCGCGTTACATACTTGAACATTGGCGAGGCGGTGACTCGGGGGCTGCCAGATGTTGTGTTCCTTTCATGTCACGAATATGTACCTCGGTGCCAAAAGCATTGACTCGGGGATTATCATATGATATGTCAAATGCGTATTGACACTTAAACCTCGGCATCTAAAGCAACGATTCGGGACTACCGTATGATACCTCAAACCTATGCTAAGCAATCATATCAGTTTATACCACCTCAAACGTGATTTATATAAGGAAGTTCCGGACAAGCAACGATCCAGCGATTGTTGCTTGCTCCCACAACGGAGTAGTTAACTTATATTCAAAACAGGTCAATAGTGTAGATATTCAGCGCTAATGCCTGGATAAGACCATCAAAATAACGGCAAAGTTGAGCCCTAAAAGATGAAGAAATTACGAGCCAGCAAGGCAAGAATTCGGATGAGCATCCACTTAACAAAGAATCTCAACAACACATAGCAAAAGAAGTTCGAATCATACGAGTTGACAAATTTTTCGTCTACATTATACGCCCAGCATACCAGGGATCACAAATAACCTAGGCGTTGTTCGTTGGAGGGGCAGCTCCTTGCTCAGGTACGGGGCACTCCGAAGTACGAGGAACTTCGACTGAGGTCGCCTCGCCCTCCGCCGACCCAGGTGTAACTTCGGCGGTATCACGGGGTTGTTCAGGAGCGTCAGTACGCGCGGTAGAATGCCCGGTGCCTTTGGAGGAAGACCGCGCATCGCCGTTGCTATCTGAGCTTGAGCTGGAGCTATCGGATGTGGCCGAATCATATTCACCTTCCCCGTGCTCAGCTGAATCATCACCCGAAGCACCTTCAGCCGCGACCTCGATCCGGATCGGGAGAAAACTCGGCCCTTCATTCCAAGTGTGCACATCGGCATACTCGGCAATGGAAAGCCCGAGCTTGAAGAGCAACAAAGGTGGATCTTCAACCCAGAGGAGCCGGTCGCAGATTCCTCGTAATGTCAAGAGAAATGTCTTCATACCATGACATGATTACAAGAAGGGCCATGTCGGCAAAGACGCTGCAGCAGATTCTCTCAAAGACTCAACTGCCTCTCGGATGCCATCCTGGTCACCAATAACTTAACCTCGTTGATATCGAGTCCCGAGGTATTCGCCGAGTACATGGTAAGCTCGGATAGCGGCTGCACTAAGTCCCGACCCATAATTTTCATCGGACCAACCGCGGCCAACAAAGAACACTACAAGGAATCGGGCTATATGACCCTCAATTTTCGTCACAAAATCGTCATAAATTGCTTATGGCGATTCTATGACGATTTTGAGATCGCCGAAGTCAAGCGTCGCCGAATGAACTATAACGACGATTTTAGTGAAATCGTCATAACCGCCTATGACGATATTGGATCGTCATAACCATTATGACGATCCAATATCGTCATGGGCAAACGATCTCGCCATGTCGGATCCTCGTGGCTAAGCCTCACGTGGCACCAATCGGCCGGTCCATTTACGCCATTTGTATGGGCCAATAATATGGTCCATCAAATTTTCTATTGAAATTCGATTACTTGGGCTAAGTCCAACATTTTGGCCTTTTGTATGTTCGTGGCCTTAGCATTTTAAGATCCGCTTTTTAATTTCAACCATTTACTCAAAATTGTATATTTCTCTAGTCCAATGTTGACGGGCCGTAGGCTTTTTAAATCCCATCTAGCATTTGATTTATTTTAGACATACGCATAAAATAGACAATATTTCTTAAACACGACATATCACATTATTTTTCACAGATAATAATAAAAGTTAAAACATATATTACAATCAAGACATAGAGCACTTCACCCGTGAATATAAAACCACTACAAATGTACACGTAGTATATTACAACAATTCCATAGTTCAAATCACCGAAAATATAAATAAAGCTCCAAAAATAAGACTATCTACTCTTTGTTGAGTACGGAATCCTTTTCTTCTTCCAACTTCTGGTATGTAACCTTTAAAAAGAGACGAAATAGGTTATGGAGACAACAAAAGCAACATGTTCAAACAATAACATAGACCAGCTAGGAAGAAAATAAAGAACATATATATACTAGCATCTACATAAACTATACTTGATTTTATTTTCTTGTAGGAACAAAACATGGTTTGAATTAGCTAAAATAGCAAATGAGTAACAAAATGACAAGCCTTAATCACAACATTGTCTACCAGTTTGGCTCGGTTTGTCCAAGATTACAATCAAGAATGAAGTATGAGTAGCATTTACAACACCAAAACTAAAATCATCATAAATACAAGATATACGAATTCAAAATAAAAAATCTCTATGTCACGTAAATATGAACACCTTCATGCATAACCAGCATAAAATAGCATAGGTACCTTCCTTGGCACCAAATGGTGAGAAGATGCTTTTAAGTTCTTCCTCGATTGTGTAAAATGATAGCCCTCTGAAAGATCCAAAATGATGAATATATGTTATATGTTGTTCTGCTGCGAAATTAGAAGACACCATCGGTTCAAAGCGTGGTGCGAATTCCATGTGAGCGTAACTTGTAAGGCTTCACTGGTAAATGGTAGAACATCTACAAGAATGTTCAAATTACAATCAAGTGGCAAACTATGAACACACAACCGCAACAATGTCACTATCTTTTTGTGATGTGTACCTCAAGACCATGGCAACTACTCCCTTCATTTCATAATATAAGATGTTTTAGCGAACATATACACTAAAAAATGTCTAGATACACTCCTTTCACAAAGCTAAAACATCTTATATTATGAACGGAGGGAGTATTCGATATATATTTATAAATTTCGATGGTAAGCAAGCTATAGCAACAAACCTGTCGTAGAACAAAAGTAGAGCAGAATCAATCGGTAGCTCCAATACTATGAGAAGACTAGCATCATGGGAACTACTCATATGGAAGATGGCAAAAGGATAGCATTGTTGTCGTTGGCTTTGCTACAATCCATAGGAATCATATTCTAAAGAACGATATCGATGGCACTCGATTCCATGCCAAAGCTTAAACATAGGGCCTTGCCATGCACGGGCTCTAGGGTGACAAACCCGACGCCCTCTAGATCCCCGCGCAGCTCTCCTTCAAGCCTGTGGTCGACCACATGTTCTTGTGCCACTCGCCGCCACCGGAGATCATCACTCAGCTCCTCAGTGACCAAAAATAGCAGGCGCCACCACCCAAGTGTCGCCCGCTCGCCAGGCGTGCTTCTCCCCGCTACCGGTGAGCTCCTGCCATCTGCTCCCTAATCGAGATTCGAGTTTCAAAACAACAAATAAGGTACATTGAAAAAATTTTGAAGTGCTAGTTGCAAGTAAATGAAAATGTTGCCTAGCTCAATATTAGTTGTACTCCATGTGCTATGAACAATGATGGTTTGACAAAGTGACAGTATTATCTATGTGTGTGTTATGAGTATACATGAGTAGTACGTGATCGTGCAGCGTATGAACTAGTTGGTTGTACCATGTGCTCAAAGCTAATGACTTGTAGTTCAATTTATCTCATGCTATTTAAATTTAGTATCGATACAAGTATGATTGGCGGCGTGGAGATCTTGTCGGGAGAGTGCGACACCTACATCACCATATAAAAACTTACATTCTTCACCGCTTCCACACTTGTGCATTCTCATGACCCAGGTTGTGAGTCCTGTTTCTAGAGGCGTTGTTCTCCTCGATAAGAAGTTTGTTCAGTCGACACCTTTCTATTCATGGACTCAATCGGAGACTTTCAGCTTATCTTGGCACCTGTGACAACCAGGCACAATAGTCCACCTTAGTACAAAGATGCGTAAACAAGAAGTTGAGACTCAATACGTAAATGCAAGAGTCATTGCATGATCAAATGTGACTATAATGATAGCTGAATTATAATGTATTCAACTCCTCAACAACATTTCTCCTTACCAACTAGAGAATCATATTAAGAGAGGTGGAAGATAGATACGCGGGCGGAACATAGGCACTTACCATAGGGACCAGCTTGTTGGGGGTGCTTCTCCGCTAGTCCTTCCTGAAAACCTCCCTGCATAGACGCTAAACACACCAAACCTCTATGAATGCAAGTTAAAAGCAGCATAAAAACATCATTTAGACTTAGGAAAGTAATTTCCCAAAGTAAATGATCCAACACAAAGCAATACAGTCAGGGTATACAATATTATTTTAGTAGAAAGGCATTCTCATGATATAGAATGAGAGTACAGTTAAAATGCATGGACATCACAATGACAAGTGCAAGCACTCGAGCTATCCTAACAAGAATTTTCAAGCTTGAGAAGAAATAGAATGTTGGACGTACATGCCAAGATCACGAAGGTGCCATGATATTAAACATGGTAGAAACCACAACTAAGTTTCAAGTATATCCGCCTAGGATCAAGAACCATGTGATTCAATTAATTTTACGTGAGTAGCTTTCCTTAATTAGTAAACCTGTCTCACAAAGATGAGAAAGGTGAGGAACTGGGACTTATCTACACCATGGAGATCATGAAGAAGATGATTACTATATTACAGCCATAATCATGTTGCCAAATACCTGCAACTACTCATGGCTTGTTCAAAGCATGTCTCGCAACAATCACCGGTTATAGTTAGTATAATGATTAAGTAAAAGACGAGCTAGCATGATAAAGAATAGCACTAGGTATGCTTAAAATTTTGCATTATGGGCAAAACTATAAATGTTCTAGAAAGTAACAAGGAAAAATGGGTTCGGCCTTAATGTGTACAGTACTTAGATGTATCATGGAATCCTCTTGCATGGAAATGCAATGTGCAACTTTGCCAAACTTGCACTCTAGATCACAATGGCACAAATAAACCACATAATATGCAAATGATTCAAGACAAAGAAACCATGACTATAAATGAAACAACAAATATATCAATGCAAGTAGATGTATGTTCCTACCCCACTTGAAAAATATTCATGCAAACATCCTAGTACATTCAGAATCAAACTGGTTTACCAAATAAATTGTAAAGAGGCAAACTAATTAAAGGCATGTACTCCCATGTTTGAAAATCAACATCATAATTTGGAACTGGGTACGCCGCCCCTCATATCCTATCGTCAATGCACTAGAGTGAGACACAATTGAGTATACGGCAACAATTCAGAGAAGTTTTCCATCAAGGAACACGTCTAATGCACTAGAGTGAGACACAATTGAGTTGCAGGACTAGTGTGTAACATAACATATACAAGAAGTGGGACTACAATAGCAAGTGTGTCCAATTAGAAAGATTATTGGACAATAGAAAGTGTGTACAATAGCAAGTGTGTAAATAGCAAGTGTGTTGCAGGACTAGTCAGTTTTCATTAACCTCACAGATTCAGTTAACTGCACTCAAATACAAATCACAGAGCAAAAAAGAAAGATTATTGGAGTAAGCAGAATAAGTTTATATTCTGCAGTGCCGGCAGATTCATCTGCCTGTTCATCTGTGACATGGCCTTGGTGACACCCTTCATGGCTTCCCATATTGCTTGTGTTGATTTCAGGGTCTGTAATTTTACAAGGCAGCCATTGTCATATAGGGTTCATGGCCTTCAGCTATAATTAAAAATAAATCTCCTGTGTTATAAACAAATCCCATTCTGTCCCACCCATCGAATGAGCATATACAAGTATCTATCTAAATGTTTGAAATAAACAAAACAACCGCTCGGTAAAAACTACGGAGGAGTAGTGGTAGTACCTGATTCGGCCGGAGCAGAGGAGGATGGTGGTGATGGAGCGCATCCTGAGGGCGTCGAGGGACACGGTGCCATCATGCCTGGGGTACTGCTTGTAGGTTTGGTAGAGGCGCTTGACGTCCTGGTCGTGCTCACTATGGAAGGTCCGTGGAAGGCCATATAGTGCCTGAGGAAGTAGTGGTCTGGACGGCGAGAGAGGTAGGACCCCTGGTCTGGACGGCGAGCTCCCAAGAAGATGGATCCGGCCGACGCGAGGCAGTGGGGCGGCCGGACTAGCCTTGGGAAGCGCAGGCGGGTAGTTTCACTTGGTAGATCGAGGGGCGAGGCGGGGCGAACTAGCGACGGAAGGAGATCCTCGCGACGGAAGGAGATGGTTTGGGGCGGAGGTGGTACCGAGGGGAGGAGGGGCGCTGGTGGCTAGCTGGGGAAGAAGGAGATGTGGAGGGGATCATATCAAGGTGGAGTGGAGGCGGGGCTCGTGGGTGGGTGGGAGGCGGCGGCACTCGTGGGAGGGTCAGGAGGCGGCGGCGGCGGTAGCTGTGCGAGGGAGTGGGGATCTGCTGCGATATGGGCATCGGAGCGGCAGGAGGTGGGCATCAAGGGCGGCGCGAGGGATCAGGGGCATCGGAGCGGCAGGAGGTGGGCATCAGGGGAATCGGAGAGGCAGGAGGTGGGCATCAGGGGCGGCTACGAGGTGGTGGCGGCGGTGGAGGGGAGGATAGGCCTAGGGTTTCTGTGATCTATGGACGTGGAGGTAGGTGGTTGCGTGGTCCAGGTAGTGGGGACTTGGTGATGCAATGCAAGGGCCGACGTGGCAACCTCTTATAAAGTGACACACAGACATGACATGTAGGCACAATTGTTGACGTGGCCAACCTCTTATTTTCTAATTTAGACGATATGACGATTTAAAATCGTCATAGTGAGCTACCAATACCTCCCGAGATGCATTTACTGGGTTATGACGATTTGAGCTAATAAAACCATGACGATTTTAAGCAAGATCGTCGTAATTTTCTAAGGTTTTGAACCTCCTAAATAGCTTACGACCATTTAGTGCAAAATCGTCATAATTCTATGACGATTTTGTCCACAGTCACTATTAGAAGGTCATAGAATAACACATTCCTTGTAGTGCAACCAAGAAATCCTCCATCGAATATTCAAAATCAACAGCAACAGGTTCACCTCGACGAGCGCGAGCTGCAAGAATAGCTTTAGAACTCACGGGTTTGGCCTCGGGGAAGTGATCTGCGCGAAACATGGACGTGTCAAAGGATAGCAGTGACGACAAAGAAAGAATATAGTTCGGCCAGGCCAACTAACTTACGATGAATGTAGCTCATCATTATCTGAAGGTCTTTGGCCCAAGCAGCTTTACTCTTCTCGAAACGAGCAATTTCCTCGCTCAAACCGCGAGTTTTAAGTTCGGCGGCTTCGAGGAGTTCTTTGTTCTACTGTAAATCCAGAGTCAGCCGATTCTTTTCCTCGGCAAATTCTTGGTCGACCTTTTCTAGCTCGGACTTCTGAGAGAGCTTGAGTGTATTCACCTCGGATCTCAGGCGAGCTATCTCATCATCTTTTTCTTGTAGTTGCCAATGAACTGCGCTTTGTTCTAAAAAATGAAGCATCACGTCAGGCATGGGCACGCAATCTTGTTGCGACACTGCAAAGTCTTGCAACTCGGCTTTACCACAGCCCAACGCAATAAGGAAACTTAGCATAGATACTAAAAGGAGAAGGACTGAAGTAGAAAGGAAACTAACCTTCCAAGGTCTTGATCTTCTTCTCAAGGCGGATATTGAGGTTATTGATATTACCTATTCAACAAGAAGTAAGCCGCATTCCGCACAGTATATGAGAAAGGTGGAAATAAGGAAAATGAACTATCGACTTACCGGCCTTCTTTGCCAGGCGTAACTTTCGTACTTCTCTTCCATTGCGGTGAAAAAGCAACCTCTGGAACTCGGCGGTCCGTCGGTCATGTGCAACCTGAGCAATGGAGCAAAATGATAAAACAACAAGTAGAAGCTAAATTAGATCCGAATCGAGCAAAGCTTAATTCGGCTTTAGGTGGCTGGATATTCAAAGCTATACCAGATCCGAATCGAGCAAAGCTTAATTCGGCTCTAGGTGTCTAGATATTCAAAGCGATACCAGATCTGAATCAAGCAAAGCTTAATTCGGCTCTAGGTGGCTGGATATTCAAAGCTATATCAGATCCAAATCAAGCAAAGCTTAATTCGGCTCTAGGTGGCTGGATATTCAAAGCAATACCAGATCCGAATCAAGCAAAGCTTAATTCGGCTCTAGGTGACTGGATATTCAAAGCTATACCAGATCCAAATCAAGCAAAGCTTAATTCGGCTCTAGGTGGCTGGATATTCAAAGCGAGACCATATCCGAATCAAGCAAAGCTCAATTCGGCTCTAGGTGGCTGGATATTCAAAGATATACTAAATCCGAATCCAGAAGGACTTAACTCAGATCTAGGTGGCTGGATATTCAAAGCTAAACTAGATCCGAATCAAGCAAAGCTCACTTCGGTTCTAGGTGGCTGGATATTCAAAGCTATACTAGATCCGAGTCAAGAAGGACTTAACTCGGCTCTAGGTGGATGGATATTCAAAGCTACACCAAGTCCGAATAAACTATGAACTAGATGGCCGGACTAACAAACCTTAGAAATAAAATTAAGTCAAACTTCCAAGCATACAACAAGTTATTTCCTTGCAAGTTTCGGGGACTAGAGAATATGGTAACATCCGAGAATAATTTAAGACTCGAGATAAAATAATTACCGATTCATCTTGTTGGTATCAATGATAACCGGGCAGATGGTCAAAACGTCACGATGTCGAAAAAGTCGAAAGGTTGGTTGGCTGGATTGCCCTCAAATTGATCAGCACATTCCGTTATTGGCATACTCAACTAGCGCCAAGGTCGTTCGCTTAGTGTCCGAAAGTTAAAACTTTACCCGGGCGGAAATCCACCACAGCAATCAGTAGGCTCTTATGAAGAGCAAGCTCACGCCGGTGGCCGAGGTAATGACTTTGGCGATGCAGCTCCCTTTGCGCAGCGTCTGCAATACTCGGTTGAGAAGAGCCGCAAGACCTTCGAGAAGAAGTCTTGACGGCAATAGCACGTTTCTCCTTAGAAGAGGCGTCAGCAGGAAGTTGCGCCTCCGAAGTAGGGACGGAGTCCTTAGGACCAGCGGAGGATAAGCTCGCAGAGGGCGCCGGGGCAACGACCTTTTCGGCCAAGGTCGGGATGACCGTAGAAACTGTCGTAGTAGATGGACGCTCAATGGTAACGCTGGGGCCCATAGAGGGGCAGCTGGCTCAACGAAAACATCGGAGGGTCGGATCGGATCCAGATCAATGGAAGAAGTCTCAGGGGCATCACGACGAACAGGCGACGTATTTGGAGCGGGGGGAGAAGCAGGACGAATAGGACTAGGAACGGGTGTCATCACGGAGGAGGAGAGGCGGCGAATCGGACTAGTCATACTAGGACCGGGTTTAACAGATGAGGAGCTGCAAAAATAAGAAAGAAGATTCGCTTGTATGGGAAGCAGAAAGAGAGAAACAAGAAATATAGGCAAAAGAACTTACCCAGAACCGGGCATAGTCTTGCGCTGGGAGGATTCGAGCGATTTCTTTATTCGCTTCTTAGGAACCGCCCGAGGCACTAGCAGAGCCCCGCGCTCGAGGTAACGGAGGCCGGAAGCAATAGGTTCGGCCGTGAACCTGACCGCCGGATTAGCTGGAAAGTAGCGGAAATGCATAAGAAATAGGCATGGCGGCAACTACCTCAAGAATTTGGACCTCGTCCAATCACCTTCCTCCTCTTGCGCTGAAGTTTTGTCATGAGCTCGAGCCGAGCAGATCCGACTTAGGGACGAACTCCTGAGTCCGGCTAGCCAAGATCCGGTACTCCTGCCAGGGCCAAGGAGCTGCAGAACTTGGCGTCCTCATTCTTATGCTCGCGAACCTCTGCAGGACAAGGAGAAAGAAAATCATGTAAACCAGTCTCTAGGAACGAGGAAAATAGAGTAAAGGAGATTAGGCATACCTCGGGAGGCGGACGTCATGGTGAATGGTTTTAACCCCAAGACCAATCCTCGCATCTCGTCTTGAAGATAGCTCGAGACGCTTATGAATAAGGTAATTGTCCAACTCCACGGTCGAGACTGGTTAGGGTCAAGAGGACCACTCATGTAGCATAGCTTGTGGGTCCGTCTGGAAGGGCAGATCCGCTACTAATAAAAGTTGCCATCGGTCTTCGCCAAGACAACCCGCCCGGATCAACTCTTTAGCCGAATCTCGAAGGCCTCGCCAGGCATGAGTTTTCCTCGGATTATATAGCCGTTCACTTTGGAAGGTGGGCCAATTGAGAATGGGAGCCAATCTTGTCTTCCGCCTCTGTTCTTGACATAGAAGAATGATTTGTGCCATTTCTTGCATGACTCCAACCCGGTGACACGGGGAACACGGATTTCCTCCGAGGTGTAATAGACGCCGCCCACATTGGGTGAGCAACTTCTCGGAAGGATGCAGAGATTTGTCGGGAACGACGTTGGAGCGGATCTGGAGGAACTTCGACCAGACATGCACTGACGGCCACAGGCCGAAGTAACCCTCCGAAGCGGAGATGAAAGCAGAAATAGAAGCTATGGCGTTCGCAGGAAGGTGGTGCGGCTGAAGGCCGAAGTAATCAAGGAATTCTCTAGCGAAATCGCTGAGAGGGAGACGGCCGCGGCGAAGAGACATGAAACCACATACCGCCTCTCCGATAATCGGAGATGATTCGGCCGGTAAACGGCAGAAACCTCGGCAGAATCCGAGTTCGGATGAGCCATTCAATCTCACGGCGTGATCGAAGAGCCCGCCACGATCCACGCCGGGCCCGAGCCGCGTCATCGTCCTCAACAAGAGCACCGCTAAACGTACTAGACATGGGTGCGCCGGAGATCGCGGAGGAAAACTGACGCGGAGGAGCTTAGAGCTACAACGCCTGGCCGGAACTTAGCACGAAAACAATGGCGAAGAGGAGGAACCGCCGCTGAGCACGAACGAAGCGGATCGATCTAGGCAAGATCAGGCGGATGGTCGAAGGACTCACCGCGGAGCCACAGCCAGAGCGCCGGGCGAACGACGCGCGGAATCCTCACGCGGAGGCTCGACGGATGAGCGGCGGCGGGCGGCAAGAGAACAAGCGGAAGGGAAGAAGGAGAGCGGACGCGAGCGATACGGGAAAGATGAACCCAGGGGCGTTCCTCTTTATAGTCAAGCCACGAGCAGGGTGGGATCGTGTGGCGATTACCCGTAGATCGTGGGAACAACACGAGCGCACGGCGTAAGTGGAGCCACACCAACGGCCACGCATAAAGAAAACTTGTTACGATCCCGAGGGAGCGGACGCGAAGCGTCAAGGGCGGTGGCGCAGAGAGGGTTCACTGTAGCTTGTCAGTAAGCACTGTAGAAGGACCTAAAACTAGAAGAGCAATGATGGGGTGACACGTAGGACGTGGCGTACGATGGAAGGAACGAGGAAACCTCGGACGAGGCCATAGCTCGGAAACAAGACTTAAGAAAGTGATGCGATATAACCCGCCAAAGCTATTGATGGCCACACCAGCCGGGGACTAATGGGGGTTAACCTCGGGTAGGTCGAGACGGGAAAGACAGTCTTGTCCCGTCTGGTTTCGAAGCTACGGCCTAGGTCGGCCGAATCATGGATAAGTCGGCGATGAACGGAGGCAAGAAGCCCATATAGGTATCAAGTAGTTACCCTACCGAGTTAATGAGAAAATCGGCGGGTTATCCAAATGATCTTCATGCGTGTAAGGAACGGCCGAGTAACACAAGGTAAGGCCGAGTGATACTGAAGCTTGCGGTGAGAAGGAGAAGCCGTGGTCAAAGTATAGCTGCAGCTAGAAGGAATCGAGCAGGGCCAAGCACAAGAGACAAGGATGCACTGTCAGAGGGGCAGAAGGAGGTCATGGAGGTGACAGTCCTGGAGCCCGAGGCACGCAGGAGGGGGGCCACTAGAGCCTTGCCGTCATTAGAAGGGCGACAGGGAAAGGAGGCCGCCGAACTACTATTTTGGGACAAGCATATTCCACGAATATGCTTGCCTCGTCAGCCCTAAGGGCACCCAAGGCACCCCTTTATAAGGGGAGGTTTGGACCCTGAGGGGTGATAGAAGAAAAGGAGCACCGTTAGGCTGGGGAGATTGACATTGTCCCCCTGTAAACAGCTCAAGGAGCACTTGTAACCCATCAAGAGAGAAATAAAGTTCATCACTTTGGCAGCTTAAGTGTAAAGACAGTTGCATCTTCCCTCCCCAGATCCCACTAGCATCCATTGGCCCCATACCTTAGCCTACCCATGGCATCTGCCGTGCCACCACCACGACAACTAGGTATGCTGAGATCACGCACCCGCGGGGTATAACCATGTCATCCACAGTTAAGATGTAATATCAAGAAACAAAGGTCATAATACAACTTTATAACCAGGAATAAAATAATTCATTACATCTTACATAGCTCATTTGGCTATCACATTACATTGCAGCAGAATATAACAATAGCATGGGGTCCTTCATCTTCAAAGTGCCACAGGCAGTCATGTTGGTTGTAGACTTGTAATCCTAATCAATAAACTTTACTAACATCAAACAAACATGCAACATAATAAGTTGCAGCCACAAGGGTCAATACATTTGAATGGTATTGGCAAGTTTCACTATTATGTAGAAGTAAGTGGATCCTATCATTACATGCATATATGGCTAAGTAGGGTTTAGGCTCTTTTGCAGAAAGCAATATAGTTTTATCCTATCTTTTCAAAATAGTTTTGATCTTTCGTCAAATCTTTCTGAACTCCTTGGAAAACTCCAAGTGCTTCTAATCCCTTGTTGTCACCATCAAGTTTTACTTTGATAAATTGGAATGTCGAGATCTTCCATAGCTTCAGGCCTTAGTTGCTCAGAGTTGTCCATAACCGGGGACACGGTTAGTACTTAGAATTTTGATCTTCTGTAGAAGTTGTACACTCTACCCACATGACACAATCTCATCTTGATGCCACCAGTGGCCGCTGGATAAGTACTCACCAAGATGGAGTATTGGCAGATTGAGAATGTGACAAAGTATTTCCATAGAAGTCCTCCCAATACACAATTCTAGCTTGTCATCCAGGCACCAATGTAGGGTTACAAGTTCCCTTACACAATTCCAGTTAACTGAAGATGCAATGCATGGGTCTTCCACTATGTAGTTGACTAAGCCAGAGCCCATTTAGCATGTGGCTGTACACGGAAGCCACTGTACGAGAAACATGTTCAACCTCTAAGTCCCTAGGTGGTTTTCTTCTAGTGCACATACAAAAAGAGATAGCCATATAAACATGGTTCCTTTTGTTGCCACCTTGTCCAACCTTGAGTATTCTTGTCCACCCAGGTGGTTCATTGAGTACTTGTTTTATTATATAAAACATATATCTTTTCAACTCTTCATATAATCATAACATGTATCTCATCCCAAATATATAGCTGGGCTAAGCATACTACAACTACAATGTTTCCACTAAGGAATATACAAGGGTATCCTATTAGGATTTAGCATAGAATAAAATATAGTAGTCCTTATCATGCATGTTTCAAAAATCCACTAAGTGTAATGAAAATAGTAGGACATGGATGATAGTGTCACTTGCATTTTTAGTAGAGAATGTTGGATCACTTATTGATCTTGCAAATATCACACTCTTCTAATTCCACTACAATACAATCAAGCAAACACAAATTCAACTAGCATTCCAACAAATTTATCACACATAAAATAATAGAAACAAGGTCATGCATGCAAGCATGCAAAAGATAGTTTTATTTGCAAAAGTGGCTTCTACTAGGCTCTAAACATTATAAAGTTCAAAGTGGTCATTTACTAAAGTGGTAAAACCATTTGCAAAAGGGTTTATCTATAAACCATTTCTAAATCAAATGAATATTTAATGTGGTTGAAAATGCTTTTAGCAAAGCAATATTCTTAAAAAGGGTTCACCAAATATATTTTAATTCTTAAAACTTGGTGCTTAGGGTCAGAAGGTTTGAATCAAATCATTTCCCAAAGGTTTTACTCAAAAATCATTTCTAAACCAAAAACAATATTTTTATTTGACTAGAAATGTGCTAATTCAATTATTTATTCCTTAATTACACAAAATACATTTTTAAATCCATAATTTGGTTCCTATGGTCAGTAGGTTCACAACAAACCATTTTGCAAAGATTTCATCTCAAAAACATATTTAGAACAATTTTTATATTCAAAATAAGCCTACACAAATTTCTGTAATTTCAACCAATTTTCCAGAAGCAAATCATTAAAAAAAGTGCATGGTTGCAAAGTACTTGTTCTACTGATTCGATTGATATAAAATTTGCAAAATTTGGACGTGTATAACTAAAGTTATGAATTTTACAAGTTTGCAATTCAAATAGATTCTATTTCCTGTTTTTAAACTAAACCTTGTCCACGTGGTTGTTTCATATTGGTCGATACCGTTTCGTTTGGATCTAGCTGTTCTGACCGCAGGATCTCACTTAATCGCACGGCACAGATCACACATACCCCTTCGGTTAAGTCAATCTATCGCGTCCACTGGGTCACGATCTAACGGCTCAAATGGGTTTGACCATTGCCTGGCGGCGCTAGCGGCGGCTGGCGGCAGCGCACGCTCGGGCGGCGAGCTTGCCGACGATGCAGGAAGCGGGCGAGAGGGGGGAATGGCTCACCGTGCTCGCAGAGGGTTGGCGAAGCTCGAGGTGGTGTTGGCTTGGCGAGGGGCGCTCGGAGCTGCTGGCAATTCGCCGAGTGTGCGGCGTCGGTGATTCTGTTTGGCGTCGGGATGGAGCTGCAGGTCGCGCCGGCAGCGGAGCATCTGATTAGGCAGCGTCTTGATCTGGGATGATGGGAGCTTCAATAGGAGGTGCTTGGGCGAACGGAGGGTACCTGGGGAGTTCGTCGGAGTTCCTTGCAGACGGTGGCGTTGCTGGTGTGGTCGTTGCCGACAGTTTGGGGTGCACGCGAGCGAGTGGAGCACACGGGCAGGTGCGCCTGGTGCTGGCGAGCAAGGTAGCATGCTCTGTGAGGAGAGGGGCGGCTGTGGTTCGCCTGAATTTGGCCGGGAACGCCGTCGGAGACAGAGGTGGTCGAGCTCAAAATCGGAGCAGCCTAGGGGCAGTGGGGAGGCAATGTTTGGGGGGAAAGAGAGAGGAGTTGTGGGCGATTAAATGGGCATGGTTACGGCGAAGAATAACAGCGGCGTTGATGCGAATTTAGTCGGGGCTTGAATGACAGAGAACGGCAGGAGAAAAGGGGGAAGCAGTCGCGGCGGGTGAGAACGATGAACAGGCGAGTGGGGCCGTGCTGATAGTGAGAGAGAGGGGTGCGGGGTCCACTGCTCAGTGTCTGGGTGGGTGCGTTCGCGCGTAAGAAAACGATTCACTGCGGGGTTTTAGTTGGGCTGCGGGTTGGGCTTGCTGGGCCTGTTAGCTGGGCTGGGTTTGATCCTTTTTTATATACAGAAAGTTTTTCCTTTTTCTGTTTGAATATTCTGATTTTATTTTCAAACAAACAATTCAAACACCAATTCAAATCAATCCACCACCAAACTTTGTATTGATTTTAGTTCTGTTTACAACATAATACAAAGTCAAAAATAAAATATTTTTTTATTCTTTTTAGGATCCATTAATAATTAAATAAATAGACCTTAGTCATTAATTCAAATAGGATTTAATTTATTTAAAAACTCTATTTGAAATCTAAAATAATACCAAAATCATTTCATTAGGTTTTATTTGAATAAATAAAACACTTGGAAAACTTATTTGAAATAAATAATACCAAAAGCCTTTACTTTAATAAAATTGGACATTAATAAATCCACATTTTTATTCAAATAAACCTTTACTCTTTTTATCAAATAGAAATATTTCAAAAGTTTGGCCAAGATTTAATTTGGCTCTATAAAATAATCCTTATTTATAATTCTACCTTTGCTTTTGAAAATCAAATTTTTTTATTAAAAGATCTAAAAATAGTGATTCCAACTATTTTAACTTTATTATTTATTTATCTTTTTAAATCCCTTTAGGATTTTATTTGATCAAAATAGGTTTTGATATTTCCAATTGGAATCAAAAGTTTCTTCTCATCCTAAATTTCAACACAATTTTATTTTATTTATTTATTTTTCACATTTCAAAATTTGGAAAATTTTGGGATGTGACACAGACCCCCCCCCAGGCGCGGGTCGGCCCTAGGCCGCGCCTGGCTAGGGTTTGGCCGCCCTGGCGGCCGCCTCGGTCTCCCCCTTCGCCTATAAGAATCCCCCGATGCCTAAACTCTCAGGACCCGATCAAAAATCCACGAAACCGTCTATAGCCGCCGCCACCATCGTTCCTAGATCGGGGGGATATGAAGCTCTTCCCAGCACCCTGGCGGAGGGGAGATCATCCCGGAGGCCTTCTCTCCGGTATGATTCGTGAGTAGTTCCACCTTGGACTATGGGTCCATGTAGTAGCTAGATGGTTGTATCTCCTCCTTTGTGCTTTCATGTATAGATCTTTGTGAGCTCCGTTCATGATCAAGATCTAATCTATTTATAATCATGCATGTTGTGTTTTCAGGGATCCAAGGGATATTGAGATTATTATGTTGGTTTTACTAATGGTTCTATCTTTATGAATCTATCATATCTGTGTTGTTTGTGATCTTGCATTCTCTCCGTTGCTAGTGGTTATCTTGGCCAAATAGTTGCGAGTGACTCCAAGAGGGAGTAGTGGGTTCATGCCTCTAGTTTCCAAGGGAAGTGACAATAATCTCTTCGGTTGTAGATGTGTTGTTCCTACTAGGGAGAAAACAATAGTCTCTTGTTCATGGAACATGTGGACTGTTTACCTTACACACTTTGCTTAAAGCAGTTGTCTGTTGCTTGCAACTTAATACTGGAGGGGGTTCGAATGATAACCTGAAGGTGGACTTCTAGTGATAGATGCAGTTGCATTACAGTATATGTATATTGTTGTATTGCCCAATCAACCTCATAGGATCTTTTTGGCTAGTAATTGCATTGTTATGCCTTGCTCAGTTACTGTCAATTGCCCCGCTATAATTTGTTTACCCTTCATGCCATGTTGTTTATCTAAGGAGGGCACCTCTAGTGAACTATGGACCCTGGTCCAATCTTTACCATTGATACATCTTCCACTTTTACTTGTTTACTTGCTGCAAACCATTACCTTCCACACCATACGTTTAATCCTTTGTTATAGCAAACCGGTGAGCTTGACAACCTCACTGATTCGTTGGGGCAAAGTCTTGAGTTTGCGTTATGCAGGTCTCCACGTTGCTTCCAACACCTGTGTGACGTTTCCTTCCTCCTTCTGGTTTGATAACCTCGGTTTCTACTGAGGGAAACTTGTTGTTGTGCTCTTCATACCTTTCTCTTGGGGTTACCAACGAAGTGCTCCACGTCAACACTGGGTGCACGCAACAAGTAATTTCTGGCGCCGTTGCCGGGGAGGCTAAGGATGTCTTCACTAGGGGAGTCCTTCACTTCCTTTCTCTTTACCTTGTTTTTAGTTTTCTTTGTTTATTTTGCTTGGTTTTGTTTGCCTCTTTTCAAAAAACCCAAAAAATTAGTCTAGTTTGGTTTGCTTTCTTTATCCAAAAACACAAAAAAAAATAGTTCCTGCTCTAGCTGCTACTGCATTTTTTTGGTTTGCCCACCTTTGCCAAAATGAACTCTGCTGAGAACACCAAGTTTTGTGACTTCACTAGCACCAACAACAATGATTTCCTAAGAACACCTATTGCTCCACCTGCTCCTGATGCTATATTTTATGAAATTAAGCCTGCTTTGTTGAATCTTGTGATGAGAGAGCAATTTTCTGGTGCTGGTTCTGATGATCCTGCTGCCCATCTTAATAGCTTTGTTGAACTCTGTGAAATGCAAAAGTATAAGGATGTAGATGGAAATATTATTAAGCTCAGCCTTTTTCCTTTCTCCTTGAGGGGAAAATCTAAAGAATGGTTGTTATCTTTGCCTAAAAATAGTATTGATTCTTGGACTAAGTGCAAAGATGCTTTTATTGGAAAGTAATATCCTCCTGCTAAGATTATTGCTATGAGAAGTGACATTATGTAATTTAAACAGCTTGATAGTGAACATGTTGCTCCTGCTTGGGAAAGAACGAAATCTTTGGTTAAAAATTTCCCTACTCATGGACTCACTGCTTGGATGATTATCCAAACTTTTTATGCAGGTTTGAACTTCTCCTCAAGAAACCTGTTGGATTCTGCTGTTGGATGTACTTTTATGGGCCTCACCTTGGGTGCTGCAACAAGGCTCCTTGATAATATGATGGTTAACTACTCTGAATGACATGTTGAGAGAGCTCCACATGCTAAGAAGGTAAATTATGTTGAGGAAACTTCCTCTTTCAGTGAAAAGATTGATGTTATTATGGCTATGCTGGTTAATGGGAAAGCTCCTCTAGATCCTAATATTGTTCCCTTAGCCTCTTTGGTTGCTCAAGAAGAGAAAGTTGATGTGAACTTCATTAGAAACAATAATTTTAACAACAATGCCTATAGGAATAATTTTGGTAGCAACAACAATTATAGGCCTTATCCTCATAATAATGGAAACTCCTATGGAAGCTCTTACAATAATGCTAGAAGTGCCCCCTATGAACTTGAAGTAATGCTCAAGGACTTTATTAGTAAACAAACCACTTTCAATAAGACTATAGAGGAAAATCTTTTAACTGTTGAGAAAAATATATCCTCTTTGTCTGAAGCTCAGTCTTCCTTGATTAATAAAATGGCTGCTAAACCTGAAACTATGGAAAACACGTTTGCTACTGCTCATGCCATACAAGTTACTATTGATGAAAATGTTAGGCTGTTAGCTCAACTTCATGCTAAGTGGGAAAGGGAAGCTGAAATTGATAGAAACAATAGTGTGTGCACTATCACCACTAAACCACAAGTAGCCTCTATTCCTCCTACTACTATGCCTACCAATAGTGATGCTAAGTTTTATTTTGATATTGATGGTTGCAATATTTCTGAAGTGATTATGTTCCTGCAAAATCTTGCTAGAAGTCCTGATGCTAGTGATATGCATGTTGCCTTTACCAAACACATTACAGATGCTCTTGTTAAGATTAAGGAAGAGAAGATAAAACACAAATCTTCTATTCCTAGGAAATTAGAATATAGTTGGGAACCCATTATTAATATGCAAGTGAATGACTTTGATCTCAAAGCTTCATGTGATCTTGGTTCTAGTTTCTCTATTATGCCTAGGAAGATTTATGAGATGCTTGATTTGCCACCATTAGAAGATTGTTATTTGAATGTCCCACTCAATGATAATGCTAAGAAGAAACTCATGGGGAGTATTAATGATGATCTCATTATGGTTAATAATGCTTATGTCCTTGTGGATTTCTATGTTTTGGATGTTGAATACAATGCTTCTTGTCCTATTACTTTGGGAAGACCTTTTCTTAGAACAGTTGGTGCCATCATTGATATGAAAGAAGGCACCATCAAATATCAATTTCCATTCAAGAAAGGTATTGAACACTTCCCTATGAGGAGAGATAAGTTGCTTTTTGCTCCTCCTTTGAAAGCAAGATTTGATGTAAATGCTTCCTCATTTAAAAATACTTGATTCTTCTTGCTTCTTGTGCCTAACTTAAAGGCGTTAAATAAAAGTACTTGTTGGGAGAGAACCCAAGAGTTTCTTTGAGTCTTGGAAGTTATTACTTCAGTAATCACCTCTCCTTACCTTTTTCTTTGCTTTTTGTGCCAAGAATGACATCTAATGAGAGGGAAGTAAGATTTGGGGAGTTGCTGTCCCGAAACATATTTCTGTCCTCCACCAAAACAATTCATGAGGAGGATCTGTAACTCGGATTGAGATGCAAATTTACAAATAAATACCCCAGTATGTTAGCTAACTTTTTTTAGTTCAACACTTTTTGATTTGAGCAACAGAAGATGTTCTAAAAAATGCGTTTCTACCTGCTGGTTTGTTTTGACAGATTTCTGCCATTATTTGCATTTGCTTCTTATGGATTACTTTTTGAGATCTCTTCAGGTAAATCGAGTTTCTTTGAAGGAGTTACTTCAGTATCTTGTGTTTTTTGTGAAAAAACCTGTTGTTCCAAAGCTTTGCCAGTGGTCTAATATCTTTTGAATACACTAATATTGCTAATGAAGATTGTGTGATGTTTTGTATGAAGGAAAAATTTCAGGTGTAGAGAGAGAATGATGTAATGAGATGAAGAATGTACAAAAGCTCAAGCTTGGGGATGCCACACCCCAATAAATATCCAAGAGTTACAAGCGTAAAAGCTTGGAAAAGCTCGGGTCTGTCTAGACACTTCACTTTTATTGTTTCACGCACAGTTGTCTTGGAAAAGCTTGGAGCGTCTTAGTTTTCATTTGCTTTGCTTAGGTTTTTTAGTTTCCTTGAATAAAGTAAGTTTGGACCCCCATTCTCACTATGTTGTTTTGCAAATAAGTTTGCTTGGTGTTGGAAAGGAGTAGTAAGTTCTTGCTTGAAGTGCAAGAGGAGCTTGCATTGACTGTACAATTGTCTTGGAAAATCTTGGAGCGTCTTAGTTTTCATTTGCTTTGCTTAGGTTTTTTAGTTTGCTTGAATAAAGTAAGTTTGGACCCCCATTCTCACTATGTTGTTTTTCAAATAAGTTTGCTTGATGTTGGAAAGGAGTAGTAAGTTCTTGCTTGAAGTGCAAGAGGATCTTGCATTGACTGTGACTTAGACTTTAGCATGACATGCTAGGTGTTGTTTTAGCATTATGCTTAGTGATTATTGTTGTAGCATGTCTTGTTCCAAACAATATGGATTGCTTAGTGTGCCTTGAAGAAATTATGTGTTGTTTTAGCATGCAAAAGCATAGTATTGTGGTATTCTCCTTTGATGCTTTGCTTGGGTTGACTTGGCACATGCTTACGCCATGTTATGACTATGACAAGTCACTATTAGCCTCTATGATCATTTAGTCTATGATCATTTAGTCCTTGACTTGTAGTACCACTCTTTGCTTTGATTAGTTTGCTTTGTTGCATTGCATGATTATGGCCATTATGCTCTCTTGTTTGGTTGCTCCCAGTCTTTTGCTAGCCTCCACTTGTATGAGTAAGTTCTACTTATGCTTCTAACTCCCAAGAAACCAAGTTATTCCAAAGTGTCCACTATAAATTCCTGTGCATGGTGTGTTACACCATTTCAAGTATATTCTTGTTTTCAACTATCTTCCAATTAAAAACTATTTTGTTATGTGAAAACTTAGTGCTTAAAGCCCTCACGAACTTGATGGCACACTTTATATTCTTTGCCCCTAATAAACTTGAACCATTGTGACAACTTTGTTGTATATGCTTGCACTTATAAGTTGGAATTAGCAAAACTGTGTTGTCACAGGGAATGTTTTCAATATTCAACTTGTACTTTTGTACTTCGTTGATATCGTGCTCTTTTGTCTATGGATGTTACCGGTGTGAAATGAAGTGGGAACTTGTAAGTCCATGGAGTTTGTATTCTGTGTTAGAGAAACGTCTAGGCCGCTAGCCTAAGCCATGCCTAATCATGGTGGAAACTTGCAGCATCACCATAGTGAGCTATCTATGAAGCATCCTCAATAAAAAAAGCTATGCATATGGTAAATAAAAATATTGCTGAGATGCTTATTGTCTGCTTGCCTTGTCATTTTGGTTATGGGAAAGCTCCTGTACCATGTGCAAGGGGTACCCCGTTGGCGGTTCTCAATGATATGCAAATACTTACAGTGACAAGAACTTGCCTGGGCCCTAAGTTGAGTATCCATGAGGTGTAGCCCTCATATTTGTCACATCCCAAAATTTTCCAAATTTTTGAATGTGAAAAATAAATAAACAAAATAATCAATTGTTGAAATTTAGGGTGAGTAGAAACTTTTTGATTCCAATTGGAAACATCAAAACCTTACTTAAAACGATTTTGAATGAGAAAGTTACAAACAAGTTTTCAAGAAATTCAAATGCATGCCATGCATCATCATCATTAAGAACTTGCATTTTAAACTTCTGAAAAATTGGTTTGAACCTTTTTGAATCTCTAAATCAAAAGATATGTTGCAACCACGTAGTCAAATAAAAATAAATATTTTGTTTGGATTTGTTAAAACTAATTCCAAAATGTTTTTAAATTCATTTCAATGAAGGTATTATTTTTCCTTAATAATTGGATCCGCTTCTAAATTGCCAATTTGCTTTTTATTTGGTTCTTTATAAAAACCAACGTGGGTTGACTCTTGGTTCAAACACATGCACATGCATGCATGGCTCTATGAGCATGTACATGGCTTTGCTTGCTCTCTACATACCGTATGTTTTTTTACTTTCTATTTCTTTTTCCTATAAACCACCCGATCGATTTGTCTTTGCTACATGGTCATGCCGCCAAAGTCAAGAAGCGACACACCAGCTGTATCAAGTAAAGCTTCTGCGACCTACACTTAGACCAGCCAAAGCGTCGTATTTTTGCCGCACGCACATGCAGTCAGCCGAAACGCCTTGAATGGAATTATTGCCACCATTACCCCGCGCGCGATTAATTCTTCACTTTAATCTTCTTAATTAGAGCCACACTATTTTTCTTTATGTCTCACATGCATGCACGCGCAAACAGCCGGACAATAGTAAGCTGAAACGCCCGCGCTATCAAAACCATAAATAGACCATAAAATACTGCCATTAAACATTTTCCTATCAATGCTAACGTAACGACCGTGCATGCACACCATGTTTTCTTTCATGTTTGTTTCTCATGTACATATCTAGTACATCGAGTCTTCCTCTTTTTCTATTTTTTTCCGATGTACTAGTCCAATCTTGCCCAGTCCAACTAAAGACACAACCCAGCCAAACGAGCGCTCGCCTGACTCTCATGTATACAGGCCAATCGTTCGGCTGTTCTTCCTCTTCATGCACACACGCGCAAGGCAGCTGAAACGCACGCACCAAAAGATATACATTGCCCAAGTCTCGTTTGTACCCTGCCTATTCATCTTGTATCTGTATAAATACATCACATGTTCCGCTTCTATCTGGTGTTGACCCTCATTTTGTTTCTCTCCACACGACTCCCCATCTCCTTCTGAAACTCTACAACCACCACAGTTTATGACCATGGCCAGCATCGCCAAATCCGACGAACTGAGCCTCTGCTGCTCAAATCCTTGCGCCACTAGATTCTCCTTGACACTAGGATCTCATTCAGATGATCTATTCTTCGATCTATGAACCACAATTCATCAATTTCGCCATCTACTGCAGCTTGATCTGGAAGTTCATCGGAAAAATTCGTCACACACGGTGAGAATCTAAGCAATTCATTTGAACTATAGTCTAATCTCATATATGCCTACCTTCTAGACATGGTTCACGGCTGTCGGTTTCTAGTTGACAGCGGTGCCGGTGAACCGAATGCCACGCGACGACATCAGTCTTGTAGTATTCCTTGCAAATATCGGATCGACTGGATCCCAACGTATAGATCGTTTGAAATAACTCTAGAAACCCACATGTGTAGTTAGATATGAGTATAATCACGGTTGATAAATCTATTTTGAAACTGATTTGTATCTGTATATTATAGCTATCCATGAACAAATAGTCATTTCCTTATGCATTACGTACTTGTTTGCATGTTGTACTGCTTCGAGCTATGTAGGTAGTATGCCTGCCTATTTAAATTCTTTGTATCACTTTGAATTGAATTCTATTTGTTGTTTTGCTTATTTCAGTCGTGTAGTAGCTTTTAACTTGATTCCTTATGGTTTACTTAGTAGAATTAGATGACATATTCTCTAGACTGTTTGGCATCCGTTTAGACATGCTTAGATATGAATATATTTGCTAGACCTAATCAAGTTCTTCCATACATGTTTTCTTTTCTATTAATTATTATATTCACCATCGGTAGACAGGGTCAGGTTATGTTGTTGACAGTTTGTTAGTAAACTTTGACTAGTATTATTTTCTCATCTTGCTAGTAAAATAAAAAATGATTTAAAAAGGGCTATTTTCACTAACTTGTTTTTAAATGATTTTTCATTTTTATAAATGACCAGTAGGTGTTTTAAAATGTTTATAGCCTTAGTAGAAACCACTTTTTCAACAAAACAACCTTTTGCATGCTTGCATGCATTTTCTTGTTTTTATTATTTTATGTGTTGAATTGTTTGAATGGTAGTTTGAATATGTGCTTGCTTGATTGAATTGTAGTGAACCTTGAAGAGTGTGACAATTGCAAGATCAAGAAGTGTATCTATATTCTCTACTAAAAAGGCAAGTGACACTATCATCCAAGTCCTAATATTTTCATTACCCTTAGTGGATTTTTGAAACATGCATGATAAGCTTTACTATATTTTATGCTATGCTAAATCCTAATAGGATACCCCTATATATTCCTTAGTGGAAACATTGTAGTTGTAGTATGCTTAGCCCTGCTATATATTGGGATGGGATACATGTTATGATTATAAGAAGTATTGAAAAGACTTATGTTTTATATAATAAAACAAGTACTCAATGAACCACCTGGGTGGACAAGGATACTCAAGGATGGACAGGGTGGCAACAAAAGGAACCATGTTTATATGGCTATCTCTTTTTGTTGTGCACTAGAAGAAAACCACCCAGGGACTTAGAGATTGAACATGTTTCTCGTACAGTGGCTTCCGTGTACAGCCACATGCTAAATGGGCTCTGGCTTAGTCAATTACATAGTGGAAGTCCCATGCATTGGCATCTTCAGGTTAACTAGATTTGTGTAAGGGAGTAACCCTACATTTGTGCCTGGTAGACAAGCTAGCATTTTGTATTGGGAGGACTCCTATGGAAAGACTTTGTCACATTCTCGATCTGCCGGTACTCCATTTTGGTGAGTACTTATCCAGTGGCCACTGGTGGCGTCAAGACGAGATTGTGTCATGTGGGTAAAGTGTACAACTTCTGCAGAAGATCAAATTCTAAGTACTTAGCCGTGTCCCCGGTTATGGACAATACTGAGCAACTAAGGCCTGAAGCTATGGAAGATCTCGACATTCTAATTTCTAAAAGAAAACTAATAAAACTTGATGCACTTGGAGTTACCAAGGAGCTCAAGAGATTTTAATAAAACTTGATGCACTTGGAGTTACCAAGGAGCTCAAGAGATTTTTGACAAGGACTTGAACACTTGTGTTTCTACCAAGGAGTTCAAGGAACTTGGAAAAGAAGATTTGACAAAGGACCAAAACCATTTTGAAAAGTTAGGATAAACTTTGCTTTATGCAAATGAGCCTAAACTCTACTTAGCCAAATATGCATGTAATGATAGGATCCACTTATATTCCACACAATAGTGAAACTTGCCAATACAATTCAAATGTATTGACCCTTGTGGCTGTAACTTGTAATGTTGCAGGTTTGATTGATTTTAGTGAAGATTGATTGAATAGGATTACAAAGTCTACAACCAACATGTTTGCCTGTGGCACTTTGAAGATGAAGGACCCCATGACTATAGTTATTCCGCTGCAATGTAATGTAATAGTCAAATGAGCTATGTAAGATGTAATAAAATTATGTTATTCCTGGTTATAAAGTTATATTATGACCTTTGTTTCTTGATATTACATCTTAACTGTGGATGCTAGCTATTGATCTAGGGACTAGCATTGTAAACACAGGGGACTCTACCTTATTTAAAGGTTGGGACCCTCTACAATATTCAAGGGACTTGAGATTGCCAACTTATAATTCGTCAAGCATATACTCCAACTTTGCCACTTTAACCTTAACCACTTCAAGATGCTTATGATAGGGGCAATGAGGGCTGAAAGCTAATAAGTACCATAATTTTTGGAAGCTCTTTTAGAAACTTGTAATCCCTGCTTCCTTTACAAAAAGGCCTTTCTTCCACCACTATTTGAGTCTCCACCTTCTACCTTTAGGCACCATTAAGAGAGCATAGTTGCCATTCTATGTGCAGTGTTCCAAATCTTATTAATTGATGCATATTGTGATATTACTCGTTCTTGAACTACTTGTTTCTAGTCACCCTTGTGAACTTTGAAGGTGTCCTATGCATCTATATTGCTACTCTATGAGGGACAAGCTGATTGCCACTATGCTATGTTTTCTGTATGTGAAACAAACAAACGTTTTTCAGTTCATGTTATTCATGATCTTTGTTTGTACAATTTCATGTTGCATGCATAGTTACTATGTCCTACTGTTAGAACTCCAATCTTTCATGCACGTGTTTAGAGTTCTTTGATCCCAGCTTTCAATGTTTGCAAATGGTTGGATCTTTATTGTGAGGGTGCATGTCACCTCAAAAATTATTTTGTTTATCACTTACCTACTCGAGGACGAGCAGGAGTTAAGCTTAGGGATGCTGATACGTTGGAAACGTATCTATATTTTTTGATGCTCCATGCTTGTTTAGTATCTACTTTGCTTTACTTGTCTACAATTTGAGGTGCTTTTTACATGTTTTCTGGTACTAACCTATTAACAAGTTGCAACAGTGCCAGATGCATGTTTTCTGATGTTTTTGGTTTTAGAAAAGTTAGTAAAGAAATATTCTCGGAATTGGATGGGACGAAGGACAAAGTCAATAACTTTCCATGGGGAACAAGAAGTCCAGAGGAGAGCCTGAGGGGCCGGCCAAAGGGGCCAGACCCCCCACCCCCCAGGCGCGGGTGGGCCCTAGGCAGCTATTAGGGTTTGGCCGTCGGCCGCCCCTCTCCTTCTATAAGAAGCCCCCAATGCGTAAACTCTCAGGACCCGATCAGAAATCCACGAAACCTTTTGTAGCCGCCGCCACCATCGTCCCTAGATCGGGGGGATGTGAAGCTCTTCACGACACCCTGGCGGAGGGGAGATCATCCCAGAGGCCTTCTCTTCGGTATGATTTGTGAGTAGTTCCACCTTGGACTATGGGTCCATGTAGTAGCTAGATGGTTGTATCTCCTCCTTTGTGCTTTCATGTATAGATCTTGTGAGCTCCGTTCATGATCAAGATCTAATCTATTTGTAATCATGCATGTTGTGTTTGCGCGGATCCGATGGATATTGAGATTATTATGTTGGTTTGATTAATGGTTCTATCTTTATGATTCTATCATGTCTGTGTTGTTTGTGATCTTGCATGCTCTCCGTTGCTAGTGGTTATCTTGTCCAAGTAGTTGCTAGTGACTCCAAGAGGGAGGATTTATGCTCGATAGTGGGTTCATGCCTCTATTTTCCAAGGGAAATGACAATAATATCTTCGATTGTAGATGTGCTATTGCTACTAGGGATAAAACAACGGCCTCTTGTTCATGGAACATGTGGACTGTTTACCTTACACACTTTGCTTAAAGGGGTTGTCTGTTGCTTGCAACTTAATACTGGAGGGGGTTCGGATGATAACCTGAAGGTGGACTTCTAGTGATAGATGCAGTTGGATTACGGTCTATATATATTGTTGTATTACCCAATCAACCTCATAGGATCTTTCTGGCTAGTAATTGCATTGTTATGCCTTTCTCAGTTCCTGTCAATTGCCCTGCTGTAATTTGTTTACCCTTCATGCCATGTTGTTTATCTAAGGAGAGCACCTCTAGTGAACTATGGACCCTGGTCCAATATTTACCATTGATACATCTTCCACTGTTACTTGTTTACTTGCTGCAAACCATTACCTTCCACACCATACGTTTAATCGTTTGTTACAGAAAACCAGTGAGCTTGACAACCTCACTGATTCATTGGGGCAAAGTCTTGAGTTTGTGTTGTGCAGGTCTCCACGTTGCTTCCAACACCTGTGTGACGTTTCCTTCCTCCTTCTGGTTCGATAACTTCGGTTTCTACTGAGGGAAAACTTGTTGTTGTGCTCTTCATACCTTTCTCTTGGGGTTACCAACGAAGTGCTCCACGTCGACACTGGGTGCACGCTATAAGACGTTCAATAGGAGTGTCAAAATTTATCACCTTGCTAGGAAGTAAATTAATGAGAAAAGTAGATGTGGGGAACACTTCATCCTAAAATTTAAGAGGCATAGATTCATTTGCAAGTAAGGCAAGTTTAACTTCAACTATATGGTGCTGTTTATACTCAACTGAGCCATTTTGTTGATGAGCATGCGGGCAAGAGTTTATGAAAAACTGTTGAGTTTTTCATACTCAACACCCCAATCAGATTGTATAGTAATAATTTTTCTATCAAACTTGCATTCAATAAGTGCTTGGAAATTGAGCACAACTTGGTAAACATCAGATATTTTCTTAAGCAAATAAATCCAAGTGAATTTATTAAAATCATCTATGTAGGGCAAGACCCTATACATCAGAAAATATTTGTTCCCGGGACAGTTGAGACACTAGTAGAAACAGGACACGACAACTAATGAATTTTAGCTAATTGGTAACTATCAAATGTAAGAAGTTATTTCATGAGAATATGAGATATTTTTTCTAAATACTTGTTGAACCAAAAAATAGGAAGGATGTCCTAAATAATGATGCCATGTGGATGAATATGGCTTTACTGTGACAAAAGCTTGCTTGGGAGACCCGGTATAGATGGGTACTAATGGGTAGAGACCACCATGACAGGGACCTTTAAACAGATTTGTCATTGTGGCCCGATCCTCGATAAAAAATAAATAGGAGTAAAACTCAAGAAATACATTATTATCAAGTATGAGTTTATGAACGGACAAAATATTCATGGAAGCACTAGGAACCTGCAAGCTATTTTTGAATTTTAGAGACTAGTGAGGAATATGCAATGTTGAATGACCAATATGACTTGTTTTCATACCATTATCGTTTGACGTGTAGACATGGTCGCGTATGTTGTAGTTGTCACCTATTGTGAGATTGTTCAACTCGCTGGTGAGGTGGTGTGTGACTCTCGTGTCTGTGTACCAGTTTATGTCGACACCATATGAAGCGGAATGAGAATCCTTGTGATCACGGTCACCACCATCATTAGAATCATGGTAGCGCCACCAACAATCACTTGTAGGGTGGTCGTGAATTTTGCATATTTGGCACATGATACCCACATAGGGTGTAGGGGCCCAGCCACGGTGGCCATCACATTGGCATCCTTGTTTACCACCATCATGGAGTCCTCCTTCATCACGGGGACCACCTATCCTATCACGGCTTCTACCTCCATCATCACGGTTATCACGATGTTCACCATGTCCAGCATCACGATCGCCATGACCAGCATCTCGGCGTGGTTGTCGTAGCATCCACCACGGTCAAGGGAGTGGCGAAGGGCACCATCAGCAGATTGACCGCGAGCCCTGCCATTAGTTTGACCATGAGGACGATCATCGTGTCCACAGCACGCCGCGTTAGCAGAAGAGATGAATTTATCGCCTTCCTAACCCGTTTAGGCTAGCATCTTCAGCTGCATGTCATGAGAATTGAGCTGACCAAAAAGGTCAGAGATGGTTGTACCTGGATTTCCATTTGCTGCAGCGACGATGGAGTTGTACGAGCCGTCAAGATCATTCAAGATGTATCCAACAATCTCATCATAATCAATGGTTTTTCTAGCAGCAGCGAGCTCCGATCGGAACCACTTCATCTTAGTGAAGAAATGCGTTGTGGTCATGCTAAGTTTCTTGCTGTTGTTGAGGGTGGTCCAAAGATATTGCACTTGAGAACGAGATCCGGAGGCAAACATCTCGGATATGATAGCCTCGATTTCAACATCTGTGCTCAATCCAAGGACATGGGTGAGCACATCTGGGGAGATAGAGAGAGTTAACGTGGTAGCTACCACATGATATATCCCGTTCGACCCTGGTGGTATATGGTAACATCCCAGGATTAGCAGCTAAGAATAGACAAGACACATGTGTGTGCATTGCATTCATGCATCAGAAAACCCGGAAAATTTTCACACAAAAACTAAATAAGCTATAGAGGGATAGAGATCTCTCTTGTTCTGATGGAAACACCAGGACAGGTGCGACGGATTTCTACATGACCTCTACTGTACTTTTGTGTTTGAGGGGAAGACAATTCAAATTCGAATATTTAATTAATGAATATGAATACAAAAAGAGTTTGAAATAGATTAATAAATGTAAATTAAATTGTAATAAGAGATACTAGGTGAACTCTTATTTATGAAAAGATACAATAATTGCAAGTCTTAATTAATAAACAAAATTGAATGAAATTAATTATAATAATAAATAGGAATGGAATTCTTATTTATAAGTAAGATATAAATATTTAATTAGTTCCAAGAATAATGGAACAATTTATTATAGAATACAATGTTTCATTGTTATTACAATAAAAGAATAAAAGTAAATTATTATAAAACAAATAAATATAAAAATGAATTACATAAATAAATAACTAAAAGGATTCTTTATTACAAGCATATATAAATATTACATTGTCTTTGCAAATGCATTATAAAAGAAAAATAAAACTAGTACACTATATTGAATAAAATAAAAAATACAATATTTCTTTACAAAAGAAGAATGAATAGATAAAAAAAGAATTCCTTTATTACAATTATACAATGCTTATTACTTCACAAAAGAAAAAGTGAATTACAATAGAATAAAGTAAAATTTAAAACTAAAGTCATCTTCATTTTCTTCATCTTCTAAATCCACTCTTTATATTCCTGATTCTTGATCCCTACAAAACAACACAAAAGATAACAAAAACCAATAAAGAATAAAATAAGGGTTAGTATATTATTTTTACTCTCAGATTTGGCATATAAATGATATGCTTTCACTCATTATTGAGTATTATTCAAAAAAGGGGCCAATGTAAAAATCTGTTCTTATCCAGAATGTTAGCCTCAGAACTGATGCATCATAGGCAGGGGAAAATTTCACCAAGTAAGGAGAGAGGCAAGTTTCACCAGAGTAGTGGCAGTAAAATAAGTTGAATCAAGATATTTTGTCTTGCACTGATCCAAATCAGTGCAAGCTGCTCACACAACCATGCACAATGTTGTGATGTCGACATAGCAGTATAAGCAGCAGTAGTGGTGGTAATATAAGAGGATAACCACAACAGCTAGCCAAAATAGTATTCCATTATTAGTTTTCATACCAGAATACCAACACGTCCTGATCCATTCTATCACCACACCAAAAAAACTCAAGAACTCATTTCTCTTGAGAACTCATCACAGCCAATCCATATCTCACCAACCAAGACACTAGCCCAGATCACCACCACATCACTTGCACCATGGTTTCTTCAAGAAGCCATCCAATGACAAGAACAAGGAGGAGAAGGCCAGGCCAGTAGTAGCAAAGAGTAACTAGTTATACACCAGTATCAGATCACAAGAGCAAGGGGAGAAGGTGGATCAAGATTACAGCAAGTGAATCCAGAAGTAGTTTTGATACACCAAGACTTTTAATAGGCCATATATCATTTACCAGAAACAGGTAAATATCAGCTGGATCATCCACTAGATTATACAGTGAATATCCTCATATCTTGCATATAAATTTGGGCATATAAGGAAAATCATATTCATCAACTAGCTCCAGCTACTATTCCATTAGATTCTTATCTAGGGGGAATATATGGAGTTATGTTCTCAGAACTGCATGGAGGTGCCATGCAAGGTTCATCACAGAAGATTAAAGCCAACCAATCATATCTGATTATTATCCCAAAGGATTTGGCCTCAGCCTTTGCATCATAGGCCAAACTAAGAAATCCAACAAACAACCTCTAAGATGTTTACCACTGTGCATACTCCGAGGGGAGGCACCAATTGGTAAGCTTACCAATTTCTTCCAAACCAACTAGTCTCGGCCTTAGCATCATAGACAGGGATTCTTTCCAAAATTTCTAATCATTCCTTCATAGAATGGATAGTTCCATCTAGTGCAGCCAGACAAATGGTAGCAGATCATGCTACAAAAAGGATTGCTGTGCACACTCTAAAAAGAGGCACCACAGCAAGAACCTCCTGGTTGCATAAGCCACCAGAACAAATTAGGAGAAGTAACTTTGGTCCTCAAGCCATAAGAAGTTAAAATAAATCATTTCTCTAGTCATATTCTTGCTAGAGATCATTTTAGAGATCTAGATATATCATATAAGAAAAAAATATTATCACTGAACCATTGGTTCAGTCCATCATGTCAAACATAGCACTTGAATCAGATCATGCATGTACAAGATCTAGTGTTCTATAGCAATAGTCCAAGGCTAAAGAAAAATCCAAGTAGCTAAACCAAGCATATCTTACACATCTGTTCATATTAAAGATATACACTGAATTACTTCATCCATTGAGAAACCATAAAAGTGGGAAGGATGTACAAGCTAAAACAAACAATACAACTTACCCAAGATATTACCAGCATCTGTTCAGATAGTTAAAATTATCATTAAAACCAAGAAGCAAAGCTTCTGGGAAGATTACCTGGAGCAATATATCATTCAATCATAGAAGAAACAGATCAAATACAAAAAAGGAATATTGCATGTAGATTTAATAGAATGATTATTTGCCAATATAAATCATCTAAATGATCATGAGATCATCAGGAAACCACTACTTGTGCTCATCAACAATCATTAGCATAGACTAAACATCCTCTCAGTATCACCAAACGTGATCCAGACCACCAATTACATATTCATTTTTATAACCTGAGTAGCAGGATATAATAGAGAATTATTATAGAAGCATAAAACTACATTTTTGGTCACTATCAGGAGTGTCAACTTTAATATCAGTAGCAGAATATAATCAGATATCAAGACTAGCTTTGTAGCACAAGCAAACATAAGTGATGAGAGGTTTTCCAAATATATCTATAAACAATCTAGGCTAAATAACCACCTCCATAATCTTGAGGAAAACCACGTATAACACTCAAATTGAAACATGGATTACTCCAAGTAGCACTATCAAGTGGTGCTGCGAGGATAGAGGGTTGCAATAGGTGAAGTAGGAGCAGAAGAAAGGAGAAATTATCAATTAGCGAGGTCATTGATTCAGGTGATGAAAGTAGAAGAGGGGTCGTCGGTGGCTGATACGGCACGGAAAAACAGGGAGCACGGTGGCACTCGACCTGCACCAAGCCACAACCAGTAGTCCACCAGGGTCGAGGAGAACGCTGGTGAGATCCAGGAAGCCACGAGTTTGGCGGTAGAGCGTCACCAAAATCACGCAAAGGAAACCTAGCACCAGAAAGAAGATGGGGATGAGCCGTTATAGCCTTAGAGGCAAATCGGACTGGAGGGCCAGGTCATATAGAAGGAGGCGGAGCTCTGGTGACCAGTGGCGGCAACCTGGACATCCTACACCTCCAGAATCAAGCAGACGGCACTAACAGGGTCGTAAGCAAGAAGGGAGCGAGGAGGGTGAACCATGTGTGCGACGTGCGTCGAAGGAAGAAGAGACGGGCCGGGGTGGGGGATGAATCCAACTCGAACTGGGTCGGCCTGTTGGGCCAGACCGATTAGGTCCGATTGAACCAGATCCATTTTCACCCAATTGGACCACAACCCAACTACTTGCCCATCACCAAACAATTTTGCCATTAAAGAACTCTATAATAAAAAAATGCAAACAAATATTAGCATCATTAAATACTAAGTGAAATTTCATAAAATAAGGAAAATCCTAAATATGAGTAAAAATCATTTCTGTGTATAAAAATAAATATACTATTTTATAAAAATACTAGCCTAATTTTTTATAAATAAAATATGAAGTAAATATTCAAAGACATTTAATCCTTGATGGAATTTTATAAACATAAGAATAATACTTAAAAATTAATAAAAATCATTTTTAAAGTCTTAAAAAATATATTACATTAGAAAATTATTAAATATAATATTAGAAAGGTTTTTAATATTTTAAAGTAATAAATCCTTGTCTATTATCTATTTTGAAAATTCTTTAAAAACATTTCTTAAATAAGAAATAATTATATTTCTTTAGAAATATCAAAACCTTAAAATCTAATTACTAAAGTTCTAAACCATAACTAAGATTTATAATAAAACTTAAGCATAAATCATTAAATTTATAATACTCTTTTAAACCCTAAACCAAAATTCAAAACCACAATATTTAAGATAATTTTATATATATTTCACTTATATGAAGAGGGAATGATCTTAACATCTAAATCATAATTAACATGACTTTGAAAACTAACACCTTAACAATACCATCCAAATTATACTTTCTTTGATAGTTGCATGTTATTTTCATACTAGCAAAACAAATTTAATCTAATCATTCACTTAAATGTAAAGTGAATAATCCCACACTTTAATAATACTTATCATAAATCCAAATCTTGAGAATAATTAACACAAATTACACCTTAAGTTTATTTGCCCTTTTAAAGTTAAATTTAGTCTCAAGGCTTATAAACATTATGTCTAATAAACTACTTATGTTTTTATAGTTAACTTTGGTCTATTCCAATTAAGACATAAATCATCTCAAGACCAAACTAATCAATCACACACCAAAAGACATTGAACACATCCTATTAAAAATAAAGATTGTCTAAACCTTAGAAAGGAAATATTTTCTTCAAATGTTATTCTTTTTGCCACTTCAAACAACAATCTCATAATAAGTTCTACAACTCCTAACAACTCAACCCAAAGACTTTTATCATAGTCACCAAATGACAATTAACCATAATCGCATTATTTTATACTTTACTTGTATACTTAGGATTGATAACACTTAAGTTCTTTATAAGTGACATTACTTGTAAAGTAAAATATTGAATATAAACAATTATAATGTAAGCAATCTTGAATAGCATTCCATATGTGTGTATCTTATTATTGTATAAATATGTGTTGTTCACACACACTCACAAGCCTTAATAAGAAGCACAAGTATGAAACTTATCTAAAAGGACAACACATTCTAAAGAAACCATTTCCAGTTTCCAAACCCTAGATCAACGTTATCCCCGGGATTCGAGTTTACGAAATTTCATTACATTACTTATGCATAATAACATGTTGCTTCTTTAAACATTAGTCCTTACCGGACCAATGATGCTGATTTTAGATATTGGATCTTATATTGTCTTGAAGACCGTGAGTGCATAATCTTGCAATCACAAAAGGCAAGTTCACACTTGCTCATGTCCTTTGATTATTTTATGTAAAGTATTTTGCAAATCCAGTGTTGTCATCACCTGCATTTGAAAAAGGTCAGAAAACACTATTTTTATAATAATATGATTATATGTTATTTACCATGAGGTAATAATCTACTATGGCAGTTCCGGTGGTAAAGGAACATATTATCTAGGACTTAACAACCAATGTCGTCAGTGATTCTTGCGCCGTATATTACGTGTCAACCATGATATTTGGAATGGGACGGAGAATTCTGTTGTATCCTTTTCCCTTTGTATGGAGGCAAGACTATCTTAACGTGATTCCTTGTGTGGATCCAACATATGGGTGGGCACCCTTAGGCCCCGCGTTTTTGATGTCTAGATTATCTATGAGTGGCTTCCAAGGGTTTAGCCGGACCTATAAGGTACTTACCTAGGCATCACCAGCTCATAGGATCTTCGGGACTCATCAGGGTTTTAGACTTCCCAAAAGGGGGCTTAACGGAGGTGATCCAGCCCCGAAGGATCATGCATATATAATGGAGAGGCGTGATTGGCTTGGATCATCTACTGGTCCCCAAACCATAGGAAGTGTGAACGGGAAAGATCGCCCTGTTATGCAACAAGGATTTGATCTCTCATGGGTAAAGTAACGCACCTCTGCAGAGTGTAAGAACTATAACTTGTTACTCCCTGTTCCGGGAAGGAGCTGTGAATGCTGTGGGGAAGGAACTCCATGAAAGTTCTGGTAAACCCGTGAAGGCTGACGGACATAGCTTTTCAGAATAAAAGAAACCTTTGAATAAATGTTTACGAAAACCTGCCTTGCCTACGACCTATGGTTTATGGTTGTAGATATAGTGCATCAAACACTCCTTTTCTAGTGAACTTGCTGAGTATGCTCGTACTCAACGTATCTTCTTAACCCTTGCTAGATTCTAAAGACAACACAGACGACGTCTGCATCAACTTATGATCAAGGGAATCTTCATCAACAACTCAAGCTCTTCATTGAAGTCAAGGAAGTCAACATATATATCAATTAAAGTGAAGACGAAGTTACTAATCAGATAGAAATATAATATCTCGCCATAGAACCTATTTCTGTAGAGTATTGCTATAGCAGCAATGCAAGCCCTATAGTTCAGATACTAGTCTTATTAGTATAATAGTTTTTGAGTTGTTTATCTCTGATTCTTCTTTGTAAGAAGTTTCTTTCTCTATCTTTAACCAAGAGTGTTCTCTGGATCTTATGTAAAGAGTCGAGTTGTAACCTATAGTCATGTCTTGGACCTGCTGTGTTTCTGTTGTACCACTCTGAGAGATGTAAAAATAATGAACAGTGTTTTATTGGTGTTATGTCAACGACTATAGTGTACTACATCATGAAGTGGTATGTTGGGTGTAACATCCCAAAAATCATGTTTCAAACTCATGCATATCCTCCATGCATCCATGATCTTTTAGGGTTTCATTTCAAATCATTTAAAAAACAAGAGCATATGTTGCTCATTATTTTGCGTATGAACACTATAGCCTTTGGGCTACTTGCTATTCAGTAGTGTTTTGAATTCAAACATAAGTGGTTTAAAAAGCTTGAATAAAGTTTCCACACAAAGTATGAAATAAAACCAATATTATGCCAAATATTATATCACATAATGGCTTGGTTTTATTCTAATTTTGAAATGACCCAAGTTGGTGTTTTTAAACAGAAAGGTTTGACACTTATTTGAGTACAAAATTCATTGTGCAAAAGTCCAGAGAAGATTTGAAATCAAATAGATTTGAATTGGAGTTTGAAAATCCTTTTAGAAATTCAAACAGAAAAAGAAAAGTGAATAAGGAGAAAAAATAAGCCAAACAGCTAAACAGGCCCAACCAGCCCAGTTCGACCCAACCTAGCCCAACTAGCCCTCCCGCGAACCGTTTTCCTCTACCCGCAGACACACCCCCAGAGTCGCTGACACAAGGACCCCACCTCCCCTCTGTTTCTCTCACTGACAACGCGGCCCGCGCAACGGTCTTCTTCTGCACCCCGGCGACGTGTTCTTCCCCAAATCACGCCGAGCGTTTCTGGTTTGATTCGCGTCATCAATTCCCGTTGAATGCTGGAGTGATTCACGCCCCCGTCTCGCCTACTTAAACCCCCTCTGCCCCCTCTCCATTTTTCCCCAGACCCCGAGCATAGAGCGCCCCAGTGCCGTGTCGCCCTTGCACCGGCTCAGAGCCCACCCGCACCAATCCCGTGAGCTCCGCGCCTTCCTCTCTGGTTCATGCATCGCCGCAACATCCTTGCGCTTCTTCTGATGTCTTTGGTTCATCCTATACTGCCCCAGGTCGTCGACTCCATCAAGCACTGCAAGTTCCCGATGACGTCTCCAACTCTGGCGACAAAATTCGGTGAGCCTCGTGTTCCCCTCTGGTTCTGAATCACGCGAGCTTGTTTGCCTACATCTAGCGCATCTGCTGACACTTTTCGTTTGGATCCTCGCTGTAAGATCCCTCCTTTATAAAGGAAAAGGATCCCTGTGATTGCAATTCTAGTCCCTGGATCATTGCTAGCATCCACAGTTTAAGATGAAGTACACAGATACAAAGGTCATTATTACAGGCATTCTAGAGACAAAACATAGTCTTTACAACTCCAAGGCCACAGGCCTAGTAAAAGAGTTTGAATAAGTAAATAAATAAAAGTCTTCATCTTCATGTGCCACAGGCAAACATGTTGAGTGTAGACTCATGACTCCTAATCCTCATCAGAGTAACCTGCAACATCACAAGTTACAGCCATAGTGGGTCAATACATTGGAATAGTATTGGCAAGTGATACCTTAGTATAATTTAGGTGGTCTATATTACTATATGCAATTTGGCTAAGTGTATCTTGGCTTGCTTTGCTCAAAATAGGTTTTGCCTATTAGTTGAAATCACTAAGTTTTTCTTTTGTCCAAAACTTTTCCCAAGGAACCACCAATAGACATTGAGGTCCTTCACCCTTGTTCACCCACAAGTTTTTACTTAGAAATAGGGATGAGGAGATTCTTGATAGCTTCCATGTCTTGATGCTCAAGTTGTCCTTTTCCAGGGACATGGCTAAGTACTTAGATTTTTCCATCTGCAGAGGTTGTGCCTTTATGATATATATTCAATAGGCATAATATTGGTTTTTATTATTCATTTTATTTTGAAACTTTTTCAAACTTTTGGTGGTGCCTAAGTTTTGCATACACAAACTTTACTGAATCAAAACAAGTATTCTTCTTATTGGAAGATAGCACTGAGGCTTAGAGCAAGCTCACATAAAATAACAAGCACAAATGCTTCTGTTTTGAATTGCTTTGTTTTGAAATGAAATTCATATGCTCATGGATGCATGGATGATATGTATAAGTTTAAAACATGATTTTGAGGATGTTACAAATCTAACCCCCTTAAGGTGAATCTCTCCCTCGAGATTCGGATTGGCTAGCAAATAGGTGAGGGTGGTCTTTCCGAAGATCATCTTCTCTTTCCCATGTGGCTTCCTCTTCGGAATGATGGTTCCACTGAACCTTGCAAAACCTGATAGTCTTAGTCCTTGTGACTCTTTCTGCAGTCTCAAGAATCCTGATAGGATTCTCCTCATAAGTGAGGTCACTTTCCAATTGAACCTCCTCCAAAGGTATAGTATCCTTCAAAGAAGTTTCTTCCATTTCTGGATGACATTTCTTAAGTTGACTCACATGAAATACATTATGAATAGCTGACAAAGACTCCGGCAATTCAATTTCATAAGCAACTTCTCCTTTGCGACTTAGAATCTTGAATGGCCCAACATATCTTGGGGCCAACTTTCCTTTGACTCCAAACCTCTTCACTCCACGAAGTGGTGACACTCTAAGATAGGCTCTATCACCCACTTCATAGGTGACTTCCCTACGCTTAGGATCTGTGTAGCTTTTCTGTCGGGACTGTGCTATCTTCAATCTGTCTTTAACCAACTTGACTTTCTCTTCGGCTTCTTTGATAAGTTCCGGTCCGAACAAACTTATTTCTCCCACACCATTCCATAACAATGGGGTGGTACACTTTCTTCCGTAGAGAAATTCAAATGGTGCCATCTCAATGCTGGCTTGATAGCTGTTGTTATAAGAAAATTCTGCGTAAGGCAGACTTTCATCCCAACTGGATCCATAGTCTAGGGCACATGCTCTCAACATGTCTTCAAGAATCTGATTAGTTCATTCTGTCTGTCCATTAGTTTGAGGATGAAAAGCAGTGCTGAATTCCAACCTCGTTCCCAATGACTCATGTAACTGTCTCCAAAAATGGGAAGTGAATTGAGTTCCCCTATCAGACACAATACTCTTGGGCACTCCATGCAGACATACAATTCTACTCATGTAGATTTTGGCCAACTTAGCACTTGTATAGGTTGTTTTCACGGGTATGAAATGAGCCACTTTAGTTAGGCGATCCACTACTACCCAAATAGAATCATATCCTGATCTGGTCCTTGGTAATCTGGTAATGAAGTCCATACCAATCTTTTCCCACTTCCAATCAGGAATAGGTAGTGGTTGAAGCAAACCTGCTGGTTTCTGGTGTTCCGCTTTCACTCTACTACACACATCACACAAAGCAATATGTTCGGCGATGTCCTTCTTGAGGTTATTCCACCAAAATCTTTCCTTCATGTCCATGTACATTTTGGTGTTACCCGGATGAATGGAATACGGTGAGTTGTGTTCTTCTTGCAAAATCAGTTTCCAAAGCTCCGGATCTTGTGGAACACAGATACGTTTCCCATGCCATAAAGTACCATGTTCGTCTTCATGGAATCCTTTGGCTTTTCCTTTGCCAATCTTTTCCTGAATCTCTTCAATTTCTTTATCAGTCTTTTGGGCTTCTTTGATCCTGTCCAACAAAGTGGGTTGAACATCCAAAGACATGAGATGTCCTTCAGGCACAATCCCCAATCTGAGATCTCTGAATTGGGCACACAAATCATCTGGCAATTCTCCTTTTGTAAGGCCATTCACAAAAACCTTACGGCTTAAAGCATCCGCTACAACATTTGCTTTACCGGGGTGGTATTGCAAACTCAAGTCATAGTCCTTGATGAGTTCTATCCATCTTCTTTATCTCATATTAATTTCCTTCTGGGTGAAGATATATTTCAAACTCTTGTGATCTGTGAGCACTTCACAATGCTTACCCAAAAGGTAGTGTCTCCATGTTTTGAGGGCATGGACAACAGAGCTAACTCTAAATCATGAGTAGGATAGTTCACTTCATGAGTTTTGATTTGTCTCGAGGCATATGCCACAACTTTTCCTTCTTGCATAAGTACTGCTCCCAAACCATGATGAGATGCATCACAATATACTTGGAAATCTTTTTCCAAGTCTGGCAAACACAAGACTGGTGCTGTCACAAGTCTCTTCTTCAATTCCTGAAAGCTGAGTTCACAACCTTCAGAGCAAGCAAATTTCTTATCTTTCTTTAGCAATTCCGTCATGGGATTAGCTACCTTGGAGAAATTTTCAATGAACCTTCTGTAGTAACCTGCTAAGCCAAGGAAACTACGAACTTCTTTCACTGACTTGGGAGATTCCCATTCAGTTACAGCTGAAACCTTAGCAGGATCAACTGCTACACCATCCTTTGTCATAACATGTCCAAGAAAACCAACTTCATTTAACCAGAATTCACATTTGCTGAATTTGGCATACAGTTTATGCTCTCTAAGTTTCTCGAGTATCAAACGCAAATGTCCTTCATGCTCTTCCTTGCTCTTGGAGTAGATTAAAATGTCATCGATGAAAACGACAACAAACTTGTCAAGGAATTCCATGAACACCTTGTTCATCATATTCATAAAGTATGCTGGAGCATTGGTCAAACCAAATGGCATCACGGTATACTCATACAATCCATACCTTGTGGTGAAATCTGTTTTAGGTATGTCTTGTTCTCTTATCTTGAGTTGAAAATAGCCTGACCGGAGATCAATCTTTGAGAATACACAAGCTCTTTCTAGCTGATCAAACAAGTCATTGATTCTAGGCAAAGGGTATTTGTTCTTGATAGTCACCTCATTGAGTGAACGGTAATCTATGAACAACCTTTGACTTCTATCTTTCTTCTCCACGAACAAAACTGGGGCTCCCCAAGATGAAGAACTTGGTTGAATAAAACCTTTCTGTAGTTGTTCTCCAAGTTGTTTCTTGAGTTCTTTCAGTTCATCAACTGACATCTTGTACGGTCTCTTTGCTATTGGTCCAGATCCTGGTAGCAAATCAATAAGGAACTCCACATCTCTATCTGGTGTCATTCCCGGTAATTCTTCCGGAAATACATCCGGATATTCACTCACAACTGGCACACTATTTATTCTAACCCTCTTAAGAGAATTTAGCTTACTCCCTTTTGATTCAAAGTTAGACTTGAATTTAATCCGTTTTCTTTCCGGGGTTGTGAGTGCGACCGTACGATTAGCACAATCTAGTATTCCATCATACTTAGCCATCCAATCCATTCCCAATATTACGTCCAGTCCTTGGGAATCTAGGATTATCAGACTCACTGGAAACTTATGCTTTCCAAACTCTATTACTAGATCCCGGCATCCAAGACTTACTATCATATCTCCACCTGGAGAACTAACCTTTATTGGACACCCAATGTTTTCAGTTGGAAACCCATTTCTATCAACAAATGCTTTTGATATGAATGAATATGATGCTCCAGTATCAAAAAGAACAAATGCTGGAATAGAATTGAGTCTGAACTTACCAGCAACGGCACCAGGCTCCTCATAAATTTCCTCCACATTGATGTGGTTCACTTGTCCCTTCTTGATGGGGGAATACCAATCGGGGTATACCCACGAAGAGGATTCGCCAGCTGGATCGAGCCGACTGAAGCCAAGCCCAGAGCGGGTCGACTCGCCTTAAATGAGTGGCGTCTTTGGACCTGCACGATCGGCGCCATCGAGGCCCAAGGCAGCGACTCCAATAGAAAGCCCACTAAAGCACTTGTAAACCCTAACTGACTGCATATATAAAGCCACCAAGGGCACCCCCAAGGGGTACGTCATATTAGATCTAGTCTCCCCCACCGCCTTCGGCGGCTCCATTGTAAACCAATCTATGATCATATACTGGATTGATAGCAGGACGTAGCGATCCTCCACCGAGGGGACGTGAACCTGGGTACATCGTGTGCCAATCTCGCTCCCGTATTCTCCTACGTCGCCTTGCTCCCTCTACGTAAGCTACCTCCCCACGACAGTGGCGCCCACCTTGGGGCCTGGCCGGTCTGGCCGGTGTTCTGCGGCGAGATCCAATCTGCCCATCAACGAGACGGTCGCCACCGGCCGCATGATAGCGATCGGCGAGATGCTCCAGATCCTGCCGAGCAGCTACGTCCCGGCGACGCGACCCGTCACACACAGTGTGATCCTGCCAGTCGGCACGATCAGCCTCTTCGTCGGCCTCACCGACGTCATCACCTCGGAGGACTCGGCTCGCATCCGCGAGTCGCCACCACGCGATCGGCTCTCCGAGAGCCAGATCCGCATGATCCACCGCCCGCCTCAGTACAACTCGCCCACAACGCGGGCGAGAACTCAGCCGCCAGAAGACGCCCTCACCGACGACGCCGACTGGCGACCCGGCGTCACTCGCCGGATCCATCACCGGCCTCGTCCGCGGGCTCCATCGTGTCTCCAACGCGGAGATTTCGAGGACCCTCCATCCTGGATCTTCGACTCCGGTCGGAAAATTCCGCCGACCTCCACGACGGCGCCATCGCCATGCCGCGACCTACATGGCCACCGCACCGATCCGCCGGAGGACCTTTCTCCACCGATCCTCCTAACGCCACGGCGACGGAGGTCGAGGAACTCACCGAAGTTGGCGGAGGCAAGACGCAAGAGCGGCCGAGCGAAAAATTTCGCCTCGAGCAGACAGCCGAGAACTGTCACGCTACCACCAGCAATGATCAGTCACGCTGAACCCCACCGTGGCGCGCCGAACTTCGACGACGAAGCGACCAGCAAGATAGCCGAGCGCGATCTGCGAACGCGCCACCGTGAGGAAGCAACCGCCCCGCCAGATCGACGGCGATGGGTGCCCCACCACCACCCAACCGCACTCTCCGGACCAGCGGATAGTCGTCTCCTCACGGAGCGAGACGCTAACGGCCTCCACCGCTTCTCCACCCCGATGGACAACCTCGTGGCGGGCGAGCAGCACCGATAGCATCACGGCCACCGCGACGGCGCCTTACAAATCCAAGACGTCAGGCCCTACTCGCGAAGGCTGGAACAGCAAAGAGCGGCGCCGACTTCGTGGCGGTATACTCGCGCCTCGAAGCAGGGCGGCCTCAAGGCCGCCCAGCGGCAAACACCTCAATTGCCGCACGAGCCACCGCAGCTCAACGCCGACCCAACGCGCACTCTCCACCAACGATCCAAGGCCAGCGACCAACTTCGCCGCCTAACGGAGAACCAATCGACGCACTCACATCATCAACAACAACCAAATCAAGGCGCACGCCAGCCCGACGACTTGGCACACCCTAACTACTGGCCGCGATGGCGAGCCTATGGGTCGCCGATGACTAGGGCCCTAAGTGCTTGGACCAATGATCCGGCTAAAAGTACCCACCAAACTTCAAGGCGCCAAAGGAGATCGAAAATACGACCAGACGACCCCGCAGTCCGCTCGACACATACCTCATGGCAATGGGGATCGCGGGTCACACCTACTACCGCCGTTACCTCCCATCGATGATGGAGGGACGCAGCAATGGATCAACACGCTCCCCGTGACATGATCGACTCACAGGAGGAAATGCGACGCCTTCGTCAGCACTTCGAGTGCTCCTACACCCGCGCCACCACCATCGAGGACCTGAACGATGCGTCGGGGACCCCGAGTCGACCCGCAATCGGGTCCAACGGTGGCAAGAGCTCTGGTACAACGCGTCGGCATCCACCCGACACCGCGATCCATTGCTTCAAGACCTCGTGCGCCACGAGCCTCTAGTCGCCAAGCTCAAGCGACACGCCCGCACACTCGACAACATCCCGACCTCCTCGAGATCGCCAAAGACGCCGAGGAGGATCCCAACCAAGACGTCGACGACGAGTCCGAGGGCAACGCCGCACGGGCGGCAACGACGGTGGCCGCCGAACCGACCTACGCTACAGCGGCACTCGCCTCACAGGCAAGCGCAACGACGAAGAAGTCGACTTCGCCAACGCTGGGCACGCACAACGCGACCCCAAGAGCTACCGCCGTGACGGAGGGCAACGACGCGATGGCGGGAACTACAAGAACAAGCCAAGGTTCGATCCCGCGGCTCTACGTAAGCTACCCCCAGTAGCATCTGCCGTGCAATACCACGACAGCGCCAACCCACCGTGGGGCAAGCGACGCTTGGAGGGTGATGATCCGGGCGAGATCCCTCACCGTCACCGGCGGCCAGATTGCATCTCGCGCGCCGTCTGAGAAAGGCCGATCGATCTGATCCGGCTGCCGGCCAACGCGGCCAGTGCGTGCGGTCGACTCGGAAGATTTCATGCACAAGCACACACGAGATCGCTTCATCGGCCTGATGAGTTTCTGATCCTATTTCATTATTCTCATTTTTTCCTACCAATTGATTACTTTATTTGGACGTGCATGCTGCTTGTACGATTTGGTTGAATACTAATTCTATATACGAGATTTCTCAGAGCAGCCGTAATTAGTACAGTTTGTTTTTGCGGCCAACGAGCAAAAGCAATCACAATCCGGAAGAAAATCAACCTATCCATCCCATCGTCGATTACAGGACAGCTAACCATAAGGAGAAGCAGTATGCGAGTCAGATGGCACGCGACGCAGCACACCAATTCGGAAGGCTGTCAGAACATAAAAACACCAGATCGGTTCTACATGCCTCTTCAATCTCCGATTTTCTCTCTTAATTATTGTTCTTTCGGTTTATTGTTTTATTCTAATCTGATGTCGCATGCATGTTGCTTCCACGCACCAAAGGAGATTAATCTATCAAGTATAGGATTGCATCGCTACTGAGCGATCTCAGCCATCAGACCGTCAGCCCACTATTTCCGATCATCATGGCAGCGCAACTCCGATCTCCTTGCAGCCGCGACACTCGCTTTGCCGGGAAACTCGCCATGCTAGCAAATTTTCCATGATTCCATGAGTTTTTCTATTACAATTAATCTGTTTCACCGATTATTTTATTATTTATTATTTTATTAAGACTAGACTAGCCTTTCATACATGGTTTCTCATGTACATAACACCGGAGGATTAATCCATGGAGACGATGGACTCGCCGATTCGCCGTGCTTCGGAACTTTTTATAAATACGGACTCGCTAGACTCGGCGACTCACCCGTAGCATATTCGCCGTGCTCAGGGACTCCCCCAGTCCCCCGCCATGAACTCGTCATCAACGGCTCACCATGTCGGCGAATCGCCCGTCTTATATTCGCCACGCTCAGTGCGGACTTGTCCGCCGCGTCGACATCGCCATAGCGCGACCTCGTGTCCGCCGCGTCGACATCGCCATAGCGCGACCTCTGTCCGCCGCGTCGACCCCGTGTCCGCCGCGTCGACATCGCCATAGCGCGACCTCGCCCGCTGCCGACCCGTGTCCGCCAAGGCCGACATCGCTTATAGCGACCTCTCGTCGACCCGCGGTCGGCCAAGGCCGACATCGCCATAGCGCGACCTCTGTCGCGCGTCGACCCCGTGTCCGCCAAGGCCGACATCGCCATAGCGCGACTCTGTCGCCCGCCGACCCGTGTCCGCTGCGCCGATTTCGCCATAGCACGATCATCCCGCCGTGTCGACCCGTGTCCGCCGCCGACTTTCGCCATAGCGCGATCCCCGTCGCGTCGACCCGTGTCGTGGTCGACTTCGCCATAGCGCGATCACCGTCCGCCGTCGACTCCTCGCCCGCCGTCGACTTTTTCTGGTTAAACGCCGTCCGCTACGTCGAATACGTACGCCGCGCCTGCTAAGGGACCTTCATCGTCCGAGTCGCCAGAGAGGGTCGCATGCCACACTGCATGGACTCACCACTGGGCGTCTCTTCCCCCCGGGAAAAATCAATTCTCCTTTGTCAACCTTTGAAAGAGAGACTCGCAATGGCCAAGTAGTGCGGACGAGGACTCGCAAACCGAGCCTCGGATCGTCCACGAAAAACGCTAACCGAGAGCCATCATTGGAGTCGCCTTGCTCGATCGGGCCTCCCGGCCAAGACAAATGGTAGTGCTACACAAACAGCACCATGTCCTCCTCAACCTTAGACAAGGCGACTGCACGCCAAATCATGGACGAGGACTCGAAACCGAGCCTCGGATCGCCCAGAAGAACGCCAAGTCGAGAGCCATCTTTGAGTCGCCATGCGACCGCCCTGCCAAGACGAGACTCGCTTAAAACAGCGCAATCAACATCATCGCCACACTGGGACTCCTCGCGGACTCGCATCATCGCGACTCGCCACACTCGGGACTCTCCCTCGGACTCGCAATCATCGCGACTCGCCACACTCGGGACTCTCCCTCGTGGACTCGCATCATCGCGACTCGCCACACTCGAGGACTCTCCCTCGCGGACTCGCAATCATCGCGGACTCGCCACACCGGTCTCCCCCTCGCGGACTCGCAATCATCGCGGACTCGCCGCGCTCGGGGACTCTTCCCTCACAGTACCGACGCTCGGGGACTTCGCCACGCTGGCAAGATCGCCGGCCGATCGACCGCACTCGGGACTTCGGCGCATAATCGGTCGCTCGACGCCACCGGTCGCTCGATTCGCCACTCGCGCTGGGACTCGGCGCTCGTCGGTCGCCGACCTCTCCACTGCAACGCCGCAACAACCACTACTATTTTCAAAATATGAGCCTCGAGTCGCCTCTACAAGCCAACTCGAGCGGGGACTACTCCTAGGCATGCTGCATGTACGCGTGGTTGCACGACCGCGCTCTCCTCTTCGATTCGTCACCACGGACTATCCTCGTACTCAACACGCTCGGGGACTCGCCGTCGCGGACTCGCCCTCGCAGACTCGGCGCTTGGGACTTCAGCGCCATGAGCCGGCACTCGCGGTCGTTCGACTCGCCGCCTCCGCTCGGGGACTCGGCGCCCGTCGATCGACTCGCCGCTTCGCCTCGGGACTCGGCGCCGTCGGTCGCTTCGCTCGGCTCACGCTTCGGAGACTTCGTCCGAGGACTCGCGCAGATTTCGACGCTGGACTTCGGCGCTACATGCATAGCGGCACTGCTGTCGATCAACCTCGCCCGCTCCGTGCTCGGGACTTGGCGCCCGTCGGTTGCTCTTCCTCGATGCTCGCCGTCGCCGACCTAGTCGCTCCGTGCTCGGGTCGGCGCTTGCGGTCGCTCGACTACGCTCGCCTTTCGGTGACTCGGCGCCCGCCGGTTGTCGTCCTCGATGCTCTCCGGTCGCTCGACCTAGTCGCTCTCCGTGCTCGGGGTCTCGACGCTTGCCGGTCGCTCGACCTCGCCCCTCGCCGCGCTCGGTGACTCGGCGCCCACCGGTCGCTCGACCTCGCCGCTCGTCGCGTTTTGGAACTCGGCACTCTACGGTCGCTCGACCTCGCCACTCGCCGCGCTCGGGGACTCGGCAGGCTCCACGTTCGAGGACTCTCCACAACGGGCAGCTTCACCGACGCCCTGCGTCTTTCGCCAACTGGTCATCACAGACTGGCTCACGCCGACTGCCTCCCGCTTCATGATTCTTTTCTATGTTCAGGAGCTCGTCGCCGATTCGCCACGACCCATCGTCAAGACTCTCCGCTTCGCCTCAAGCCCGCGTCGAATCGACAACGCTCGGGACTACTGATGGGGAATACCAATCGGTATACCACAAGCGGATTCGCCACCGGATCGAGCCGATCTGCCCAGAAGCGGGTCGACTCCTTATCTGGCGAGTGGCGCTGCGGACCTGCACGATCGGCGCCGATCGAGGCCCAAGGCAGCGACTCCAATAGAAAGCCCACTAAAGCACTTGTAAACCCTAATCGGCTGCATATATAAAGCCACCAAGGGCACCCCAAAGTACGCCATATTAGATCTAGTCTCCCCACGCCTTCGGCGCTCCATTGTAAACCAATCTATGATCATATACTGGATTGATAGCAGGACGTAGCGATCCTCCACCGAGGGGACGTGAACCTGGGTACATCGTGTGCCAATCTCGCTCCCGGATTCTCCTACGTCGCCTTGCTCCCTCTACGTAAGCTACCCCCAGTAGCATCTGCCGTGCAATACCACGACACTTCTGAAAGGGGTTGGGCTTGTTGGGTCCTTCAACTTTCTTTTCTGGGCATTCATTTGCATAATGCCCCATATTCTTGCACTTGAAGCATTCAACCTGGCTGATGTCCTTCTTGACAGGCTGGCTTCCACTGCCACTTCCATTTCCACTGTGGTGGCTCTTATATCCACCCTTGTGCTTCTTGTACTTGTCATTGTCATGACTACGGTGATGCTTGTTGTCATGATGGTTGTGGTTGTGGTGCTTGTTGAATTTCCCATGCTTGTGGGATCCTGAGCTTCCACTGTCATCATAATGGGAACGTTTGTGAGACGATCCCGAGCTGTGCTTGTCCGAGTGCTATCTCTTCCTGCTCTCAACTTGCTTCATTTTGTTCTCCAAAATAGCAGCCTTATCACAAAGAGACTGGTATGTGGGAACATATGCCACAGCCAACTGCAGGTTCAGCTCATCATTCAAGCCTTCAAGAAATTTTTCCTTTCTCTTAGCATCGGTATCAACTTCATCCGGTGCATAATGCGCCAGATTATTGAACTCCTCAATATATTCAGCCATGCTGCGGTGGCGCTGTTTCAGATTATGGAACTCTTTCTTTTTCAGACTCATCACTCCAGATGAGATATGAGCAGTGCGAAAGCCATCTTCAAAGATAGCCCATGTCACATCTTCTATGGGAGTGGTGATCTGGAAGTTATCCCACCAAGTGGCGGCTGGTCCTTCCCAAAGAAATGTGCTTAAACTGACTTTTCTCTGATCAAGATGTACCCCAGTTACCAAGTCTTTGTCCACAGAGCGCAGCCAATCATTGGCCACCATGGGGTCAGTCGTCCCTGAGAACTTTGCTGGTCTCAATCTCAAGAACCTGGTAAGCATGTCAAAACCTGGTGGGTTGTTATTGTTGTTGTTGTTATTATTGTTGTTGTTGTTTTGGTTCTGGATAAGCGTCGTCATCATTTGCATCAGCTGAGTCTGTGCTGTCATCATTTGTTGCATTTCTGGAGTGATGTTGTTGTTGTTGTTGGGGTTGGGGTTTGCACGACGGGGAGGCATCTGTGGTTTGTTCAATAGAGATAAGAATGAGATACCCATAGATGCTTTCATGTACAATACATCACATAAACAATCACAAGGCATGCAACATAACGATAAAGATTCAACAACCAGATAATAAGTTCGCAAAGTAAAACACACACTAATAACAAGCCATCCACATGTTGGATGGTCAATAACAAGTTCTCAACGACAAGTATGATAATAAATGATAAATGAGTAGTCAAATCTACTCCTCGGCATCAACCTCCTCCTCGACAAAGGTAAGACCTGCGTTCTCCATCGCGGTCTTGTATTCCTCGACACTAGTGGTCAAGGTCTCTATCTTGGCTTTGAGAGCCCTCTTCTGGGAACGAAGCCTCTCAATCACCGTCTGCTGATGCTCGATCTCGAAGTCCTTGGCCTGCAGTTCTTGAGTCATGTCCCGGATCTTCTTGTTCCTATCCTGGACTCGCTTCTCCCGATTCTTGAACTTTATGTCCTAGCTCTCGAACTTCGCCTCCATCTCCTTGACTATCTCGTCTTGCTCCGCGAAGAGCTTGTCCTTCTCAAGTCAAGACTGGAGTTCGTCATTGCTGAGCATGACGTTGGTCCTATCTGAGTCCACGTGCCTAATGAGAGCCTCTAAGTCCTGGAGGTATAGACGAATCGGCTCTGCTGTGTCCCTCGAATCATCCTCGAAGTCGATGGACTCTCCATCCTCATCACGTCTACCAAAGACGTGGAAGTGAGTACCTCTAACCTGTCGGGAGTGTCTCCCCAGCAGACGTCCTATCAGATCCTACATGACTACCTCAAGGCCTCTCTCCTTGTCATCGTGCATGAGCTTGAAGACGATGGCCTCCGTGGTAGGCTCAGTCTGGCGTCCGGGCTGGTTGACCTTGAAACCCCAGAGGTATTTCCTCTCAAACTTGGTGAGAGGAAGCACCATGATGGTAGGAAGAGGGAGATTGAGCAAAGTAGTAAGCTCAACAATAAGAGGACCAAAGCGAGTACTGTGGAACTCCTCAACAATGTTGATGGTAACAGTAGGCATCTATTTATAAGATAGAAAAGTTAGAACAACACAATTCAAGATAAAACAAAAGACAAAACATCACATACATATCCTTGGAAATCAAAACACACAAGTCATGGCATACATGCATCCATTACAACAACCAAGGTTCAACTTATTTTAAAGCAACATTTTGGAAAATAAGGTGATAAGTGGTGGTCCAACTACCGTAGTACGTTTACAATCCTATCTCACTGGATCTGTTGGCTAACACAATGTTTCTAGAAGCAATCAGCCTATCCTGCTCACATGACTCCATCACTAAATCTATAATGTCTCCTCTTAAGGTTTTGTTGGTAGCTTCCAACTCTTGGGTGTGTTTCTTCTCTTCCTTTAGATCATTTTGAAGGTTGAGCATTCTGCACTTGACTCTATCACCAAGTTCTTTGATGGTCTTCCAAGCTGCATCCCTTGCTGATTCAAAGAACGTAGTGTGCACCACTGAATTGGTGAACATGCAGAATCCTTTTTCCTGGTGGTTGTCTTCCTTGTTTTTATACAAGTGAAGTTGCACCCACCAGTATTCATCTCCTTCATCCATCATAGGAAAACCTTTGTACACAGCTGCACCTTGTATCTCTAATGCCACCATGAGGTCCTTGAGAGCCTTGGGGAATTCTGTCTCACACTCCAAGGTCATTGTCATGAGTGGTCCTTTCCTTACGGCCTCGTTGATGGAGTTCATCTACAAATAGAGATGAGAAGAAGATTAGAAAAGTTTACGAGAAGAATAGACAAGTGTAGAAGTTGCTGAAAAATTTTCCTTAGTGGTTTCCAATCCTAGGGTCATAATCCTACATGCAACACAGTGCTCTGATACCATCTGTAAGATCCCTCCTTTATAAAGGAAAAGGATCCCTGTGATTGCAATGCTAGTCCCTGGATCATTGCTAGCATCCACAGTTTAAGATGAAGTACACAGATACAAAGGTCATTATTACAGGCATTCCAGAGACAAAACATAGTCTTTACAACTCCAAGGCCACAGGCCTAGTACAAGAGTTTGAATAAGTAAATAAATAAAAGTCTTCATCTTCATGTGCCACAGGCAAACATGTTGAGTGTAGACTCATGACTCCTAATCCTCATCAGAGTAACCTACAACATCACAAGTTACAGCCACATTGGGTCAATACATTGGAATAGTATTGGCAAGTGATACCTTAGTATAATTTAGGTGGTCTATATTACTATATGCAATTTGGCTAAGTGTAGCTTGGCTTGCTTTGCTCAAAATAGGTTTTGCCTATTAGTTGAAATCACTAAGTTTTTCTTTTGTCCAAAAATTTTCCCAAGGAACCACCAATAGACATTGAGGTCCTTCACCCTTGTTCACCCACAAGTTTTACTTAGAAATTGGGATGAGGAGATTCTTGATAGCTTCCATGTCTTGATGCTCAAGTTGTCCTTTTCCAGGGACATGGCTAAGTACTTAGATTTTTCCATCTCAGAGGTTGTGCACTTTCCCCACTTTCGGACTTGATTTCACCAAGACAGACCTTTCAGAAGCCTTCCCTTAGACCAAATGGACGACTCCAACCTATCATTTTCCACCACCACCAACCTCCAAAATGCTAGTAAGTTCAAACAACCTATGATCCAAGCCAGCATGCCCATGCAAGTGGGTGCTAGCTAGAAGCTCTCAACACTTAAACTCTAAAAATCTCTTTGGTTCCTGGCTTGGCTTTCAGGAGATACACAGGTTCACTTCCCCACCCCCCTCTTGTGTAACCACTCAACACAAACCATTCCTTCCATTCCACCCAGGTGTTTCATTTACTTAGTTGTTTTATTAGGCAAAACACAAGTCCAAAGACTTAGAAATATTTTCATCATAGCATGTATATATTTCACCAACCCTTGGTTTCTACTAGCTAGGCTAAGCATGGCATAGATAGTATCTTAACTTAGAAATTTTCTAGCAATTCTACATCTACTAGGATTTCCCAACATGGCATATAAGCAAAATATAACATGCAAGTCTACAAAATATTTTTAATGCTTAGTAAAACATAGGAATGATAATATTCATGAAGTACCACTTGCCTTGGTAGTTTGCAGAGTATTTACACTCTTCACAATCACAATCACTAGCACCAAAATCTACACAAAGAATTATAGCAACAAATTACATACAAAACATATACAACCAAAAATATATGCATGCATGCAAGATGGTAAGTGATGATTTTTAAAACTCAACCAAGCAAGTAAACAGTACTGGTTCATTAACAAGTTAAAAACTTGCCAAACAACATTTATTTAAACCCTAAATCATTTTCAAAACATTTTTTATATACTCAATTTTTGCCCTACACAAGTTTCTGCAAATAAAACCATTTTAACAGAAGCAAAACATTAAACACATTGCATATTTAGAAAGAGCTTGCTCTCCTGATTCCAACGGTATAAAATTTGTCAAATTCTAACGTGGGGATCAAAAGTTATAGCTAAAACAAAACCAAACTTCTAATAGATTCAAATTCTGTCTTTTAAATCTAACTGCTGCCACGCGTCTCGTTCTAATTGGCCTGTACCGCTTCGCGTAGGATCATGCTTCTGAGCCGTTAGATCTACTTAAACCGCACGGCTCAGATCTACTCGTAACGATTCGTTAAGTGATCTAATCCTACACGCTGGATCCAGATCTGACGGCTCTGGATCAAATAACCAAAGTTGGGCAGCGCTGGCGGTGGCTACTGGCGGCGGCGAGCTCTGCCTACGGTGGCGCGGCGCTACAGGTCGTCCTAGGGTCGTTGGGGGCTTACCAGAAACATGACGGCGTGCTGAAGCTCAACCTGGCGACGGCTTGGCAAGGGGCGCACGGACGCAGTCGCTGGAGCTCGTCGGAGTTGCGGGCGGCGTCTGCTGTTTGCTGTCGAGGTCGTTGCCGAGGCTCTGCGTCGACCCAACACAAACCAGATGGTTCAGGAGATGCGCAAGGATCTGGCGATCAAGTCAGTACTAAAGGGAAGGCAAGGGGCGCACTGGCTTTACCTGAATCGCACGTCGGAGTCGAGCGGCAACGCAGGTGCTTGCGGGTGAGAACGAGGACGTCACTCTGGGTCATGGGAAAGCAACCGGAGGGCACTAACAGATGCGCAAGATCATTCTGGTCGCAGTGGTTTGAACGAGAGGCAAAGGGGCGGTTCGTGCTTACCGAGATTCGTCGCTGGAGCGCGTCTGTCTGCGGCGGCGCAAGTGCGATTGTGGGTAGCCCGGTGGCGATGTGGAAGAGCTGAGTGAGGGGAAATGGTCACAGAGAGGTGGGGGTTAAGTAGGCGGGCGAGCGAGATCGCGGTGTATCAATGGCAATTAAAGCGCAGTAACAACGGGCGAGGTAATATGGCGGAAGCGGCGTGGTAGCGTGATTAAACGGCGACGTGGTCGCAGGGTCCACTCGTCGGCGGGTTTTAAATGAGGGTGGGTACGGTCAGTGACTCTGGGGGTGTGTTTGTGGGTGAGCGAGAGAGAGGAGGACCCCGGGTGGGCTTAGTGGGCTGGATTAGTAGTTGGGCTCAATTGCTGGCGCTGGCCTTTTTCTATTTCTTTTCCCCTTTTCTTTTTCTGTTTTGATTTTCTGGAATGATTTTCAAATCCAAATCAATTGAGTTTGAATTCAAAACTTTTTTAGGTTTTTATACTGCAAACCTTGCATTCCAAAGTGTGTTTAAACACTATTGTCCAATCCAAACACTTTGATCAAGTGAAAAATAAAATAAAACCAAGCCTTTATGATATATATTCAATAGGCATAATATTGGTTTTTATTATTCATTTTATTTTGAAACTTGTTCAAACTTTTGGTGGTGCCTAAGTTTTGAATACACAAACTTTACTGAATCAAAACAAGTATTCTTCTTATTGGAAGATAGCACCGAGGCTTAGAGCAAGCTCACATAAAATAACAAGCACAAATGCTTCTGTTTTGAATTGCTTTGTTTTGAAATGAAATTCATATGCTCGTGGATGCATGGATGATATGTATAAGTTTGAAACATGATTTTGAGGATGTTACACTCGCGTCCCAGAGTGTTGCCTTCGACTCCGACAGAGAGCATCTGACGCCGCCAGCAACTCCGACGAGCTCGTGCTGCCGTGTCCGTGCACCACTTGTCAAGCCATCGCCACGTTGAGATTCAGTACATCGCCACGAGTCTGGTAAGCATCTACGACAACCCTAGAACCCCCTTTAGCCACCGCGCCGCCTTAGACAGAGCCGCCGCCACCAGTCGCCGCTGCTAGCGCCGCTAGAGTTTGGTTGCTTGCTCACGAACCGTTGGATCAAGATCTGACGGGCTAGATAGATCACTTAAGCGAAGGGGTACGAATAGATCTGGTCTGTGCAGTTTAAGTTAGATCTGACGGCTCACAGACGTGATCCATAGCGAACCGGTACGCACCAATCAGAACATGATGTGTGGCTAGGATTTAGATTTAAAATCAGAATTTGAATCTATTAGATGTTTGATCTTGTTTTAATCATAACTTTTGATTCCCACGTCCAAATTTGATGAATTTTATATCAATGGAATCAGGAGAGAAAGCCCTTTCCAAATATGCAATGTGTTTAATGTTTTGCTTCTGTTAAAATGGTTTTATTTACAGAAACATGTGTAGGACTATTTTGTGTATATTAATTACAGAAACATGTGTAGGCCTATTTTGTGTATATTAATCTCTTGTTGAGTATAGAAAATCATCACATATCATATTGCATGCATCTATATATTTTTTCTTGTATTTATTTTGTATGTGATTTGTTGCTATGATTTTATGTGTAGATTTTGGTGCAAATAGTGATTGTGATTGTGAGGAGTGTAGCTACTCTCCAAACTAACAAGGCAAGTGGTGCTTCATAATTTTCTTCCTATGTTTTTCAAATATGCATTAGAAATATTTTTGCTAGACTTGCATGGATAAATTTTTGGTTTATATATATGCTATGCTTGGGAAATCCTAGTAGTTGTAGGATTGCTAGAAATCTCTAAGTTAAGATATTTATCTATGCCATGCTTCGCCTAGCTAGTAGCAACCAAGGGTGGTGAATTATTCATGCTATGATAAAAAAATTCTAAGTCTTTGGACTTGTGTTTTTACTTAATAAAACAACTAAGTGAATGAATCACCTGGGTGGAATGGTTGTGAATGGGTTATGTTGAGTGGTTACACAAGGCCCATTTCTATGGTTTACCTTGTGTATCTCACTTGTGGAAAGCCACCCAGGAACAAAGGGATTTGAGAAGCCAAATGTTAAGAAGCTTCTAGTGCAGCCACTTGGCAATATGGGCTCTGCCTGGATCACATAGGTTGCAATAACTTAGCCATTTGGACAGTTGGTGGTAGTGGTATGATAGGTTGGAGCGCGTCCATTTGGTCTAAGGGAAGGCTTCTGAAAGGTCCTGTCTTGGTGAAAATCAAGGCTTGTGGGGAAAGTGCACAACCTCTGCAGATGGAAGAATCTAAGTATTTAGCCATGTCCCTGGTATTGGACAACTTGAGCATCAAGACATGGAAGCTATCAAGAATCTCCTCATCCCAATTTCTAAGTAAAACTTGTGGTTGAACAAGGGTGAAGGACCTCAATGTCTATTGGTGGTTCCTTGGGAAAATTTTTGACAAAGAAAAACTTAGTGTTTTCAACTAATAGGCAAAACCTATTTTTGAACAAAGCAAGCCTAAGCTACACTTAGCCAAAAAGCATATAGTATTTAGTCCACCAATATTCTACTAAGGTATCACTTACCAATACTATTCCAATGTATTGACCCACTGTGGCTGTAACTTGTGATGTTGCAGGTTATTCTGATGAGGATTAGGAGTCATGAGTCTACACTCAACATGTTTGCTTGTGGCACATGAAGATGAAGACTTTTATCTATTTACTTATTTAAACTCTTGTACTAGGACTGTGGCCATGGAGTTGTAAAGACTATGTTTGTCTCTGGAATGACTGTAATAATGACATTTGTTTCTGTGTACTTCATCTTAAACTATGGATGCTAGCATTGATCCAGGGACTAGCATTGCAATCACAGGGTTCCTTTTCCTTTATAAAGGAGGGATCTTACATTGGGTCACCGCAGTTGGTATCAGAGCATATGCTTTGACCTTAGGATTGAAACCCTTTTAGGACGATCTGTAGGTTGGATAGTGACTATAGGAGCCATCTTATCTAAACCAAATATTCTTATGACTTTTGATGAGTATCCACTTGAGGATAACCTTGTCACACCTAATTCAGATGCTTAAGTCATTCTTTCTTAGGAGTAATTATTTTATCTTTTCTCAGTATAGTGCTATTTAGTGTCTTCCTAAGGAGACATAAACCACCAAGATACTTTAGGAAAGACAATGGGTCACAGTGGATTAGGAGCAAGTGTAAGACATCAATTGAAGTAATCTCAATGATGTAGCCTAACCATAGAATTCAAGAAGAGCAGTAAAATATTATTGTTAGTTGATAACCAGAGACAACATGATGAATATCATTAGGTTAAGTGTTGATGTAATGAGTAGTAATCATGTGGGATTCACTTGAGGATTCTACATGATGAAGAGACATTATGTTAAGACTTAAAGATAGTGTAGTGAGAAACAAAGTCATCATGGTTATATTAGTTCTTAAATCATGATGTACAGGTAAAATATAATAAGATCATGGTGAGATTAGCTCCAAAACCATGATGATAGTATAACTATGACAAATAATTAATAAATTATCTTCAAGTAAAGTATGAAAATAACATGGTAGAACTATGATAGAAGTCAAAGGTGTCATAAAATAGTGATAACCTTCAATTTTAGGGGTTCAATAGAAACTTATTAGTCATTCGGAGAGATAATGCGAGGTTGGTTTACTAATAAAGAAAGGTTGGTTATAGTTAATCATTACAAGAGTGAGACAAAAGGTTAGTAGAAACTAGATTGAGACCACTTTGTTTATGATTATCTTATTAAAATTGAGCAATCTGGATAAATAGTGAGACAAAGAATAGTTTGACCCTAAGTGCTAAGTATCACGATGTAGACCTATACGAGGAGGTGTCATATACTACACAACTAAGCCTGAATTCTAGAAATATTATACTCAACTACTATACTTTGGGCCTAGAATATTATGTGTTATATGTACCACATTTGGATTCATTTGTTTTTCTTGGATCTTCTTGATTGACTAGATCTATACATGAAGTTTGACTTGGTGTGCAAATGCATGTTGCAACATCCAGTTATTACTTGATGTTATAGACCTAGATAAAATAAGGGAATTCATGTAAGGGAGTGACGAGTTCCAAAGATCAAGATGAAGACTTACATGAAGAATGAAGCCAAGTGTAAGGAGTATCAAAACCATTTGAAGGTTGGATCAAGTTCAGATCATTCTTAGCCAGCTATAAGAAGAAAGATTAATGTAGGGAATATATGGAACAACAAGAAGTGATGAACTTAAGGTTCAATCAAATTAGGTAATGTTACTAAGAAGTTAATGAAGTAGTTGTACCAAGTTCATGGAAGTATCATGAATTAGTACAAAGAAGAAGCTTTGGAACCAAAATGGTATTCAAGCTCTGACAATTCAGAGAGAATGCCAATAGTATGTCGGAAACCGTAGGGTAATTCATACACCCTAGGATGTTCCGCAGCTGGTATTTGTCCGTAGTTGGTATTTGGTTGACTTAGTTAACCAAATAATCTTAGTATTGCATAAAGAGCATAAAACTTGGCCTAAGCTAAGTAAGACCTAAAGGAGTATAAAATTTAAGTGACCGTCTTTCGAGACTCTTCGCGAAAATTGACCTATCAAAGCGAGAATATACAAATAGTAAGTAAGGCTAATATGATGAAAGATTCACTTCGGAGATCCACAATTGTGTGGATACACCGCACAATCTTTCATAAGACCCTAACTAGGTAGAGTATGAGCTGAATAGAGACCAATATTCTAATTATAAAGCCAATAAATACTATATAGATATTTTGAAGACCATTAGTAACCCTAAGGGGGAGAGTAAAACATTAGAAATGAAAGTATTATTATCTGACTTTTGAAATAAAGGTTGGAGAAGAAGAACTAACCTATAATAATAGTAAAACCTTATTTTTATAAGGTTAAAAGAAATCATCAGAAAAGTACTCTCTAAAGTATGTCTGGATGAAAGGTCGAAATTTATTTCAAGGTAGTAGTACCCAAACCTTAAGTTAATAATTGGAAATTAAAGAAGTACTTAAGGTAATAAGGAAATATTATCTAAAGTCTGCTAAGGTAAAAGCTTGAAGGAGATAGAATAGATTAATTCTAACGAACTAATTCTAGAGGAAACAACTCCGAAGTGATCTTTAAGAGTGAATAATCACATCAAATTAGACATGTATAGAGGAACAAGGAAATTCCAATGGGTATGTACTAAATGAGTTCAAATACAATCTTTAGAAGGACTACCAGTATAAACCATACCATCACAAATCAAAAGTTAGTATTTTGACTATAGTTATTGTTTAATGGAGTTAAAATCCTATTTTAGTGAGACTTCCTAAACCTTATATAGTATAGCAAGGAAGTTTTATGATCAAGTAAAGGAGTTGGATTAGGATACCTAATTAGGTAAATAAACTAAAGTAAAAGGAACTTTGGAGTATTGGAGACAACAAGATTAAAGATTGCCAAGTATGAGGAGAATTCAAGGAAAAGGTATGGATATGGGATACTACAATTATTCCCATTTTAGGTTATCATGGAGTTGAGAAGTGTCTTGATCAATACAATGGCAATTCCTTATTCTGAAATGTGAGAGTTTAAGAACTTCGAGGACGAAGTTTATTTTAAGGGGGAGAGTCTGTAACATCCCATGATTAGCAGCTAAGAATAGACAGGACACATGTGTGTGCATTGCATTCATGCATCAGAAAATCCGGAGAATTTTCGCGCAAAAACTAAAGAAGCTATAGAGGGATAGAGGTCTCTCTTGTTCTGATGGAAACATCAGGACAGGTGCGATGGATTTCTACATGACCTCTACTCTACTTTTGTGTTTGAGGGGAAGACAATTCAAATTCGAATATTTAATTGATGAATTTGAATACAAAAAGAGTTTGAAATATATTAATAATTTTAAATTAAATTGTAATAAGAGATACTAGGTGAACTCTTATTTATGAAAAGATACAATAATTGCAAGTCTTAATTAATAAAGAAAATTGAATGAAATGGATTATAATAATAAATAAGAATGGAATTCTTATTTATAAGTAAGATATAAATATTTAATTAGTTCCAAGAATAATGGAACACTTTATTATAGAATACAATGTTTCATTGTTATTACAATAAAAGAATAAAAGTAAATTATTATAAAAAATATATAAAAAATGAACTACATAAATAAATAACTAAAATCATTCTTTATTACAAGCATATATAAATATTACATTGTCTTTGCAAATGCATTATAAAAGAAAAAGAAAACTAGTACACTATATTGAATAAAATAAACAATACAATATTTCATTACAAAAGAAGAATGAATAAAAAAAGAATTACTTTATTACAATTATACAATGCTTATTACTTCACAAAAGAAAAAGTGAATTACAAAAGAATAAAGTAAAATTTAAAACTAAAGTCATCTTCATTTTCTTCATCTTCTAAATCCACTCTTTATATTCCTGATTCTTGATCCCTACAAAACAACACAAAAGATAACAAAAAACAATAAAGAATAAAAGAAGGGTTAGCATATTATTTTTACTCTCAGATTTGGCATACAAATGATATGCTTTCACTCATCATTGAGTATTATTCAAAAAAGGGGCCAATGTAAAAATCTGTTCTTATCCAGAATGTTAGCCTCTGCATCATAGGCAGGGGAAAATTTCACCAAGTAAGGAGAGAGGCAAGTTTCACCAGAGTAGTGGCAGTAAAATAAGTTAAATCAAGATATTTTGTCTTGCACTGATCCAAATCGATGCATGCTGCTCACACAACCATGCACAATGTTGTGATGTCGACATAGCAGTATAAGTTGCAGTAGTGGTGGTAATATAAGAGGATAACCACAACAGCTAGCCAAAATAGTATTCCATTCTTAGTTTGCATACCATAAGACCAACACGTCCTGATCCATTCTATCACCACACCAAAAAACTCAAGAACTCATTTCTCTTGAGAACTCATCACAGCCAATCCATATCTCACCAACCAAGACACTAGCCCAGATCACCACCACATCACTTGCACCATGGTTTCTTAAAGAAGCCATCCAATGGCAAGAACAAGGAGGAGAAGGCCAGGCCAGTAGTAGCAAAGAGTAACTGGTTATACACCAGTATCAGATCACAGGAGCAAGGGAGAAGGTGGATCAAGCTTACAGCAAGTGAATCCAGAAGTAGTTGTGATACACCAAGACTTATAACATGCCATATATCATTTACCAGCAACAGGTAAAAATCAGTTGGATCATCCACTAGATTATACAGTGAATATCCTCATAACTTGCATATAAATTTGGGCATATAAGGAAAATCATATTCATCAAATAGCTCCAGCTACTATTCCATTATATTCTTATCTAGGGGGAAATATATGGAGTTATGTTCTTAGAACTGCATGGAGGTGCCATGCAAGGTTCATCACAGAAGATTAAAGCTAACCAATCATATCTGATTATTATCCCAAAGGATTTGGCCTCATCCTTTGCATCATAGGCCAAACTAAGAAATCCAACAAACAACCTCTAAGATGTTTACCACTGTGCATACTCCCAGGGGAGGCACCACAGTGGTAAGCTTACCAATTTCTTCCAAACCAACTAGTCTCAGCCTTAGCATCATAGACAGGGATTCTTTCCAAAATTTTCAATCATTCCTTAATAGAATGGATAGTTCCATCTAGTGCAGCCAGACAAATGGTAGAAGATCATGCTACAAAAAGGATTGCTGTGCACACTCTAAAAAGAGGCACCACAACAAGAACCTCCTGGTTGCAGAAGCCACCAGAAAAAATTAGGAGAAGTAACTTAGGTCCTCGAGCCATAAGAAGTTAAAATAAATCATTTCTCTAGTCATATTCTTGCTAGAGATCATTTTAGATATCTAGATATATCTTATAAGAAACAAATATTATCACTGAACCATTGGTTCAGTCCATCATGTCAAACATAGCACTTGAATCAGATCATGCATGTACAAGATCTAGTGTTCTACAACAATAGTCCAAGGCTAAAGAAAAATCCAAGTAGCTAAACCAAGCATATCTTACACATCTGTTCATATCAAAGATATACATTGAATTACTTCATCCATTGAGCAACCATAAAAGTGGGAAGGATGTACAATCTAAAACAAACAATACAACTTACCCAAGATATTACTAGCATATATTCAGATAGTTAAAATTATCATTAAAACCAAGAAGCAAAGCTTCTGGGAAGATTACCTAGAGCAATATATCATTCAATCATAGAAGAAACAAATCAAATAGAAAAAAGGAATATTGCATGTAGATTTAATAGAATGATTATTTGCCTATATAAATCATCTAAATGATCATGAGATCATCAGGAAACCACTGACTACTACTTGTGCTCATCAACAATCATTAGCATAGAATAAACATCCTCTCAGTATCACCAAACGTGATCCAGACCACCAATTACATATTCATTTGTATAACCTGAGTAGCAGGATATAATAGAGAATTATTATAGAAGCATAAAACTACATTTTTGGTCACTATCAGGAGTGTCAACTTTAATATCAGTAGCAGAATATAATCAGAGATCGAGACTAGCTTTGTAGCACAAGCAAACATAAGTGATGAGAGGTTTTCCAAATATATCTATAAACAATCTAGGCTAAATAACCACCTCCATAATCTTGAGGAAAACCACGTATAACACTCAAATTGAAACATGGATTACTCCAAGTAGCACTATCAAGTGGTGCTGCGAGGATAGAGGGTTGCAATAGGTGAAGTAGGAGCAGAAGAAAGGAGCAATGATCAATTACCGAGGTCATTGATTCAGGTGATGAAAGCAGTAGAGGGGTCATCGGTGGCTGATACGGCACGGCAAAACAGGGAGCACGGTGGCACTCGACCTGCACCAAGCTGCAACCAGTAGTCCACCAGGGTCGAGGAGCACGCTGCTAAGCTCCAGGAAGCCACGAGTTTGGCAGTAGAGCATCACCAAAATCACGCAAAGGAAACCTAGCACCAGAAATAAGATGGGGACGAGCCGTTATAGTCTTAGAGGAAAATCAGACTAGAGGGCCAGGTCATATAGAAGAAGGCGGAGCTCCGGTGACCAGTGGCGGCAACCGGGACATCCTACACCTCCAGAATCAGGCGGGCGGCGCTGATAGGGTCGCGACCAAGAAGGGAGCAAGGAGGGTGAACCATGTGTGCGGCGTGCGTCGAAGGAAGAAGAGACGGGCCGGGGTGGGGGCTGAATCCAACTCGAACTGCGTCGGCCTGTTGGGCCAGACCGATTAGGTCCGGTTGAACCAGATCCTTTTTCACCCAATTGGACCACAGCCCAACTGCTTGCCCATCACCAAACAATTTTGCCATTAAAGAACTCTATAATAAAAAATGCAAATAAATATTATCATCATTAAATACTAAGTGAAATTTCATAAAATAAGGAAAAATCCTAAAAATGAATAAAAATCATTTTTGTGTATAAAAATAAATATACTATTTTATAAAAATACTAGACTAATTTTTTATAAATAAAATATGAAGTAAAACATTCAAATACATTTAATCCTTGATGGAATTTTATAAACATAAGAATAATAATTAAAAATTAATAAAAATCATTTTTAAAGTCTTAAAAAATATATTACACTAGAAAATTATTAAATATAATATTATAAAGGTTTTTAATATTTTAAAGTCATAAATCCTTGTCTATTATCTATTTTGAAAATTCCTTAAAAACATTTCTTAAAAAATAAATAATTATATTTCTTTAGAAATATCAAAACCTTAAAATCTAATTACTAAAGTTCTAAACCATAACTAAGATTTATAATAAAACTTAAGCATAAATCATTAACTTTATAATACTCTTTTAAATCCTAAACCAAAATTCAAAACCACAATATTTAAGATAATTTTATATATATTTCACATATATGAAGAGGGAATGATCTTAACATCTAAATCATAATTAACATGACTTTAAAACTAACACCTTAACAATACCATCCAAATTATACTTTCTTTGATAGTTGCATGTTATTTTCATACTAGCAAAACAAATTTAATCTAATCATTCACTTAAATGTAAAGTGAATAATCCCACACTTTAATCATACTTATCATAAATCCAAAGCTTGAGAATAATTAACACAAATTACACCTTAAGTTTATTTGCCCTTTTAAAGTTAACTTTAGTCTCAAGGCTTATAAACATTATGTCTAATAAACTACCTATGTTTTTATAGTTAACTTTGGTCTATTCCAATTAAGACATAAATCATCTCAAGACCAAACTAATCAATCACACACCAAAAGACATTGAACACATCCTATTAACAATAAAGATTGTTTAAACCTTAGAAAGGAAATATTTTCTTCAAATGTTATTCTTTTTGCCACTTCAAACAACAATCTCATAATAAGTTCTACAACTCCTAACAACTCAACCCAAAGACTTTTATCATAGCCAACAAATGACAATTAACCATAATCGCATTATTTTATACTTTACTTGTATACTTAGGATTGATAACACTTAAGTTCTTTATAAGTGACATTACTTGTAAAGTAAAATATTGAATATAAACAATTATAATGTAAGCAATATTGAATAGCATTCCATATGTGTGTATCTTATTATTGTATAAATATGTGTTGTTCACACACACTCACAAGCCTTAATAAGAAGCACAAGTATGAAACTTATCTAAAAGGACAACACATTCTAAAGAAACCATTTCCAGTTTCCAAACCCTAGATCAACGTTATCCCCGGGATTCGAGTTTACGAAATTGCATTACATTACTTATGCATAATAACATCTTGCTTCTTTAAACATTAGTCCTTACCGGACCAATGATGCTGATTTCAGATATTGGATCTTATATTGTCTTGAAGACCGTGAGTGCATAATCTTGCAATCACAAAAGGCAAGTTCACACTTGCTCATGTCCTTTGATTATTTTATGTAAAGTATTTTGAAAATCCAGTGTTGTCATCACCTGCATTTGAAAAAGGTCAGAAAACACTATTTTTATAATAATATGATTATAGGTTATTTACCATGAGGTAATAATCTACTATGGCAGTTCCGGTGGTAAAGGAACATATTATCTAGGACTTAACGACCAATGTCGCCAGTGATTCTTGCGCCGTATATTACGTGTCAACCATGATATTTGGAATGGGACGGAGAAGTTTGTTGTATCCTTTTCCCTTTGTATGGAGGCAAGACTATCTTAACGTGATTCCTTGTGTGGATCCAACATATGGGTGGGCACCCTTAGGCCCCACGTTTTTGATGTCTAGATTATCTATGAGTGGATTCCAAGGGTTTAGCCGGACCTATAAGGTACTTACCTAGGCATCACCAGCTCATAGGATCTTCGGGACTCATCAGGGTTTTAGCCTTCCCAAAAGGGGGCTTAACGGAGGTGAGCCAGCCCCGAAGGATCATGCAGACATATGGGGTCGCGGAGAGGGCAGTGATTGGCTTGGATCATCTACTGGTCCCCACACCATAGGAAGTGTGAACGGGAAAGATCGCCCTGTTATGCAACAAGGATTTGATCTCTCATGGGTAAAGTAACGCACCTCTGCAGAGTGTAAGAACTGTAACTTGTTACTCCCTGTTCCGGGAAGGAGCTGTGAATGCTGTGGGAAAGGAACTCCATGAAAGTTCTGGTAAACCCGTGAAGGCTGACGGATATAGCTTTTCAGAATAAAAGCAACCTTTGAAGAAATGTTTACGAAAACCTGCATTGCCTACGACCTATGGTTTATGGTTGTAGATATAGTGCATCAAACACTCCTTTTCTAGTGAACTTGCTGAGTATGCTCGTACTCAACGTATCTTCTTAACCCTTGCTAGATTCTAAAGACAACACAGACGACGTCTGCATCAACTTATGATCAAGGGAATCTTCATCAACAACTCAAGCTCTTCATTGAAGTCAAGGAAGTCAACATATATATCAATTAAAGTGAAGACAAAGTTACTAATCAGATAGAAATATAATATCTCGCCATAGAACCTATTTCTGTAGAGTATTGCTATAGCAGCAATGCAAGCCCTATAGTTCAGATACTAGTCTTATTAGTATAATAGTTTTTGAGTTGTTTATCTCTGATTCTTCTTTGTAAGAAGTTTCTTTCTCTATCTTTAACCAAGAGTGTTCTCTGGATCTTATGTAAAGAGTCGAGTTGTAACCTATAGTCATGTCTTGGACCTGCTGTGTTTCTGTTGTACCACTCTGAGAGATGTAAAAATAATGAACAAAGGTTTCATTGGTGTTATGTCAACGACTATAGTGTACTACATCATGAAGTGGTATGTTGGGTGTAACATCCCAAAAATCATGTTTCAAACTCATGCATATCATCCATGCATCCATGATCATTTAGGGTTTCATTTCAAATCATTTAAAAAACAAGAGCATATGTTGCTCATTATTTTACGTATGAACACTATAGCCTTTGGGCTACTTGCTATTCAGTAGTGTTTTGAATTCAAACATAAGTGGTTTAAAAAGCTTGAATAAAGTTTCCACACAAAGTATGAAATAAAACCAAGATTATGCCAAATATTATATCACATAATGGCTTGGTTTTATTCTAATTTTGAAATGACCCAAGTTGGTTTTTGTAAACAGAAAGGTTTGACACTTATTTTAGTACAAAATTCATTGTGCAAAAGTCCAGAGAAGATTTGAAATCAAACAGATTTGAATTGGAGTTTGAAAATCCTTTTAGAAATTCAAACAGAAAAAGAAAAGTGAATAAGGAGAAAAAAAATAAGCCAAACAGCTAAACAGGCCCAACCATCCCAGTTCGACCCAACCTAGCCCAACTAGCCCTCCCGCGAACCGTTTTACTCTACCCGCAGACACACCCCCAGAGTCGCTGACCCAAGGACCCCACCTCCCCTCTGTTTCTCTCACTGACAACGCGGCCCGCCCAATGGTCTTCTTCTGCACCCCGGCGACGTGTTCTTCCCCAAATCACGCCGAGCGTTTCTGGTTTGATTCAAGGTCAATTCCTTGAATGCCGGAGTGATTCACGCCTGCCTCTACTTAAACCCCTCGCCCCTCTCCATTTTTCCTGACCCGAGCACAGGCGCCCCAGTGCCAGAACGCCCTTGCACAAGCAGACAGAGCCCACTCCGACCAATCCCGTGAGTCTGCGCCTTCCTCTCTCGTTCATGCATCGCTTCGCAACATCCTTGCGCTTCTTCCGATGTCTTTGGTTCATCCTATATCGCCTGTGTCGTCGACTCCATCAAGCACTGCAAGTTCCCGATGACGTCTCCAACTCCGGCGACAAAATTCGGTGAGCCTCGTGTTCCCCTCTGGTTCTGAATCACGCGAGCTTGTTTGCCTACGTCTAGCGCATCTGCTGACACTTTTTGTTTGGATCCTCGCTGTAAGATCCCTCCTTTATAAAGGAAAAGGATCCTTGTGATTGCAATTCTAGTCCCTGGATCATTGCTAGCATCCACAGTTTAAGATGAAGTACACAGATACAAAGGTCATTATTACAGGCATTCCATAGACAAAACATAGTCTTTACAACTCCAAGGCTGCAGGCCTAGTACAAGAGTTTTAATAAGTAAATAAATAAAAGTCTTCATCTTCATGTGCCACAGGCAAACATGTTGAGTGTAGACTCATGACTCCTAATCTTCATCAGAGTAACCTGCAACATCACAAGTTACAGCCACAGTGGGTCAATACATTGGAATAGTATTGGCAAGTGATACCTTAGTATAATTTAGGTGGTCTATATTACTATATGCAATTTGGCTAAGTGTAGCTTGGCTTGCTTTGCTAACAATAGGTTTTGCCTATTAGTTGAAATCACTAAGTTTTTCTTTTGTCCAAAACTTTTCCCAAGGAACCACGAATAGACATTGAGGTCCTTCACCCTTGTTCACCCACAAGTTTTTACTTAGAAATTGGGATGATGAGATTCTTGATAGCTTCCATGTCTTGATGCTCAAGTTGTCCTTTTCCAGGGACATGGCTAAGTACTTAGATTTTTCCATCTGCAGAGGTTGTGCACTTTCCCCACCAGACTTGATTTTCACCAAGACAGGACCTTTCAGAAGCCTTCCCTTAGACCAAATGGACGCGCTCCAACCTATCATTCCCACTACCACCAACTGTCCAAATGGCTAAGTTCTACTAACCTATGTGATCCAGGCAGAGCCCATATTGCCAAGTGGCTGCACTAGAAGCTTCTCAACACTTGGCCTCTAAAATCTCTTTGTTCCTGGGTGGCTTTCCACAAGTGAGATGCACAAGGTTCACCAGTCCCCTGGCCTTGTGTAACCACTCAACACAAACCATTCATTCCATTCCACCCAGGTGTTTCATTTACTTAGTTGTTTTATTAGGCAAAACACAAGTCCAAAGACTTAGAAATATTTTCATCATAGCATGTATATATTTCACCAACCCTTGGTTGCTACTAGCTAGGCTAAGCATGGCATAATAGTATCTTAACTTAGAAATTTTCTAGCAATTCTACATCTACTAGGATTTCCCAACATGGCATATAAGAAAAATATAACATGCAAGTCTACAAAATATTTCTAATGCTTAGTAAAACATAGGAATGATAATATTCATGAAGTACCACTTGCCTTGGTAGTTTGGAGAGTAGTTACACTCTTCACAATCACAATCACTAGCACCAAAATCTACACAAAGAATTATAGCAACAAATTACATACAAAACTTATACAACCAAAAATATATGCATGCATGCAAGATGGTAAGTGATGATTTTTAAAACTCAACCAAGAAAGTAAACAGTACTGGTTCATTAACAAGTTAAAAACTTGCCAAACAACATTTATTTAAACCCTAAATCATTTTCAAAACATTTTATATACTCAATTTTTTCCCTACACAAGTTTCTGCAAATAAAACCATTTTAACAGAAGCAAAACATTAAACACATTGCATATTTAGAAAGATCTTGCTCTCCTGATTCCAACGGTATAAAATTTGTCAAATTCTAACGTGGGGATCAAAAGTTATAGCCAAAACAAAATCAAACTTCTAATAGATTCAAATTCTGTCTTTTAAATCTAATCACGCCACATCTCATTCTAATTGGTCTGCACGCTTCGCCAGAGGATCACGCTTCTGAGCCGTTAGATCTACTTAAACCGCACGGCTCAGATCTACTCGTAACGATTCGTTAAGTGATCTAATCCTACACGCTGGATCCAGATCTGACGGCTCTGGATCAAACAACCAAAGTTGGGCGGCGCTGGCAGTGGCTACTAGCGGCGGCGAGCTCTGCCTACGGCGGCACGGCGCTATAGGTCGTCCGAGGGTCGTCGGAGGGGCTTACCAGAAACGTGACGGCGTGCTGAAGCTCAACCTGGTGACGGCTTGGCAAGGGGCGCACGGACGTAGTCGCTGGAGCTCGTCGGAGTTGCGGGCGGCGTCTGCTGATTGTTGTCGAGGTCGTTGCCGAGGCTCTGCGTCGACCCAACACAAACCAGATGGTTCAGGAGATGCGCAAGGATCTAGCGATCAAGTCAGTACTAAAGGGAAGGCAAGGGGCGCACTGGCTTTACCTGAATCGCACGTCGGAGTCGAGCGGCGGCGCAGGTGCTTGCGGGTGAGAACGAGGACGTCGCTCTAGGTCATGGGAAAGCAACCGGAGGGCCTTAGCAGATGCGCAAGATCATTCTGGTCGCAGTGGTTTGAAAAAGAGGCAAAGGCGATGCAGGCTTACGAGATTAAATGCCGAGCGCGTCTGTCTGCGGCGGCGGCGCAAGTGCGATTGTGGGCAGCCTGGTGGCGATGTGGAAGCGCTGAGTGAGGGGAAATGGTCGCAGAGAGGTAGGGGTTGATAAGGGGGAATACGTCCTGGTTGGAGCAACCAACCGGGACTAAAGGTTTGGCCACAGTCACGTGGCGTGGCACGCACCTTTAGTCCCGGTTGGTGGCTCCAACCGAGACATATTCTCCTGCCCTCTATAAATGCAACGCCCCAGCCCCCTCTGCCTCCACTCTGTTTTTTCGAATGGTGGAAGGTGTGAGGGGTGGGCTAGTTTTTTCTCTTCTATGCATGCATTGAAGGTGTTTGATGAAATGTTTGAGTGAAAAATCCCGTTGAATTTCTCATAGAACAAAAATATAGAAGGTGTCCTGCGCACTTGAGCTTTCTCCTCTTTATTTCCCTCGATCGAGGTTAGCAATCTTATCTTTTCTAGGTCATTGATACAATTCATGTGTCGTGTGAATTGGTTATTTCACTATTTATGATGTACTGTTTTTGATAAACTTACTTATATGATGCGGATGAACATTCGGTAATGGATGTACGGTGACGGTAGCGTGGAGTATATCAAAGGCGTGGATAAATTTATCGATGTGGCTACGGCAAACAAAGAGAATGGATTTATACGTTGTCCATGTGTTCAATGTCGGAACAACAAGGAGTACTCTTCCTCGAAAATCATTCGCGGCCACGATTATGAAAGGTTTCATGCCCAACTATAATTGCTGGACCAAGCACGGGGAAAGAGGGGTTATGATGGAAGATGGTGAAGAAGAAGATGATGATAACAACTATCATCATATGTTTCCTGAATACAATGATACTACAATGGAAGACAATGGAGAGGAAAGAGGTGAAGAGCGGCATCGATTAATGGTGATGAACTTGGTAGGGTCATTTCTGATGCAAAGCGAGACTGTGAAACAGAAAATGAGAAGTTGAAGTTAGAGGGCATGTAAGAAGATCACAAGAAATTGTTGTACCCAAATTGTGAAGATGGCAGCACAAAGCTCGGTACCACCTTTGGAATTGTTGCGATGGAAGGCGAGTGTGGTCTAACGACTCCTCATTTGAAAAGATGCTGAAAATAATGAAGCCAAAGTTTCCAAAACATAACGAACTTCCGAGTACCTCTGAAGCAAAGAAGACTCTCATCCTCTAGGATTAGATGTGCAAAAGATACATGCATGCATTAATGACTGCATCCTCTACATGATAAGGAGTATGAGAATTTAGATAAATGCCCGGTATGCAATGCGTTGTGGTATAAGATCGACGAGATGACCCTGGTGATGTTGAGGAGAGCCCCTCGGAAGGGTTCTGCTAAGGTTATGTGGTATGCTCCTATAATACCAAGGTTGAAAGCATGTTCGAAACAAAGAGCATGCCAGGTTGTTGCGATGGCACAAAGAAGACCGTAAGAAAGACGGGAAGTTGAGACACCTCACGATGGGTCACGTGGAGAAAAATCGAGAGAGCTTCCCGGACTTTGCGGTGGCGCAAGGAACTTATGGTTTGGTCTAAATGCGGATGGCATGAATCCTTTTGGGGAAGCGAGCTGCATTCACAGCACTGGCCCGCGACTCTATGTATCTACAACCTGCCTCCTTGGTTGTGCATGAAGCGTAAGTTCATTATGATGCGGTGCTCATCCAAGGCCCAAGCAACCGAACGCGACATTGATGTGTACTTAGGCCATTAGTTGAAGAACTCTTACAGTTGTGGGGCAAACCAGGTGTACATGCGTGGGATGAGAACAAACAGGAGCCATTTGATCTACGAGGGTTGTTATTCGTAACCATCAATGATTGGCCTGCTCTTAGTAACCTTTCATGACAGACAAACAAGGGATATAAGGCATGCACCCACTGTTTAGATAAGACCGAAGGTACATATTTGCATAAATGCAAGAAGGTTGTGTACCTGGCGAATCGACGATTTCTTCCGACTAATCATCCCGTAAGAAAGAAAGGCAATCATCCCGTAAGAAACCAAAAGGGAAATACTATTTCCTTACAACTTCGAGTGAGTGTTATTGTCTTGTATACACTTTCTATTTCGCTTACTCGATGTTAAGTATATAATTGATTAGTTATGCATTTGCAGCTTCCACTATATTCTGTTAATCATTCAACTTGACAAAGGGCGTGTACTAGTCATGGACTCGAAACATAAACCCCTTGAGACGTGGAAGGACATGCAGATACTTCTCCAGCGGTAATTCTAATCATTACGACACTATATCGGCAACGCGTTCGTGAATTTTATGATATCAAGTACTTAATAACTTATTTTATTCGCTTTTCTACGCCAGCGCTTTGGAAGCGGTTCATCAACAAGGCTAGGGTGTTTGGAAGAGGATCTTACATTTCAACCACTAAATGTAAGCACCACTAGCTATATCCGCATCTCTTTGATTCTAGTTTTGATACTTATTATCATGCTTGATTATTATTTTGATTGAACTCGTTCTCGTAAAGTGCCCGACCCAGGACGTGTAACAATCTATGTGGATACTATGTTTTGCGAGTTCATCCCCGGACATGCGATGAGAAGGGCAGAAATTTAGAGCGACTTCACGTCGTAAACAATTTCTATAGTTTTAATTACAATCAAATTGTGTTTAGTTTCATTCATATAGGCTGACTCCTTTTTAAATCAGATCGAACGTCTACGGGCGGTCTTACGCCAAAGGATCGTCTGAGCAATTCAGGAGAAATTGGCGGGATTCTTGGATGCAAGTCCTAGACCCAAAAGGAGAATACTATTCGTGTATAGACAATAGGGATTGTAAAATAGCAACTTTGAAGGAATTGGCGGTAGCATCGAATAGCAACTTTTGTATGTAGTGCATGAACTCGATCCGTGTATTCAATGTAATATTGTCATGATATTCATGATGTAATATAAGGTTCCTTCATTTATAAGTGCAAATCACTAAATAAACAATAAAACAACCTAAATGAATTCTCTGCCGCGGCACAAAAAGTGGCGAAAATGCTGTCGCGGCAACAAAGTGTGCCAAAATGAATTCTCTGCCGCGGTAGAAGGTTATTAGTCCCGGTTCGTGTTACGAACCGGGACTAATGCTCCACCCTCCCCCCCCCTCGCCCTCTGCCGCTGCCACGTGTGCACCCTTTTGTCCCGGTTGGTGGGGCAACCGGGACTAAAGGTTAGGGATTTAGTCTCGATTGCCCCGTCCCGGTTGGGCAACCGGGACTAAAGCCCCGTACCAACCGAGACCTATAGCCCCGTTTCCACCATTGTGGCCATAGCAGAGCTCAATCTTGATGATGTTGTCATGGTCAAGGGATTTCGGGCGCAGGAGGCAAGAAGAGAAGGTAGCCTAGGTTTTGGGCGACGGTGGCAAGAAGCGATGGCGGCCTAGGGTTTTAGTTTTTCTAAGCTTTTTGTGTAGATCGAAACAGCGGTGGCTAGGTCATGGGAGAGGATTGCTCTGATACCATGTCGGCAATCTAGACTAGGCAAAAACAATGATCCAGTGAGGGATCTCGGGTACGTGTTATATAGTTGTGAAGAGCCCCCACCATGGCATGATTCAAGGATTGTACTGATATGATGGTGCACTACACCATGCCTATATAGGTACAGTACATGTTGTCTAACTATAACATTTCGAATTTCAATTTTAATGAGTCGGGACCCGACTGCCATGTCACTTTTCTCTTTGACCCTTCCATTTAGAACTTCCAACAAAATAAACCAACATGCGAACATATTTACTTTACGTGCTTTTTGTTTAAATCTATTAATTAACCCTTTTCATCAGTTCGGACTGTTGGTTGCGTTGACTAGTGCATACAATTCAATATGGTATCAAAAAGGAGGTTTTAGGATCAAACCCTGGCCAACGCAAAAATTAAAAACAAATACTATGGATCCCCAAACATACGTCATAATAGGCCAAAGGGCGAAAGACATAGAGTGAGTGTTGAAATATATTTCCTAGCCCTTTCCATTAGTTCGGACTATTGGTTACGTTGGCTAGTGCATGCAATTCAATAGATATAGGATTTATTTCATGTATTGTACTCCAAATTGATCCCATGTACGCCTATATAAACTAGCACATGAGTCTCGACAATACATCCATCATATTCCTCTAATCCCTCTCTATCGCTCTACATGGTATTAGCCCTAATTCGGTCCTAACCCCGATCCGCCGCCGCATCCACCTAGCATCGCCGCTGCCACTTCCAAAACCTAGCATCGCCTCCCTCCATGGCGTCGCGCTAGAGAGCAACACGCTTGCTTCGCGCTGCCCTCGGGGAGGTTGATCTCCGCCGGGGGCTGCGCAACACGTACGCAGGGTTCGCCTGTTGATCCCTGATCGGGTGCCTTGTAAGTCTCTATTTCCGATCTCTTGATCGGTTTTCTTTTTTGGTTTGCCGATCTAAGATCAGATTGAGTCGCCCAATGATACTTTGCAAACGTATCTATAATTTTTGATGCTCCATTCTTGTTTTGCACCAATTATCTTATGTTTTTGTCTACACCTTGTGGCATTTTTATGAATTTTCTGGAACTAACATATTGACAAGTGCCACAGAGCCAGTTTCCTGTTTTCTGCTATTTTTGGTTTCAGAAAAACTACTAAAGAAATATTTTCGGAATTGGACGAAACAAAAGCCGAAATTCCTATTTTTTATGACACGACACGGAGTCCGAAGGAGAGGGGGAGGCACACCCTAGGGCGATCACACCTGGGCCAGGAGCGGCTAGAGGGGCGCGCTTCCCTAGGGTGTGGACCCCTTGGCTCTCCACCGACCTCGCCTCTTCGCCTATATAATCCCCCCGAGACAAAAACCCTAAGGTCCCGATCAGAATTCCACAAAAAAGTCCATAGCCGCCGCCACCGTCGTCCCTAGATCAGGAGGGATCTGAAGCTCTTCCCAGCACCCTGCCAGAGAGGGGAGATCATCTCGGAGGCCTTCTTCATCACCATGCCTGCCTCTGGAGTGATATGTGAGTAGTTCATCATTGAACTACGGGTCCATAGTAGTAGCTAGATGGTTGTTTCTCCTATTTGTGCCACCATGCTTAGATCTTGTGAGCTGCCTATCACGATCAAGATCATCTTATTGTAATGCTACATGTTGTGTTTGTTGGACTCGATGAATATTGAGTATTATGTCAGATTGATTATTGTTCTATCATGTCTATGTTATTTGTGATCTTGCATGCTATCTGTTGCTAGTAGTTACTCTGACCAAGTATTTGCTTGTGACTCCAAGAGGGAGTATTTATGCTCGATAGTAGGTTCATGCCTCTACTAATTTGGGGGAGTGACAGAAAATTCTAAGATTGTAGATGTGATGTTGCTACTAGGGAGAAAACAACAATCCTATGTCCAAGGGCAATTGTATTGTTTACATTACACACTTTGCTTAATGCAATTATCTGTTGCTTGCAACTTAATACCTGAGGGTTGTTCGGATGATATCCCGGAGGTGGATTATTAGTCATATATGTAGTTGGATTACGGTCTATGTATCTTGTTGTAATTCCCAAGTGAATCTCATAGTGATCATCATGTCATGTACATGCATTGTTATGCATTCTCTATTTGTCAATTGCCTAGCTGTAATTTGTTCACCCAGCATATTATTTATCTTATGGAGAAACACCTCTAGTGAACTGTGGACACTGGTCCATTCCTTCCCACTGATATACCATCTACTATTTACTGTTTACTTTCTACAATTAATACAAGCAATTACTTTCTTCCACACTATATGTTTAATCCTTTGTTTTCAGCAAAACCAGTGATCTTGACAACCTCACTGATAAGTTGGGGCAAAGTATTTTGGTTGTGTTGTGTGGAGGTTCCACGTTGCTATCAACACCTTCGGAAGTGGCTTCTTTATCCTACTGGTTCGATAACCTTGGTTCCATAACTAAGAGAAAACTTGTTGTTGTACTCATCATACCTTGCTCTTGGGGTTCCCAACAGGCTCTACATCAACTGAGCCATCACAAGATTTTCTGGCGCAGTCCTCATGGAGAAAGAAGATTTCTGCAAGGGAAGTCTCTCACTACCAATCTCTTTACTCTGTTTTTGATTTGATTTGTTTCTTTTGTTTTGTTTGTTTGCTTCTTTTTATCAAAAAACACAAAAAATAGTTCCTACTTCAAGTTGCTTTTTTGTCTAGTTTTGCTCCAATCACTATGTCACCTGAGGAAATGATCTTCACTTTCAAATAAGGGAGTGAGGAGAGTTTCAAAGAATCTTGGTCTAGAATTTCTGATTCTTATGAAAAAACTGAACCTAAAATGACTCTAGGCTTGCTTCTTAGCAGTTTCTACTTTGGTCTTGTTCTTCGTTATAGATATGCTTTGGATGCCATAGTAGGAGGAGATTTCCTTCATTGTGATGGGTATGAAGCTTTTAATGCTATAAAATATTGATTGCAACATATAACTTGCCTAGTAAATTTGATTCATCCTTTATAAGCATCTATGCTAGATTAAACACTATTGAGACAAATATATCTTGTTTAAAAGGATGCTATAATATTCTTCGAGAGCATCATAATTATGTTCCAATAAATTTTGAACCGTCAAAATGGTTCCCTACAGTAAAAGTTGCTATAAATGGTGGAACTTTTCATGCTCGTTGTGATATTATGTCTGAGTTCTCTCTTATGCCTAAAGATATTTATGAATCTCTAAATCTTTGGGGACTTTCTGAGGGTGGAGAAGAAATATCCCTTACCAATAATGCCACTATATTACCCATTGAATAGCTGAAGGAGTGTTTACAAAAATTATGAAAAGTGGAATCTACTGATTATCTTGTTATTGAATGTGTAGGAAAAGGACAAATTACACTTGGAAGATCACTGCTAAAACTCCTTGGAGCAATAATAGATGTGGGAAAATGCACCATGAATTTCACTTCCCCACCAAGCAATCATGTGTTCCCTAAAGGTAAGAAAGGTAGACGTAAGAAATTTTATGTTGATGCTTCTTTATTCGAAAATACTTGATTATTGCTTTCTATGCCTAGCTAAAAGGCGTTAAAGAAAAGCACTCTTGGGAGATAACCCAATTTTTATTTCAGCAAGTTTTTCTTTTATTGAGTCTTGCCTCTATAATAACCTCTCCTTATCCTTTTTGTATTGTTTTTGTGCCAAGAATAGCCTCTAATGAGAGGGAGGTAAGATTTGGGGAAGTTGCTATCCCGAAACAATTTCTGTGCTTCGCTGTAAAAATTCGTGAAAAATCCCAGAACGTCGTATTGATCTGCAATTTTTTTTGCGCATGCCCCAGGTTATTATCTAACTTTCTTTAGTTTTCCACTTTTTGATTTTAGGAACAGAAGATTTTCGAAAAAAATTGGTATTTACCTATAGGTCTGTTTTGACAGATTTCTGCCATTATTTGCATTTGCCTCTTAATCGATTTATTTTTGAGTTATTTTGATCACTTGAGCTTTTAAAATCAGTTCCTACAATATCTTATGTTTTAATGGATGTTTTACTTGAGTTGAAACTGAACCCAAAGGTTTATTATCTTGCATACACTAATGTTGCTAATGAAGATCGTGTGAAGTTTTGTATGAAGAAACTTTGCAAGTGTAGGGAGAGAATGATGTGATGAGATGAAGTATGGACAAAATCTCAAGCTTGGGGATTCCACCCGTGTCACCCCAAGAAATATATCCAAGAGGTACAAGCGTCAAAGCTTGGGGATGCCCAAGGCATCCCCTTCTTCATCAACAAAAATATCAGGTCTTCTTTCAAGATACTATATTTTTATTGCTTCATGCACTATGTGTTGTTCTTGGAGCGTCCTTGTTTTTGTTTTTAGTTTTATTTTGCTTTGTTTGCTGAAATAAGTTGGTTGGATCCTAGCACACCTATTTTTGCAGAAGTCACACCCAGTTCTTCATTGCCTAGAACACTCTAGTTTTTACTCTTATTTTTCTGTGACTGTTCTCTTTTGCTAGCACTGCGTTTAGCTTTAGTTTTCTTCTTATTTTTTATTAGAACTTTTTAGTTCTTCTATGTAGTTAGGCGAGACAAGCTCTCTGTTTTTTATTGATTATTATCTTTTTGAGTTGTTTCAAATAAGTTGATTGGTGTTGGAAAAGAGTAGAATGTTTCATGTTTATGGTGGTACAAAGAGAAGCTTGTTTTTACTGTGGATTAGACTTTATCATGTCATGTTGGATGTTTCTTTGACCATATGCTTAGTGATTATTGTTGTAGCATGACTCGTTTCAAACAATTGAGATTACTTAATGTGCCATGAAAGAATCATGCGTTGTTTTAGCATACAAAAGCATAATATTCTGTTATTCTCCTTTGATGCTTTATTTGGGCTGACTTGGCACATGCTTACACCATGTTATGACTATGAACCAGTCACCTTAGCCTCTATGATCATTTAGTTTTTGACTTGTGATGTCACTTTATGCTTTTATTGATAATGTTTTGTCGCTCTGCATGATTATGACCATTATTACTCTCTTAGTTGGTCGCTCCTAGTCTTTTGCTAGCCTCCACCTGTACTGAGTATGAGCTCTACCCGTGCATCCAATTCCCAAGAAACCAAGTTATTCCAAAGAGTCCACTATAAATTCCTATGCATGGTGTGTTACACCATTCCAAGTATATTCATGTTTTTATCTATCTTCCAAATTAATTTTTTGTTATGTGAAAAATAGTGATTAAAGCTCTCACGAACTTGAAGGCACATTTTATTTCTTGCACTTAATAAACTTGAACCATTGTGACTATCTTATGATGATTATATGCGTGCAAATTGTAAGTTGGGAGATAACAAAACCATGTTGTCATGGGGAACGCTTTTAACATTGCACTTATTTCTATTTAGTTGGTATCATGTTCTTTTGTTTATGGATGTCGTCGATGTGAAATGAGTTGGGAGCTTATAAGTCCATGGAGTTTGTATATGTGTTAGAGAAACACCTGGGCCTCCAGCTTAAGCCATGCCTAATCATGGTGGAAACTTGCAGCACAACCATAATGAGCACTCTATGAAGCATCTTCAATAAAAATCTATGCTCATGGTAAATAAAAGGATCGCTGAGATGCTCATTGTCTGTTGCCTTGTCATTTTTATATGGGATAGCTCCTGTTTCATGGGGCAAGGGGTACCCCGTTGGCGCTTCTCTATGATACACATATACTTATAATGATAAGAACTTACCTGGGACCAAAGTTGAGTAGCATGAGGTCTCGGTACTCGTACTCAATGGGCATGAGATTTTCAACTTGTGATTTATCAAGCATATAACTCATATTTGACCTCACTTCAACCTTAATCATTTCAAGATGCTTATGATAGGGGCAATGAGAGCTCAAAGCTAATAAGTACCATAATTTTTGGAAGCTTTATAAAACCATTTAATCCTTACTTCCCTCTGCGAAGGGCTTTTCTTTTTACTTTTATGTTGAGTCTTCATCTTATATTTTTATGCACCAGTTAAGAGAGCATAGTTGTCATTCTGAGTTCAATGTGCATTTTCCCAAAACTTGTTGATTGATTCATAATAATGGTATTGCTGGTTCTTAAATTATTTGTATATAGTCACCCTTATGAACTTTGAATGTGTCCTATGCATTTATGTTTTGCTATTCCATGAAGGACAAGCTGGATACCACTCTTGCTATGTTTTCTATACGTGAAACAAACAAATGTCTTTCAAAGCATTATTCATGAACTTTTGTTTGTTTTGCTTTTCATGTTGCAACATAGTTGCTATATATTATTGTTAGAAATATACCTTTCATGCTTATGTTTAGAGTACTTTGATCCCAGCTATCAATGCTTTGCAATACCTTGATCAAGATTGTGATAGTGCATGTCACCTCAAAAAATATTCTTTTTATCACTTACCTACTCGAGGACGAGCAGGAGTTAAGCTTGGGGACATGCTTGTTTTGCACCAATTATCTTATGTTTTTGTCTACACCTTGTGGCATTTTTATGAATTTTCTGGAACTAACATATTAACAAATGCCACAGAGTCAGTTTCCTGTTTTCTGCTATTTTTGGTTTCAGAAAAACTAGTTAAGAAATATTCTCGGAATTGGAAGAAACAAAAGCCGAAGATCCTATTTTTTCCGACACGACACGGAGTCTGAAGGAGAGGGGGAGACACACCCCAGGGCGGCCACACCTAGGCTAGGCGCTGCCAAGGGGGCGCCGCCCTAGGGTGTGGGCCCCCTAGCGCTCCACCGACCTCGCCTCTTCGCCTATATAATCCCCCGAGACGAAAACCCTAAGGACCCGGTCAGAATTCCACGAAAAAGTCCGTAGCCGCCGCCACCGTCATCCCTAGATCGGGAGGGATCTGAAACTCTTCCCGGCACCCTGCCGTAGAGGGGAGATAATCCCGGAGGCCTTCTTCATCACCATGCCTGCCTTCGGAGAAAACAGCAATCCTTTGTACAAGGGCAATTGTATTGTTTATATTACACACTTTGCTTAATGCAATTATCTGTTGCTTTCAACTTAATACCCGAGGGTTGTTCGGATGATATCCTGGAGGTGGATTATTAGTCATAGATGCAGTTGGATTACGATCTATGTATCTTATTGTAATGCCCAAGTGAATCTCATAGTGATCATCGTGTCATGTACATGCATTGCTATGCATTCTCTATTTGTCAATTTCCCATATGTAATTTGTTCACCTAGTATATTATTTATCTTATGGAGAAACACCTCTAGTGAACTGTGGACCCTGGTCCATTCCTTTCCAGTGATATACCATCTACTGTTTACGGTTTACTTTCTGCAATTACTACACACAATTACTTTATTCCACACTATACGTTTAATCCTTTGTTTTCAGCAAAACCAGTGAGCTTGATAACCTCACTGATAAGTTGGGGCAAAGTATTTTGGTTGTGTTGTGTGCAGGTTCCACGTTGCTATCAACACCTTTGGAAGTGGTTTATGTCTCCTACTAGTTCGATAACCTTGGTTCCATAACTGAGGGAAAACTTGCTACTGTGCTCATCATACCTTCCTCTTGGGGTTCCCAACAGGCTCTACATCAACTGAGCCATCACACAGCATCGGCGTCCAATTGCGCCTCTATTCCGACCATCGGCATCGACGATCTACACCGTGCCTGCCTTGATAGTCTATCACAGACTCACGGAAAGTTGCCACGCACCGCGGACAACTGCTACGCCTTCCTTAGAATGATGTCGCGGCCACCCACCCGTGGATAGTCTTTGTCGTCATCGTCTCGGAATTCACCGACAACACCGCCATCGACTATGATTTACGCATCGTCCACGCCATGGCACATATGACACAACGCCGGTCTGATCAACTGATCACGCGCCTGTCTACGCAAGGCATGTCCTCGAGCACGTGCCTACCACCGATCGAGCTATAGGCTATCGCTTTGTTGCCCCTTCGGGCCGTAGCGCCGCCGCCTTTGGTCCATGCTACCGGCTTCCAACGCGCCTTCCTTGGTGTGTACGTTGTTGGTGGTCTCCCAACAGCTGCATCGGCTTGTGCCCTGCAGCTATTCCGCCCCCTCGGGTCGTAGCATCACTGCACGCAGTCTACTTCGCCTCCCCATGCACCGACGTCATCGGTTTCCACCACGCCATCTCCTACGACGCGGATCACTGTCGTGTGCGCATGGTCTTCGTCATGCCGTTGGGTTCTTCCTCGCCTACTTCAAGCACCGCTGCCGCACTTCACAAGGTAACATGTAGGGCGACTTCTCGTTGTCATAGGTCCCATTGACTATCCCATCGCCACTCTAGGCATACAACATGACCACCCGAGGTCGCCGCTGTTTTTGCCGCCCTCTATGTCTTCGCCCACTAGAACTTTGTCGCCAGCGTCATGGGCTCGTCTCCGACCACACCACCTGCTCTTGTACTCTGACAACCGCAGACATCATCAGCATCTCTCCCTTCACCGCTCTACGTCCCACAACTGTTCTGGAGGCCTCGTCTGCTAGTATCTCTGACATGGCGACAAGTTCATGATGCTCCCTTCCCCTCGCACGCCTGGTACTAGCAACGCAGGGAGTGCTTTCATCCCCGATGCGTTCTCGAGTCTGGCAAGCTCGGATCGACGCCTCGTCTTCATCGGCTTCGACAATGTCTTCTTCGTCATCGACAACTCTACGACTGTCTCGATCGCGTCATTGACGAGTTCTTCTTTGCATACTCTGTTCAGGCAAAACCGAAGTATGTGTTCCTCCCTGACGTGCTCCTAACTGACGAGTTCTTCTTTGCACACTCGGTTCTGGCAAAACCGGAGTGTGTGTTCTTCCCCGACGTGCTCCTAGTTCTTGCAAAACTATGGCCGGACCTTGTCCTCGACGACTCGGACTGCATCGGCTTCGGCATCGACATCCTCTACGACTGCCTCGATGCATCTCCGTGATCCTCCTCGCGCACTATGCGCATGCAGATTCACGTGCAGCTACCTCGACACCGACATCGCCGACCACGACATCGACCACGGCGAACCCTTGCACGGCTACCGCGACCATGGCACTTCCCTACTCTCTCGGCTCCCTCGACATCAGCACAAGGGCTACCACCTTGCTTGATCATCGTCATCTTCCTCTACAGTCCAAGCTACCGCAACATGACACCGTCCGCGATGTTCCCGCTCCTACTGCGGGGATTTCAGCCCACTGGCTCTACTTCGGCTTATCTCCAATCTGATCGTCCAAGACGTTCCAATTGTTCACGACGCTACCGCTACGACCGTGGGGATGTTAGAGTATAATATCGATTAGGGGTAAATAAAGTAGATATAGGATTTATGTGTTGTCTTGTACTCTATGATATATATACTTGCTCATGTGGCTCAATAATGCATGCATCATATCCCACCAACCCCTCTCTATTGCTCTACATTTTTTTTGGTTTATAAGTCAAAGTCCAAAAGGCCAGAAATAAGTCCGGCCAAACATTTAATCTTCTCTCCCATCCACCCTCCGCCTCACCCCACATCCGAACCATAAACCATATATGTCGAGGTCGGGCACGAACAAATCGAAGGAAGAACCATAACTCAATACAGTAAAAGAGGGAAAAATTAAGGAAAACCGAGTGTGATCTCTACTTTGGTGAATACCACTTTCTGTTGGTAACTCTGTAACTGGTTTTGTTAATTGATACACTAAGAATATATTGGACTTGAGGGACCAAACTTAGAAAATCTCCACTCGCCTACCCAGGAGGCCGATCCGGACGCCAAAAATCGGCCCAGTCGCGTACCCAATGACTTGTTTTCGGCCAGATTTCGCCCATTTTTGGTCCGGACTACCCAGGCCGAACCCAGGTTTTCGGTACGCCCTGGGGACGCCGGACTCAGCGATATCGGCGAAAAAAACAAAGCGGCGTGGACCCACCGTGTCAGTGACGGAAGCCGAGTCGTCGTCATCCTCGGAACCACGCGGCGACCGCCGGGCAATAACTTGCGTCGCGTCGACGCTGTCGAATTACGGCGCCACCGTCACCGCCTCGGCTCCCGCGATGGACCGGCAGTCACTAAGTTCCCGCCGTTTCCACTTTTCCCGCCCTCGCCGCTACACCCCTCCCGCCCTCGCCACCAGCCTCGGCCTTTACAAGTCGTACCCCTCGCCGGAGATCTTCACACTCTCTCACATCTCCCCCGACCCAAAAGCCCAACTCCGGCGAGCTCTCCCCTTTCCCCCTTCTCTCACCATGGGCAAACTCTACCCAGCGCCTTCGGCGTGGCAACGGCCGGCACCCTCCAAACTTGGGAGGCGCGCATGTTGTATGAGGCGGGGTACATGGCGCCGCCGGACACGCGGATGCCTCCGGGCTGGAAGCTGAGCGCCGGCTGCATCCCAATCCCGCCGGGGCCAACGCCGGAGGAGCTGCCGTACGATGTACATCGCCGGCATGGACAACCCCGCCGAAGCGATGAGCGCCGACGACCTCGTCTACTGGGCGCACTTCTTCGAGGAGCGGCGCCAACAGGAGCTCGCCCGCCACGAGGGGTCGAACGAGTCTCGCCGGCGCAAAACTTCGGCGGGCGCGGCGTTGGTGAGCGCACCAGGCGTCGCTTCGCCGTCGTCTTGAACCACATCAACGCGGGAACACTCCGCGCCTCGGCTTCCCGCAACGCGGCGGCGGCGGGTCGGCGTGCTCCCGGCGGGCGCCGAGGATGGCGGGCATGAGCTCGTCCTCCGCAGCGTCTCACTCTTCCGCGGCGCTGCCGCACGCCGATAGCCGTGAAGCACTAAGTTGTCTCGCCGACGCGTTCACCGCCGCGCACACACGCGCGCGGTATCATCATCACCGAGCCGTCTGCGCCCACGCCGCCAAGAGGCCACCTGCGCCTACGCCGCCCCAAGACAGAAGGCTCGGCGCCGGCCGAGGACGCCGCCTTGAAGATGGCGCTGGAGCAGTCGCTCCGCGAAGCGCCACCGCTTACGCCGACGCTGCCGCTGACGCCGACGATGCCGGACATCCTCGAATGGTCCAGGAGGGACTGGGAGAAGGCGGAGCATCAGCGTATCCTCGGCCTGCAGCAGCAGGCCGAGGAGCAGGCCGCACGACATCGGGCGCTGTCTGGGCATGAGCTCGCCTACCAAGGTGCCCCGCTCTACGTCCTGGACGACGACGACGAGAACGCAGGCCCGTCCTACCAGCCATGGAGGTACGGCGACCCTGGTCAAGGCAGCTCCCACCAGAACCAGCCGCCGAGCGACGACGGCGGCAGCGAGGATGACGGCCGAGCCGACCCCCGCTACACGTCGTTCTACGACAACTTCGGCATGTAGGACGGCGAAGGCACCGGAGGCGGACTTTAAGTTTATTTATGTACTAGTTTCGTTTAAATTTGATGTAACCGCCTATGTTTCGCCCAACTTAATGAAAATCGCCTAAATTTGATGAATTTTAGCCGAACTTGGGGACTCGGCCTGGGTACACGGGTGGAAGAATGGGCGCACCCAGGCCGAAAACAAGTTCAGTCCGGCCGAAAAAACGGACCAAATTTCGCTCTGGGTTCGGCCAACGAGTGGAGATGCTCTTACAATTTCTTTTTATTCCCGTGTCATATCATTTGACGAGTTCAAACAACACGCGTGCACCGGTGGGGTTGGCATGGAGCAATATAACAGAGCTCGATGTATGCTATTTTTGCCAGAATATATTTAGACGTACACGATGTAAGTTTTCAGAATAGTTCACTAGTATATGAAGGACTATATTAGTGCTAAGGAGTTCAGTTTTCAGGATAGCTTCAAATGACGTTAGACCAAGATATTATTTATACGTCCTCTAGCGTGCGGTGTTTAGAGACCGCTGGAGGACCATGTATCTCGCTCAGAGATGACAAATGGAGCAACATTTATTAGTCTTGCACACCTAGCTTGTTTTCACGTGAAAATGAAGTATCTCCGCATGAAATACGTCAAAAATAAGAAAAGGAAACAATCGATGTCAACGTGCTGCCAGGAGCTTCTGGAAAGAAAAGAAAATAACGTGTCGTTGTCCTTGATTTACTAAACGAAGCGATATAAAGTACTTGTATGGGTCAGTTCAGATGAGGACAGCCGAGGATGGGCTTAATTAAGAGATCGAAGAAGCTAGAATAATGTTTGACTTGTGATGATGACCAAATGAATAGCATTAAGTTTGCCTGCATAAAGCAAGACAACAACAATAATATTTGACTAGTAATTGAATATATTCATTAGTGAGTAAACAATTTGAAAAGGTTGTACCTCCTCGCGTCGTCGCTCTCGGGGAGCGGCTGGGGAACCCTATAAAATCGTTGTTGCCATCACCTCCTCCCCTATCGTCGCCGGAGGGCATGACCGGCGGCTGCGGGGGCTCCACTCGTTTCCTCGCACGATGGTGTCAGGCCTTGGACAACTCCCTAGGGCATGGGTGGGTGTGGCGTGTCTGCTGGAGTCACCGCGCTATTTCTTCTCTAGCGGCGCCACGAACGGGGTTGGGGCCCTTCTCCAAGAAGATTGATGGCAGATGGCAGGAAGACATCCTCCCTCTACTTAGGCTCGACCCCTGGGGTTGTGGTGTGCGGGCTGGAGACGAGGTGATCGGTCGGTGAGAGTTGGGCTCCGATGTAATCGGAACCGACGATGGCCATGCCCTCGGGCGACGTTACCTTACCGAAGATGGCATTGTTGCGTATATCTGCCTCCTTCCTAGAGGTTCTAAGGAAAACCATATATCTGAGTCTCGTGTATCGGAAGATGGCGACATTTTTAGATGTCCTTCTCCCTATTGAGGGCATTTTTTCCGAGCACGAGATGCATGTAGGGGTCTCTTGGTGCAAAGGTGTTTCATCTAGCACGTCGATGGCGGCGGGTATCTGCTGCGGATGCGCGATGATGGACACACCTAGTGGGGTGGCGGTGTCTATCAATGTGGCGTTTTTCAAGGGAAGTCTGGCAAGGTCAATGTCTTGATCCCTGTCCTAAAAATTGCGGCAACGACTTCTAAAGCGCGTGCGATGGTGCATGCTGAGTATGTGCTTGGCTGTTGTATACTCCCGACTCACCATTGAGTTGGTTGGTGAGGCTTCCAATTTTGTGACGATGTTGTGCGATTGTGAGGTCATGGCCCCGAGCCTCCGATATGGCCATCCCTTCATCGAGGTTGTTGGTTTTGCGACAACTATCCTTATTAGGGTGGATTGGTTAATCTATATTTTTCACTCAAAAGTTATGTTAAATAATAATAAAAGTAATGCGGTGTAAGAGGCCGGTGATTTTCACGTCCGTTTCGGGAAAAAAAAGAACATTTTAATCCGTTGCATAAAAGATGGCCAGTACTCATGATGCATCACCATCGAGCGGGCAGCGAGCAGTGGAACTCTACTTCAGGTACAAAGTACACAACGCTGTTATGGGGAAGTACAATGTAGGGGGCCGGCAGGCTGAGATAGATTCCCGGTTACCAATGTGTTTTCTCTTCTTCCTTTTTGCATTGTGCTGTTAGCCAGTAGAAAGGCGACAGGACTTCCACGAGGCCAGTCCTGGACTCCTGGCGGTGCATGGCATCACGTACCTGACGGCAATGGCAGGTCGACACGCACGGTACCGGTAGAATACTGTGTAGGCTAGCTGATGGGGGGCAGTGCTGATGGGTGACCCCTGATCGATCGATCCATCGCTGAAGCCTGAAGCCTGAATCCTGATACCCGGCAGGGCAGACCTGGACGTCTCTGAGTCTGAGCCATAAAAGTGCGAGCGCGCAGGCCAGAGACGTACTCGTACGTACGTGGAAAAGGTATCGAGGACCGACCGTCTTGGCAACATCATGCCTCACCGGACACTGCGCGCGGACTGCAATGTATGCATGCATGCATGCTCGCGGCCAGAGCAGAGACCCGCTGGCCGCTGCGCTGTCGTCGCGTCGCGGCCGGCCATTCACTGCTCGCCGGTGACGCACCAGGTGACGGTAATACCGTATATGGCTAGATTGATAGGAGTACGTTACATACACCGGTACTGGTGAGCTGGATTCTGTTTCGGGCGCGCGCTTGGGACCAGCTAGCTGCCTGTATGTGTACGTAGACGAGTGGGATACGATAGCAACGGTGCGCGTGAGCGATTTTATATATGGCACCGGCTGAAAAGCATTTTTGGTCACATGAATTCCTCCTCCGTCTGACAGGTCATTGTTGGTTCACTACCTTGAGGTTCCAGGAAAGAACGTACTAGTATCTCATAAGTTGTTATAGATTTATCATGTCGTCCAGATATTTTTTTCCAATTTCTTCTATTTTTGACTATTTTTTGTGGTGTACTCCCTCTGTTCGGGATTATAGGTCCAACGCGCATACCTAGGTTGTTAATTTGACCAACAAAATATAACTTATATATCACAAAAATTATACCATTAAAAAATATAACCTCTAAGGTATCTAGTGGTATAATTTTTATGCTATAATATATACATTTTGTTATTCAAATTAGCAACCTAGTTATCCGCCCGGGACTTATAATCCCAAACGGAGGTAGTATGCGTGAAATCAGGGTACACATGGCGCCATACTACTTTGACTCTGTGCAAGGACAACTTTTGTATTATGGATAATCAAAGATCCAAAAACTTGTATGGTTTTAAGTATAAGGCGGACTAATAAGTTAGGGGCCAAGTTACAATTGATCATGTGAGGTGCATGGGCACATATATCATGCGAGCCCGAATGAAACAACTTCACATACAAACTAGTGACCACAAAATGCTACTCAATATTTCTATTAGGTATAAATATATTGTCTACTTTCTTTTCATCATGTCGTGGCTAGTGTATAAATCCTTTATTATGGTATTAGAGCAAAAGAGGTCTAGAGTTCAAGACATACTCATGCAGTATTAAAAAAGGATTATGTGACCTACATAGAACTCATGCTACGGACTAAAATAGCCTAAACATTAGGAGGTATTGTCTAATTTCTTTCCATCAGATCGGTCTTATGGCAAAGTTAGCTAGTGCGTTTTTTTCGAAGTCGGAAAATACCCTGATATCTGCATAAACCGATGCACATGCCCAGTTAGCTAGCGCATAAACCGTTTATACAAATGCTGTGCTAGCATGAAGTTGATTTAGAACCAGAGGAGAATGGTATATAGTTTCAGTTTCATGGGATTTGTTCCATAACTTTTTTTACTCCAAGTAAGATTTGATACAGAATTAAATTAGTGTGTAAGTAAGTGACGAATAAATCAATATCTCCATTTTGGGACCTTTTTTGGTAAAAGTGGATGCTACGGACATTTTTTTTTCCGCTGAACCTGAAGATAGAATCCGATGCATGTTTGCAAGAGGTAATTATCCGACAAAGTATTATTTTTTTTATCCGACAAAGTATTGATGTCAAAGCTGTGGTTCTGGCCGGAGAGTGGAGGGGGGAAGGGAGGATGAAAAAACTAAATTAGTGTGAAAGGAAGTGATGCATAAATCACCATCTCAATTTGAGACTCTTTTTCTCGAGAAAGAAGGAGATGCTGCGGGCACGCAACTACTACCTTAAATACGGAGTATCATCTTCATTCAGGAGCTAAATGAAAAAATTATCATACTCGAAAAGAAGTTTCCATCAGATTTTTTTTTCCGTGTAGGCACGCACAAATTCCCATCAGATTTGGAAAAAAAAAAGTTACTGCTATAGTTAATATGTTTCCCAACGGAACAAACGGTCTGGTGTATCTTCCCCTGTTGTTGCGTCCGTGGGGAGCAAAGGGCCGGGGTGGTGTCATTCATGCACGGACCTGGCTCTCAGGAGGGGGGGTGTGCAGCTGCTGGCAGTTGGGCAACAGATCCCTCTTTCTTTCTCTCTCCCTTTCTCCCACCACTCCCTTGCCCATCCGAGGTGATGATGCCCAGGGTCGAGGCAGGGATTCTCTGCAGCACCAACTAACCCTAGCTATAGCAGATGTCTGCTCCCGAGCTGGAATCATATCTGCCTGGCCTGGTATACCACCATAAAATCCTCGAGCTTATCCAGCTGCTCCATAATAATCCATAATATCGTCACAGCCGGGACCCCTCGATCGCCCCGAGCTGGATTCGGTCCTCACTCGCCCACTCGCTCGCTTGCGCACACACACTTGCTCTTCTAGATTAGACACGCGACAAGTTGTTGCACGAAACGACAGCCCCGCGCGCGCGGCCGGTGCAGTGCAGTGCAGTGCAGTGGTGAGCCCGTTCCGGTCACTTTACGTGACTGTGGCCTGTAGGCTGTAATCCGTAACAGTCCCGTTCCCCGGGGCTAGCTAGCTAACGAAACCGTCGATCGGCTTTACAGCCAGAAAGATCGCAAATGGAAAATATAATTGTGGCCAGGCTGCTGTACCGATGGATGGATGGATGCCGATCGGATCCCCTCGGATGCGCCTGCGTGCCCTACCTGGCTCAATAACGCAGGGAAGCCTCTCGAGTCGCTGCAGAGCGAGGTTTTGGTTTCTTCTTGACCACCGCGCGCCCCCGCGGAGTGACGACGTGCCGACCGACGATATGGGCGCGGTGATGCGCATGTCGGCACGCCGCTCCGCTGCGTGCGTGACTTCCCAGCGCGTAACGTACGTCCCGTCGAACCCCATGCTACGCTACAATTAATGGACCGATCGATCGATGGTCACAGGTGCGTAGCTAGACGGAGTCGTCGTTCGCCGGAGAGAGAGAGAGATATCTCTGTTCGATATCTGTTCGGTCTCGTCACCTACGTACATACGTACCAGACACGCGCGGCGCGGCGCTGGCACGGGTGAGTGACGGTGCAACTAGCTAGTTGCGCGAATCGAGGGTCGCGAAAGCAACGTCGTTTGACATCTGCAGCTAGCAGATGTGTGTGCCGAGCGAGGGCGGTGCCTCCTTTTTTCCCTGGTCAATGAAGAGTTGTGTTTTGCTCTAGCTAGCTAGCTAGACACTTTCAGACCATGACTCCAGCCAGCCATGAACATGGACGTGCAATCTAGCTGTCCGAGAGAGAGAGAGAAGAAAAAATACATTCTGCAGCTAGTCCATGATCATCTGAGAGAAAGTAACGGAACTGTGAGGCGTTGGTCGTGCGTGCAATGAGGTTATTACGCTCGCTGGCGCTGAACGCCACACAGTGCCTGCCCACACACACACACACAAACACGACCCTGCAGCTAGCAGCGCACAGCAGGGGCCACTATAGAGAGCCCGTCCGGTCCGGCCATGCATGTTTGCATGGACGACGAGATGGACGCCAGCGGAGGCTGCGTCGCATCATTCACTTCACTTCTGGCCCCCGTCCCCCTTTCCTTTACCACCTGCATACCACTGTTGCAGAGTGCAATCCCTGCGCTGCATGGCTCGCTCGCTCGGTCGGTCGTCCGATCAGCAGGCCACCCCGCATTGCACTGCGTCTGCGTAGCGACGAGACGAGAGGCGAACGACGGGTCGACACGTACCTGTACTTGGCCCAGCGCACAAGCACAGCAAGGCCACAAAGGCAAAGGCCCTGCCGCTGCAACAACCAGCACAACGGATCAGACTGGACCACCGGTACAGAGGCAGGCAGGGCCGGCGCCACTCGCTCGTCTCGTGACGAGGAGGAGGCGCCCGCCCGCTCCTCAGATTACGGTATCCCGTTCCGTCCCGTCCCGTCCTAGGGCCGGCATTGCACAGCCCTCATCAATCATCATCATCTCCAACGACTTGAGCAACTAGCCAGTGTCATCATTGCCGCCAAAAATGCATTCAAGGCGCATTACCAGTTCGGTCAAAACACGGGTTGCGCACATCAGGGACGTGCTTCCCTTCAGTGGGCAACAACTAATGCGCCCAGCCCAGGCCCCATCCATCCTCTCTCTCTCTCTCTCTCTCTCTCAGCTAGTGTAAACGCGTCGAATTTAAACTTGACGAAAGGCAGATGATCTGATGCCTGATGGAGTGATGCGATGGCAGAGCAAGTGACCGGGAAAATCATGTGTGGGACCGTCACGCTCTTGACCTGGAAACCTGGCTGCTTTTCCATTTCCCAGATACGGCTGCACACGAGTAAAATTTTGGGGCGAGCGACCGCGTCAAAAGCCATGCGCCGCTTTCAGGTGCTAGCGCACACGTACTGCTGCTGTGAGACTAGTAGTATTACTCTATGAATGGTTGAAAAAACACAAAGTCGTCTAAATTAGGCTACTGTACTGTTCGTCACTCGTTCAAAGCTTCAAATCGTGCTCTTGTTCTTACCCAAGCTTCTCTTTTTCTTCGCCGCGCCGCCGTCACGAAATAGTAATGACAACACGAACAACAGTTCTATTCGACACACTCTACTAAGAGCAAGTCTAACAGCAGGTGCTGTAAAAGCGGTCAAATCCGTAAAAATGGGCTTTTACGGTCTCGGACAAAAACTCACGGCAGATCAGTGCATGTAAACCTCGTCCACCCGTAAAACTTTTTACAGGTTAGCCTTTACTTGTGCCCGCGACCTTTAAAAATGGGGGCTCGGGGCCGTTTTAAGGGCTGGTCTGTACTCGTTCAACGCACGCATTTTAGACCAAATGTTTTCGAAGGTGCGCCGTACTCGCCAGAATCCGGCAAAATTCATCGCATTCAGGCCTCCTCCGCCGTCTCTGACCAGACACGTATACCTCCCGTGAGATCCCGATCCAATTCCCCTACTTTGCCCCTCGGTTTTTGCACCACAGGCGTCCTTGGGGCCCTCCTTTGCCGTCTCCACCATTACAGTTCATGTCAAGCTCACGTGCGGCCTCGGGCAAAGAGCAGCAGCCTTGGATGGGAGCGAGCGGCCTCGGGTAGGGAGCGGTGGCGTGGTCTCGGCGGGAGCGGCAACGCTAGCGAGCGGCGGTCGGGTCGGTGAGGATATACGTACCAGGAAGAAGATGACCGAAAGAAAAAAATTGTTTACAGATTGTGTTTACGGGCTCTGATCTCCGTCGTGTGTTTACTGACCCTTAAAACAGGTTTACCGTAGCCTCCAGGTTCCGCTTTTACGTGTGCTGTTAGACTTGCTCTAAGATCAGTGGAAGACAATTGGCAAGGGTCCGTTTCGGGAGTAATACTCCTGTAATAAAAAATAAAACACATACAGTGCAGTAGAATAATAGTCCCATTAAAAAAAGGCAAAATGACTGATAAGAGAATCACGTCTTCAACGTTTGAAAACTTAATTTGGTTCTTGCGCAAGATTTCCCGGTCCAAGCCCGTCTCAGCTGAACCTAGCACTAGCCGTTCACACCAGATTCGGCCGGCATCAGGCCCCGAGCCCATCTCAGCTTAGACCGGCCGGACCTGCGTTAATGGCTCAAATCCAGCAAACTTTTCTTTTTACGTAAAAAACCAGTTTGAACTCCTCCGATTCATATTATTATTTTGAAAAAAATGTATGATTCAAAGACTAAAACATCATTACAATTCATTTTTTTTAATATAATATGGAGGAATAAAAAACCAGTTTTTTTTTCAATTCCTGAGTTCTCTTGTATCGGCTCAAGCGTCAAGAAATGAGCTTCGGACTGAAAATCGGAAGGAATAGGTTTTAGGGAGGGGCGTCTGTCAAGTTAAAACCCTTGTGGCGCAGGGAGCATCCTGGACCGCTTGAGCCTGCAAGCAGTCACAACACCTACTTACTTTCAGCAACCTTTCATAGAGGAAAAAAAACTTTGCTAGTACAAGAAATACGTAGTTTAAACATCAACTTTCCGAGACAGTTTTATACAAGGAGGAAACAAGATGATTGAAAAACATGTTTTCTGGCTAGGGGTTGAAAGTTTTATATTGCTTCGTCCCGAATTATACATCACCACACGTTTTAGCGTATAGATACATGTGAATCTACGTAAATCTGGGACATCTAATTCAGATCAGAGAGAGTGCAGTCTTGTTGGCTGCTGATTGCTGGTCCATTTGCGAAACTACAAACAAGATTACCTTTGAAAAACATGTCATGAAATCTCCTGCCTCTTGTCTTTATGGAAGGTTTCTCCAAGGAGGGAGACAAATGTGCAATTTTGGCTGGAGCAAAGCAGTTGATCAAGTGGTGGCTGAGTTGATGTCGAGGACTGATGGATCAAGGAGACCTGAGGCGGAGAAGATGTTGAGGATTGCTGGAAGTTAAAGCTGGTGCTAGTTGTGATCTATGGGGCCTCTGGATATTGTTTTGTTTTGTTTGTGATGTTTGTTCAGACTTATGGTTAACTAGTCTTAGCTCTAGCTGTGTGTAAACAAAATATCAAGTCCAAGCGAGGCCAATGGTATCAAGTACAAGCTAGTACTAGCTCAGATTTTTTGTACCTCATCGCCACCAATTACTGACTTCAGAAACTTTGTAAAAGTACTTCCTCACCACCAATTATCGATTTTAGTGCCTAGTGTTTTTGTTGCGTGCATGGAGTCTTAAGACTGTTGTTCTTCCCAGACCAGACAGGTCTGATTCCATCAAAGCACAATTTATCAAGGCCATGGAATAAGATAATACTGTGGAAGTTCCAGCCCAGAGGAAGCATGGAGAATCTAACAGTCACTAGCAGGGAACAAACTTCAATCTGGCAATGCAATGATGCACCAAGCTAAAAAATCAGAACCTAAGCATCAACCTTGTTTGTTTTTTCTGACAACGCAGCAGAAACTTTTCGTTAGTCTTATGACAATTAGAGAATATGTCGTCTTGCCTTTTCCACAACCAGGCAGCATGCTGATGAAAAGTTGCACAATGTTGGTAACCACAACACTTCTTAATCCATGTTGACATTGACCATCAGACGAATCTGCAATCTTCACTTTTATGACCCAAAGACCTCCTTGTTGCAAACGGGGCATACCTGGCATCGTGGCATAGTGAATTGCAGTGGGCAGATCAGTGGGCAGACATCTCAAGAGGAAAACAGAGAAACAAATGGTCACACTGACGATGGAAAAGCATTACAGAACATCCTCTCATAACTATCAATTTATGCATAATTGTAGACTTCTAGGCATAATCCGCATTCCTATCTTGACGAAGACAAAACTGCACTCGGCAAGCATATATGACATGATTTACGAAAATGATTATGCGCTAATGTATTAACATATGATTGAGTTTAACAATGAGTTTCGATCCAAGATTTGATTTATTCTTATAGAAACTACCGCAATCCCTAGAAGAATGTGAAAGGCAAGGTAATTTACCTTGTTGATTTTCAACCATTTGGCAACACAAGTTTGATGGTACTGATGCTCACAGGGCAATGTTGTTAGCTTATCTCGGCTCTTGTACGCCATACAACATATGACACATCTGTTTGCTCAAACATTAACAAGAGAGAGTTAAAATCACAAAAATGCTACTCAATAGATTAATCAGTAAAGCAGGATTTGGGGTAAAATGATGCGTCACTTATGTATAGCTGCCTGTCACAATTGCAAACAAAATATGTACCAGGTTCAACACAAAATGACAAAGAAACCGAGTGATCATATGGGATTGATGACATACTCATCATGCTTTTCCTTTCTTGAGAATATCCTAATTTTGTAAGTAGAAGACTTAAGGAGTGCTATCATATCTTCTGGCAAACCTTTGCTCTCTGTCCCAATAGTTTCCCCTAATTGCTGCAGTTCCTGTAATACGGAAGTGGTACAGAAAATGAAGAGGTAGCATGTAGGATCCCATTTCGGTATATAGTCGTGGTTTAAGAAATGCCAAGACAAATGGAGCCATCTATGTGTGTTGCCTTGATGGAACATCAGGGAATATGGTGGCCAAACAGAGCATTTGATGATACGCACCTCATAAGTCATGTTGTCAGGATCGACACTATCCTCCGCTACTACCTGTACGTTGGCAAGATGGATGAAAGCACATATATTATATAAAACAATAATTGTCCAAAGTAAATCTGTAGAACCAAAGCTGCTGAAGAGGAAACCTGAGGAGATCTGCTTGCAGAAGTATTGCCAGTGTTGGGTGTTGAAGAACTTGCTGGCCTTCTTCCTAAACAGGTGTTTTAACAACACTTAGAAGAGGAATCATATTGGCATGTGCTACATAGTACATAGAAGAGTATCAATAGACGATTAATCACCTTCTTTTATGACATTGTCATCAATTGATGTATTAGCAATTTGGTCCTCCATCTCTTGCAACTCTCTAGCTAAAGCTTCATCTACAGCTAGCTGTGACTCATAATTTGCATCTCCTCTTAATTTTCGTTCACCCACTGTCCGTTGATGGCCGCAGCTAGAACTAGGATAAGAATGAATCCTAGATGAACAACTACCATCATTTCCTTGGAGCAATTGATATACTATTTCCTGAACAGAGTGCAAGAATAGGCAAGTTAATGAGAAGCTTTTGTCATATCTTGTATGTACTACGTTGTTGGGCTACAAATGAGAAAACACATCAATCCGATCTAAAAAATATGAAAATGAAGTATCAAAATATTTGGTCATTGACAATGGTTATTTGCATCTAGCAACAAGTGATCAGTTTGTAACTTTGTAATCCAAATTTCATGAAAATGGTATTCAGCAAGGCCAAGAATGTGTTACTAAAAGTAAATATTAAAAATGAATCACTTTTCTTGATGTGTGGTTTAACATATGTATAGATATGAACAAAAAGGAAGCTCTATATTGTATTATTAGACCTAGTCAAGCTGCACATAAGAAATGAACAGCCTTGGCCTTGGGTAAAAGATCTGGTTAAGATTTCTATGCACAACACAACAGAAAACTACAGTAGAATACTCTCCCCAACAGACAAACGCGTAGGATAGAATGTGTCTGAGATTTCTAATGCCTACAAACAGCAATAACAATGACTAAGTACACTGAAAAGAGGGAAATAGACACAACCAAGCAAGTCATGGACAGGTAATGGAAATAAAAACCTGATCCTGAAGAACTAGTGCAAGATCAACATCATCTTCAAAGAAGCATCCCCCAAAGTTCTCTTCAATTGCATATGGTACAGGGGCATCCATATAGCACACAACCACTTCCTTCTTTCCTGTTGTATCATGTAGCACCTCCATGCTCATGAGTCATGAGCACCTAACAAAGGAACAGGCAGAACATTACCAGATCATGCTGGATTTGCGCAACCACGTGATCCTTACTACCATACTATCAAATTATACAATACAAAGACTAGCTTGTTGCAACTTTCATATTTTCGAGTGTTGCGTAATCTCAGCTATCAACTATAAGAGCGCAATTGCAACCACCTGAAGAGCTAGAAATGAAAATAGAAAACCTTCTTTTGGGAGCAAATATGGAGTAAGTAAAATGCCACCGACAGAGACACTGGCGGAGCTCTCGGTAGGGCGAGGCCGGGCGCCCGCCCTACCTCGATTCTGGTCAAAATGTTGTCTACAACTACGCATCATTCGTTTCAGATTGTTTGGGGAATAAAGGAAATATGAGAAAGAGCGTTCCTGAGAAAGGGTGGCTGTTGGCCTTTGTGCTCTCGGCCTCGTGGACCTGGCCGACTCGTTCAGATGACTAGATACTCCGCTCGCTACAGAATCGCTCGCGACCAAGCGAGCACAAGCGACGTTCAGGACCTGCACTGGAGATCGAAGGTGGAGGGCGGCGCCGGTGGGACTTGGCACTCCAGCGGACAGCCGGCAGGGCGACATCACGACGGTAAGGGCGCTGCTGTCAGCGACTGCTGTGGGCGTGCTACACTTCTCCAGCTGAGCTTTTCTTCCTTTCTGAATTTGGGTGTACTTAGCACTGAATTGTTGTTACAGGAATCAACCAGGATCGTTTCCTCGGCGCAGGGAGGAACTTTTCCTAGTAAAACACCCTCGCGCGACGCACTACCACAATATTTACCGAACGAAAAGACTGAAAGATTGCTGACCAGAAAGGGGCAGCAAAGTGGTGGAAAGGTACATTTTTTCTGCGCATTTGAGTAGATTACTTGTGTCTTATTACTGGATGAATTTGTGAATTTACATATTTGATGGGATAATTTTTGGCACTAGGACTTCGCATTATTTGTGTCTGATTTCATGAATCTGTGAATTAACATACTTCATGTGATAAGTTTTGTCACCAAGACTTCCCATTACTCATGTCCAGACTACATAAAATTTGATCTAGGACTTCGTATTACTTTGGTTTTTGGATCAATTTTATTTTATGCTTTAGAGTTTGCCCTACCTCAAATTTTGTTCGTCCTCGTCCTCCGCCACTGCACCGACACTAGTATTTACCTGCAGGAAATCAGTATATGTGATTCTACAGTAAGAAACAGACAATCTCTGTTCGAGAAAACAGAGAGACAAGCAGAAGGGATCCCACCAATTCGTGCCCACAACGCATCGGATCTAACACTACGCTCTCTCCCATAACACACAACAGAATCACAGATCAAGCAGCTGACAGACTTTCTTTTTTTGCAGAAAGTGGAGGCGAATCTACGAGAACACAGGAACTGAAAGTGGAAACTTACCGACGAACGAACTGGGAAACGGGAGATTTGGGTGCCTGCTACCTGCGAGACCGGGAGGGGAGGGGGCTACCGGGTGAGAGGAGCCTGTTTGCTCGGCTGCCTTTTCTCCTCCAATGTCCCTGTGCGCACTGCGCAGCGGTGCTGAAATCATGGCCTCCGTAGACCGGCTCCACCGCGCCGGCCGTCGGAGGGGACGCGTGCGCGCGTGGGCCTGCAGTTAGGGTAATCCAACGGCCCACCACAAGTCCAATTTCCGTCCGTTTGCGGGGAGAACAGCTCATCCGGGTTGAGCCCGTTGCAGTGGCCACTGCAACCAACGATCACCCAAAAGAAAAACAATATAAAAGAAAAACAAAAATTACAATAATAATATATCTATATCCATACCTAAAGAGCAGAGTGTTTATCCTCCTTACTATATATTTTAGACGGTTTTATGCATTCCCCTTGTCGATTCAACCCGTCTGAACGTGTCCGAACTCGGCCGCGTGGGACGTGAACGGTGTTTTTGCGGCATGACCCATCCAGACAAACGCGTCCGGCTCAACTCATCCGTGTACCAAATCTGGGCAACGGTTGTATCGGCCCGGACACGCGCGAACAGAAGGCGTGTCCTGCCCGCTGGTGTCGCTGGCCCACCCGTCAGCCACCGCAGTATTGATTCAGACGCGTGTAGCGACACCGATTCAGACGCAATCACAGCAGCAATTCAGAGGCGCTGACGAAAGGCTGACCGGTGGCAGCCTATGCCATCAATGGCGACGAGACATCACACTGACTAACTGGACGCCACGCTCTCAAACGCATGCTGCTGGCGCCGCTCGACGCATGCCCTTCTGACTGAACACTTCAATGCCCCTATCTTCGACCTCCGCGCCGGCATTCGATGTCGGTCCTTTTTAACTGCTCGCGGCCATCTTCTCCCACACCACACCATAATTTCCTCCTTCTCCTTTCCGTTCTCCACTATCGGTATCTAGCCATGGTCGGCGGCAATGGATTGAGAGGAGGGCGTGCAGGACGCAGACGTCGAGGGAGGTGCGGAGGATGCGGCCAAAGAAGCGCGCCACCATGCTCTCCCTAAACGACATCGTCGCCCGACGAGGTTGACCCAGGCGTCCAGTTCGCCGGGGCCATCCACTTCGGCATGTCTCGTGACAGGCTGCTCATGCCCCGCAGGTTCACGACCCTGATCGGCGATGAACCGCCCCCGTTTGTCATTCTACGGGCGAATGGTTTTAGGACCACCAGGTACCAGGTTGAGGTGCAGTTCGACCACCTCGTCCAGATGTATCTCGCCAACGGCTGGGAGTGCTTCGCCTGCGCGCACCAGATCGAAGCGGGCAACATTGTTGTCTTCAAGTACAACGGCAAAGGAAGGCTCTCCGTCAGCGTCTTCGACGACACCGTGTGACGCCGTTGCTACCACTCCGGCTCCAACTCTAACGAGTAGGCTAGGCCATTTGCATTCTTCATGTACGATGTAGCAATGTGGGCACCGGCCATTTGCAATGAAACTCTTTATTCAAGTCCTATAACAATTGTTACAAACACATCACACACCTAAAACTATGCGCAGCCGACGATACTGGGGGCGACGGCTGCGACGGGTCACAAACACCATTCGTTTTTGAGAGACCGGATGATCGCCTCCTGCGTCTGTGACTCCTCTTTAGCTCGGTCGAGGCGGGCACGCGGTAAAGCATCGTCGGGATTGGCCTGCACCAATTCCCGGAGGTCGCCACGCATAGGGCCGGCTCTATATTTTTGCGGGGCCCTTGGGCGAGATCGAAAAACGGGACCCTACGGCCAATACATATGTACACATAACTAGATATATATGCATGTATATGCTTATTTTCAGTCATAAAAAGAAAACATTAAATATCTAACCATGGGTTCATCAAGGATAAAAGCAATGTCACATTACGATAGAAAAAATATAAATGGTAGAAAATCTAACAAGTATTTCCTCCTAGTTTGATTACCTCAAATAAGAAACAAAATTTTAATGAGTTCATCGACCATCATGCTTCAGTGGTAATGCTTCGGAAAAAGCTTCTTCTCGCATTTCTGGATGCAAAATCAGCAAGGACAATATCAAGATCAATATTGTCCAAGACATCCTTTTCAATACAACATGTAGCCAAGTCATTCAATCTGTCTTATAACATAGTTGATCTCAAACAATTTTTTAGTAGCTTTAGTTTATAGAAACTTCTTTTAGCTGAGGCTATAGTCACATGTATAGTCAAGAGGATCCGATAGGCAACCGAGACATTTGGATAGCAATCAACAGCTGTTATAAATTGAAGAATCTGGCGCTGACATCAATTTATCTGGCAAAGTTACTTGCAACACTTTTAACTTAGATAAAAAATCATCAAGATCGACATCACGCTTCTCCTTATGAGTAAAAGTTTTTGCAAAAGTAGTGCAAGATTTTCGTAGCTTACTCTCATCCATGGACTTCAGATTGTTTGAGTTGAATAAGAAACCAAAAACCTTTTCAAATGCATTCAACTGCTCAAATCGACTAGTCAACAAAGAAATTATAGTATCAACAATGACAACGAAGTAAGTAACTCTGAAGGATTCAATAGCTGATAGTTGTAGATCTTCATCTTCATCATTGATTTCATCAAAATGCTTCTTTATTTTACTTTGACATTTTGTATAGAACTTTGGCTCTATGTCCATAGAATATGCAAGGATTTTGGCACTCTCAATACTAGAATAGAAGCCTTCATTCTGAACTTCTGAAAATATGAAATGACTGCCTCAATGTGCTTAAGAGTAGCATCGATGCACATAATTTTTTCCTATAATTTTTTGCTCACTATATTACAGAAAATATAATCTCGTGCCAAATAACCATACCAACTAAAGTCTCAAACTTCCCAAGTGCATTGAACAAAGATTCAGCATCACTTGCTATAGCTGGATCATCAGTAGAAACCATCTCTAGTTCCTTCAAAATTGATCTTACTTGGGCAATTTGGAACCTTATAGGTTGCATATTATTTATTCGACTCTCCCAACGAGTATTAGACAAAGGTTTGAGAGTCATATTTGGAACATTATCAAGCAAAATCTTCAACCTTTTAGTAGAGCGTACAAATAATACATATATACGTTGGATAATACCAAAGAATGAAATAGCTTGTTCGCAAGATTTTACCATGTCATAGAGAGTGAGATTCAAATTATGGCATGAACATGTCATATATAATGCTTTCGGGTTTACCTGAATCAAACGATTCTGAACACCTTGATTTTTACCCTTCATGTTAGAACCATTGTCATAACCTCACCCTCTCACATTATCGATATTCAGATCAAGAGAATCCAATGTATCCAATAATACATTAAAAAGTCTCAATCCTGATGTGTCATCAACCTTTAAGAATTATAGGAAAAACTCCTCCACTCTCGAAATGTTACTTGACATATTGACACAACGCACAGTTAGTGTCATTTGTTCTTCATGGCTCACATCCAGGGTACAGTCCAAGATAATAGAGAAATACTTAGAATATTTGATGACCTTTAAGATTAACTTTTTCACGGCATCAACAACTAGTGAGATCAACTCATTTTTAATTCTATGGCCAAGATAATGATGATAAATTTCATTGTTTTGAATGCGCCTAATATGCTCTTGCATCACATGATCAAATTTAGCAATCATTTCAATCGTGGCTATAAAATTACCATTATTGTCTTCATATAACTTCTCACTTGATCATCGAAATGCCAAATTACATTTTGTAAGAAACTTCACAGCAAAAACTATTCTTTGCAAAACCTGTCTCCAACGCTCATTTTCCTTTCCAAGCCCCTGTTGCATATCATCATCTACTGTTTGTTTTTTGCTTAACCTCAACCTTACTTCATTCCATGTATTCATGTTTGTCATGTTGGAGATATGCCCAAGACGCAATAATAAAAGTTGTTATTATTAAATCTTTATGTATAATGAATGCTTACATCCCATGTTATAATTGTATTAACAGGAAACATTAATATTTGTGTGTTTTGTAAACATAAAAGAGTCCCTAATAAAGCCTCTTGTTAGACTATCTTGTTGATTAATATATGATCATGTTTTCCTAATCATGGACATTGGATGTTATTAATAAAAAGATCATCGTTAGGAGAATGATGTGATGGACACACTCCTATAATTATCATATCATAAGATTAAGTCATTTAAAGTTCATTTTCTATAAAATTTTAAATACATAGTAACCTAATCCTTCGACCATGAGATCATGTTAATAACCATCACCGGATGAATACTTTGATGACATCAAACACCACTTCATAACTGGATGGTTATAAAGGTGGCATTGAGTATTTTGAAAGTATGTGTTGAAGCATATGGATCAAGAGTGGTATTTGTGCATCCATATGACAGATAGATATACTTTGGGCCCTCTCGGTGGAATGTCATCCAATTGGCTTGCAAGCGTGTGACTAGGTGACAAGGGATATCATATCACGGAACGAGTAAAGAGTACTTATCATTAACAAGGTTGAACTAGGTATAAAGATAGCGACGATCAAACCTCAGATAAGTAAAGTATCGTGAGACGAAGGGAATTGGTATCGTATGTAAAATGGTTCATTCGATCACAAATTCATTGTAGAAATATGTGGGAGCCATAATGGATTTCTAGATCCCACTAATGTTTATTGATCAGAGAGGTGTCTCAATCATGTCTGCATAGTTTACGAACCGTAGGGAGACAGACTTAAGGATTCGATGCTGTTTAGCAGATATGGAATATGAGTTGGGGACCGAATGTTGTTTAGAGTCACAGATTGTATCCAGGACATCACGAGGAGATCCGGAATGGTCCGGAGAATAATATTCATATAAGTAAAGCCAATTTCCGGGGTTCAGAAATGTTTTCGGTGTTTTGACCAGAAGCTTCTAGAAGGTTCTGGAATTTCCACCACCCCGGAGGGGGCACTTGGGATGCGCAATGCCCTAAGAGGCTGACCGCACCATACCTAGGCCAAGTCGTCCAAGGACTAGGAAGAGAGAAACAAACTCTAGTTTGAAAGTCAAATCCTAGTGGAGGAAGGAAATGAAACCTTGAGGGAAAAGGTTTCCCCTTCCCTCTCCTTCCTGCCGGCCTAGAGGAGTTGGGGGTGGACTCGGCCAGGGCTAGGAACCCTGGTCGCTACCCCTACACCCATATAAGGAGGGGTGAGGGCGCTCCTAGCCCCTCACCTTAACCCTATCCACCGGCGCCTCCCCTCTCTCCTTCATACACTGCTCCGGCTTAGGCAAAGCTTTGCAGTAATCTCTTCTCCTCCACCACCACCACCACACCGTCTTGCTGCTGGGATTCCGAGGAGATCTACAACCTCCGCTTCCCTACTGGAACAAGGGAGAGGAAGGTCTTCATTGACTACCGTATGTGTTACCGACTTCAGAAACGCTGTCGGAATGTGGTGCCGAAAGGATCATCTTGGCGATCTTGAGATCGGCAAGTGATCGAATACATCAACCACGAGATCTGTATCTTGTTAAACACTTTGGATCTATGAGGGTTAGTTCTCTACAAACTTGTTGCACCGATCTTGTAGATTAGATCTTGGCTTTTGTGTGTTCATGCAATAGATTTTTTTGTTTTCCATGCTACGAACCCCTACAGTGGTATCAGAGCCGACTCTATACGTAGATCTATTGCATGAGTAGAACACGATGGTTTGGTGGGTGTTGATGCTATTGTTGTCGTTTGCTTTTTATGTACTTTGCATCTTGCAGGGTGGTGGGATGAAGCGGCCCGGGCTAACCTTACATGTCATCGTACATGAGACTTGCTCCACGCTCAACGTGCAACTTGCATTGCACAAGTGGCTTTGCGGGTGTCTGTCTCTCCCACCATAGTGAAGATTCAATTTACAACAGGCACTTGACAATACTTGTATCAACGTTGTGGTTCATGTTCGTAAGTTAGAATGGTTCTTATTCAAAAGCCTCAGCCATGTAAAACTTGCAAAGAAAATTAGAGGCGTCTAACTTGTTTTTGCAGGGCTTGTGTTGTGATGTGATATGGCCATGACTGTGATTATATATGATGTATGCAGTGATCCTTATTGTAAGTTGGAAATCGACAGGAGCCTTATGGTTATCTTTAAATTTTGTTTAAGACCTGCGTGTCTATTCATCAAAGTAGTTGTAATAGTTGCTGTTGGTGGTGGACAACCATGAAGCGGTGCCATTGACCTTAACGCCACGCCGGTGATGATGGAAATCATGTTCGTGCTTTGGAGATGGAGATCAAAGGCACAAGAATAAAGGCCATATCATATCACATATTATGAATTGCATGTGATGTTAATCCTTTTTATGCATCTTGTATTGCTTAGATTGCGACGGTAGCATTATAAGATGATCCCTCTCACTAAATATCAAGTTATAAAGTGTTCATCCTTAGTAGGCACCGTTGCCATATGAGGGATACTAAGGTTAACCTTGACGAGCCTAGCATGTATATACATGGTATCGGAACACGGAATACTGAAAGGTAAAGTGTGAGTCATATGATTGATATGATGAACATGTTGATTGTTCGCCTTTGAAACTACATCATCTCTCGTGATGATCAGACTTGATGTAGTGGATTTGGTTCGTGTGATCACTAAAACAATGTGAGGGATGTTGTTTTGAGTGGCGGTTCACCTAGTTAATTTAACAATTAAATTTGAACTCAATTGATCATAAACTTAGTATAAACTCTTTGTAAATATGTTGTAGATCATGGCGGACACTACCATCAATTTTAACGTGTTCCTAGAGAAAGAAAAGTTGAAAAGCAATGGAAGCAAATTCGCGGACTGGTTTCGCAACTTGAGGAATGTCCTCAATGCTGGTCAATTGACCTATTTGTTGGATGCACCGCTGGGTGACCCGCCTGCAGGTGATGCTACCGATGAGGTGAAAAATGTTTACCTCACTCGGAACAATCAATATTCCACAGTTTAGTGTGCCATCTTGTACGTTTTGGAATCAGAGCTTCGGAAGAGGTTTGAGAACCGTGCCCCTCATGATATTGTCCGTGAACTCAAAATGATATTTGAGACTCATGCCGCCGTTCAAAGCTATGAATCCTCCGAGAAGTTGTTTATGTAGGGGTTCGTAGCTTGGAAAACAAAAAAAATCTACCACATGAACACACAATCAAGATCTAATCTATGATCAAGCCAAGATCTATCTACTAGATCGGTGCAACAAGTTGATAGAGTACTAACCCTTGAAGATCCAAAGCGGTTAACGAGAGCAGATTATCGTGGGTGATGTAGTCGTTCACTTGCCGATCTCAAGATAGCGTAGACGATCCTTACGGCGCTGCATTCCGGTAGCGCTCCCACAGTCGGTCACACATACGGTACTCGATGAAGACCTTCCTCTCCCTTGTTCCAGCAGGCAGCAGAGGTTGTAGCTCTCTCCTCGCGATTCCGACAGCACGACGGCTTGGTGTCGGAAGTAGAGGGAGATCCCGCAGGGCTTTGCCAAAGCAGGAGCTAGTATGGTGGAGTAGAGGGAGCCCCGACGATCTAGGGTTTAGAGGGCCGAGGTTTAGAGGTAGCTAGCAACTAGAGTTTAGCTAGTCGGTAGCGGTTTAGAGGAGATCTAGATTGGTCGCAACTAGAGAGGGGGCGGCGGCCAACCTAGGGTTTCTTGGGCGCCTAGGGCAAGGGGGGTACCTTGGGGTGCGCCCCTACCCCTCCTTATATAGGTGAGGGGGCGTCCAAGGGTGTTCCCAACCCAGGTGGAAACCCTCCCTAACTCAGAAACCCTCCCTAACTCGGAAACCATGTTGGGATTTGACATCTTCAAACTGCCTTTTTGACTTCAAATTAGAGTTTGATTTCTCTCTTCCAAGTGTCCAGCCAAGTGACCTAGGACATGATGCAACCATTACACTTTGTCATGACACATCCATGTACCCTTCCCCTTCCGGATCGGTGAACCTTCTAGACCCTTCTAGAAAAACACCGGAATCATTCCCGAACTCCGAAATTGGACTTTCCTTATATGAATCTTATTCTCCGGACCATTCTGGATCTCCTCGTGATATCCCGGATCCCATTCGAGACTCCAAACAACATTCGGTCTCTTTACTCACATTCCATATCTACTAAACAACATTGAATCCTTAAGTGTGTCTCCCTACGGTTCGTGAATTATGCAGACATGATCGAGACTCTTCTCCGATCAATAACCAATAGAGGAATCTAGAAATTCATATGGCTCCCACATATTTCTATGATTACTTCGTGATCGAATGAACCATTTACATACGATACCAATTTCCCTTTGTCTCATGATACTTTACTTATCCGAGGTTTGATCGTCGGTATCTCTGCATACCTAGTTCAACCTCGTTACCAATAAGTACTCTTTTCTCGTTCCCATGATATGTGATCCCTTGTGAGACAGTCACATGCTTGCAAGCTAACTGGATGACATTCCATAGAGAGGGCCCAGAGTATATCTATCCGTCATATGGATGGACAAATCCCAATCTTGATCCATGTGCCTCAACACATACTTTTCAAACACTCAATGCCACCTTTATAGCCACCTAGTTACGGTGTGGTGTTTGATGTCATCAAAGCATCCTTCCGGTGATGGTGATTAGCATGATCTCATGATCGAAGGAATTAGGTTACTATGTATCAGAAAGCTTATAACAAGTGAACTATATTAAATGACTTGATCTTTATGCTACACTTAACTATAGGAGTATGTCCATCACATCATTCTCCTAATGATATGACCCTGTTGTTAATAACATCTCTATGTTCATGATCAGGAAACCATGATCATATTTTAACCAACAAACTAGTTTAACAAGAGGCTTTACTAGGGACTCTTTTATGTTTACAAATCACAAAAGTATTAATGTTTTCGGTTAATACAATTATAGCATGGTATGTAAACATTTATCATAAGCATGAAGATATGATAATAACCACTTTATTATTGCCTCTTGGGTATATCTCCAACAGTCTCCCACTTTGTCACATCCCAAATTTTAGATTTGGTTCTGCATATCATTCATACCATTGCATCATACTTTTCCACGCAAATCCATCGATTGAAAAGAATCGGCGAAACGCTACTTTCAAAAAACCCTATTCCATTATATTACGAGGCTCCTACGGGAGACTTGAGTGGGACTAGTGTAGTCCGCCCCTGTAGCCTAGTGGTTTCACTCAACCATTGACCCTAGATTGTTCCCCTCGATTTTACAAAAGTGTAGGAGCAAGAATCGCTCGATTCGGAGCTCGTACGGAAAAGTTACGGCCGTTTTACCAAAAGATAGAAAATCGGGCCTATTTCCGTGTCCGTTTCCAACCGCGTGCCGTGTCCACGTAGGAGCCCACGAGGGGGCCCCACTTAAAAGGCCCCACCCAGACACCGCACCCTGCCTCGATTCCCGCACCCGCGCGCCGCCTCTCCTCGATCGCCGCCACAGGCCGCTGCCCCGCCTGGGATCGCCGCCTCGGCTCCGTGCCGCCGCCTCCAGTACCCGCCGCCCGCCTTGCCCGCCGCCCGCCACACGCGCCGCCTGCCGCCACCCGCCGCCCCGCCGCACGGGCCGCTTCGCCCGCGTCGCCCGCCCTCGCTGCCCAGCCGCGCCGCCACGCGCCCGCCTGCCCGCGCCGCCTTGCCCGCGCTTCGCCGTCCGTCTTGCGCGCCGTCGCGTGGCCGTCTTGATCCGCGTGCTGACCAACCTTCCCCTTCCGTGCAGGAAAAACGCCGTCGCCGGAACCGATCGCCGCCACCGTCTGGAGTTCGCCGCCGTTTGTTTCCGGTGAGTCCGCAACCGCCTTTGGATCTCAGATCAACGGTCCAGATCGGTCGTTGAGCGGTCAGCCCCCAGGCGTTGACTAGTCAGACGCCAGTCAGCGCCCAGTCAGCAGCTGCGTTGACTAGTCAACAGACACAGTTGACTGGTTATTTTCGTTAATCGTTTTAGTTGACAGATTTCGGTAGAAACTTGTAAATTGCGTAGAAATTAAACCGCTGGGCCAAAAATTGCAAATAAAATATGTGTAGATTCAGTGAGTCATGTAGAATCTTTCTGTACCTTTGTTTCACACTTTTGCAGCAAGGTTTAGTACAGTTTAATCAAATGAGTTAATGGCCTTTTTGGAGTAATTAATTCGTAGAAAAAGATCCGTAGCTCCAAAAATCGCGTATGATATGTCCCTGGATTCAGTGGAACGAGGGAAATCTCATCGTGAATTAAAAGGATAGGCTTACAGTGAAAACTTCTGCAGAAACTGTCTAGTGGCTTTCTGCAGTGTTTTAATTACTCGGGGAGTTTTATAATTCCATTTTGAGTAATTCCAATTGATACTGTTTCTAATCAGCGATGCCTATGCGGTAGAATTTTCCCAAGATTTTACAAACAGTATACTACCGGTAGCGAATTATTTGAGTTCTAGCTCTAGTATTGAGCATTACTTTTTGCATATTAGTTTTCCTTGCGCTAAAACTATTTTCCATGCATGCAATCAGTACCTCTACTGATTTCTATTATGTGGTGTAGCTGTAGCACCAATCCACTTGTCATGCATGCATTCATACATCATCTTTGTTGCATATGCTTGTGGATTGCTTGTTTATGATTGCAATTGTATCGTGTAGATTGTGACGAGTGCAACGCTTGCTCGTGTGTGGATTGTTCTTCCGACCGCTACAACCAAGGCAAGTAGATGCTACTTTGTTCATGATATCGTCCTACTATTTTCAATGCATTGCCGTGTATTTTGTAGATGCATGTGTAGGATGATACTATCGCTATGCTATGACCTATTATGTGGTAGGGCTTTCCTTATAGATGAACCACCGTTGGTAGATGTGCTTAGCCATGCTATGTTGAACGAGGGCTGGGTTATATCATTGAGACTTGTTTCTAAAAGTATTGGTTTGTGAAAACTAAAACAACTTAATCAATGAATCTCCTGGGTGTGATGGTATTGATAATTTTTGGTGGTTTCATTGCGGAAAGGCACCCAGGTATCGAGAGAAATTGATTGGCTTCTTTATTTGGTAGCTTACGTGTACAACCATGTGCCAATAATGAAATGGGCGGTTGGTTGGACTTAGTAGGTTGTGGTAACCCGAACCCGCGTATCCAGAGATGTAGAATTTTGGTAGGTTGGACCGGTGCGCGTCGGGATTGGGGTGCTACTTCCCGAACAGTCTCTTCTTGGACTTCTCCCTATCATCACCCAAAATGAGAGTGATGGTACGAGCTGGGCTGGCCAAGTCACATGGGTAAAGTGTACTAACCTCTGCAGGATGTATAATCTAATCGATTAGCCGTGTCCCCGGTTATGGACAACTGAGTTGCTTGATATTGATTCCATGACATGTTTCTCGCTCATTCCAATTTCATAATTGTTTTAATATTGCTGGGTTAACTTAATTGGGATCTTTTCAAAGAAAGTCAAAAAAACTGTTTATGAAAGTAGGACAAATGTATTTGCAAATGCAAGCCAGACACAGCTCCACTTGCCAAATATGCATGTAGATGTTAGTACTATTGTCTCCATTTACTAGCTCTACTTGCCATACATTCCATGTATTGACCCTTCGGGGCTGCTACGTTTCATGTTGCAGGTTATTACGATTCTGAGTAATTCATATAGGCCACGGTACTCCACTCGGCACTTGTTCACTTGTGGGCAATTTGAAGAATGGAGGATTTACTTTATTTATGTTGCTACCTGAATAATTTGAGCTAGCCTTGAGCTAAGATTTTATTGTAATAATGGTACTCTGGATCTTCGTTATTTATGATACACGGATATTTTGCTATGTTATTCATCTTATTCTATTGTGGGCCAATGAACCGATCCAGGGATTGGCATGTCACATAGAAGCCACGGTCTTTTCAGAACCGCGGTGTTACAAGATGGTATCAGAGCCCGTGTGTCGACTGTAGGATCGTGACCTAGGATTGGATTAGGAATCCATAGATTTATTAAAGCCTATATTAACTCTGTCTTTCATCTTATGCCTTTCACCCTCGTAAATTCTTACCATATGCTATTCTCACACTTTCCTCTTTTACTTGATAGATGGGAGAAGTCAGGACTGAGTATGCAACCATGGAGTCACCAAGGCCCTTTGCAAGACAGTTAGCACAGCTCTCGCAGTCGTTGGGATTGCCACTGCCCATGTTCAAGGGAAGAAGGATGCACACCTATGGATATGGAGAGGATGCATGGGAGATCACTACCTTCATATTCAGGGATGCCGCCTTGCCAAATCCAGTGCATTTTATCTACACCAAGACATACTGCAACTGGGGACTTGGAATCAACTTGGCCATACATGAAGCCCTGTCTCGCTAGTGCCATCATGTCCGACACCTGCTGCCAGCAGATTCACCCTACCGTGACTATGGGAGGCGTGATGAAGATGGACACATTGTGGTTACCCCGGGCGACAGGAACAACATGCCGCCCCGTCGGAGGCACATAGAGGACATGGAAAGGGATAATGGAGCTCTAGCTGAGAAGGTGATGATGATAAAGGAGATTGCTGATTTTGCTAGCAATGGTATGGTGGTCCAAGGACAGGAGATTGACACCCTGCATGAAGCTGTGGGAGTTTTGGAGAATGCCCTGATAGCCAGAGATGCAACAATAGCTCATCTTCATGGTACTGTGCAGGAGAACACCCAGGACATACAACAGCTGCAAGGGGACCGTCCAGGAAAGGGATCAAACTATTGAAGCTATGACAGCCCAGATTGCCGCTCTCCAAGCATAGCTGAATCCACCCTCTGATGATGACAATGGAGATGATGGCAATAATGGGGATGATGATGACAGTGGGAACAATGATGATGATGATGATGAGGACGAGGATGATGATGATGGAGACGATGATGGTGGAGGGGATGAAGCTGTTGCAGTTGCAGCTGAAAGTGAAGAAGAAGAGGAGGATCCATAAGAGGTGGAGTTTGAGATCTCAAGTGATGATTCAGGAGAAGTGTACACCCCGCCGCCATGGTTGTACCACGAGCCTAAGCGTCAATGCATGACAGCAAGGACCTACCGCAACCTCTTCAAGAAGTAGATAGAAGTCCACCAATTAGTCCACGTTAGGCAAATTCGTTAGGATTAGTCTCGATCGATGTGAAGATTAGTTCGTGTTAGTTTAAGAGTGTTTAGTTGCTTATTTGTGTAATCCAATATCCCAGGAATTATTTGTTCGAATTATATGAAAGAGTTATGGCAATTTTGGTTACTATCTGTGTTATTTTCGCTGCAGTTTTCTGCTGATACAATAGTACTGTACGATTTTTCATATTTTTCTGGTAACTGGGAAAAATCTGAAAAAAATTGGGATGATGCGAAACTCTCTGTACTATATGTGCAAATATCAGCTAAATTTTCTGACGAGTTTAAGTCAGGCGGAAAAATTCGTGAACGCTGCTGGACTGTTCTGGCAGATTGCTGTTTTTGCTGTTTAGTTGATCAACTGTTTAGTTAACCATTGCCAACTCTTGTAAAACTATTTTAGTAGGTATATACTGCTAGGATAACCCCTGGGATGTTGCTGGATCACTTGTTTGTTGATGTGTTGCTTGCTTGTGATTGTCTGCTATTGTTTGTTGTTGCTTGATCATATGCATGGGTAGAATCCTATTACCGTAGTTGATTATTTCTAAACTTACCTGTGCTGAACCGCAGATGCCTCCCCGCCGTCAACCCACTGAGTTGGAGCAGCTCATGGCAGCTCAGGCACAGCTGACCCAAGTGATGACTCAGTTCATGGCAGCTCAGAACAACAACAATGGAAACAATCAGCCTTAGGGAGATGCTCTCACCAGATTTCTGAGGCTAAGGCCAGCTAAGTTCTCTACTACAACGGAACCAATGGTTGCTCTCGAATGGTTGCGTTCAGTCAACAAGGATCTGGTAACTGTCGGATGCACTGATGCTGAGAAGGTGAGGTTTGCCGCTCACCTACTAGAGGGACCAGCCGCTTCTTGGTGGGACACATTTCAGATCATCCACCCGCTGGATACTGTGACTTGGGCAATGTTTGAGGAAGGTTTCAGGACCAACCACATGTCTTCAGGAGTTCTGAGCCTGAAGAGGAAGGAGTTCCGCAACTTGCGCCAAACCAATCGCATCGTGGCTGAGTACATTGAGGAGTTCAACAACCTGAGGATGTTGACACTGATGCAAAAAGGAGGGAGAGATTCCTGGATGGCCTCAGTGATGAGCTTTCAGTGCAGCTACTGGTGGTTTATTGCCCCACTTTCTAGGAGCTTATGGACAAGGCCAGAATCTTGGAAGGGAAGCACAAACAGGTGGAGAACCGCAAGAGAAAGAGCAATAATCATCACTCCGGTTCTCACCACAAGTCTCACACTTCATATGATGGATACTCCAAGCATGGAGGAAGTGACCATGGGAGCCATGACCGCCACCACCACGGAGGCGATGGGCATCGTCATGACAACTATAGGAGCACCCACCACAGCCATGATCGCAGCTTTGTGAAGAAGGATCTGAGTGAGGTGACATGCTTCAAGTGTAAACAGAAGGGACACTATGCTGACAACTGTCTGGAGAGGAAAGGACTGAAGCCAACCAACAACGAGAAGGCCACAGTGAACCACATGAATGTGGAGGAGATTCCAGATGAGCCTGACCTTGTGATTGGTAAGTTTCCAATCAACACTCACCCAGCACTCATGCTTTTCGATACTGGTGCATCGCATTCATTCATATCAAGGGCATTTGTGGATAAGTATAAGCTACCTACGGAGTCTATGAAAGGGTCTATTAGAGTGAGTTCACCTGGAGGAGATATGATAGCTAGCGCGGGATGCCGCAACTTAACTGTGAGGATTGGAACACACAACTTCATTGCACATCTGGTAGTGTTGGAATCACAGGGGTTAGACGTTATTCTGGGTATGGATTGGATGTCTATGCATGAGGGACACATAGATTGTGCACAGCGAGCTGTTTCACTCAAAACCCCGGATGGTAAGAGAATTAGATTCAAGTCAGCCGTGCGACCGCGAAGTTGTAAGTTGAATCATCTTAAGGGGGTTAGCATGGATACTGTGCCAGTGATTAGGGATTACCCTGATGTGTTTCCGGAAGAGCTGCTAGGAATGCCACCTGACAGGGAAGTAGAGTTTCTCATCGACCTGATGCCGGGAACAGGACCAATAGCAAAGAAACCATATAAGATGGATGTGGATGAGCTGAAGGAATTGAAGAAGCAGTTGAAAGAGCAGATGGAAAAGGGATTCATTCAGCCTAGTTAAATCGTCATGGGGAGCACACATTACATTTGTGGAGAAGAAAGACAGCAGCAAGAGATTAGTAGTGGACTATCACTCGCTGAATGAAGTAACCATCAAGAACAAGTACCCTCTGCCGAACATAAATGATTTGTTTGATCAACTGGAAGGAGCGAAGGTGTTCAGCAAGATTGATCTGCGATCAGGCTACTTCCAATTGAAGATCCGGGAGAAGGAAGTACCAAAAACCGCCTTCACCACTAGGTATGGTTTATATGAGTATACAGTTATGTCTTTTGGACTAATGAATGCCCCGGCGTATTTCATGACCATGATGAACAAGGTATTTATGGAGTACTTGGACAAGTTCGTGGTGGTGTTTATTGATGACATACTGATATATTCCAAGGATGATGCTGAGCATGATAAACATCTGCGACTGATTATGGAGAAGCTGAGGGAACACAAGCTGTATGCCAAATTCAACAAGTGTGAATTCTGGCTTAACACTATTGGATTTCTTGGACACGTAGTGTCAGGAGAAGGAGTCGCTGTTGATCCAAGCAAAGTGATGCGGTGTGTGGGAAGCCCAAGAATGCGGGAGAGATCTGAAGCTTTTGGGACTTCTTTGGATATTACAGAGGTTCATTGAAAACTTCTCCAAGATTGCTAAGCCGATGGTGAACTTCAAGAAGGAGAGGAAGTTTGAATGGTCGGACGATGTGAAGCCAGCTTTCGTGAAGCGTCGATTAGTGACCGCTACTGTTCGTGTTTACGCACCTTGAAGGATTTCCAAGTGTACCGTGATGCTTCTCGACAGGGACTTGGGAGTGTGCTGATGCAAGATGGGAGAGTGGTGTCATATGCCTCGCGACAACTCAAGCACCATGAGCGGAATTACCCCACACATGACTTGGAGTTAGCGTCAGTGGTTCATGCGCTCAAGGTATGGAGGCATTATTTAATGGGAAAACACTGTGATGTGTACACTGACCATAAGAGCCTGAAGTACATATTTACACAGAAGGAACTGAACATGAGGCAAAGGAGATGGTTGGAACTTATCAAGGACTATGATATGAATCTGCAATACCACCCAGAAAAGGCCAACGTAGTAGCCGATGCTCTGAGTCGGAAGGTTTATGCTAATGGATTGACAATTGGGGAATTGCCTGAGGATTTGTGCAAGCAATTCAAGGACCTTAGACTGGAGGTAGTATCTGAAGGATACTTGGCAATAATGGAGGTACAACCAACGCTACAGGACAGAATCAGGAAGGCTCAAGTAGGAGACAAAGAGATATATGACGTTAAGGAAAAGATGAAGGAGGGTCGAGCAAAGGAATTCCGTGAGGATGAGCAAGGAACCTTGTGGTATGGAGATCGTTTGTGCGTTTCCAACGATCCGGAGTTAAGGAAGTTGATTTTGTAGGAAGCTCATGACTCACCGTACTCTATACATCCGGGCAATACGAAGATGTATATGGTGTTGGAATTATGCCCTAGAGGCAATAATAAAGATGTTATTATTATAATTCTTGTTCATGATAAAGTTTATATTCCATGCTGGAATTGTATTAAGCGGAAACTTTAATACTTGTGTGGTTTGTGAACAACACCGTGTCCCTAGTACGCCTCTATGGACTAGCTCATTGATCAATGATGGTTAAGGTTTCCTAACCATAGACATGAGTTGTCAATTGATAATGAGATCATATCATTGGGAGAATGATATGGTGGATAGACCCAAACAAAGCAGAGCAATTAGATCGTGTCATCGTGTTCGTATTTGCGAAGCTTTTCCTATGTCAAATATTGTATTCCTTAGACCATGAGATAATGCAACTCCACGTACCGGAAAGCTTTGAGGTCATCAAACGTCATCCTATGAGAGGGTGATCATAAAGGTGTCTCGGTGATCGGAAAAGTATTGGGTTGTATGTATCGAGATGGGATTTGTCCTCCCAAGTCGGAGAGATATACTTAGGGCCCACTCGGTGTCGATATCAACACCGCTTGCAAGCATGTGGTTAAGGAGTTAATCACAAAGTGATATCGGATTACGGAGCAGTAAAGTACTTCGTGAACGAGATTGAACTAGGTATGACGGCACCGACGATCGAATCTCGCAAGTAAAATATCGCGAGACGAAGGAATATATATATGGGATTGATTGAATCCGCATCGTGGTTCATCCGATATGATCATCGATGAATGTGTGGGAGTCAATATGGGTGCCCAGACCATTGTTGATTATTGATAGAAGATCATGCAGATATTCTCGAACCCAGGTCACACATAACGTATCTCGACGCTAGGATAGATTGGATAATTGGTTTATGAATTTTTGTTCGAGTCTCGTATGGGATCCGGGATATCACGAGAGGTTCCTAATGGTCCGGAGAATAAGATTCATATAAGGCGGTGCAGTTTTGGAGTTCGGAATTGTTCCAAGTTAATCGGTATTGTCTTGAAGCTTCTAGAACCTTCCGGCAGGGGACCAACGTGGCCCCACCTTCCGGGAGGGGGCATGGGCCTATGAGGGAGTGTCCTGGCCGCATTGGGCCAGGGGCACAAGGCCCCATAGGGCCCAGCCGATTCTAGAGAGATTTGACTCGTTTAAATATCGGGATAGAATTTCTAGATAAGGGAGAGTTTAAATCGTTTAAACTAGAGATAGGATTTCTAGATAAGGGAGAGTTTAAATTGTTTAAACTAGAGATAGGCTTGGAGGAGGGGCAAGGGCTGGCCGCCCCCCCTCTATATATAGAGGGGTGGTGCGCCCCCTGCCCACTACACACCTTCCTCCAAGCCCTAGCAGCCTTGCTACCTTCCTCTCTCCCTCCCGACTGTTTGTAGGCGAAGCCCTGCAGCAGAAATTCTCCACCATATACACCACGCCGTTGTGTTGTAGATCCAATCTATCTCTCCACCATACTCGCTGGTCCGAGGAAGGAGGAGACGTCGAGGTGCTGCACGTGTGCATCTCACGGAGGCACCGCCACTTGTGGTGCTAGATCGGATCGGATCGCGAGGAGGAGAAGCGAGTACGACTACATCACCCACGTTCCGACGAACGTTCCGCTGTGCGAATCTTCAAGGGTATGAAGATCTAATCCAATCTCTCTCGTTGATTGCATCTCCTAGATTAGATCTTGGCTTTCCCTCTGTTCGCATCCGTAGAAAATTTTGATTTACTATGCCGAAACCCTTGATGGTATCGAGCTAGATCTATGCGTAGATGTGTTTCACGAGTAGAACGCAACATGGTTGTTGCGGCGTTGATGTTTTCTTGCAAGCCTCTTGTTTGTGTTCTTCTTATGACGCGGATAGTGAGATTGAAGCGGTCCGGGCCAACATTACGCGACGTCGTTCGAGACCGCTCCGCACTTGACGTGTGGCTTGTTCACACATGCGTGGTGGATGTCGTTCTCTCACTATAGTTGTCATGGGATTAACACGAGTTTGGCAACCATAATATCACCGTTGTGGCTTTTCATAGGTAAGAATTGTTCTTAGCATCTACTCCCATAAGCCACGTAAAACATGCAACAACAAAGTAGAGGCGTCTAACTTGTTTTGCAGGAGTGTTTCGTGATATGGTATGGCCCAAGATGTGATGTGTATATTGTATGCGATGATCATGTTTTGTAATGTTTCACGACTTGCATGTCGATGAGTACACAACCGGCGAGCCATATGGTTGTCTTTATAATTGTGTATGACCCATGAGTCAACTTATACGCCATGTAATAGCTTTACTTTATCGCTAAGTAGTTAGCAATAGTTGTAGTTGCTATTCGTGGTGGAGGCAATCATGGTGGAGTGATGGAGATCATGCCGAGCACAAGATGGAGATCATTGCGAGGATTGGCTATACCATGTCACATAAAGTTATATGCATGTGATGTTTATCTCTTTATGTATCTTATTATGCTTAGATCGCGACGGTAGCATTATAAGATGATTCCTCACTTAAAGATCAAGATAAAAACTGTGTTCTCCCCAAGTATGCACCGTTGTGAAAGTTCGTCGTGTCCAAGCATCACGTGATGATCGGGTGCTATAGACTCTACTCACATACAACGGGTGCAAGCCGCTTGCACACGCAGAGATACTTGGGCTAGCTTGACGAGCCTAGCATGTACAGACATGGCCTCGGAACACAAGAACCGAAAGGTTAAGCATGAGTCATATGAATGATATGATCGACACTTTGTTGTCCACCATTGAAACCACATCTCTTCTCGTGATGATCGGATTAGGTGTGGTGAATTTGGATCGTGTTCACTAAACAACTTGAGGGATGTTGAATTTAGTGGGAGTTCATCTAGTAATTTGATTAAGTTGAACTATTTATCATGAACATAGTCTAAATTGTACTTGCCAATACTGTAGATCACATGGCCAAGTCCAACTTCAACTTCAACGTTTTTGGTGAGAAGGAAAAGCTTAGAAACAATGGGTCTAACTTCACCAATTGGTTCCGCAATCTAAGAATCATTCTGCATGGACAAAGGACTATGTCCTTGGGAAAGCGTTAGGTGACCCCCTAGCTGCGCCGGTGATGAGAAAGCTGTCTCGATCGGCAGAAAGATGATTATGGTGTGATTAAGAGCACCATGTTGTTTGCTATGGAACCGGAGTTTCAAAATCGTTTTGAAACCTATCCCGGCCCTTTGAGATTCTCGAGGAGCCGAAACCATGTTTGAGACTCAAGCCCGCTCGAGAGATATGAGATCTCAGAAGTTCTTTAAGCAAGATGGAGGAAGGAGTTCCGTTAGTGAGCACGCCATAAAGATGTCGGGCTACACTCAACGCTTGTGAGCAACCGGAATGCACGATTCGGAGGAGCTCAAGATTGACAGGTTCTCGCAATCCCTCCCGGCTACAAAAGTTTTGTAGTGACTCATAATCAGATTGGTTCCACGATCACGATCCGAGCTCTTCGCAAAGCTGAAGGCTGCGGAAGTGGACATCAAGAAGGATAATCATGTGTTGATGGTCAACAAGCCCTCCTTTAAGAAAGGTAAGGGAGAAAAGAAGCCCTTCAAGAAGGGCGGCGGCAAGCGCAATGCCCCTGCTGAGAAGAAGCTCAGGTTTGGTCCCAAGCCGGACACTGAGTGCTTCTATTGCAAGGACAAGGGTCACTGGAAGCGCAACTGTCCGAAGTACTTAGCGGACAAGAAGGCTGGCACCATCAAAGGTATATTTGATATACATGTTATTGATGTTTTCCTTACTAGCCCTCATTGTAGTGCCTGGGTATTTGATACCGGTTCAGTTGCTAATATTTGTAACTCGAAACAGGAGCTACGGAATAGACGGCTTGCGAGGATGAGGTGACGATCGCGTTGGCAATGGATCAAGAGTGGATGTGATGGCCGGCTACACGCGCTCCTTAGTTTTACCTTCGGGATTAGTTTTAAACCTTAATAAATGTTATTATGTGTCTGCGTTGAGCATGAACATCATTTCCGGATCGTGTTTATTGCAAGACGGTTATTCATTTAAATCGGAGAATAATGGTTGTTCTATTTATATGAGTAACATCTTTTATGGTCATGCACCTCTTGTAAATGGTTTATTTCTTCTAAATCTCGAAAGGGATGAAACACACATCCATAACATTGAGGCTAAGAGATGCAAAGTAGATAGTGATAATACTACTTATTTGTGGCATCGTCGTCTAGGTCATATTGGAGTAAAGCATGAAGAAACTCCATTCGATGGACTTTTGAGTCTCTTGATTTTGAATCATTTGACACATGCGAACCATGCCTCATGGGCAAGATGATCAAAACCCGTTCTCGGTATGATGGAGCGAGCAACGGACTTGTTGGAAATCATACATACCGATGTATGCGGACCGATGAGTATTTCGACGCGGTGGATATCGCTATTTCCTTACTTTTCGATGACTTAAGTAGATATGGGTATATCTATTTAATGAAACATAAATCTGAAACATTTGAAAAGTTCAAGGAATTTCGAATGAAGTGGAGAACCATCGTATGTAAAGATTAAGTTTCTACGATCCGATCGTGGAGGTGAATATTTAAGTTATGATTTTCTCACACATCTTAAAGCAAGTGGAATCGTTTCACAACTCACGCCACCCTAACACCACAAACAGAATGGTGTGTCTCGAGCGGAATCGAACCCTATTAGATATGGTCCGATCAATGATGTCTCTTACTGATTTGCCGTTATCATTTTGGGGTTATGCATTAGAAACTGCTGCATTCACTTTAAATAGGGCTCCATCTAAATCCGTTGAGACGACACCGTATGAACTGTGGTTTGGTGCTAAACCTAAGTTGTCGTTTCTTAAAGTTTGGGGATGCGAAGCTTACGTCAAGAAGTTGATGCCGGACAAGCTCGAACCCAAAGCGGAGAAATGCGTCTTCATAGGATACCCTAAGGAAACTATTGGGTATACCTTCTATCAGAACCGAAGGCAAAGTGTTTGTCGAAGAACGGTTCCTTTCTTGAGAAGGAGTTTCTCGAAAGAAGTGAGTGGGAGGAAAGTAGAGCTACGAGGTTATTGAACCTTCTCTTGAATTGGAGAGTAGTAGCGCACCTGAAATTGTTCCAAAGGCCTGCACCAACAATAGAGGAAGCTAATGACAAAGATCATGAAGCTTGGACGATGTCAGCTCGAACGTCGCAGTCGACAAGGTCGCGTGCCCCTCCCGAGTGGTGCAGAAACCTGTCTTGACTGTCTTGTTAGTAGAAGACAGTGAACCTCGAACTATGAGGAAGCGATGATGAGCCCAGACTCGAGAAATGGTGGAAGCCATGAAATCAATTGGGATCCATGAGCGAAAACCAAGTATGGACTTTGGTGGACCCTCCTAGCGGCGAAAGGCCGTTGAGTGCAAATGGATTTTCAAGAAGAAAGCGACGCGGATGGTAATGTTACCATCTATAAAGCGGCTTGTCGCAAAGGTTTTCGACAAGTTCAAGGTGTTGACTACGATGAGACTTTCTCTCCCGTAGCGATGTTTAAGTCCATTCGGATTTTATTAGCAATTGCTGCGTTTCATGATTATGAAATATGGCAGATGGATGTCAAGACTGCTTTCCTCAATGGGAACATTGATGAAGAGTTGTATATGATGCAACCCGAAGGTTTTGTCGATCCTAAGGATGCTAGTAAAGTATGCAAACTTCAGCGTTCCATTTATGGACTGAAGCAAGCATCTCGGAGTTGGAACCTTCGTTTTAATCAAGTGATCAAGAGTTTTGGATTTATTCCAAATTGCTACGAAGCTTGTATCTACAAGAAAGTGAGTGGGAGCTCGATGACGTTTCTGGTACTGTATGTGGATGACATATTGATTATCGTAAATGACATCAACATGCTTAACGATGTGAAGAGTTATTTGAACAAGTGTTTTTCAATGAAAGACCTAGGTGAAGCTGCTTATATATTGGGCATCAAAATCTATAGAGATAGACAAATACGCCTGATAGCTTTAAGCCAGAGTACATACCTAGACAAAGTTCAAAAGGTTCGTAATGGATAAGGCAAAGAAAGGTTCAAAGGCCTATGTTGTCGTGTAAGATATTGAGCAAGGCTCAAGTGTCCAATTCTGATGAAATGATAGGGAAGCTATGAGCAAAGTGCCTTATGCCTCGGCCATAGGTTCCATCATGTATGCCATCTTTGTGTACTAGACCGGATGTGTCCAATGCTCTTAGTTTGACGAGCGATATCAAAGTGATCCAGTGGAACCTTTGGACCGTAGAAGAACATCCTAAAGTACCTAAATAGGACTAAAGAAATGTTCTTAGTCTATGGGGTGATGAACAACTTGTCGTAAAGGTTACGTCGACGCTAGTTTTGACACCGACAAGGATGATTCCAAATCTCGACGGGATACATTTATATTTTGAATGGAGGAGCTGTGAGTCGAGAAGCTGCAAGCAAAGCGTGATCGCGGGATCTACAGAGAAGCGGAATACATGGCTGCTGCGAAGCGTCAAGTGAAGGAGTTTGGATCGAAACTTCATCATCGAGCTTGGCGTGGTTCCAAGTGCATTGGACCCACTGGAGATATTGTGTGACAACAAGCGCCATAGCACTCGCTAAGGAACCAAGATATCATCCAAAGACCAAGCATATCAACGCATGTTTCATATAATCCGAGATTATATAGCGGATGGAGATCGAAGATTAGCAAAGTACATACGGATCCGAATGTCGCAGATCCATTGACTAAACCTCTTCCACGTGTAAACATGATCAACACCTCGATTGCCATGGGTGTGAGATTGTTGCCAAATGTAAATTAGATTATTGACTCTAGTGCAATTGGGAGACTGTTGGAATTATGCCCTAGAGGCAATAATAAAGATGTTATTATTATAATTCGTGTTCATGATAAAGTTTATATTCCATGCTGGAATTGTATTAAGCGGAAACTTTAATACTTGTGTGGTTTGTGAACAACACCGTGTCCCTAGTACGCCTCTATGGACTAGCTCATTGATCAATGATGGTTAAGGTTTCCTAACCATAGACATGAGTTGTCAATTGATAATGAGATCATATCATTGGGAGAATGATACGGTGGATAGACCCAAACAAAGCAGAGCAATTAGATCGTGTCATCGTGTTCGTCTTTGCGAAGCTTTTCCTATGTCAAATATTGTATTCCTTAGACCATGAGATAATGCAACTCCACAGTACCGAAGAAAGCTTTGAGGTCATCAAACGTCATCCTATGAGAGGGTGATCATAAAGGTGTCTCTCGGTGATCGGAAAGTATCATTGGGTTGTATGTATCGAGATGGATTTGTCCCTCAAGTCGGAGAGATATACTTGGGCCCACTCGTGTCGATATCAACACCGCTTGCAAGCATGTGGTTAAGGAGTTAATCACAAAGTGATATCGGATTACGGAATGAGTAAAGTACTTGCGTGAACGAGATTGAACTAGGTATGACGCATGCCGACGATCGAATCTCGGGCAAGTAAAATATCGCGAGACGAAGGGAATATATATATGGGATTGATTGAATCCTGGCATCGTGGTTCATCCGATATGATCATCGATGAATGTGTGGGAGTCAATATGGGTGCCCAGACCCCGCTATTGATTATTGATAGAAGATCATGTCGCATATTCTCGAACCCGCAAGGTCACACACTTAACGATCTCGACGCTAGGATAGATTGGATAATTGGTTTATGAATTTTGTTCGAGTCTCGGATGGGATCCGGATATCACGAGAGGTTCCGAATGGTCCGGAGAATAAGATTCATATAAGGTAGTGCAGTTTTGGAGTTCGAATTGTTCCGGTTAATCGGTATTGTACCGAAGCTTCTAGAACCTTCGAAGGGGACCAACGTGGCCCCACCTTCGGAGGGCATGGGCCTATGAGGGAGTGTCCTGGACGCATTGGGCCAGGGTCACAAGGCCCCATAGGGCCCAGCCGATTCTAGAGAGATTTGACTCCTTTAAATCTCGGGATAGAATTTCTAGATAAGGGAGAGTTTAAATCGTTTAAACTAGAGATAGGATTTCTAGAGAAGGGAGAGTTTAAATTGTTTAAACTAGAGATAGGCTTGGAGGAGGGGCAAGGCTGGCCCCTCTATATATAGAGGGTGGTGCCTCCCCACTACACACCTTCCTCCAAGCCCTAGCAGCCTTGCTACCTTCCTCTCTCCCTCCCATTGTTTGTGGCGAGCCTGCAGTGAAATTCTCCACCATATACACCACGCCCGTCGTGTTGTAGATCCAATCTATCTCTCCACCATACTCGCTGGTCCGAGGAAGGAGGAGACGCCGAGGTCTTGCGTGTGCATCTCACGGAGGCACCGCCACTTGTGGTGCTAGATCGGATCGGATCGCGAGGAGGAGAAGCGAGTCGACTACATCACCCACGTTCCGAGCGTTCGCTGTCAGCGAATCTTCAAGGGTATGAAGATCTAATCCAATCTCTCTCGTTGATTGCATCTCCTAGATTAGATCTTGGCTTTCCCTCTGTTCGCATCCGTAGAAAATTTTGATTTACTATGCCGCGAAACCCTTCATATGGACCTAAAGGACAGATTCTGGTGGAACAACATGAAAGGAGACATCGCAGAGCATATTGCCCTATGTGATGTATGTAGCCGAGTGAAAGCGGAACATCGAAGCTGCTACAGGATGTTGCCCGTCTTGCGGATTGGAAGTGGGATAGAGTGGGAATGGACTTTATCATAGGATTGCCTAGGACCAGGTCAGGGTACGACTCCATTTGGGTAGTGGTCGACCATTTGACCAAGGTAGCCCACTTTATACCGGTAAAGACGACCTATACGAGTGCAAAGTTGGCCAAGATTTACATGGACATAATTGTGTGCCTACACGGAGTTCCCAAGAGCATTGTATCTGACAGAGGCACCCAATTTACCTCACACTTCTGGCGCCAGCTGCACGAGTCACTTGGTACTAGATTGGAGTTTACACAGCATTTCACCCGCAGACTGATGGACAGACCGAGAGAGTGAATCATATTTTGGAAGACATGCTGAGAGCTTGCGCCTTGGCTCATGGCTCTAGTTGGGATGAGAATTTGCCGTATGCGAAGTTTTCCTACAACAACAGCTATCAAACCAGCATCAAGACGTCACCGTTCGATGTGCTATATGGGAAACAGTGCCGAACACCATTGCTATGGGATGGAGTAGGAGAACGCCAGTTGTTTGGACCTGATTTGATCAAGGACGCTGAGGAGAAGGTCGCCTTGATTAGGGACAGGCTAAAGGTAGAAAAATCAAGGCAGAAGAGCTACGCTGACGCCAAGCGCAAGGAAGTGGTGTATGAGATAGGTGATAGAGCATACCTCAGATTGTCGCCACTTCGTGGAATCAAGAGATTTGGAATTAAGGGTAAGCTGGCAACTCGATTTATTGGACCGTATCGGGTCTTAGCACGCAAAGGGGAAGTTGCTTATTAGTTGGAGTTGCCAGAGGCTCTGTCCGCTGTTCAAAATGTGTTCCACATGTCACAGCTGAAGAAGTGCCATTCGGAGATGGTGGATACACCCCTGAGAGACACTGTACCGCTAGAGGAGGTTCAACTTGAGAACGACTTGACCTATGAGGAGAAACCGGTCAAGATTCTGGAGACAGCGGAGAGGACTACCTGTACTAAGACGATCAGGTTCTGCAAGGTGCAGTGGAGCCACCACACGGAAGAGGAAGCCACTTGGGAGCGTGAGGATGACATCCGAGAGGACTACCCACACCTATTTGCTAGCCGCGCCGAATCTCGAGGATGAGATTCATCTTAAGGGGGTTAGTCTTGTCACATACCAAATTTTAGATTTGGTTCTGCATATCATTCATACCATTGCATCATACTTTTCCACGCAAAACCATCGATTGAAAAGAATCGGCGAAATGCTACTTTCAAAAAACCCTATTCCATTCTATTACGAGGCTCCTGCGGGATACTTGAGTGGGACTAGTGTAGTCAGCCCCTGTAGCCTAGTGGTTTCACTCAACCATTGACCCTATATTGTTCCCCTCGATTTTACAAAAGCGTAGGAGCAAGAATCGCTCGATTCGGAACTCGTACGGAAAAGTTACGGCCGTTTTACCAAAAGATAGAAAATCGGGCCGATTTCCGTGTCCGTTTCCAACCGCGCGCCGTGTCCGTGTAGGACCCCACGAGGGGGCCCCACTTAAAAGTCCCCACCCAGCCGCCGCACCCTGCCTCGATTCCCGTACCCGCGCGCCGCCTCTCCTCGATCGCCGCGCCCGACCCGCCACCTGGAACCGCCGTCGCCCCGCCTCGGGATCGCCGATCGCCGCCGCCGCCTCCAGGTACCCGCCGCCGCCACCGCCTTGCTTCAGCGCCACTGCCGCCGCGCCCTACGCCCGCGCCCGCGCCGCCGCCACGCCCACGCCCACCGCTTCGCCCGCTGCCACTTCGCCCGCGCCGCCCGCCAGCTGCTGCTGCCGCGCGCCCGCCGCGCCGCGCTCGCGCTGCGCCGCCTCGCCTCAGCGCCAGCCCGCCCGGCGCTGCGCCGCCGCTTCGCCGCTGTCGCGCCGCCATCGCGTGGCAGTCTTGATCCGCGCGCTGACCAACCTTCCCCTTCCGCGCAGGAAAAACACCATCGCCGGAACCGATAACCGCCACCGTCCAGAGTTCGCCGCCGTTTGTTTCCGGTGAGTCCGCAGCCGCCTTTGGATCTCAGATCAACGGTCCAGATCGGTCGTTGACCGGTCAGCCCCCAGGCGTTGACTAGTCAGACGCCAGTCAGCACCCAGTCAGCAGCTGTGTTGACTAGTCAACAGACACAGTTGTCTGGTTATTTTCGTTAATCGTTTTAGTTGACAGATTTCGGTAGAAACTTGTAAATTGCGTAGAAATTAAACCGCTGGGCCAAAAATTGCAAATAAAATATGTGTAGATTCAGTGAGTCGTGTAGAATCTTTCTGTACCTTTGTTTCACACTTTTGCAGCAAGGTTTAGTACAGTTTAATCAAATGAGTTAATGGCCTTTTTGGAGTAATTAATTCGTAGAAAAAGATCCGTAGCTCCAAAAATCGCGTATGATATGTCCGTGGATTCAGTGGAACGAGGGGAATCTCATCGTGAATTAAAAGGATAGGCTTACAGTGAAAACTTCTGCAGAAACTGTCTAGTGTCTTTCTGCAGTGTTTTAATTACTCGGGGAGTTTTATAATTCCTTTTTGAGTAATTCCAATTGGTACTGTTTCTAATCAGCGATGCCTATGCGGTAGATTTTTCCCAAGATTTTACAAACAGTATACTACCGGTAGCGAATTATTTGAGTTCTAGCTCTAGTATTGAGCATTACTTTTTGCATATTAGTTTTCCTTGCGCTAAAACTATTTTCCATGCATGCAATCAGTACCTCTACTGATTTCTATTATGTGGTGCAGCTGTAGCACCAATCCACTTGTCATGCATGCATTCATACATCATCTTTGTTGCATATGCTTGTGGATTGCTTGTTTATGATTGCAATTGTATCGTGTAGATTGTGACGAGTGCAACGCTTGCTCGTGTGTGGATTGTTCTTCCGACCGCTACAACCAAGGCAAGTAGATGCTACTTTGTTCATGATATCGTCCTACTATTTTTAATGCAATGTCGTGTATTTTGTAGATGCATGTGTAGGATGATACTATCGATATGCTATGACCTATTATGTGGTAGGGCTTTCCTTGTAGATGAACCACCGTTGGTAGATGTGCTTAGCCATGCTATGTTGAACGAGGGCTGTGTTACATCATTGAGACTTGTTTCTAAAAGTATTGGTTTGTGAAAAACTAAAACAACTTAATCAATGAATCTCCTGGGTGTGATGGTATTGATAATTTTTGGTGGTTTCATTGAGGAAAGGCACCCAAGTATCGAGAGAAATTGATTGGCTTCTTTATTTGGTAGCTTACGTGTACAACCATGTGCCAATAATGAAATGGGCGGTTGGTTGGACTTAGTAGGTTGTGGTAACCCGAACCCGCGTATCCAGAGATGTATAATTTTGGTAGGTTGGACCGGTGCGCGTCGGGATTGGGGTGCTACTTCCCGAACAGTCTCTTCTTGGACTTCTCCCTATCATCACCCAAAATGAGAGTGATGGTACGAGCTGGGCTGGCCAAGTCACATGGGTAAAGTGTACTAACCTCTGCAGGGTGTATAATCTAATCGATTAGCCGTGTCCCCGGTTATGGACAACTGAGTTGCTTGATATTGATTCCATGACATGTTTCTCGCTCATTCCAATTTCATAATTGTTTTAATATTGCCGGGTTAACTTAATTGGGATCTTTTCAAAGAAAGTAAAAAAAACTGTTTATGAAAGTAGGACAAATGTATTTGCAAATGCAAGCCAGACACAGCTCCACTTGCCAAATATGCATGTAGATGTTAGCACTATTGTCTCCATTTACTAGCTCTACTTGCCATACATTCCATGTATTGACCCTTCGGGGCTGCTACGTTTCATGTTGCAGGTTATTCTGATTCTGAGTAATCGATATAGGCCACGGTACTCCACTCGGCACTTGTTCACTTGTGGGCAATTTGAAGAATGGAGGATTTACTTTATTTATGTTGCTACCTGAATAATTTGAGCTAGCCTTGAGCTAAGCTTTTATTGTAATAATGGTACTCTGGATCTTCGTTATTTATGATACACGGATATTTTGCTATGTTATTCATCTTATTCTATTGTGGGCCAATGAACCGATCCAGGGATTGACATGTCACATACAAGCCACGGTCTTTTCAGAACCGCGGTGTTACACACTTGCACTAGAGTCAATAATCTTGTTTCAAACCTTTGTGCATTCAACACCTATGGCTTTCCAGTGTTTTATTTACACGATTGCTAGTGGTCAACTAATCTCCGGATACGAGACTTTCAGGTCTGTGTTTAATTGCATGTCTTTGCGTCTCTACGCATCAATCATTCTCTAATGAGATGGCTTTGTATAAATTTGGTCCTTTGGTGAGACCTTTAGTTCCTTGGGGTTAAAACATGTTGATAATATTGTCGTACGGTATATCTTCATAGTACTATCCCGTTGTGAACTACACCTAGTTTGATAACGAACTACTTGACACAAATGCCCTCTTTTGCTGCTACTATAGCATTCATATACTTAGCCTTTTGTTGTAGTATCTGTCATAATGTCTTAACTTTGGAACTTATCCAAATCCATTATGGAACTTACTTTCCATCATATTGTGCCACCCTTAGTTTAGATAGAGATAAACTTAATTTGTACTATATGACAAAACTAGTATCAATGTAATACTTTTACAATGAACTAACTATCCATTTGTCACTTCTACAAAATAATATATTCTTAGTTCTTCTAAAAGATCATAAGAATATCTTTACTATCGTCCAATAATCATCTGATGAATCATTCTGGTATACGCTCATAACATTTAGAGCATAGGACATATCTGGGTTTGCACACATCACATCATGATTGATAAAGTACTCTTTGTGATTTTATATATCAAGTATCAAAAATACTTGAATCTTTATTCAATCCTTCCTGTGCAACAAGAACCTTTCTTGTAGTTTCTATGTCGAACTCATTCAATATCTCATCTATGTACTTCTAGCATAACCATATTAGCGTCTCAATTTATCCATTTAGGCATTGATGCCAAATATTCGGGTTCTGCCTAAGCCTTTCATTGAGATGAAATTCTTAACCTGTCTCAATAAAAATATACATAATTTCCAATCAAAAATATGTCTTCCACATAATGTATTAGAAACATGTCTTAGCGCTCCCACTTAATTTCTTGCAAATGCAAGCATCTTCATCGTCTCCGATGAAATTAAACTCTTTTAATAGTTTCATCATAGTGAAGATTCCAACTCCGCGATGCTTACTTCAACCATTGAATTTTGCATATGCTTTTAGCATCCTTTGAATTAACAAAACCCTTTGGACCGTGTCATGCACACGTCCTAGGTAACCATTCTATTAGAAGAACTTGTTTTGTTTATTCAACTACCACATAACAAAATTTTATGTAGTGGTTACTACATTAATCCGTCTAGACTAAATATCGCTTAATGTAAGATCAGATGTTGTCATAGTCAACTCTTTGAACATTGTCATGAACTCTTTCTCGACATGTCGATAATTTCATAGATATGAAACATCCATGTCTATTTCTTTATAGATCCAAATACGACTATAAGGTCTTGCACCTTTTCAGAGGGTCTTTCAAGTTCAAAGCTTGATCTCTCGTATATGGAACTATCACGGATTTTATGGCTTCAAACCATTTGATGGAGTCAGGGCCCATCATCGCTTCTTTCCATGTAGTCGCATCATTATTGTCAAATAATGATTTAACTCTCAAATCTTGGTATTTGATTGGTTACCCGACCTACTTGTTTCAATAGGAACTTAGACCTCCGTGACCAAAACCTTTGAGGCACGTGAGCCATGAGCGTCGTTGCTGCCTCCGGAACACTTTTCAGCGCTGCGCAACTTTGCACATATAGCTAAGGTTCTTTTAAACTTATCAAATTCTATTGTCCTCCCACTTAACTTTTCACGGAAAATTCCTTTCTCAAAGAAACTTGACGTTCTAAGCGACAAACATTTTTGTCTTTGGCGTTATGGAGGAATACTCAACGATTATTCAAAATAACATACAAAGATTTGTTCATCCGATTTTGGTTGCAAACATCTTTCTTATGCATAGCATACCAATGTTTAAGATAGGACAACTTGGGTTTTATCCCAAACCATAACTTTATATGTTGTCATTTCAACGGATTATGATGGAGCTTCTTTCAGTGGAAAAACAGTAGTCTCTAAAGCTTTAATCTTTAAAATATAATGGCAGTTTTATTAATTACACCTTTGATCTTACCATGTCAAACAAGGTTTCATTGCATATCTCGATTATTCCATACTCATATGGTGTTTCGGGAAACGCAAATCCATGGACCGATTCCTCAAATCTTAGGTGTTATGCTAAACTTTATAACTCAAATATCTTCCTTTATGATCCTATCATAAATTCTTTATTTTCTTGTTACATTGATTTTGCACTTCATCTTGAAATTCTTTAAACTTTTCAAATGTTTCACACTTCATCCTTATTAAGTAAATATTCATATATTCACTCAAATTTTCAGAGAAAGCATATGAATTTGAAAACTATCGCTCTTGACTACACATAATGGACTTCATACAACAATATGTATAAGTTCCAATAAGCTAGTCATCCGTTCCCTTTGGCCTATGAGCGGAGTTTTAATTATCTCTAGGAAAATTTCACAAGCGTCATTTGATCAAAAATAAAAGGACTCCAAAATTCCATCCACATGGAGTTTCTTCATGTTTTCTTTCCAATATAATTTAAATGGCGATGTCACTTCCTAAGTGATCTTTCTTATCAATTGTCTTTCGACATTTTTAGCAATATTTTTATGGATGTGATTTATCCAACGAGATTTGTAAATCATCCATCTTTTATGGATTACGGAAATTATTTGAACAACCCTTTTGTTCTCATAATACCTGATAAAACAAATCTTGAAGGCAAGCTTTGATGTTAACGAGCAACACAACAACCCTTTATTTGTTCTCGATGAACATCATCACACATTCTTTTGCTAGTTACTTAGGCCATTGTAGTTCATGAATTGTGTTGTTTCTTATGACGATTCACACCAACAAATTCAGTATCCAATACTTAAGAACCACATTGTTTAATAAGCAAACAATATAGCCATAACATGTGTATCCTCTATATACCTAAGCTGAACAATTCTAGTCTTTTCTTTTCTGCCATATATTTCTGAGATTCTCTTTTAGTATTTCCTTTTCTGTTCGAAAGAATCTATCAACATCAATAGTGGAGCCATACACATGACACATAGTCCAAAGCATGTATAGTTAAATACCAATGTCTTTGGACTTGCACTTTGAAGTAGATCACCATCATCAAATACTTGGTGTTCTTTCAAATTCCATTCTTTAGTAATCTTTTAGTGTAGTAAACATTTTATCAAATATTCACCATTATCATGGAACTATTCATGATCAAGCAAATTTTAGCTTATAACGGTGAATCGCGAGTATAATGTTGCTCTCCAAAACCTTTTGGAGGATTAGGACGACAAGCGTCTCCAACCTTTTTCAAATTATCATCAAATATGAGGAAATAAAATTTGCCATATTATACTCTCTCATGTTGCAACCAAAACATCATTTCAGATATCGCAATATCTTCCACACATCATGGTTTCTGAAACAACTCTTTCAGATCCTAGATAACCTTGATATTAAAACAATCTTTTGAATATCAAGAATCATGGAGACAAACATGATACTTATATACTAACACTGGAATTGTCACTCTTGATTTAATACCAATTATTAAACTTCACGAATGCTTAGGAACTTACTGAAAGTTTGCAATAGGACTTTTAAACTTTAGATTAACACTTCAAAACAATACGATACCAATTCGTAAAGTAACTAACCAGAATTCTATAGTTCTATTATCTCAATTATAACTAAGCACAAGGTGGTAAACGGATGCCAATGACTACAACAACTATGCAAATTTACTTTGATTTAATTTATGATAAATAGTGTTCAACTTTTAATCATATTGCTATTGAACTCCCACTCAAAACAATATCCCTCACATTGTTTTAGTGATCACGCGAACCAAATTCACTACACCAAGTCCGATCATCACGTGACATGATATAGTTTCAAAGGCAAACAATCATAATGTTCATCATATCATCTATATGACTCATGCTTTACCTTTCGGTATTCCGTGTTTCGAGACCATGTCTGTACATGCTAGGCTCGTCAAGATCAAACCTTAGCTTCCGCATGAGAAAATCTGGATTGCTCCCATTGTATACACTCGCAGAATCTAACACACCCGATCATCACGTGGTGCTTCAAAACAACGAGCTTTGGCAATGGTGCCTACTAAGGACGAACACTCTATAACTTGATAATTTTCTAGAGGGATCATCTTATAATGCTACCGTCGCGAACTAAGCAATACAAGATGCATAAAAGCATTAAAATCACATGCAATTCAAAATATGTGATATGATATGGCCTTTCTTCTTGTGCTTCCGATCTCCATCTTCAAGCACGAACATGATCTCCATCATCACCGGCGTGGCGTCAAGGTCAATGGCGTCGCTCCATGGTTGTCATCCACCAGCATCAACTATTACAACTACTTTGAATAATAGACACGCAGGTCTAGAAGAAATTAAAAGACAACCATATGGCTCCTACCGGTTGCCGACTTACAATAAGGAACATTGCATACATCATATATAATCACAATCATGGCCATATCACATCACATCACACCCCTGCAAAACAAAGTTAGACGCCTCTAATTTTCTTTGCATGTTTTACGTGGTTTGGGGCTTTCAATAAGTGTCATTCTAACTTACGAATAAGAACCACAATATTGATGCTTGAACTATCAAGTGCCCGTTGTAAATTGAATCTTTACTATGATGGGAGAGACAGACACCCACAAAGCCACTTATGCAATACAAGTTGCATGTCGAGCGTGGAGCAAGTCTCATGAACGATGTCATGTAAGGTTAGCCCCGGCCGCTTCATCCCACCATACCGCAAGATGCAAAGTACACAAGAAGCAATTGATAATAAAAGCACCACCGCCCATAATGATCATTGTGTTCTACTCGTGCAACAGATCTACATAAAGACACGACTCTGATACCACTATAGGGGTTCATAGCATGGAAAAAAAATTCTATCGCATGAACACACAATCAAGATCTAATCTATGATCAAGCCAAGATCTATCTACTAGATCGGTGCAACAAGTTGATAGAGTACTAACCCTCGAAGATCCAGCGCGGTTAACGAGAGCAAATTCTCGTGGGTGATGTAGTCGTTCACTTGCCGATATCAAGACCACGTAGATGATCCTTCCGACGCCGCATTCCGGCAGCGCTCCCACAGTTGGTCACACATACGGTACTCGATGAAGACCTTCCTCTCCCTTGTTCCAGCAGGCAGCGGAGGTTGTAGCTCTCTCCTCGCGATTCCGGCATTACGACGGCGTGGTGTCGAAAGTAGAGGGGAGATTCCGCAGGGCTTCGCCTAAGCCGGAGCGAGTATGGTGGAGTAGAGGGAGCCCCGGCGATCTAGGGTTTAGAGGGCCTAGGTTTAGATGTAGCTAGCAACTAGAGTTTAGCTAGTCGGTAGCGGTTTAGAGGAGATCTAGATTGGTCGCAACTAGAGAGGGGGGCGGCGGCCAACCTAGGGTTTCTTGGGCGCCTAGGGCAAGGGGGATACCTTTGGGTGCGCCCCTACCCATCCTTGTATAGGTGGGGGGTGTCCAAGGGTGTCCCAACCCAGGTGGAAACCCTCCCTAACTCAGAAACCCTCCCTAACTTGGAAACCATGTTGGGATTTGACCTTTTCAAACTGCCTTTTTGACTTTCAAATTAGAGTTTGATTTCTCTCTTCCAAGTGTCCAGCCAAGTGACCTAGGACATGATGCAACCATTACACTTTGTCATGACACATCCATGTACCCTTCCCCTTCCGGATCGGTGAACCTTCTAGACCCTTCTAGAATAACACCGGAATCATTCCCGAACTCCAAAATTGGACTTTTCTTATATGAATCTTATTCTCCGGACCATTCCGGATCTCCTCGTGATATCCCGGATCCCATCCGAGACTCCGAACAACATTCGGTCTCTTTACTCACATTCCATATCTACTAAACAACATTGAATCCTTAAGTGTGTCTTCCTACTGTTCATGAATTATGCAGACATGATCGAGACTCTTCTCCGATCAATAACCAATAGAGGAATCTGGAAATTCATATGGCTCCCACATATTTATATGATTACTTCGTGATCGAATGAACCATTTACATACGATACCAATTTTCCTTTGTCTCATGATACTTTACTTATCCGAGGTTTGATCGTCGGTATCTCTGCATACCTAGTTCAACGTCGTTACCAATAAGTACTCTTTTCTCGTTCCCGTGATATGTGATCCCTTGTGAGCCAGTCACATGCTTGCAAGCTAATTGGATGACATTCCACAGAGAGGTCCCAGAGTATATCTATCCGTCATATGGATGGACAAATCCCAATCTTGATCCATGTGCCTCAACACATACTTTTCGAACACTCAATGCCACCTTTATAGCCACCCAATTACGGTGTGGTGTTTGATGTCATCAAATCTTCCTTCCGGTGATGGTGATTAGCATTATCTCATGGTCGAAGGAATTAGGTTACTATGTATCAAAAATCTTATAGCAAGTGAACTATATTAAATGACTTGATATTTATGCTACGCTTAACTATAGGAGTATGTCCATCACATCATTCTCCTAATGATATGACCCTGTTGTTAATAGCATCTCTATGTTCATGATCAGGAAACCATGATCATATATTAACCAACAAGCTAGTTTAACAAGAGGCTTTACTAGGGACTCTTTTATGTTTACAAATCACACAAGTATTAATGTTTCCGGTTAATACAGTTATAGCATGGTATGTAAAAATTTATCATAAGCATGAAGATATGATAATAACCACTTTATTATTGCCTCTTGGGTATATCTCCAACAGTTTAACCGTAAGATGGAAGAGGGCAACTCCGTTAGTAAGCATGTGCTCAAAATGTCTAGGCACGCCAATAAACTCCAAGATTTGGGAATAACGATTCCTAATGCATTGGGGATTCATCGTGTCCTCCAATCACTACCACCTAGTTACAAGAACTTTTTGATGAACTACAACATGCAACATATGGATAAGACGTTACCTAAACTCTTCTCCATGTTGAAATCTGCGGAAGTGGAGATCAAGAAAGAGCACCAAGTGTTGATGTTCAGTAATACCACCAATTTCAGGAAGCAAGGCAAGCCTAAGAAGAAGGGTGACTTCAAGAAGGGCGGTAAGAAATCTGTCGCGCGTACAAAGAAGTCCAAGGCTAGTCCTAAGACTGATACTGAGTGCTTTTACTGCAAGGGCGAAGGTCACTGGAAGCGGAATTGACCTAAGTACCTAGCATATCTGAAGAACGACAACATCAAGAAGAAAGTTATATTTGATATATATATGTTATTGATGTGTATCTTACTAGTAATCGTAGTAGTTCCTGGGTATTTGATACTGGTTCGGTTGCTCATATTTGTAACTCGAAATAGGTGTTGCAGAATAAACGAAGACTAGCGAGAGACGAGGTGACGATGCGCATTGGAAATGGCTCCAAGGTTGATGTGATCGCTATCGGCACGCTCCCTCTTCATATACCATCGGGATTAGTTTTATACTTAAATAATTGTTATTTGGTGCCTGTGTTAAGCATGAACATTATATCTGGATCTTGATTATTGCAAGACAGTTACTTGTTTAAGTCTGAGAATAATGGTTGTTCGATTTATATGAGTAATATATTATATGGTCATGCGCCTATGATAGATGGTCTATTCTTATTGAATCTCGATAGTAGTGATACACATATTCATAATATAGATGCTAAACGAATGAAATTGAATGATAATTCTACATACATGTGGCACTATCATCTTGGAGTGAAGCGTATGAAGAAACTCCATTCCGATGGACTTCTTGAATCACTTGAAAGATGCGAAGCATGTCTAATGGAAAAAATGAATAAAACTCCATTCTTTGGCATAATGGAGCAAGCTATGGACTTATTGGAAATCATACATACCGATGTGTGCGGTCCAATGAGTGTGGCATCACGCGGTGGTGATTGTTATGTTCTTAATTACATGGATGACTTGAGTAGATATGGGTATATATATTTCATGAAACATAAGTCCAAAACTTTCAAGAAGTTTAAGGAATTTCAAAGCAAAGTAGAGAATCAACGTAACAAGAAGATTAAATTTCTACGATCTGATCATGGAAGTGAGTATCTAAGTTACGAATTTATAATGCATTTAAAGAAATGTAGAATACTTTCACAATTGACATCGCCGGGAACACCACAATGTAATGGTGTGTCTGAATGTCGTAATCGAACTCTCTTAGATATGGTTCGTTCTATGATGTCTCTTACAGATTCACCGTTATCATTTTGGGGTTATGCATTAGAAACAGCTGCATTCACTTTAAATAGGGCACCATATAAATCCGTTGAAATGACACCATATGAATAGTGGTTTGGTAAGAAACCTAAATTGCCGTTCCTTAAAGTTTGGGGTTGCGAAGCTTATGTAAAGAAGTTATAGCCCGACAAGCTTGAACCCAAAGCAGAAAAATGTGTCTTCATAGGATACCCTAAAGAAACAATTGGGTATACCTTCTATCATAGATCCGAAGGAAAAAAATTTGTTGCCAAGATGGATCCTTTATCGAGAAGGAGTTTCTCTCGAAAGAAGTGACTGGAAGGAAATTAGAACTTGACGAGGTTGTCGAACCTTCTCTCGGATTTGAGAGTAGCACAGCACTGGAAGATGTTCCTGTGCCACCTGTGCCAATAAGAGAGGAATCTAATGATAACGATCATAAAACTTCGAACAAAGTTACTACTGAACCTCACAGGTCGACGGGGACTCGTACCACTCCCGATTGGTATGATACTGTTATGAATGTCATGTTGGTGGATAACACCGGCGAGCCTGCGACGTATGAGGAAGCAATGATGAGCCCACATTCCAACAAATGGCAAGAAGCCATGAAATCCGAGATTGGATCCATGTACGAAAACCAAGTGTGGACTTTGGTGGACTTACCGGATGGCCGGAAGGCTGTCGAGAACAAATGGATTTTCAAAAAGAAAAAAGATGCTGATGGTAATGTAACCGTCTATAAATCTCGACTTGTCACGAAAGGTTTTCGACAAATTAAAGGAGTTGACTACGATGAGACTTTCTCACTGGTAGCGAAGCTAAAGTCTGTGAGGATTTTGTTAGCAATCGCTGCATATTATGATTATGAGATATGACAGATGGATGTCAAAATGGCATTCCTCAATGGTGACATTTAAGAAGAGTTGTATATGGTACAACCCAAAGGTTTTGTCGATCCTAAAGATGCTAACAAGGTATGCAAACTTCAAAGGTCCATTTATGGATTGAAGCAAGCATCCCCGAGCTGAAATCAACATTTTGATAAGGTGATCAAAAGCTTTGGATTTATACAAACTTATGGAGAAGCTTGTATTTACAAGAAAGTGAGTGGGAGCTCTGTAGCATTCCTAGTACTATATGTGTATGACATATTGTTGATTGGGAATGATATAGAAATTTTTAAGAGTGTCAAATACTATTTGAATAACAAATTTTCAATGAAGGATCTTGGCGAAGCTGCATACATTTTAGGCATCAAGATTTATAGAGATAGATCAAGACGCTTAATAGCGCTTTCACAAAGTACATATTTGGACAAGGTTCTAAAGAGGTTTGGAATGGAAGAAAGCAAGAAAGGGTTCTTGCCCATGTTTACCACAACGACCTTGAGTAAAACTCAAAGTCCAGCTACGACAGAAGATAGAGGGAAGATGAACAAAACTCCCTATTCCTCAGCCATAGGCTCTATCATGTATGACATGGTGTGTATAAGACCAGATATTGCGTATGCTGTTAGTTTGACTAGTAGATAACAAAGTGATCCAGGAGTAGATAATTGGATTACAGTCAATAATTGCCTAAAATTCTTAAGAAGGACTAAGGATATGGTTATTTCTTATGGAGGTGACGAAGATCTCGTTGTAAACGGTTTCACCAATGCTAGTTGGAACACCGATCTGGATGACTCTAAGTCACAATCTGGATACATATTTACTTTGAATGGTGCAGCAGTGAGCTGGAGGAGTGCTAAGCAAATCGTTGTGCCGAGATCTTCAACTGAATCAGAATACATAGCTGCTTCAGAGGATTTACAAGAGGCGATATGGATGAATGAGTTCATTACGGAACTTGGTGTGGTTCCTAGTGCGTTGGACCCAATGGCTATCTATTGTGACACCATGGGGCCATAGCCAATGCGCAGGAGCCAAGGTCACACAAGAAGCTGAAGCATATGAAGTTACGTTTTCCTGCTATTCGCGAGCATGTCCAAGATGGTGACTTAAAGATTTGCAAAGTACACACATATCTGAATGTGGCAGATCCATTTACTAAACCTCTCCCTAGGGAAAAACATGACCAACACTAGAACGCCATAGGTGTTAAGTATATTACCATGTAATCTAGATTATTGACTCCAGTGCAAGTGGGAGACTATTGGAGATATTCCCAAGAGGAAATAATAAAAGTTGTTATTATTATATCTTTGTGTTTATGATGAATTTTTGCATCCCATGCTATAATTGTATTAACCGGAAACATTAATACTTGTGTGTTTTGTAAACATAAAAGAGTCCCTAGTAAAGCCTCTTATTAGACTAGCTTGTTGATTAACAGATGATCATGTTTTCCTGATCATGGACATTGGATGTCATTAATAACAATATCATATCATTAGGAGAATGATGTGATGTACACACTCCTATAATTAGCATAGCATAAGATAAAGTCATTTATAGTGCATTTGCTATAAGCTTTTAAATACATAGTAACCTAATCCTTCGACCGTGAGATCATGTTAATCACCATCACCGGATGAATACTTTGATGACATCAAACACCACTTTGTAACTGGGTGGTTATAAAGGTGGCTTTGAGTGTTCTGAAAGTTTGTGTTGAAGCACATGGATCAAGAGTGGGATTTGTCCATCCATATGACGGATAGATATAATCTGGGCCTTCTCGGTGGAATGTCATCCAATTGGCTTGCAAGCGTGTGACTAGGTCACAACGGATGCCATATCATGGAATGAGTAAAGAGTACTTAACGGCAACGAGGTTGAACTAGGTATAGAGATACCAATGATCAAACCTCGGATAAGTAAAGTATCACGAGACAAAGGGAATTGGTATCGTATGCAAAATGGTTCATTTGATCACAAAGTCATCATAGAAATATGTGGGAGCCATAATGGAATTCCAGATCCCACTAATCGTTATTGATTGAGGATGTGTATTAATCATGTCTGCATAGTTCACGAACTATAGGGAAACACACTTAAGGATTCAATGTTGTTTAGTAGATATGGAATATGAGTTGGAGATCGAATGTTGTTCGGAGTCTCGGATTGGACCAGGACATCATGAGGAGATCCGGAATGGTCCAGAGAATAATATTCATATAAGGAGAGTCAATTTCCAGGGTTCGGAATTGTTTTCGGTGTTTTGACTAGAAGCTTCTAGAAGGTTCTGGAAGGTCCACCACCCCGGAGGGGGGCACTTGGGATGTGCCATGCCCTAAGGGGCTGGCTGCACCATACCCTAGGCCAAGTCGGCCAAGGAATAGGAAGAGAGAAACAAACTCTAGTTTGTCAAGTTAAATCCTAGTTTGAAAAGTCAAATCATAGTGGAGGAAGGAAAGGAAACCTTGAGGGAAAAGGTTTCCCTTTCCCTCTCCTTTTCGATGGCCTAGAGGAGTTGGGGGTGGACTCGGCCAGGGCTGGGAACCCTGGCCTCCGCCCCTCCACCCATATAAGGAGGGGCGAGGGCGCCCCTATCCCCTCACCTCAACCCTAGTCGTCGGCGCCTCCCCTCTCTCCTCCATACATTGCTCTGGCTTAGGCGAAGCCCTGCAGTAATCTCTTATCCTCCACCACCACCACACCATCGTGCTGCTGGGATTCTGAGGAGATCTACAAACTCTGCTACCCTGCTGGAACAAGGGAGAGTAAGGTCTTCATCGACTACCGTACGTGTGACCGACTATGGAAGCGCTGTCGGAACGTGGCACCGGAAGGATCGTCTATGCGATCTTGAGATTAGCAAGTGAGCTACTACATCAACCATGAGATCCGAATCTTGTTAAACGCTTTGGATCTATGAGGGTTAGTTCTCTACGAACTCGTTGCACCGATATCATAGATTGGATCTTGGCTTTTGTGTGTTCATGCGATAGAATTTTTTTATTTTCCATGCTACGAACCCCTACATGTCAAATGCTCAACACCTCTCTCATGGTCTTGGAGTCTTGAACTAAGACACTTCCAATCTCCCAATCCATCAGATACTAGTAAACAGTACTTGCTCTTATTTGTTTTGAACAATTTGCAACAAAAACAATAAACTTTGTCCGCCTACTTGGAGTAAACCAACCACTATCTATCAACAACCTCACGATTAGCTAACTTTCTGGAGTAGTAAGCATAAGAAAAATGTCTTCCACCGGCACCCTCGGGAAACTCCAAACCCAGTTCTCTCATAGGCCCCTTTTCAATTAAAATATCCCTTTTGCAATTGTCAAGATTATCCCATGTTCTGGGATCATAGATAGATAAAAGAGACTCATCTTTTCATCACCATTATGAGTATCAGATGAAGGCTGTAAATTTTCTTCCCCTCTACTGTCCTTCTTAATAATAACATCAACATCTGCATCTAAAACAAAAAAATGTAGTTAGTTACTTACACTTGGAAAAATTGATGCTAGTTACTTACTTACTATTATCTGAGGATTGCGCATTGGCCTCAAGATCTACATTTTAATTATTCACATCATCTTGTTCCGCATCACATTCTTGGCTTTGATTATTATTGTTTGGATCAACACTAGTGGTTGTTGGAAAATATTTATTTAAAGCACCTCTCTGTGATGCAGTCAGCTGATTCTCTCGCTTTCTTTTTTTGTTCTTCGCAGCACCAGACAATTGTCTCGGTGATATTGTAACGTAAGTTGGTATTGGAATTTACAAATCTTAAAAGCTAAAAGTAAAACCCTAAATAAAGTAAAGATAAGGTTAGAATTCAGAAAAGAACTTACAAGTTAGGGGCAGGGCGACCAGACGAGCAAGGCACGGGGAAGCAGGGATGAAGTGGCCGCCTGGACGGAGGGCAGAGGAAGCTGTCGACTTCAATCGTGAAGAACAGGGGAAATGGGTGATGGACAGAGCCAGGAGAGCCTTAGCCTGAGCGTGTCAGCAAAGAGGAACAGGCGAGCAACTGCGATGCACGATCCTCAATTTCCGCTGGACGCTGGCCCACTTTTGCTAATACCTCCCGATCCCGAACTGACTGCCTCCTAATCGATCTCCTTTCCCTAGTTGCCTTATAGTTGTATGTCCAGACTATTTCAGCCCATTAGAAAAGAAAGAAGCCGAGCTGGTTAAGCAAAGTAATACATAGCCATATTATATCTTTCCCACCCCCGGTCATGGGCCCTTGGGCGCCGCCCAACCTGGCCTTGGGTCAGCGCCGACCCTGGCCACGCACCAATGCAATTGCGTCCCATCGCTGGTGCTCCAGCAGAAAGACGCGTTCCTCCACCTCCATCGTGAAAGGCTTGCCGGTGGTCCTGTGACGGTTGTAGAAAGGGCGCCACGGCCCGGGGCGCATTGTGTAAATCTGCGAGCGCCCTGGAATTGGAGGTGGCAACACATCCGGTGCCACCGACAGGTTCGGCCACCACGACGGCAGCGGGCGCTCGGGCACCTCTTCTCTGTCAGCGTCGGGGTTGCCATGGAGATCGTCGGCTCGACGCCAGTGGCCAGACATGGTGGTTTTGTACTGGGGGTGGTGACATGGATATGCCCTATGGGTACTCAATATTATCCTACCTGGTCTAGCCCAGTGGAAGCCCTTGAAGAAGGCAGGCTGTAATCATGAAGCCCAAGGAGATTTCAGGTGGCCCAAGCCCGGTGAATACTCGACTCCTTGGAGAGCATGGCTAATATTAGATAGAAATTTAAAGGGCTAAACCCTAAACTGTAACCGACTCGACCTACCCCTGAGACCTAGCCTCCCCATATAAAGGCTAGGAGGGCATAACGAGAAGGAGGATCCAGAACCCTAGTACACACACCACGCCAGATCTCATCTGCGCACCCCTATAACCTTTTGCTTCGCCATCAATCAAGAACATACAAGCATGAGTAGGATTTTCCCTCCGGGGGCTTGAACATGGGTAAACCTTGTGTCCCCGTGTTGCGAATCTGTTAGTCGTTCCGCGATTCCAGCGTCCCTCCTTCTCTAAAACCCAAGTCCATAACAATGGGCATTGATGAGTTTAACCCTCGTCAATTGGCGCCGTCTATGGAAACTGGGGATGCTGATCGTGCGATCATGATGGCTCCATCTGCTATGATCTTCAACTCCTTTGCGATGGAGTACCATCTTCTCTTTGGTGACCTCTACTTTAGCTCCGACTCCCCAGCAACCCGCAAGGACTTCGATTCCATAGGAGATGGAGTCGAGATGATGTTCGGGAGCCTCTGCTTCCAGGTGGAACAAATCGGTAACCTTCGCCTCCCTGAGCGAATGATTCCTCCGGCAGTAATACCCGCTCCATGGGTGCCGCAAATATGTGTTCGAAGCACACCCTCGCTGACGTATAGTTCGGATGATAGCAGCAGCTCACTACTAGAAAAATGCCTATTCGTGGCGCACCTGAAAAGGCCTTCCGTGGCGCACTAGCAGTGCGCCATGGGCTTCTGAGGCTATCTCAGAGTGGCGCCTTTCGCATGGTGCGCCATGGTTATATCGAGATAGGCGTGGCACACTACCAGTGCGCCACGGGTAGAGGTACAGTGCCACGGATTTTTTTCAAAATCAAAAAATGCAAAAACACCGTTTGAATTCCGCAGAAGACGTTCCTCCACCTCCATCGTGAAAGGCTTGCCGGTGGTCCTGTGACGGTTGTAGAAAGGGCGCCACGGCCCGGGGCACATTGTGTAAATATGCGAGCGCCCTGGAATTGGAGGTGGCAACACATCCGGTGCCACCGACAGGTTCGGCCACCACGACGGCAGCGGGCGCTCGGGCACCTCTTCTCTGTCGGCGTCGGGGTTTCCATGGAGATCGTCGGCTCGACGCCGGTGGCCAGGCATGGTGGTTTTGTACTGGGGGTGGTGACATGGATATGCCCTATGGGTACTCAATATTATCCTACCTGGTCTAGCCCAGTGGAAGCCCTTGAAGAAGGCAGGCTGTAATCATGAAGCCCAAGGAGATTTCAGGTGGCCCAATCCCGGTGAATACTCGACTCCTTGGAGAGCATGGCTAATCTTAGATAGAAATTTAAAGGGCTAAACCCTAAACTGTAACCGACTCGACCTACCCCTGAGACCTAGCCTCCCCATATAAAGGCTAGGAGGGCATAACGAGAAGGAGGATCCAGAACCCTAGTACACACACCACGCCAGATCTCATCTGCACACCCCTATAACCTTTTTCTTCGCCATCAATCAAGAACATACAAGCATGAGTAGGATTTTCCCTCCGGGGGCTTAAACCTGGGTAAACCTTGTGTCCCCATGTTGCGAATCTGTTAGTCGTTCCGCGATTCCAGCGTCCCCTCCTTCTCTAAAACCCAAGTCCATAACAATGGGCATTGATGAGTTTAACCCTCGTCAATTGGCACCGTCTATGGGAACTGGGGATGCTGATCGTGCGATCATGATGGCTCCATCTGCTATGATCTTCAACTCCTTTGCGATGGAGTACAATCTTCTCTTCGGTGCCCTCTACTTTAGCTCCGACTTCCCAAAACCCGCAAGGACTTCGGTTCCATAGGAGATGGAGTCGAGATGATGTTCGGGAGCCTCTGCTTCCAGGTGGGACAAATCGGTAACCTTCGCCTCCCTGAGCGAATGCTTCCTCCGGCAGTAATACCCGCTCCATGGGTGCCACAAATCTGTGTTCGAAGCGCACCCTCGCTGACGTATAGTTCGGATGATAGCAGCAGCCATAACTCCGATCTCTGCGACCCTCCTATGGAGGAAGGAACCTACGGTTCCGGATCTGAGAGGTGCGGGAGTATTGATCTCCCCCACCGCTACATGTGTGCGGACATCATCGATGGTCACGCTGACAATGGAGCCGACCCACCGGCTCCCCTCCCGATCTATAGGCCACTAACCCCGCCAATGGAGCCAACAACCCATGCCCACCAAATCCCAACGGGAACGGGCCAGCTGAAGCCACCAATGGTGGCAATCGTACTTGTCAGTAGATCCATATCAATGACGCTTAGTGAGAAAGAGTTCGAGAGGTTGTATGGGGTACTAACCCACTGCCACTCGACGCTTCTCGCGACATGCTGATGGGTTACCATTGGCTCCTCATAAAGGCAAATAATCGGCAAGTTGAACATAATAAAGAGCTCGAGTAGCGCAGGAGAGCAGCCGATGAGTCGAGTGCTCGATGAGCCGCGCTCTCCTCCATCCGCGAATCCTCTTCAAAGGGAAACAACGACAACGCCGCCTATAAGAGACACTCCCAATTGGAGTGTATGGATCCCAACACCAGACGCGAGGCCACCAAGGCACTCAACTTGTCCTTCATGTCGATGGACTCGCAAGGCAACATAATGCCCAAAACACCACAGGTTGCGGTCATGGCGGCCACCACATATCTGGCAGCAAATCCGTCACCTACCGGAGATCCCAGGCACGTGATCCACAAATCTGTGATTGCGGGCCTTGGGCTCGTAGGGGCCACACTGATCGGAGAAACGCCCCCGGAGCAAAATAAAAAGGCGGCAGGACAATCACCTGAAACTGAACACCCTCATCCGATGAGGACAAAAACGACCTATCGCAGCGACGCTGCAGCCCGCAGAGAAGGAGCCGCAAGTACGATGATCGTAACAAGCTCACTCAGCGCAAGATCGATAGATCACGCATAAAACATGTGTGCTCCACGGAATCGGAGGACGAAAACACTGAGCTCTGTGGCGCCAGATGCTTCAGTAGAGCCATATGATAGATGCGAATTCCCAAGGGCTGCAAGCTCCCTTCAGACAATCCGAAGTTCGACGGCGTGTAGGAGCCAAAGATTTGGATCGATGATCACATCTCGTCAGTCAAGCTCCATGGCGGGAGCAAAATCACATCCATGCAATGCCGACGGGCGCAGCCAGAGCCTGGCTCAACAATCTTCCCTCCGGATCCATCCGCGGCTGGGAAGAGATGGTATATTGCTTCATCTGCAACTTCAAGGGTACCATCAAGAGACCAGCCTCAATCGAGGAGTTGCGTGCCTGCTACCAATGGTCCAATGAGTCCATCCGCTCTTACTTCCAATGTTGGTCCATCATCAAGAACTCCGCCAAGAATATCTCGGAGGAAAGAGCAATCGACGCCTTTAATGGCGACGCGAAGCGCCATGGATTCAGAGAAGAGCTGATGGACATCGCCGATCGATGGGTTGATGGCGAAGATGCCGTCAACCGAACACGTTCAGATGATGAGGACGACTTCGACCACAGACACGAGCGCCGAGGAAAAATAAGAGCGTGCATCTACGACAATCACGAGGAGGTCGATATGGTCGTGGCTGGCTATGCCTATCATTGCGAAGATGGAAACCGCAGTAGCGGATATCGCGGTGGCAATTACCATGATAGCGCGAAACCCATGCAAGCATGGCAGCGCCGCACCCGTGGCGATGAGCCATCGGCATTCGACAAACTGCCGGGTCCTTGCACCATCCACTTCTACATCGACAAGCATGATGGCAAGAAGAAAGCCAGTCACATGCTCAAGGATTGCAGGGAGTTCAAAGAACTCCATGAAGGGTACAAACAGATGCGACGCGAGGCGGTGAATTAGGGGTTTGCCCCTGCCCCAAGAGCAGTCGCATATGGAGCCCTACCTCCACAACCTAGAGCACCCGCGCAGCCTGCGGATACGCCGGCCCAGAACAACGGGGCAGAGCCATACCCATGATCGTTGGGCGCCATGATGATACAAAAAGGTCGCCCATCCAATAGGGTCTAGAAGACGATCACTCGCTAGATAAACCTAGCCGTCACTTCTCTACCAGCTGCACCTGAGTACCTCAGCGGCTCGGAGTCATGCATCACGTTTGATCGCTCCGACCACCCTCGCCAAATTCCTCACCTCGGCCACTATGCCCTGGTGCTCGAGGATCAAATCGGTGAATTTGAGATGAGTCGTGTGTTCATGGATGGCGGCAGCGACATCAACCTCATGTTCGTCAAGACACTCGCAGCTATGCGGATCCTGCTATGCAGCATGGAGGCATCAGACACAACCTTCCACAACATCGTCCCAGGGAAAAGAGTGTACCTCCTGGGCAAAATATGGCTCGGCGTCATCTTTAGCACCCCCAAGAACTTCAGGCGTGAGCGCCTAGAGTTCGAGGTGGTTGACTGGCCCTCCAAGTACCACGCGATCCTTGGTCGCGTGGTGATACATCCAAAACGTATCTACTTTCTCAAACACTTTGCTATTGTTTCTCCTCTAAACTTATGTGATTTTGATACAACTAACACGTACTGACGCTATTTTCAGCAGAATTACCTTGGTGTCTAGTTTTTGTGCAGAAAATCAACTACCAGAAAAAATCCCGGAAAATATGCCAAAATTATATTTCACCAAGATCCACAGAGCCATAAGACGAGATGGAGAAGGGGCCTGGGGGTCCCACACCCATGCCAGGCGCGAGCCCACCACTGGCAGCGCCTTGGGGGGGTGTGCAGGCACCCCCAGGCACCCCCTCGGCCTCCCTCTGCGCCTATAAGTTGCCTTTCGACCTAAAAACCGATGGGGGTTCGATAGTTTTCCAGAAAGAGTTCCGCTACGGCGCTGCCACCAGAAACCAAGATTCGGATCCAGAAACTCCGTTCTGGCACCCTGCCGGGACATAGAATTTAGAGAGGATCATCGCCATCATCATCACCAACGCATCTCCATCAACCATCCATGTTTCCCTCATCCATGAGTAAGTAATCCCCCGTTGTAGGCTTGGGAATGGTAGGGATTGGATGAGTTCTATCATGTAATCGAATAAGATCTGTTAGGGCATAGTGCCTAGTATATATATTAGTGCTATTTGACTTTGTTGCAACTTGTTGTGCTTAATGCTTGTCACTAGGGCCCAAGAGCCATGATCTTAGATCTGAACTTATTATTGAATCATTATGATAGTATTGTTTGTGATCTTATCTGCAAGTTGTGTACACATATCATTGTCCGGATCCAAAGGCCCCAAAGTGACAATAATTGGGACAACCAGAGGGGATGGATATGGTGTGAGGATCACATGTGTTCATGGAGTGTTAATTCTTTGCTCGGGTGCTCTATTAAAAGGATCACCTTAATTGCCAGTAGTTCCCTAGAGGCCCCGCTGCCACGGGCTGGCTGGACAGAAGATGTTGTGCAAGTTCTCATTGCGAGCACGCATGACTATATTTGGAGCACATGCCTAGGATTGTTTAGTACTTGGATTCTTGTTATTATTTATCTGCAATGCCCTAGATCTTGAAGTTACATGTTTAGACTTGTCCATGCAACGCACGTCCATCCATCCCTATGCCTACCGCACTCGAATCCCACTGTTTTCGTTTACTGTTGCTATTACTCCTGTTTTACTGATGTTGTTGCTTTGCTGTTTCTACTACAAACTGTTGCTACTGATAAACTTCTGTGAGTAAGAACTATTTGTAGGTGTAGCTGAATTAACAACTCAGTTGTTAAGGCTTGCAAGTATTCTTTGGCTCCCCTTGTGTCAAATCAATAAATTGGGTAATACTACCCGCGAAGATTGTTGCGATCGCCTACACTTGTGGGTCATCAAGACTATTTTCTGGCGTCGTTGCCGAGGAGCATAGCTTTATTTGTAAGTTCACTTGGATCTATTATTGTTCACTGCTACTCCTTTCATCATGGGGAAGACTCGTGATGGAAACTTCCATATTTTACCATCCACTACAAGAAGAGGTACAGTCCTAAACACCTCTGCTGCTCTTGATTCATCGTCTGTTATAAGTAAGCTTGTTACACCACCACCACATACTCATGCTACACACACTGATACTACTACTGAGTCTGAAACTGCTTTTGATACTCATGATGTTACTTCTAATGTGCTTGATGCGAGTGGTTCATTAGGTCCTTTTCTAGATGCTACCATGGCTAGTCTAGGAAATACCAAAACTCTTAGTTAAGACACTGTTACACCTGTTAGATCACCTGAGTCTAGAGAGAGTTATGATATCAATGATGCTTATATTGAGTTCACTGGTGAATTTGTTGAAGAGTGCCTAAACACACATGGTACTAGTGCTATTAAGAGTCTCCTTGCTAGACGCACCATTATTCCTAAGTTGTCCTCTGATCCTAAGTTTGCCACTTCTCCCATTGATATTAAAGATAAAGATTATGATTTATCTCTTGATTTATCCTACTTGGATATTTTTTTAGAAAGAACCTTTTTGTGGGACTGAAAATGAGAGTGATGTGGATCATATGAATGAGCTTTCTACTATGAGTGCTTTATTCTCTGATGATTTTAAGATGCACAAGTACTTTGTTACTAAGATCTTCCCTTTTTCACTAAAAGGAGAAGCTAGGGTTTGGTTTAATAGATTACCTCATGGTTCCATTGATAGCCCTGATTGTTTGATTGCTTCTTTCTTCTAGAAATATTTTCCTCCTAGTGCTAGACATGCTGCTTTGCAGAGACTTTTTGATTTTAAACAGGGAGAAGAAGAGAAATTTCCTGAGTCATGGAAAAGGTTTTGTGCCTTGATTCATGCACATCCTGGATGTCCATTACCTAAGAATGAGCTTCTTGATATTTATTATAATGGACTAACTGATGATTCTAGGACCTACCTAGATAGCTTTGCTGATTGTGTTTTCAGGAAAAGAACTCCTATAGATGTTGAAGAATTAATGGCTAAAATAAGCAAGAATTATGATGATTGGACTTCAACTGAGCTAAATACACCTGAGCCTATTACTCCTGAACCAGATGTTCCTGAACCAGTTCCAATTCTGACACCAAAGAAGAGGGGAGTTATTGCATTAAATAATGAAGTGATGATGGAAGCTAAGAAGTGTCTAAAGGAGAAGGGTATTAGAGATGAAGATGTGAAGAATCTACCTCCTATAGAAGAATTATGTAAGTCAATTCCCCACTCATCTACTATTGAGGTACACTCTCTCCAACACTTTGATGAAGGTGATATTCCTTATGGTAAGCCTCCTGATCAATGCTTAGAGGAACTTGACATTTTTATTGTTAAACAAGGTAATTTTAATAAACAAGTTTAGAATAATTTATTGGAAAACTCTAGAGCAATCAATGAGTTGAAAGATATTGTGGAAAGAACTTCTAATGATATTAAAATGCTTTGTAAATACTTTCAGATGGTTCAAACCCAACTTGATCAACTTGCTAAGGTGCAAAAGGATATGCTAGTTAATGCTTGAGGAGATAAACATGCTTATGGAATTAGAACTAGGAGTGGTATGGCTACTCAAGATCCTTTATATCCTGAAGGACACCCTAAAAGAATTGAGCAGGATTCCCAACAAGTAGATAGTGGTAGTCCTCGTAAGATAAATAAAAAGAAACATAAAATAGTTGAGGAACCACTTGAACCTGCTGTAGATCCTAATAGTATATCTGTTTCTGATGCTGAAACTGAGAGTGGTAATGATAAAAATGATGGTCCTGAGGGAGAAATTGAGGAAGAACCTGAGAAGCACACTAAGAACACTATGTACACTAAGGAAGATTGTATTCCTAATAAACATGGTAAAGAGAGAGAACCTTGGGTGCAAAAACCTATGCCTTTTCCAGGTAAGAAACACAAGTCAAAGGAGGAAGAACACTACAACAAGTTTTGTGAGTGGATGAAGCCTTTATTTTTGCAAATTCCTTTGACTGATGCTATTAAGTTGCCTCCTTATTCAAATTATATGAAGGATATTGTCTCTAATAAAAGGAAGATCCCTAATGAGGAGATTTCTACGTTGCTTGCTAATTACTCCTTCAATGGTAAGGTTCCAAAGAAACTTGGTGATCTAGGTATACCAACTATTCCTTGCTCGATTAAGAATAATTATGTTAGAACTGCTTTATGTGATTTGGGAGCTGGAGTTAGTGTTATGCCTTTTTTTCTATATAAGAGACTCCAGCTAGAAAAGTTGATACCAACTGATATATCTTTGCAAATGGCTGATAAGTCAACTACTATTCCTGTTGGTATATGTGAGGATGTTCCTGTTTAAGTTGCTCATAATTTCTTGGTCTTAACTCATTTTGTTGTGATTGAAATGCCTGAAGATGATAATATGTCTATTATTCTTGGGAGACCTTTTCTTAACACTGCAGGTGCTTTCATAAATTGTAATCAAGGAAAAGTAACATTCAATATTAATGACAAAGAGCACACTGTCTATTTCCCCAAGAAGGTTGCTAAGAGCTATTTCTTGAATTCCATTGAAAATATTGAGAGCATCAAGGTTGGAGAAATATATTGTCCCATTCCACAAGAAAATTTTGAAACTATTATGATTGGGACCATTACTATCAAGCTTGAGGTAACATAATCACTTAGTGGAATACAAAGTTTTGTCTCATATTAGATTGTTTTGGTAACAAGACTTGCTCAACCTTGTTAACAAAAGGATTTTAATGAACAAAATAATGTTTTCACTGTGGTTATTACTTGCTTTCTTTTAGTTTTCTTGTTCCTAGTCTTTGCTTTTGCTCTTGTTAGCTAGTTGTTTGTTTGTTATAGTGTCTTAGAGCTGCTGTAGTTTTGTTTTTGTTTGCCGAAAATTGGCCAAAAATAAAGTTTCCCGAAAAATCCCAGAAAATTCAAAATAATTTTTTCCTCGAAAAAAGGGGAAGAGAGACACCTGAAGTGACCCAGGGAGCCACCCCAGGCCACCACACCCTTGGTAGGCGCGGCCTACCTAGGGGTGGCGCCTAGGGAGGGTCTGGCCCACCTGGGCCCCTCCAGGCTGCCTCATCAAAGCCACCTTCTTTCTCTCTGAAGCTCGAGTTCTTGCTATTCTAGCTCGCGATTTTCGATCTCTTTGTTCATCCCATCTCAAGTGCTGATTTTTGGAGCGATTGCACCTTGGTATGTGCCTCCTCCACTTGTCCAATTAGATTTGTGATTGGTAGATTGTATCTTGAGTATTTTGCTGCTATAGGTGTCAGGTTGTTTGAGCTTGCATGCTTGTTCTATGCTTAGAAATTTCATTTTGATGCATGTGCAGTCCTCTAGCAAGTTCCTATAGTAGTTGCTCATCATTTATCAACTTAGAAATCACTTGGTTTGATGTTTGTCTAAAAATTTCAGAATTAAAGAAAGTTCATGGACAACCACACATTTGGTGAAATATTTGAAAGTGATGCACCTAGAAGGGCAAGTCTTACAAGGTCATCCACCAGTACTAGACCCTCATATAATGAGGATCTCATTACTCCGCGATTTGGTGACGAGGGAGATGAAGGAGATGCGCACCCCTCCACCTTTCCTTGCCATACTTTCTTGCGGGCTGCTAAGATTCTTGATGATTTTATGACCTTGGTTTGGAGGGCTGGACTAACGAGTCTTATGCAGGATGAGAGCGTGCAATATGCCACGCTCACCAAAACATTTGTGGAGAGTTTCTCCTTTAATAACAGTGTGTTCCATCCAGATGTTTCTTTCAAAGTTTATGGCAGGTCTTACCATATGACATTGAAGAAATTTTGTGGAGCTCTTGAACTTTGTACAATTGGGTTAGCAAAGAAGATTCCATCTCAACCCGCTGATTTGTTGGAGCTTTACCGAGGAATAACCAATGATGATAGCCGTAGAGCTCAACGGGTAAAGATAAGAAACATTCAGCTTCTAGCCATCAGGTACTTCGCTTACTATATTGCCACTAGTGTTCTTGGTAGGGAGAACACTAGTAATATATCCAGCTATCATTTGTCTTTCTTAGATGCTGCACTCAACAATGAAACCAAGTACAATCTTGGTCCTCTCATTGCTCGTCGTTTAACTGTAAGGTACCTTTCGTGGTAGTGCCGACGAGTACGCCATGTAGGGGTCCTCACAGTGCGTGTTTAGAGACGTGGGGGAAGGTGGACGGTTGACGGGTACGAGGTAACACATCTTACCCAGGTTCAGATCCCACAATGGTGGCAGAATCGTACTCCTGCTATAAATCACTATAACGGCAATACGCCGAGTTACAGGGATTGGTTCGTTGTGCGAGGTATGAGTTAATCGATGCCCTAAAGGCTCCCATAGGCCCGAATTATATATTCGCCAGGTCCTAGGGTTACAGGTAAAGTCCTATTCGGACAGGTTACAGAGTCCTACACTGCCTATTACTAGTTCAACGTGTCTTGTACTCCAAGGCTCTGGGTACGTCGGTGACTTCTCCGTAGCCTTCCTTTATCCGGCATCGGCCTACCTTCTGGATCCATCTAACTGGGCCGCCCAGCAGGCCAAGGGCCATGCTACCAACTGTGGGACACCCGGGTTAGTCGGATAAGAGACATGCTATGGGGACACCCATATAGCATATCCCCAATAGTAGCCCCCGAAGAACTTCGAGATCTTGCACCATCTTGCCTCTTCAGGATGAATGCTCTATCTATATGCATGTCGGTAAATCGTCAAGCAATATCTTGTAGTCCTCCCAAGAACCCTGCAAGGTTTCTCCGTCTTCAACCGGTAAGTCAGAGAACTGCTGAATCTTCCATCATACTCTTCTCGTAGCCGTAATGGATCCGTCCATGCCGAAATATTTCGATGTGATGGTTCACCTGTCCGTGTAAACTAGGGCGACGTAGACGTAGGTCAGCAATGCCTCGAAACTCACATATGCAGAGAACACAATTATGTCCATTTTTCCCGCGCGAGCGATACGAACCGTTGGCGGCGACGGTTGGAAACGTGGCGAAATTTCCGTGTACACGCCCGCACTCGTCGCCCACGCGTCAACCATTCGATCGTCTTGCATGAATCTTGATGCCGGAGATTATAAATTGTAATAGCGGTGGAAACTTTACTTTTCACCTCATTCTCCTCTACATCGTCTTCTTCCTCCAGCGAGCGCCTCCTCGATCTCTCCGCGGATTCCACGGGAAAAACCCTAGCTCCTCGACCTTTCCTAATCACCATCGTACCTTCTCAATGGCCAGCAGCAGTTCCACCCCTTCCATGGCGGCGTCAGGTGATGCCACGGCGAAGCCGGCGAGCAACATCATCATTCCCCCCCGAGGGCCCGGTGATCCCCAAATCCGTGGTGGTCAAAACCACCGGCGGCGACCGTAACTCAGTGGCACTGGAGCTGCTAGAGGAGGAGTACGACTCCCACAAGGGCGACTGGGCGGTTTGGATATTACGGACCGCGGCATCAAGGATCTAATTGTCGAGGGCTACCTCCCTACGACAGAGGGGCTCGCCTGACGGGCGGCGTCGGCCGGCGAGGTTACTCCTTCTCCCCAAGCCAGAGAGAAGGTGTACCTCAAAGCTCAAATGGTACGCGGCGTCTCCCTCCCATCTCCAACTTTTTCCTAGCTATCCTTAACCATTACTGAGTACATGTAGCATCCCATTTGTCTAACAACTGTAATGCTACTTGGTTTAGTAATATAATGGCTACTTCCTACACATAATTGTTGCATCATCATCATATCATGCTCATGTCATCATGCCACCTTGCATTTGAGCATCATACAAAAAGCCTTTTTGTTTTGGTTCTTATCTCATATGCATTATTATTTGTATTTGCCTCTTGATATTGTATTTGGTTCTTGATATATTGTTTAAATGCCCAAGTTGAGTTGGGGGCATATCTTTTATTCAACTCCACCACCTTTCTTTCACCACCTTACAATTCCACCATCCCTTTATCCATGAGCTTGTAATTATTTTTCTTTTGGTGTTTAATCTAGCTCATGAGAGATAGGGTGGGTCCAATCCTATAAATTCTTTTGCTTGGCCTTTACTCCACATTTTGGGGATGCATGAGAATAATGCCATGTTTATTACTTTGTTTTCACAAGGATGACACATGGCATTAAATGCTTGCATGGGCCATGCAAGAACAAGTCTTTTGGATTTTATTTGAAATCCTTGAGTGGATCATCCTCTCACCTCTCTCTCTCTCTCTCTCTCTCTCATTCTTTTGCTTGATCTAGCTTGATGCATGCAAACCCTAAACCCCTTTGGTTGGTCTTGCCTTGGACATGCTCTAACCCTAAAACCCTCACCACCTTTTCCCCCCTCCTCTCTTTTGACTAGATCTTGTTGAGCTTGGCTTGATCTTGTTTGGTTTTGTCAAAAGAGCACACCACCCTCCCTCATCTCTCTCTCATCTAACCCTCTCTCTTTAACCTCCCCCTACCCCTAGTTACCTCATCTAACCCTAACCCGAGCCATACCCCCCTCTAATCTAACCCTAGTTCCTACCTCTCTCTCGGCCTCTCTCTCTCTCACCTAGCTCGGCCCCACCTAACCATCCCCCTCGCATGTGCCTCCCCTGGTTCCCCCCTCTCTCTAAACCCTAGCCCTAGCCGAGCCACCCCTTTTTGCATAAAGGTGACCCCCATGTGCCCCTACCCTCTTCCCCCTTATCACCTCAACCACCCCAGCTCTCCTCCACCTCAGATCCATCCAGGAGGCTCCCACGTCCTCTCCATCCCCCCTTCTTCTTCCCCCTCCCCACCATGATCACCACCATGCCCCAAAACCCTAGCCTCGGCCACCTCTCCCTCTAGACGTTCCCAAGCACGCCGAGCTGAGCCAGGAGCACCAGGGCCCCCCTCTGCTTCCTCTTCGACGCCCAGGACGCGAGGCAGCCGCTGGACCTCGCCGGAGAAGCCCCGCCGCCGCCGTGCCCGTGAGCACCAGGAGCTCCGGCCAGCCAGCTACGCGCCGGATCGCGGCCACCCCGGGCTCCTCCGACCACACCGTCGAGCTCCTGGTGAGCCCTTCTACCTCCCAGACAAGGTCCCCACCCCTCTCCTGCTACGTAGCGTCGCTGCCGTCCGTCGAACACCCACGTCACAGGCCACACGGCTGGCCAAGGCCTGGCGGCAGCGATCACCGCCTGCTCCTCATCGGCGTTGTAGCCCTCCTCGGAGAAACCCCAACACGAAGTTGTAGACCGACGTCCTCCATCTTTGTTTTGGCATCATCTTCTAATTCTCGCTAGGTGCGTCGCCATTGTCGCCGGAGACGGCAGATTCGTCGCCAGCGTCCGACAAACAATGAAGAAGCACCGACGTTTTGCAAAGTAACCTCGAGTTTTTCCGCCTAAACCCATGGTCCACCGACCCCACCTAGCAGCCGCCCGTCCATCTTGCAAATAGGCCCCAGATCTGAACCTCGCAGCCCCAGCTGGATTGCCCACGCATGCCGGATGGTCGCGCGCGTGTGTGGCCCTGCTAGGTCCCTGGGCCCGCTTGTCATTCACGCGGGCTAGGCAGAGCCCCGGTGTGAGAAGTTTTTGTGCGCGCGTGTCGACCCAGTCAGCATCGACCCCACCTGTCACTGGCTGGGGGTAGAATCTGGCTGAGTACCAAAAGTCCAGGAGCCTTTCTATTTCAAATTCAAATCTTTTCAAATTCAAATTCAATTCCAAATCTGTTTAGATATGAATCAATTCATAACTTTCAAATGGTTTAGAATTTGAATTCAAACTTAATATGAAAAATGTTTTATGTTTGAATGTTAATTCAAATCTTTAATCAAATATTTTCAGAATTAATTTAAATAGTCAACCTTTGACTTTGACCCTATTTAATAATTTTGACTTTTAAATAAATTTAAATTCATAATTCCAAATAATACAAATAATATATGTTTTTGAATCAGAAAAATGTGAGGATTTCAAATATGCCATCCAAAATATATTTTGGGCACTTAAAATTTCAAGTTGAATTAAATTACCATAAAAATGCCCTTCACCTTAATTAATTAATAACTTTTGATTTATAACTCCAAATTTAACAAATGATATGTCTAAAATGATCAGCTCGACGAGACCTTTCTGTTTATGCATTCCATGTTCTGAATTGCAGCATGCATCATATAAATATAATGTAAACAGCAACTAATATGAGGATAAAATGTGGCCAAAACTCAATAAAATGTTTATTTCTTGTATTCTACACCTCACCCATGCCATGCTACATTAGTGCCATGCAACTGGTGCATCATTCATCATGGCATGACTGTTTGCTTAATGCAATTTATTCCTATGCTTGTGCACTTTATTTATGTTGGCCCTTGTTTGTTTGGTTCTTCTCCGAATAGACACTGAGCAGGGGATATATCAAGAGACCCAGGAGCACTACCCAGATCCTTCTCTCGCTTCAACTGAGCTGCCAGGCAAGCACTACCACATGCTTGCATACATTTAGTACCTATTGCCTCTATCTTATTCTTGCATCATTGAGTCTCGATTGCATTAAACTGAATCCCAAGTATTGCATAGCCTTTACTTTTAAACCCCACCAAGCTTGTTCCTCCATCCCATGAGCCATTACTACAGGAGTTGTTTGAGCCATGCGAGTCGAGAACAAAGATGTAGGGTATGTGAGAGTCTGATGGATAACGAGGTACCTAAACAACTTAACCTGAGTAGTAATGGGATAACTAATGAAAGTGGCACCGGTGAGCAATATCTGCTATTTGGTTTTTCCTGCTCACTTGTGTCCCATAGGACCCCGAGTACTTGATTCCTGTTCCTTGATTATTCGTGCTATCCACATCCGGGAGGCTTATGGGACCCCCCTGAGCCAGAGCTTGATTCATTATTATTTCTTGGGGCCACAAACTAGTTTGAGGAGCACCTGTACTGTTTAGGTAAGCGGAGTGTTTTCGCGGTATCGACAAGCCCAGTCACATTTTCGGGTTCCCAGTCGTTTACAGCCACTGGCGCAAACCTTGAGTCCGTCTGAGTCATTAACTTCGCTATGGTGTACTCAATTGGGTGGCCTCAAATATTTCAATCCTGTGATTGCTTTGTCGTGAAAGCCTTGTTGGGTTTTGATTTGGTTTTTCCGAGGTTGATCGAGTGTGTGTTGCTATTTGTGCACCTCAGGTAAAACTTTCTCAAAGCCGTGTCCGCGGTTATGGACGACTTGGAGCACGTTTCTCGATCATAGACAAGCATAACTAAAGTACCGCTTTTAATTTGACTAAGTAACGACTAGTAAATAGTGCAACACTCATGGAATGGTTAACAAAATTGCCAACGGATGGGGGTTGTTCGTCCGCTTCCTCGTTAAGTGAGGATGAGGATGGATCGATGATATTCTTTGTATAATCAATCATTAAATCACGGACATCCGCTCATCTTTGGTTAGGTGGATGGTTAGCAGTATCTATAGAACTGTTAGGGTTTATCTTTGCTGCAATTCGTCACCCTGTTGTGTCCCTTTAGAGGCATAAAGACTTGCGAGTACCCTAGGGTCTCACACGATAAATTATTTGATTCAGATGAACAGGTACACTCACAAGATGGATACTGGGTGGAGGAGGCGGATGATGTGGGCAACGATCGTTCGGTGTAGAGATTCCGGGAACGGGGATCCGTGAGATCTGTGGGCGGGATGTGCTTATTTATGGGGGCATCTTATGCCGATTTGCTTCTTATCCGTACTCGGATCTTGTTTGCCGCTTCCGCCTGATACTCTGATGTGTGATGTATGAGGAGATATCCTAAACTATTATATCTATATAGGACATTTGAATCTTGCCGTATGGCGTTGCTATATTTCCTATCTTTTTAGATGGAATGGCTCTGATGTATTGTTGTATGGTGGCTTGCATACATACCCATTTGTGTATGTAGTTGATCCCTTCGCCTGCCGATTACGCCGCCCGTTCTTGTCCCGATGATTGGAAATGGTTGGGACGGCCGAAAGGTCTACCTGTGAGTGGCATTTGGGCCCCACCGTACTATTTCAACCATTTCCGCTCATCCAGGCTTGCAACTAGGAGCGTAATTCACCGAGGTAGTTACAATTGGTATCGAGCCATCCCGCCTTCGTGGTCTCACCAAATGGTCGTTGTCGATCTAGCAAATATTTTTGGTAGTTATGTATACTAGGGAAAAACAAAACGCGAGAGTAGGACTGCTTTCACTTTTCTTCTTACCCACCCACCCACCCTTTTCTGGTAAGGAAGTGTAACGTTTTCAATCCTCTTCTTAAAATTCAAACTAGGATTCACGTGTTCTGGGTTTCCGTAGTACCATAGGTTGTGTGTGTGTGTGTGTGTGTGTGTGTAATTCCTTGTCTATCTGTTGCATCCAAGTTGTTATCACAATCGGCCTTTTGGTTATCAACTGTTGGTACATTCCATACCGACAGGCTTTTGCAAACCGACGCGATCTATCTGATTCGTTGTATACCGCCGCGATCTGTCTTACTCTTTGTTATCCGACGTTATCTTGTTTGGGGTGTTCGTTTCCGTAGTTACTAATCTTTAGGTTCAACGTGAGAAGAAGGGGTTAGGATATGTGTTCCACTTATTCATGTGCGGAGTAATGATTCGAGTGCGGGATGGAGTCGCGACCATACCACTACTCTTATCATTCGCTTTTGTATATTGAATTGGTAGAGTCACTAATCTTGATTCGTTAAGTGATTTTGCGCATATATTGGTATTTTAATGCCAAAATTTGTGGAAAATTTTTCTTTGATATATCTGTGTACCACACTCCTTTTCAGTCGTGTGCGATATGCTTAATATCTTCTAGGTGCTTGGAACTTTGTTGATATTTTAATATCATCTTAGTAAATTGTATCCTTTAATCTTGGTTAATTCCATTTTGGTACTATTTTGGATTATTATCATTCTCCATTATAGTACTGACTTGTGTTTTATATCAATCACAGGATGGCTCCACCACGCCGTTCTGATGAGGACATACCACCTGAACTGGGGTCCGTGTTGTCAAACATCGCCAATGCCTTGGCAAAGAATGCAAGAACCAGCTGTTTTGAGGAAAGTGTCGGGAGGAATGAGTTTGCTCCGCTACCTCCACCTCCCAAGCGAGGAGACATCAAAAGCTTCCTCAAGTTCAACCTCGCCAATTTGATGTTTCGATCAACCACTTGATGCGATGATTGGTTGCGTGAGATGTCAAGGCTTGGAGATCACGATGTTCTGAGCAAGAATGGGTAAAGTGTGCTACTCACCTTCTGAAGGGAGATGCAGCTCTATGGTGGGAGAATTACCTGAAGGCAAACTGCACTGGTTTTCAGCCTACTTGGGAACGGTTCACTGGAGCGTTCAAAGAGCGATTCAGAAATTGTCATGGAAAGGATGAAGGAAGTGTTTCTCAACCTCAAGCAGGGAAATGATAATGTCAATACCTACATCAGGAACTTCATGAACCTTTCTCGTTATGGTGGCGATGAGATCTCCGATGACAAGAAGAAGCAGAAGAGGTTCCGGCAAGGGCTCAATGCATCGATTAAATATGCAATCACACATGCAAGGCCGGCGTCTTTTCTGGAACTTCAGCATACAGCTCTGCAGGAGGAAGCAAGTAGGCAAGTGTTTGAGGAGTCAAAGAAACACAACCGTGATGCAGCAAGCCCTTCAGCTATGTCAGCTCCTTCTAAGCGTCGTGTCTGGGTTCCTAACACCCCACCGTCGCTCTCGGCTCCACCAAGACCTTCAAGCTTCGCGGCAAGGCCAACAAACTTCCTCACTGCTGCTCCTAGGGGCTACAACCACCACTACCCTGGAGCGCCTGGCGGAGTCCCTGGCTACGTTGCTCCACGTCCACCCGGTGCTTGTTTCACGTGTGGAGACTTTGGACATCTAAACTGGAACTGTCCGTTGAAAAACAAAAATCTTCCTCCACCCCCTCCAAGATCTGCGGCAAGCTCTCCTTTGGTTCGTGCACCACCACCTCGGGCTCTCAACATCAACACCAAGCCCGGTCTCATCGCTGTCGTGCCAACTGTGTCAACGCCTCTCAAGCTGAGCATGCACCTGGAGTTGTGATGGGTATGCTTCCCGTTAACTCAGTCCCTACACGAGTTTTGTTTGATTCTGGTGCATCACATTCTTTTGTTTCTATCAAGTTTGCATATGAGAATGGGTTAGCGTTGGTTCCTCTCCTCAAGCGGTTAATGGACCTTTCTCCTGGAGCAAATATGGCAGCTTCTAAAATCAGCCATGGCAATCAAATTGAGATTGGTGGCTCTTCGTTCTCGGCATCCTTAATTGTTCAGGCAATTCGACATTGATGTCATCTTGGGCATGGATTGGTTGACAAGAAATGCAGATGTGATTGATTGTGTTGAACGCTTCGGTTTCTCCGAAGATTCTCAAGGCCATATAGTCTATTCTCCAAGTCCAATCCTGCTATCCAGCTTTTTCTTTGGCGGCTCAATGATGATGCTATGGAATCTATTCAGAGTGTTCCGTGGTCTGTGAGTTCCCGGATGTCTTTCTGAAGAGTTGCGGGTATGCCTCCGGATCGTGAGGTTGAGTTTGTAATTGAGCTTGAACTGAACGGCTCCTATCTCCAAGCGGCCTTATAAAATGGGTCCTGTGAGTTGGTGAACTCAAACGACAGCTTGATGAACAAGAGAAGTTGGGTTTCATTCAACACAAGACTTCTTCTTGGGGTAGCCCAACAATCTTTGTGAAGAAGCGACAGACTGATAGACTTTGTGTTGACTATCGGGATCTCAATGCTAAAACCATCAAGAATAAATATCCCTTCCGCGGATTAATGATCTCTTCGATCATTAGCTAGGAGCTGTGGTGTTCTCTAAGCTTGACTTGAGAAGTGGGTATCACCAAATCAAGATTCGCAAGGAAGATGTTCCTAAAACAGCTTTCACCACCCGCTATGGCCTGTATGAGTACACGGTCATGTCTTTCGGTCTCACCAACGCACCTGCTACCTTCTCGAGGCTTATGAACTCGGTTTTCATGGAGTATCTTGATAAGTTCGTTGTGGTCTATCTGGATGACATCCTAGTCTATTCTAAGTCAAAGGAAGAGCATGAAGAACACCTTCTGTGTGTCCTAAACAAGCTTCGTGAGAACCACTTGTATGCAAAGTTCTCAAAGTGTGAGTTTTGGCTGCCTCAAGTAACCTATCTTGGTCACGTCATCTCTTCCAAGGGCATTGCAGTCAACCCAGAAACTGTGAAGACAATTGTTGAATGGCTTCCTCCTGTTAATGTCAAAGAAGTGCGGAGTTTCCTTGGTTTGGCTAGTTATTGCCGTCGCTTCGCTCGTAACTTTTCAAGATAGCGAAGCCTTTACCGATCTCCTCAAAAGGCAAGAAATACCTTTGGACTCCTGCATGTCAAGCAAGCTTTGAGACACTCAAAGAGAAGCTCACTTCCACACCGCCTTGGTTCCTCCGGATACATCTAAGCCTTTCCAGATATTCTGGACGCCTTTGCAAGGATTGGTGCGGTCCTTATGCAAGAAAAACAAGTTGTTGCTTATGCCTCTCGGCAGTTGAAGACGCATGAGATCAACTATCCTACACATGACCTCGAGCTCATAGCAGCTTGTCTTTGCTTTGAAACTATGGAGGCACTACTTGCTTGGCAACCGTTAGAAATCTTTTACGATCACAAGAGTCAAGTATATCTTCACTCAGCAGATCTCAACCTTCGGCAGAGGAGATGGATTAAAGCAATCAATGATTTTGATTTGACCATCAACTACACTCCGCAAAGCTTATGTCAATAACCTCATGATGGAAGAACAACAGTCTATCTTGTGCGAGGAATTCCGTCAGCTCAACCTTGAAATTGTGGAACAAGGGTATCTCCTGAACCTTCTGGCTACCCCTCTCTTGGAAGAAAAGGTTCGCTCTCGTCAGCTTGGTGATCCGCACACCAAAAAGATCATCTCCAAACTTCATCTTCCGAAGTATGAGTCCTTCCACGTCGATGATCAAGGCACGCTTTTCTTTGAACACCGGATGTTTGTTCCGAACTACCCGGGTTTGAGAGAGCAAGTTCTCAAAGAGGCGCATGATTCTGTTCTTTCTATCCACCCTGGCAGCACAAAGATGTACATGGAATTGAAAAAACAATATTGGTGGCCGGGATTGAAACGATATTGTGCCAAATATGTCTCGTAGTGTGATGTCTGCCGCAGAGTGTGTTAGAACCCTTCTTTATAAAGGAAAGGATCCCTGTGATTGCAATGCTAGTCCCTGGATCAATGCTAGCATCCACAGTTTAAGATGAAGTACACAGATACAAAGGTCGTTTATTACATTCATTCCAGAGATAAACATAGTCTTTTACAACTCAGGGCCATAGGCCTAATACAAGAGTTTAAGGAATAAGTAAATAAACACAAGTCTTCATCTTCATGTGCCACAGGCAAGCATGTTGAGTGTAGACTCATGACTCCTATTCATCATCGGAGTAACCTGCAACATCACAAGTTACAGCCACAGAGGGTCAATACTTTGGAATAGTATTGGCAAGTGATACCTTAGTATATTTTAAGTGGACTATAATACTATATGCATTTTGGCTAAGTGTAGCTTGGCTTGCTTTGCTTGAAAATAAGTTTTTCCTATTAGTTGAAATCACTAAGTTTTTCTTTGTCAAAACATTCCCAAGAAACCACCAATAGATATTGGGGTCCTTCACCCTTGTTCACCCACAAATTTTTACTTAGAAGTTGGAGTGATGAGATTCTTGTAGCTTCCATGTCTTGATGCTCAAAAGTGTCCATTGCCTTGGACTAGGCTAAGTACTTAGGTTTTCCATCTGCAGAGGTTGTGCACTTTCCCACCGACTTGGTTTCCCAAGACAGGACCTTTCAGAAGCCTTTCCTTAGTCAAATGGACGCGTTCCAACCTATCATCCCATCTACCACCAACTGTCCAAATGACTAAGTTCTAGCAACCTATATGATCATGGCAGAGCCCATATTGCCAAGTGGTTGCACTGTAAGCTCTCTCAACACTTGGCCTCCAAATCCCTTTGTGCCTGGGTGGCATACCACAAGTGAGATACACAACCCAAGTCCATGGCCTTGTGTAACCACTCAACATAACCCAATCATTCCATTCCACCCAGGAGGTTCTTTTGACTTAGTTGTTTTATTAAGAAAATATAAGTCTCTTGACTTAGAATATTTTTTTATCATAAACTATATAGATGTTCACCACCCTTGTTTGCTAAGTAGCTAGGCTAAGCATAATATGATAACTTAACTTAGGAAAATTTCCCTAGCAATTCTACTATTTCACTCTACTTAGGATTTCCCATCTTAGCACTAGGCAAAATATCATGCAATACTTTAGCAAAAATATCTAATGCTAGTACAAAACTTAGGATAGGAATATTCATGAAAATATCACTTGCCTTGGTAGTGGGGAGAGTAGCACTCTTCACAATCACAATCACTAGCAAAATCTACACAAGAAATTTTAAGCATAAATACACACAATTATATACAACCAAAAATAATATGAATGCATGCATGCAAGAATTTACTAAGTGGTGATTTTTGAAAATTCTACCAAGTATGTTCATGTCCACAGAAACTTAACATGTCACAAGTTTGCCAACTAAACTTATTTGGCCCCAATATAATTTACAAAATTAAATCTATATCTGAAAATAGCCCTAAACTTGTTCCACAAATAAAATCATTTTAACTGTTACTATATGCTAACTAAATTGGATATTCAGAAAGGTCTTGTTTCACTGAATCTAACGGTATAAAGTTTGCAAAAATCTAACGTGGCATTTGAAAGTTATGAGCATTTGAATTTGGATCAAAATTCTGGTTTTTAAATCTGTTTTCAGATCTAACCTAGCCACGCGTCATGTTCTTATTCGCCCATACCGTTTCACACCGGATTGAACTCCACAACCATAGGATCTAAATGAAATCTGGCGGCTCAGATCGCGTACCTCTTCGGTTTAAGTGGATCTATCCTAGCGCTACGATACAGATCTAACGGCTGCTATCGATTTGGCCAAGAACTGGCGGCGGAGCGGTGGCTACCGGCGGCGAATACCGATCGGCGACGGAGGCGGCGCTACAGGGGGTAAGTGAGAACGAGGAGTAGCTCACCGTGCTCAGGAGGTCTTGGCGAAGCTCGTCGTACTCGCGGTTGGTCAAGGGGCGCTCGGGCACGATTGCGATTGTTCGCCGGAGTGGAGGACGAGGCGTCGGTGTGTCAGGTGGTCGTCGTGGACGTCGCTGTGATCCACCCCAAGTCAAGACGAGGACATGGTTAGATTCACAGAGTCAAGGAAGGGTCGTGTGCTTGAACTAGAAGACGCGGGGAGGTCGGGACTTACCACTAGAGCTCGCCGGAGTTCGTACTGAAGACGGTGGCGGCCAGTTGACGATGCTGCCGGAGATACGTTTCATGCGAGGGTAAACGAAAGGTGTCAAAAGAAGCGCATAGGCTTACTAATCTAGTTTGCAAGAACGAGAGGCAGAGGGAAGCTCAGAACTCACCGAATTTGCGGCGAGCCGGAGACGGCGGGTTGCAGAGGGTAATACTCGCCTGGTGGCGCCTGGGTTCGGGTTTGAGGAGAAGAGAGAGGGACAGAGGGGTTCTTATAGCCTGGTCACGGCGAGAATCACTCGCCAATAACTCTAATTGACGCCGAATTAAACAGAAACGCTGCGTTGATTTGGGGACGAACGGGTCGCGGGTGGAGACGACGCCGACGTGGAGATGGCTCGCTTGTCGGCGAGGTGCGGAGTGGGTGGGTCTGCTGTCGGCTCAACGCAGGCACTTGCGTGAGAGAAGAATAAGAAGACCCCGTGGGCTTCTTGGGCTCGATTTGCTTCGGCGATTCGCCGCGTGACCTTTTCTTTTGAGGAGTCTTTTTCTTTTTCTAAATTCATTTTCTGGTATGAATTTGATATGAATTCAAATCCTTTTGGAACCAAACTGCTTTGGGAATTTTTGCAGGGTTTTGTGGATTCAAAAACAGTCATTTTAACTAAGTGGTTACTTTGCAAGGCTTGGTCAAACTTGGTTTTCAAAGTAAACAGAGATTTGCTCTAGTTTTGCAAATATTTGAAAAAAAAAATTTGAAACCATTTCCAAATTTGGAAACTTGGGTTAAAAGCTTCACCTAATCTTTCCATCAATGGAGGCAAGCAAACATGTACCTAACATTCAAATTTTCAAAGGATGATGGCCATTTGAGATAAATTGCCCACATGAAATCATAACTCAACTTCTGTCTCTAAATGATTTTTAAGAAAAACCCTGAATGAATGAATGATGCAAAGATGATATGGATGAGTTTTGAAACTATGATTTTTGGGATGTTACAGAGTGAAAGCTGTCCATCAGAAACCTTACGGTCTTCTACAGCCATTGAAACCCCCGGAATGGAAATGGGAGAAAGTAGAGATGGACTTCATCACTGGTTTTCCAAGGTCGCAGAAGGGCAACAATGCAATCTTTGTTGTCATCGACGGGCTTTCTAAAGTGGCTCACTTCTTCCCCGTCAAGGAAACAATTTCTGGAATTCAAATTGAGCTCTATATCAACAGAATTGTCTCTCTGTATGGGGTTCCGCTTGAGATCAGTTCAGACCGTGGGAGCATCTTCACTTCCAAGTTCTGGGAGAGTTTCCAAAATGCTTTGGGAACAAAATTGAACTTCAGCACAGCTTACCACCCTCAGTCGCAAGGACAAGTTGAAAGGATCAATCAGATTCTGGAGGATATGCTTCGTGCTTGCGTCATCTCTTTTGGCATGAAGTGGGAGGAATGTCTTCCTTATGCTGAATTCTCTTACAACAACAGCTTCCAGAAAAGTCTGAAGATGGCACCATTTGAGGCTCTCTATGGCCGCAAATGCAGAACTCCGATTGGTTGGTCGGGTGCAGGAGAAAGAATTTGGTTTGGCCCTGACATTGTAACTCAAGCGGAGGAGAAGGTGCATATCATTCTTGAAAATCTGAAGATTGCTCAAAGTCGTCATAAGAGCAATTATGACAGGAAGCACACGGACATGGTGTATGTCCCTGGTGATCTCGTTTACCTTCGTGTCACTCCCATGAAAGGCACACACCGTTTTGGTATCAAAGGAAAGCTGGCTCCTAGATACATCGGTCCTTTCAAAATTCGTGGAAGAAGAGGAGAAGTTGCTTATGCTCTTGAGCTCCCGGAAAAACTCAAGGTCCATGATGTTTTCCACATCTCTCAACTCAAGAAGTGCTTCAAGGATCCCGGCAGGACCGTGGATCATGAGCTAATCAATCTCCAAGAAGACCTGTCTTATCAAGAACACCCCAAAAAAATCCTTGAGACCGCAGAAAGAAGGACTCGCAACAAGTCCATCAAGTTCTGCAAGGTGAAGTGGTCGCACCATTCCGTTGATGAAGCCACTTGGGATCGTGAAGATGAACTCCGTGCCAACTATCCTACCCTCTTTGAGTCTTCTTCTTCTTCCTAGAATCTCGGGGCGAGATTCCTGTTTATTGGGGGAGAGTTGTAGCATCCCATTTGTCTAACAACTGTAATGCTACTTGGTTTAGTAATATAATGGCTACTTCCTACACATAATTGTTGCATCATCATCATATCATTCTCATGTCATCATGCCACCTTGCATTTGAGCATCATACAAAAACCCTTTTTGTTTTGGTTCTTATCTCATATGCATTATTATTTGTATTTGCCTCTTGATATTGTATTTGGTTCTTGATATATTGTTTAAATGCCCAAGTTGAGTTGGGGGCATATCTTTTATTCAACTCCACCACCTTTCTTTCACCACCTTACAATTCCACCATCCCTTTATCCATGAGCTTGTAATTATTTTTCTTTTGGTGTTTAATCTAGCTCATGAGAGATAGGGTGGGTCCAATCCTTAAATTCTTTTGCTTGGCCTTTACTCCACATTTTGGGGATGCATGAGAATAATGCCATGTTTATTACTTTGTTTTCACAAGGATGACACATGGCATTAAATGCTTGCATGGGCCATGCAAGAACAAGTCTTTTGGATTTTATTTGAAATCCTTGAGTGGATCATCCTCTCACCTCTCTCTCTCTCATTCTTTTGCTTGATCTAGCTTGATGCATGCAAACCCTAAACCCCTTTGGTTGGTCTTGCCTTGGCCATGCTCTAACCCTAAAACCCTCACCACCTTTTTCCCCCTCCTCTCTTTTGACTAGATCTTGTTGAGCTTGGCTTGATCTTGTTTGGTTTTGTCAAAAGAGCACACCACCCTCCCTCATCTCTCTCTCTCATCTAACCCTCTCTCTTTAACCTCCCCCTACCCCTAGTTACCCCATCTAACCCTATCCCGAGCCATACCCCCCTCTAATCTAACCCTAGTTCCTCCCTCTCTCTTGGCCTCTCTCTCTCTCTCACCTAGCTCGGCCCCACCTAACCTGAAGGATTTCGCGGCATAGTACATCAATATTTTCTACGGAGCGAATAGAGGGAAAGCCAAGATCTAATCTAGGAGATGCAAACAACAAGAGAGATTGGATAAGATCTTCATACCCTTGAAGATTCAAGACAGTGAACGTTCGTCGGGCGTGGGTGATGTAGTCGCACTCGCTTCTCCTCGTGATCCGATCCGATCTAGCACCACAAGTGGCGGTGCCTCCGTGAGATGCACACGTGCAGCACCTCGAGGTCTCCTCCTTCCTCGGACCAGTGAGTATGGTGGAGAGATAGATTGGATCTACAACACGACGGCGTGGTGTATATGGTGGAGAATTTACCTGCAGGCTTCGCCTACAAGCGTCGGGAGGGAGAGGAAGGCGGCAGGCTACTAGGGCTTGGAGGAGGTGTGTGTGGAGGGAGGCGCACCCTCTATATAGAGGCGGCCAGCCCTTGCCCCTCCTCCAAGCCTATCTCTAGTTTAAACAATTTAAACTCTCCCTTATCTAGAAATCCTATCTCTAGTATAAACGATTTAAACTCTCCCTTATCTAGAAATCCTATCTCTAGTTTAAGCGAGTTTAAACTTATCTAGGATCGGTGGGCCCTATGGGGCCTTGTGCCCCGCCCAAAGGCAAGGACACTCCCTCATAGGCCCATGCCCCTCCCGGAAGGTGGGGCCACGTTGGTCCCCTTCCGAAGGTTCTAGAAGCTTCGGTACAATACCGATTAACCGGAACAATTCGAACTCCAAAAACACCTTTGCCTTATATGAATCTTATTCTTGGACCATTCCGGAACCTCTCGTGATATCCGGATCCCATCCGAGACTCGAACAAAAATTCATAAACCAATTATCCAATCTATCCTAGCGTCAAGACACGTTAAGTGTGTGACCTGCGGGTTCGAGAATATGCGCACATGATCTTCTATCAATAATCAACAGGTAGTGCAGGCACCCATATTGACTCCCACATTCATCGATGATCATATCGGATGAACCACGATGCCAGTTCAATCAATCCCATATATATATATTCCCTTCGTCTCGCGATATTTTACTTGCCGAGATTCGATCGTCGATGCCGTCATACCTAGTTCAATCTCGTTCACGGCAAGTACTTTACTGTTCCGTAATCCGATATCACTTTGTGATTAACTCCTTAACCACATGCTTGCAAGCGGTGTTGATATCGATTCAAAGTGGGCCCAAGTATATCTCTCCGACTTGGGAGGGACAAATCCCGTCTCGATACATACAACCCAACAGATACTTTCCGATCACCTGAGAGACACCTTTATGATCACCCTCTCATAGGATGACGTTTGATGACCTCAAAGCTTTCTTTCGGTACTAGGGAGTTGCATTATCTCATGGTCTAAGGAATACAATATTTGACATAGGAAAAGCTTCGCAAAGACGAACACGATGACACGATCTAATTGCTCTGCTTTGTTTGGGTCTATCCACCATATCATTCTCCCAATGATATGATCTCATTATCAATTGACAACTCATGTCTATGGTTAGGAAACCTTAACCATCATTGATCAATGAGCTAGTCCATAGAGGCGTACTAGGGACACGGTGTTGTTTACAAACCACACAAGTATTAAAGTTTCCGCTTAATAAAATTCTAGCATGGAATATAAACTTTATCATGAACAAGAATTATAATAATAACATCTTTATTATTGCCTCTAGGGCATAATTCCAACAGTCTCCCACTTGCACTAGAGTCAATAATCCAGTTTACATTTGGCAACAATCTCACACCCATGGCACTGAGGTGTTGATCATGTTTTTACACGTGGAAGAGGTTTAGTCAGTGGATCTGCGACATTCAGATCCGTATGTACTTTGCTAATCTTCAGATCTCCATCTGCTATATAATCTCAGATTATATGAAACTTGCGGTTGATATGCTTGGTCTTTGGATGATATCTTGGTTCCTTAGCGAGTGCTATGGCGCGGTGTTGTCACAATATCTCCGATGGGTCCAATGCACTTGGAACCACGCCAAGCTCGATGATGAAGTTTCGATCCAAACTCCTTCACTTGACGCTTCTGCGGCAGCCATGTATTCCGCTTCTCTGTAGATCCCGCGATCACGCTTTGCTTGACTTCTCCGACTCAGCTCCTCCATTCAAAATATAAACGTATCACATCCGAGATTTAGAATCATCCTTGTCGGTGTCGAAACTAACATCGACGTAACCTTTTCGACAAGTTCATCACCCCCATAGACTAAGAACATTTCTTTAGTTCTATTTAGGTACTTTAGGATGTTCTTCACGGTGTCGATGTTCCACTTCTGGATCACTTTGATATCTGCTCGTCAAACTAAGAGCATTGGACACATCCGGTCTAGTACACAGCATGGCATACATGATGGAACCTATGGCCGAGGCATAAGGCACTTTGCTCATAGCTTCCCTATCATTTACCGTAGCTGGACACTGAGCCTTGCTCAATATCTTACCAGACAACATAGGCACTGTACCTTTCTTTGCCTTATCCATTCTGAACCTTTTCAGAACTTTGTCTAGGTATGTACTTTGGCTTAAAACTATCAGGCGTCTTTGTCTATCTCTATAGATTTTGATGCCCAATATATAAGCAGCTTCACCTAGGTCTTTCATTGAAAAACACTTGTTCAAATAACTCTTCACTTTGTTTAGCATGTTGATGTCATTTCCGATAATCAATATGTCATCCACATCTGATACAGAAGCGTCACCGAGCTCCCACTCACTTTCTTGTAGATGCAAGCTTAGTAGCAATTTGGAACAAATCCAAAGCTCTTGATCACTTGATCAAAGCGAAGGTTCCAACTCCGAGATGCTTGCTTGATCCGTAAATGGAGCAGCGAAGTTTGCATACTTTATCATCATCCTTAGGATCGACAAAACCTTGGGTTGCATCATATACAACTCTTCATCAATGTTGCCATTGAGGAAAGCGATCTTGACATCCATCGCCATATTTCATAATCATGAAACGCGTCAATTGCTAATAAAATCCGAATGGACTTAAACATCGCTACGGAGAGAAAGTCTCATCGTAGTCAACACCTTGAACTTGTCGAAAACCTTTTGCGACAAGCCGTGCTTTATAGACGGTAACATTACCATCGCGTCCGTTTTCTTCTTGAAAATCCATTTGCACTCAACGGCCTTTCGTCGCTAGGAGGGTCCACCAAAGTCCATACTTGGTTTTCGCTCATGGATCCCAATTCGGTTCATGGCTTCCGACCATTTCTCGAGTCTGGGCTCATCATCGCTTCCTCATAGTTCGTGGGTTCACTTTGTCTTACCAACAAGACGGTCAAGGCAGGTTGCGTACCACTCGGGAGGCACGCCGACCTTGTCGACTGCGACGTTCGATGTGACATCGTCCAAGCTTCATGATCCTTGTCATTAGCTTCCTCTATTGTTGGTGTGGTAGGCTTTGGAACAATTTCAGGTCTTTGCTACTCTCAATTCAAGAGAAGGTTCAATAACCTCGTCTAGCTCTACTTTCCTCCCACTCACTTCTTTCGAGAGAAACTCCTTCTCAAGAAAGGAACCGTTCTTCTGACAAACACTTTGCCTTGATTACGTGATAGAAGGTATACCCAATAGTTTCCTTAGGGTATCCTATGAAGACGCATTTCTCCGCTTTGGGTTCGAGCTTGTCCGGCATCAACTTCTTGACGTAAGCTTTGCATCCCCAAACTTTAAGAAACGACAACTTAGGTTTAGCACCAAACCACAGTTCATACGGTGTCGTCTCAACGGATTTAGATGGAGCCCTATTTAAAGTGAATGCAGCGGTTTCTAAAGCATAACCCCAAAATGATAACGGCAAATCAGTAAGAGACATCATCGATCGGACCATATCTAATAGGGTTCAATTCCGGCGTTCAGACACACCATTGCGCTGTGGTGTTCCGGGTGGCGTGAGTTGCGAAACAATTCCGCTTGCTTTAAGATGCGTGAGAAAATCATAACTCAAATATTCGCCCCCACGATCGGATCGTAGATGGTTCTCCACTTCATTCTGAAATTCTTTGAACTTTTCAAACGTTTCAGATTTATGTTTCATTAAATAGATATACCCATATCTACTTAAGTCATCGGTAAAAGTGAGGAAATAGCGATATCCACCGCGCGTCGAAACACTCATCGGTCCGCATACATCGGTATGTATGATTTCCAACAAGTCCATTGCTCGCTCCATCATACCGGAGAACGGGGTTTTGATCATCTTGCCCATGAGGCATGGTTCTCATGTGTCAAACGATTCAAAATCAAGAGACTCCAAAAGTCCATCAGAATGGAGTTTCTTCATGCGCTTTACTCCAATATGACCTAGACGACAGTGCCACAAATAAGTAGTATTATCACTATCTACTTTGCATCTCTTAGCCTCAATGTTATGGATGTGTGTTTCATCCCTTTCGAGATTTAGAAGAAATAAACCATTCACAAGAGGTGCATGACCATAAAAGATGTTACTCATATAAATAGAACAACCATTATTCTCCGATTTAAATGAATAACCGTCTTGCAATAAACACGATCCGGAAATGATGTTCATGCTCAATGCAGGCACATAATAACATTTATTAAGGTTTAAAACTAATCCGAAGGTAAAACTAAGGAGGCGTCTGACGCCATCACATCAACTCTTGATCCATTGTCAACGCACATCGTCACCTCATCCTCGCACATAGCCGTCTATTCCGTAGCTCTGTTTGAGTTACAAATATTAGCAACCAACCGTATCAAATACCGAGCACTACAATGAGGGCTAGTAAGGAAAACATCAATAACATGTATATCAAATATACCTTTGATGGTGCCAGCCTTCTTGTCGCTAAGTACTTGGACGATTCGCTTCGATGACCCTTGTCCTTGCAATAGAAGCACTCGTCCGGTTTAGGACGGACTGAAGCTTCTTCTCGGCGAGGGCATTAAACTGCGCCGCCCTTCTTGAAGGGCTTCTTTGCTCCTGCCTTTCTTAAAGGAGGGCTTGTTGACCATCAACACATGATTATCCTTCTTTATGTCCACTTCCGCAGCCTTGACTGCGAAGAGCTTGGTGATCGTATCGATGGAACCAATCTAATTATGAGTCACTACAAAACTTTTGTAGCTGGGAGGAGTGATTGCAGAACCTGTCAATCTTGAGCTCCTCCGAATCGTGCATTCCGGTTGCTCAAGCGTTGAGTGTAGCCCGACATCTTTATGGCGTGCTCACTAATGGAACTCCTTCCTCCATCTTGCGGTTAAAGAACTTCTCGGAGATCTCATATCTCTCGGAGCGGGCTTGAGTCTGAAACATGGTTTTCAGCTCCTCGAGAATCTCAAAGGGCCCGGGATAGGTTTCAAAACGATTTTGAAGCTCCGGTTCCATATCAAACAACATGGTGCTCTTAATCACACCATAATCATCTTTGCGCGACTGATAGACAGCTTTTTCATCAGCTGGCGCATCTACGGCAGGGGGGTTACCTAACGCTTTCTCAAGGACATAGTCCTTTTGTCCGCCAGACAGAATGATTCTTAGATTGCGGAACCAGTTGGTGAAGTTAGACCCATTGTTTCTAAGCTTTTCTTTCTCAGCAAAAACGTTGAAGTTGAAGTTGGACTTGGTCATTGGATCTACAGTATTTGCAAGTACAATTTAGAGTATGTTCATGATAAATAGTTCAACTTAATCAAATTACTAGATGAACTCCCACTAAATTCAACATCCCTCAAGTTGTTTAGTGAACACGATCCAAATTCACCACACCTAATCCGATCATCACGAGAAGAGATGTGGTTTCAATGGTGGACAACGAAGTGTCGATCATATCATTCATATGACTCATGCTTAACCTTTCGGTTCTTGTGTCCGAGGCCATGTCATACATGCTAGGCTCGTCAAGTTAGACCCAAGTATTTACTGCGTGCAAAACTGGCTTTCACCCGTTGTATGTGAGCGTAGAGTCTATAGCACCCGATCATCACGTGATGCTTGGACACGACGAACTTTCTCAACGGTGCATACTTGGGGAGAAACAGTTTTATCTTGATCTTTAAGTGAGGAATCATCTTATAATGCTACCGTCATGATCTAAGCATAATAAGATACATAAAGGGATAAACATCACATGCATATAACTTTATGTGACATGGTATAGCCAATCCTCAAGAATGATCTCCATCTTGTGCGTTAAGCATGATCTCCATCACTCCACCATGATTGCCTCCACCACGAATAGCAACTACAACTATTGCTAACTACTTAGCGATAAAGTAAAGCTATTACATGGCGTATAAGAAGTTGACTCATGGTCATACACAATTATAAACACAACCATATATTCTGCGGTTGTGTACTCATCGACATGCAAGTCGTGAAACATTACAAAACATGATCATCGCATACAATATACACCTCACATCTTGGGCCATACCATATCACGAAAACACTCCTGCAAAAACAAGTTAGATGCCTCTACTTTGTTGTTGCATGTTTTACGTGGCTTATGGGAGTAGATGCTAAGAACGATTCTTACCTACGGAAATCCACAACGGTGATATTATGGTTGCCAAACTCCGGTGTTAATCCCATGAAAACTATAGTGAGAAGGCATCATCCACCAGCCAGAAGGTTGGCCTGGACCGCTTCAATCTCACTATCCCGCGTCATAAGAAGAACACAAACAAGAGGCTTGCAACAGAAAACATCAACGCCCGCAATAACCATGTTGCGTTCTAATCGTGAAACACATCTACGCATAGATCTAGCTCTGATACCACTAAAGGGTTTCGCGGCATAGTAAATCAAAATTTTCTACGGAGCGAACAGAGGGAAAGCCAAGATCTAATCCAGGAGATGCAAACAACGAGAGAGATTGGATTAGATCTTCATACCCTTGAAGATTCGCACAGCGGAACGTTCGTCGAACGTGGGTGATGTAGTCGTTTCGCTTCTCCTCGCGATCCGATCCGATCTAGCACCACAAGTGGCGGTGCCTCCGTGAGATGCACACGCAAAGACTCGGCGTCTCCTCCTTCCTCGGACCAGCGAGTATGGTGGAGAGATAGATTGGATCTACAACACGACGGCGTGGTGTATATGGTGGAGAATTTCACTGCAGGCTTCTACAAACGATGGGAGGGAGAGAGGAAGGCAGGGCTACTAGGGCTTGGAGGGAGGTGTGTGTGGGGGAGGCGCACCACCCTCTATAAATAGAGGGGCCAGCCCTTGCCCCTCCTCCAAGCCTATCTCTAGTTTAAACAATTTAAACTCTCCTTATCTAGAAATCCTATCTCTAGTTTAAATGATTTAAACTATCCTTATCTAGAAATCCTATCTCTAGTTTAAACGAGTTTAAACTTATCTAGATCGGCTGGGCCCTATGGGGCCTTGTTCCCCGGCCCAAAGCGCCAGGACACTCCCTCATAGGCCCATGCCCTCCCGGAAGGTGGGGCCACGTTGGTCCCTTCCGAAGGTTCTAGAAGCTTCCAATACCGATTAACCCGAACAATTCAACTCCAAAACTGACCGCCTTATATGAATCTTATTCTCGACCATTCGAACCTCTCGTGATATCCCGGATCCCATCCGATACTCAACAAAATTCATAAACCAATTATCCAATCTATCCTAGCGTCAAGACACGTTAAGTGTGTGACCTCGGTTCGAGAATATGCACATGATCTTCTATCAATAATCAACATGGGTCTGGGCACCCATATTGACTCCACATTCATCGATGATCATATCGGATGAACCACGATGCCAGGATTCAATCAATCCCATATATATATTCCTTTGTCTCGCGATATTTTACTTGCCCGAGATTCGATCGCGATCCGTCATACCTAGTTCAATCTCGCTCACGGCAAGTACTTTACTCGTCTAATCCGATATCACTTTGTGATTAACTCCTTAACCACATGCTTGCAAGCGGTGTTGATATCGACCGAGTGGGCCCAAGTATATCTCTCCGACTTGGGAGGGACAAATCCCATCTCGATACATACAACCCAACAGATACTTTCCGATCACCGAGAGACACCTTTATGATCACCCTCTCATAGGATGACGTTTGATGACCTCAAAGCTTTCTTCCGTACCGTGGAGTTGCATTATCTCATGGTCTAAGGAATACAATATTTGACATAGGAAAAGCTTCGCAAAGACGAACACGATGACACGATCTAATTGCTCTGCTTTGTTTGGGTCTATCCACCATATCATTCTCCCAATGATATGATCTCATTATCAATTGACAACTCATGTCTATGGTTAGGAAACCTTAACCATCATTGATCAATGAGCTAGTCCATAGAGGCGTACTAGGGACACGGTGTTGTTTACAAACCACACAAGTATTAAAGTTTCCGCTTAATACAATTCTAGCATGGAATATAAACTTTATCATGAACAAGAATTATAATAATAACATCTTTATTATTGCCTCTAGGGCATAATTCCAACATAACCATCCCCCTCACATGTGCCTCCCCTGGTTCCCCCCTCTCTCTAAACCCTAGCCCTAGCCGAGCCACCCCTTTTTGCATAAAGGTGAGCCCCATGTGCCCCTACCCTCTTCCCCCTTATCACCTCAACCACCCCAGCTCTCCTCCACCTCAGATCCATCCAGGAGGCTCCCAGGTCCTCTCCATCCCCCCTTCTTCTTCCCCCTCACCATGATAACCACCATGCCCCAAAACCCTAGCCTCGGCCACCTCTCCCTCTAGACGTTCCCGAGCACGCCGAGCTGAGCCAGGAGCACCAGGGCCCCCCTCTGCTTCCTCTTCGACGCCCAGGATGCGAGGAAGCCGCTGGACCTCGCCGGAGAAGCCCCGCCGCCGCCGTTCCCGTGAGCACCAGGAGCTCCGGCCAGCCAGCTACGCGCCGGATCGCGGCCACCCCGGGCTCCTCCGACCACACCGTCGAGCTCCTGGTAAGCCCTTCTACCTCCCAGACAAGGTCCCCACCCCTCTCCTGCTACGTAGCGTCGACGCCGTCCGTCGAACACCACAGGCGCCAGCCACAAGGCTCTAGCGGCAAAGAATCTGCAGCCCCCGCCTGTTCCTCGTCGGCTCAAGCGTTGTAGCCTCCTCCGAGAAACCGAACATGAAAGTTGTAGACCGGACTGTCCCCTCCACCTTTTGTTTTGGCATCATCTTCTAATTCTCGCTAGGTGCGTCGCCATCGCCGCCGGAGACAAGATCCGACAAGCAGCCGGTGACGTTTTGCAAAGTAACCCCTGAGTTTTTCCCTAAACCGCAGCCCCACCGACCCCACCCGGCAGCATTCCCATCTTGCAAATAGGCCCCGCAGATCTGAACCTTGCAGCCCCTGGATTGCCCACGTGTCGCCCATCGGATGGTCAAGGCGCGTGTGGCCTCTAGGTCCACAGGCCATTGTCATTCACGCTGGGCAGAGCCGGTGTGAGAAGTTTTTGTGCGCGCGTGTCGACCCAATCAACATCGACCCCACCTATCACTGGCTGGGGGTAGAATCTGGCTGAGTACCAAAAGTCCAGGAGCCTTTCTATTTCAAATTCAAATCTTTTCAAATTCAAATTCAATTCCAAATCTGTTTAGATATGAATCAATTCATAACTTTCAAATGGTTTAGAATTTGAATTCAAACTTAATATGAAAAATGTTTTATGTTTGAATGTTAATTCAAATCTTAAATCAAATATTTTCAGAATTAATTTAAATAGTCAACCTTTGACTTTGACCCTATTTAATAATTTTGACTTTTAAATAAATTTAAATTCATAATTCCGAATAATACAAATAATATATGTTTTTGAATCAGAAAAATGTGAGGATTCCAAATATGCCATCCAAAATATATTTTGGGCACTTAAAATTTCAAGTTGAATTAAATTACCATAACAATGCCCTTCACCTTAATTAATTAATAACTTTTGATTTATAACTCCAAATTTAACAAATGATATGTCTAAAATGATCAGCTTGACGAGACCTTTCTGTTTATGCATTACATGTTCTGAATTACAGCATGCATCATATAAATATAATGTAAACAGCAACTAATATGAGGATAAAATGTGGCCAAAACTCAATAAAATGTTTATTTCTTGTATTCTACACCTCACCCATGCCATGCTACATTAGTGCCATGCAACTGGTGCATCATTCATCATGGCATGATTGTTTGCTTGATGCAATTTATTCCTATGCTTGTGCACTTTATTTATGTTGGCCCTTGTTTGTTTGGTTCTTCTCCGAATAGACACTGAGCAGGGGATATATCAAGAGACCCAGGAGCACTACCCAGATCCTTCTCTCGCTTCAACTGAGCTGCCAGGCAAGCACTACCACATGCTTGCATACATTTAGTACCTATTGCCTCTATCTTATTCTTGCATCATTGAGTCGCGATTGCATTAAACTGAATCCCAAGTATTGTATAGCCTTTACTTTTAAACCCCACTAAGCTTGTTCCTCCATCCCATGAGCCATTACTACAGGAGTTTTGTTTGAGCCATGCGAGTCGTAGAACAGCATGTGTAGGGTATGTGAGAGTCTGATGGATAATGAGGTACCTAAACAACTTAACCTGAGTAGTAATGGGATAACTAATGAAAGTGGCACCGGTGAGCAATATCTGCTATTTGGTTTTTCCTCACTTGTGTCCGTGGGACCCCGAGTACTTGATTCCTGTTCCTTGATTATTCGCTATCCACATCCGGAGGCTTATGGGACCCCCCAGCCGAGCTTGATTCATTCTTATTTCTTGGGCCACAAACTAGTTTGAGGTTTTATTTACTATCCTGTACTTATGCCATGCTTTATCTTTATTTACGATTGCGAGGAGCACCGAACTATTTAGGTAAGCGGAGTGTTTTCGCGGATCGACAAGCCCACCACATTTTCGGGTTCCTAGTCGCTTACCATCGGCGCAAACCTTGAGTCCTTCTCGAGTCACTAAGTTCGCTATGGTGTACTCAATGGGGTGGCCCCTGAAATATTTCAATCTCGTGATTGCTTTGTCGTGAAAGCCTCGTTGGTTTTGATTTGGTTTTCCGAGGTTGATCGAGTGTGTTGCTATTTGTGCACCCTGGGTAAAACTTTCAAAGCCGTGTCCGCGGTTATGGACGACTTGGAGCACAGTTTCTCGATCATAGACAAGCATAACTAAAGTACCGCTTTTAATTTGACTAAGTAACTGACTAGTAAATAGTGCAACACTCATGGAATGGTTAACAAAATTGCCAATGGATGGGGGGGTTGTTCGTCCGCTTCCTCGTTGGTAAGCGAGGAGGAGGATGGATCTGATGATATTACTGTTATAACTATTGTCATTAAATCACGGACATCCGTCTATCTTTGGTTAGGCGGATGGTTAGCGATTATCTATAGAACTGTTAGGCTTTATCTTTTGCTGCAATTGCGTCACCCAGGTTGTGTCCCCTTTAGAGGCATAAAGACTTGCTGAGTACCCCTAGGGTCTCACACGATAAATTATTTGATTCAGATGAACAGTTACACTCACAAGATGGATACTGGGTGGAGGAGGGGGATGATGTGGGCAACGATCATTCGGTGTAGAGATTCCGGGAACGGGGATCCGTGAGATCTGTGGGCGGGATGTGCTTATTTATGGGGGCATCTTATGCCGATTTGCTTCTTATCCGTACTCGGATCTTGTTTGCCGCTCACCGATACTGATGTGTGATGTATGAGGAGATATCCTAAACTATTATATCTATCTAGGACATTTGAATCTTGCCGTATGTTGCTATATTTCCTTTCTTTTTAGATGGAATGGCTCGATGTCTTTGTTGTATGGTGTCTTGCATACATACCCATTTGTGTATGTAGTTGATCCCTTCGCCTGCCGATTACGCCGCCCGTTCTTGTCCCGATGATTGGAAATGGTTGGGACGGCCGAAAGGTCTACCTGTGAGTGGCATTTGGGACCCACCGTACTATTTCAACCATTTCTGCTCATCCAGGCTTGCAACTAGGAGCGTAATTCACCGAGGTAGTTACAGTACAGCCTCAGAACCTTTCCCCTAATAGCATCCTCGCACCAAGCAACTATGTGGCACTTTGCAAGGGTTACTTAGGGATTAGGCCTAGGCTAGATCTCTTTATATACTTTTTCACCATCAAGCGGGAAGCCGGAGCCGGCAAGGACGAGCTCAGGAACTGTGGTACTATTAGCTTTAAGATCCGGCCTAGCCGGCGGTTCCCCGACATCGTCGGCCATGAGTCATGCAAAAACTGGCAATGAACGTATTTCTACGGCCCAGATATCCCTCTGGCTGGCCGAGAAGCAACGTACCCAGACTTCGTTGATGGAGCCGCCGCCGAAGCCTCCACATGGAGATCCCAAGACTCCCTTACCTCCGACCTCGACGCTTCCCACGCTATAAGGTGGATAGAGTGGTTCGTAGAGACGGGTTTGACTGGACTGGACCTGGCCATGTGCTGGTTCATCAGGCGGATCCAACCTCTGCAGCACCGCTCGAAGTTGATGCATGAGTATACCAAGGAGAGAAGGGATAGCCTCCGCATCTCCGAGGACAACTTCTCCAGCAACTCTGTCAATATCCGCCTCAACGACATCGTCAAGGGGAAGGATAAGAAGCGTGGCTTCACCATCACCTACGACATGTTCGAGGAGGGCAAGTGCCCAAAGGTACCTGTTTTATTTTCCGGGTAGGACATATACTCCAGTTCTTCCGTCTAGCTGTTGCCATCTTTATCTAACACTTTGGGTTTTCACTTAACAGCTTCGCGATCTAGAGGAGGATAGCATGGCTATCCAAATATATGATCCAAAGATGAAGGAAGTCACTGTCGTGTCTGATGACGATGTTCCGTTGGCGCGAAAGCGAAAGAGATCCACCTCTGACGCTGCCGATGGAGGCAAGAAGAAGAAGAAGACGGAGGGTGGAGCCTCCAAGAAGTCCACTACCACCCTGGAGGCGAAGAAAAGAAAGATTACCGGGATCCCCTTTGCCAAAGCACCCCCTGTTGTGTAAGCTTCTTTCTCTCCGACATTGTCCATCATTTGTCTTGTTCCTGTACTTATACTTTTTGCACGTTTCAGGAAGAAGGCCACTACCAGTTTGAAGAAGACCTCCAAATGTTTGGGGGCTTCTAGAAACATCAAGGATATGTTGCACCGTGACGTCCACCACGCATCTCCCGCCATCGCCCCTGTTACTCCCAATGTCCAGCCTGCGCTAGCTCCGACAAGCTCTCAGGCCAAAGATGCATCTGGCCCTTCCGCTATGGAAGTAAACTCAGGTGCCTCCACAGAGCAAGCTGTTGTCGGCGAACAGGCAACATAGGAGAGTGCTGCAACCCATATGGCTAAAGCTCCGGCTAAGGATGCCATCGGTAGCGGTAAGGCGGTGGTGGAAGGTGGTACTTGTGCTGAAGGCGGCGCCTCCACACCCAATACATCCATAGAATTCCCGAAGATAGTCTACCCGACACTTACGCCGAGTAGCTCTGCTTTGGCTCCTGGTGCAGCGCCGACATCTCCGACATGCGGTCTTGAGGAGCTTCTCTGACAAGCAGACATCTTGTGAGGAAACAACCTTTCCTTCGGCAAATTGCTTGTCGAGAGCGCTACAAACCTCAAGATCATCGCACTTGTAAGTTTTATCTGCCTTGTGCATTTCATATGAGCATCCCACTGTAGCCCCTGAGGATTTAGACAGAAAACCATAGGCTTTTGCATCTGAATTATCTAAGAGTGACTAAGATAGAAAACTTCTCACTGTAGCCCCGAAGCATATAGTTTGAATGAATAATTCCGACTAAATACTTTTAGAGTAGCATACGTAGTGTTTGTAAATTTCAATACTATAGCCCCCAATTTCTAGTTTTAACTGAATTAGTTTCGACTATATACTTAAAGAAAGATTAAGCATATAACTAAGTTAAGAAAATTTATACTATATCCCCCAAGCTTCTAGTTGAAAACTGAATTAGTTCCGACTAGATGCTTAAAGGAAGACCAAGCATATTGCTAAGTTAAAAAACTCTCACTGTAGCCCCCAAGCCTCTAGGTGGATAGTTATCCGGCTAGATGCTTCAAGTAAACTAAATAGTTATAATTTTTTCTTACCACAGAATGAGAATGCTCGGAGAGGTGTCGCCAATGAGAAGTTCCACAAGATGCGCGCTGACTTGGAAGCCGAAAAGGGTAAAACTGCCTACTTGAAGGAACAAATCACCAAGAGCAAGAGTCTGTTTTTCCTATCGATTTCATGCTCTGACTTGGTCTTGTGCCAACATTATCCGAGTACTCATTGTGTACTTGTTATTTCGCCGACTTGCAGAAGCCATTGCCAAGGCCAAGGATATTGTGGAGAAATCCAAGCACATTGAGTTGCTGGATAGCTAAAACAAGATCCTTAAACAAGAGAGGAAGGATATGCTGAAGATGCATGAAGACTCCATGAAAGTCCTGCAGGATTCCGCCAACGAGGAGATGAACCGCTTGAAGAAGGAGATCGAGATGCTAAAAGAGCAGAACAAAGCTGCCGAAGAGCAAAATGAACGCAATCTTGAAGCATATAAGATCCTCCGACAAGAACGAGATTCTATGGCGGAAACCCTCCAGCAAGCTGAAATCAGCATCTTCAGTAAGTGATTCTCCGTCTTGTACTTATGTAAGTTGGATACTTTGAACTTTTTGTTTGATTGAACTCATGCGTTCTCTTGTCGGAAATTTGCAGCTCATGTTGGCTTAACCCAGTCGCCTCCTCCACCAAAAGAATGCATGGTTCTTGCCAGCAACTTTATCAAGACCGCCATCACGCAAGCTAAGGAGATAGCCAAGCACCTCTAGATCAACATCAAGGCGGTGGATTTCGTGGAGAAGTTCTCCGAGATCTTGCGCCGAGCCCCCGAGCGTATTGTATGCTGGAAAGCTTCATGTACCCGGGCTGGCGCGAGGATGGCGCTGTCAATGGTCAAGGCACACTACGAAATTGCCGACATCGACGCGGTGACCTCTGGCATCCCCGACGTGGATGACGATGGTCAAAAGATTGATCATGAAGACATCTGGACGTCACTCACGGGTTTTGACACCAGAGTCGCCGAGTTGGTCGACCAGAACATCTTTGTGCCTATGAAAACCATTGATGGGGCAGCCAAAGCTCCTCCGAGCCCCTCAACACCACCGACTTCGAGGAAGATGACTCTCCTGTTGCGGATGATGCTACGTCCAAGTCGCCTGCACTAGAGGAATGAAAAAACAATATGTAATATTTGTTTCCTCTATAATTGTATGCGGAAAAAACATTGTGTTAACTTAAGGCGGAAAACAATGGTTGTTATGTCCTGCTACTTAAGAACTAGCTCCAGCATGTATATATTTTTTAAGCAAGTGTTGGCTTATCCATTACTCTGGTTTTTATGCTTGACTTTTCATGAGTCGGAAGACTCGTTGTCGGAACTATGCGCTCGAGCGATGATGCCCAATGGCACCGTAAAAAACCTAAGCAAAAAATCGCCGACAATGAGTGCCAAAAGTCACTACTCCAGAATCCACATAAAAACAACAAAATATGTGTAGACTAGAAAACTTAAGCTAACGCCCGTAGGCGGGATTTTCACAAGTGCAATCGCAAATCTTGTGCATAAAGGTTTTATACGATCCAAAAATGAATACTAAAGGAGGTAAAAGACTCAGAAATATGAGTGAACCAGAGAGCTTTATTTCATTGATCATATAAGAGGCACATAATAGATAAAAAATGCTAAGTGTAGAAAGGAAGTAGCTGTGCTATGTTCCATGGCCGATCAAGTAGTCATCATCCGGGTCACGTCGCTTACGCTTATGATCATCGTTGGGTCTATCCTCAAGTTCACAATTGTCAACAAGGTAGTAAGACCCATTGAGTAGCGCCTTGCTTATGATGAACGGTCCTTCCCATGGCGGGGATAATTTGTGTGACTTCTTCTGCTTAAGTCGAAGCACCAGGTCCCCCTCTTTAAACGAGCGATGTCAAACGCGACGACTATCATAACTGCGTAGATTCTGCTGGTAGATGGCGGATCTTTGGCATGCCAATACGCGCTTCTCCTCGAGAAGGTCCACATCTAGGCGTCTGGATTCTTCAGCGTCATCTTCGTCGTAGGCGGTAACTCTTGGTGCATCGTGAAGGATGTTGGAAGGCGGGATGGCTTCTGCTCCATATACCTAAAGTAAGGGGTGTAGCCAGTGGATCTGTTGGGTGTAGTTCGTAAACTCCATAGCACAGATGGAAATTCTTCCGCCCAGGCTCCAGCTGCTCTATGTAGCGGTGCCTCAAGACGTGGCTTGATCCCTTGTAGAATTAATCCATTGGCTTGCTCAACCTGACCATTAGACTGTGGATGTTCCATAGATGCAAGGTCAAGTCGGATGCCCTTCTCCCAACAATAAGCTTCCACTTCTCCGAGTGACAAGTTGCTGCCGTTGTCGGTGATAATGTTGTGTGGGAGACCAAATCTCACCACTAGATCTCGGACAAACCTAAGGGCAGTTTCCCCGTCAAGCTTTCTACTGGGTTTAGCTTCTATCCATTTGGTGAATTTATCAACTGCTACTAGTAGATGCGTAAACCCACACGATGCCGTCTGCAACAGACCAACCATGTCCAGCCCCCAGACTGCAAACGGCCAAGTTATTGGTATTGTTCGCAATTTTTTAGCTAGAACATGTGGTTGTAGGGCATAATACTGGCATCCCATGCATGTCTCAAGCAGCTTGTCGGCGTTCACCTTTGTGGTCAACCAGTAGAATCCTTGCCGGAAAGCTTTAGAGACCAACGATCGAGGAGCGGTGTGATGCCCGCAATCTCCGAGATGGATTTCCCGGAGGATTTTGATACCTTCTTGCTGGGAAACACACTTAAGGTATACACCAGTGGTGCTTCTCTTGTAGAGTTGTCCATTGATTATGGTATAGCCCTTTGCTCGACGTACTATTTGCCGTCTTTTGACTCCGTCGTCGGGCAAAGTTCCGTGTACGAGATATTCCATGAACGGTTTTGTCTAAGCCGGAGGGACCTTTGTCACTGTGTGAACGAAATAGTCAACTCTGTCCGGGTTGTCCATACCTGCTCCCTTCACGGATGGTGTCCGTAGATGCTCCAAGAAAACGCCAGGCGGAATTTATTTGCGCCCTGATCCAAGCTTAGACAGCAGATCAGCCGCCTCGTTTTGCTCCCTAGGTACATACTTGATCTCGTAGCCCAAGAAGCTCTTGGCTATATCGTCCACTTAGTCTCTATATGCCGCCATCGTAAGGTTCCGCGCATTCCAGGTGCCAGCCACCTACTGGGCAACCAAGTCGGAATCTCCACAGCAAACTATGCGCTTGATGCCAATATCCTTGGCTACGCGTAGTCCGTGAATGAGTGCTTCATACTTCGCCATGTTATTTGTAGCCTCGAATGGATCTGCAGAACATAGTGTAGCTTTTCCCCAGTTGATGACTGTAGCAGCACACCAGCCCCCGAGCCATTGAGTAGCTTTGATCTGTCAAAGTGCATCACCCAGTATTCTGGCTCTGGTATAGGGGTAGCATCAGGCATCTCCGTCCAGTCTACGATGAAATCCGCCAATGCTTGTGATTTGATAGCGTCGCGTCTCTTGTAAGTGATCTCGAAGGAGGCAAGTTCGATGCCCCACTTCGCGACCCTTCCTGTAGCGTCGCTGTTGTTGATAATGTCGGACAGTGGAGCCTTGCTCACCACTCTAATGGGGTGCTCCTGGAAATAGTGTCTCAGCTTCCGAGAAGCGAGGAATACTCCATAAGATATCTTTTGGTAGTGCGGGTAACGCTGCTTCGACTCCGTCAAGATCTCGCTTACATAGTAAACTGGTCGTTGAACTCCATACTCATGCCTTGGTTCCTTCCTCTCTACCACGACGACGATGTTGATTACCCGGTTGGTGGCCGCCATGTAAACTAACATAGGCTCGCCAGGCTCGGGTGCTGCAAGGATAGACGCTTAGGAAAGTATCTCCTTGAGCTGTTTCAATGCTGCATCTGCCTCGTCCATCCATGTGAATTTGTCTGCCTTCTTCAGCAACTTGTATAGTGGCAGAGCCTTCTCTCCAAGCCGGCAGATGAACCGACTAACTGCTGCAACACAACCTGTTAGCCGTTGTATGTCCTTTAGGCATGTCGGACGGTTTATGTTTAAGATGGCCTTGATTTTCTCCGGGTTGACCTTGATTCCGCTGGAAAATGATAAATCCCAACAATTTGCCGGCTGGAACCCCGAAGACGCACCTCTTAGGGTTAAGCATCATGTTGTATTTTCGAAGATTATCAAAGGTTTCTTTTAAGTCGGAGATTAAGTCGTTTAACTTTTTAGACATCACCGCTATATTGTCCACATAGGCGTGAACGTTCCGACCAATTTGGTCGTGAAGGCAATGTTGCATTGTCCACTGGTACATAGCACCTGCGTTTTTCAGCCCAAAGGGCATCGTGACATAGCAAAACGTGCCATAAGGTGTAGTGAACGAAGTGGCCAATTGGTCTGACTTCCTCATTTTGATCTGGTGGTATCCTGAGTATGCATCAAGAAAACACAAAAGATCCGAGCCAGCCTTCGAGTCAATGACTTGGTCAATGCGAGGCAAAGCAAACGGATCTTTGGGACATGCTTTGTTCAAGCCGGTGTAATCAACGAACATTCTTAATTCTTTGGTTCCCTTTTTGGGGACAAGTATAGGATTACCCACCCATCGGGTGTGAAGGACTTCTCGGATAAATCTAGCCTTAAGTAACCTATCTATCTCTTTGCCTATGGCACATCTCTTCTCATCTCCGAAGCGTCGTAGAGGTTATTTCACTGGTTTATATTTTGGATCAATATTCAGGCTGTGCTCGGCAAGTTCCCTAGGTACACCTTTCATGTCGGCTGGTTGCCAGACAAAGATGTCCCTGTTCTCACGGAGGAACTCGACGAGCGCACTTTCCTATTTAGGGTCCAGGTTCGTCCCAATAGCGGTGGTCTTGGAGGCATCGCCTACCACAAGTTCCACCGGCTTGGTTTCGATGGCGGCCTTGAATGCTGGGGTAGAGTCAGAAATCTGTTTCTTCGACGCGGGCATCTCCGAGGCATCGACCTTGCTATGGATCTCCTTGAATTCTTTGTTGTAGAGGACAGCTTCTGCATAGGCTGTTTCTCCAATCTCGCAGTCTCGTGCCTTGGTAAAGCTTCCGGATACGGTGATGACACCGATTGGTCCGGGTATCTTGAGCTTGTTGTAGACGAAGCATGGCTTGGACATGAAGGTGTGGAATATGTCGCGGCCGAATATGACGTGGTATACGCTCTTGAAGGGGACCACCTCAAAGGTCATGCATTCTTAGCGGTAATTATTAACATCGCCAAAGAGCGACTTGAAGTGTGATGCACCCAAGGTACCGAGCCTCCCGACCAGGAACTACGCCGTGGAAGATGGTGTTGGTCCGCCTTAGGTTTTCCTCCATCAAGTTCATCTTCTGCAGTGTGTCCAGGTACATGATGTTGATGCTGCTTCCACTATCCACCATACATTTGGTGAACTCATAGCCGTCAATCAAGGGGTTGATGACCATGGCGTTTTGGTTCTCCGTAGGGATGAGGTCAGGGTGATCCTTCCTGTCCCAAGTAATTGGAATCGTCGACCAGCGCAGGAACTGGGGAACTGGGGGTAGAGTGGCCATCAGTATCCTCATGGAGGTCTTCTGTTGTCGGACGGTGGGGGTGCCAAGGAAAGTGTGGAAAACTGCCGCCTTCTTCTCGAAGGTTTTTTTGCCCTTGTCGTCGCCCTTGGAGGCGTGCTTGGGGTCAACGTCCTCGTCCATGTCACTTGAATCCTTGGACTCCTCGTCCTTCTTCTTCCCCTTGACCTTGCCTCGCGGTCTGTTCTTCCGACTTTGCTTGTAGCCGGAATCTGGTTCCTCCTTGAGATCGTTGACGAACTTGCAATGGCGATTGGTGTGTGTGGCTTTGTCGTTGGCGTCGAGGTGTACGAGGCACGACATATCATGGTAACCCTCGTAGGTCTGGGGAACGTGGAGCGCTACCGAGGTAGTTTCACTTCCTCGCTGCTGCCCACGACCAGCCCCCCGTCCTCGGCCACGCTGTCCGCCATCACCTCGTCCTGCAAAAGTCATGGAAACCATGTCGGAGGGTTGCTTTTATTCTGGCGGGTTCTTCCGCTTTGTGCTGCTGTTCTTCTTAGCTTGGGTTGGAATTGCTATTTCCGGCAACGATCCGCGAGCGTCGTCATCGGCAGCCGCAAATTCACTGGCCAGTTGGATCATCTGATTGAGGTCGAGCTGGTGGTTATCCTGCAGGAGCTTCAACGTATGTCGGAGCAACGTACCTCTTTCCAACCCGTCGATGAAGGCGGACATGGCGGTCTGGGAGTGCACACCTGCGCAGGAATTCTTCATGTCCGGCCAGCATGAGAGGTAGGCGTGAGATGACTCATCTTTCTCCTTCATGCACCGCTGTAAGTCGCCAATAGTACATGGACGCTTGTACGTACCCTCGAAATGTTTGGTGAACGCTTCTTGCATGTCCAAACAATTGCATATAGATTTGTTCGGCAAGTCATCGATCCATTGTCGGGCCGTGCCCGCCAGCATCAATGGGAGGTACTTGACGACGACGTTGGGGTTTCCCCCCGTGAGCTCCACTGCGTTGTCGTAGTCCTGCAACCATGTAGCTGGCTTCACGGTGCCGTCATAGGGATTTATGGTCTTGTCAATCCGGAAGCCCTTGGGGTAAACTACGGTCCGTATCACCGGTACAAAGCAGCGTGGTCCTAGGTATGCTCCATCCCGGGCCTCATGGATCTTGTCCAGACATGATCTTGCGTCGTATAGCTCCAGCTTCTTTTCTTCTTTTTTCCATCAGGGGATGGGCTGCGTGAACGAAGCGGGCCTCCTCCGCCATGGTGGCTGATAGGTGGTGACGGAGGTGGAGGTGGCGGTGGGTTAGCCTTCTTGCTATTGCCCTCTTGCGACGCCTCGCGCTTGCCACAGTTGATTGTCGGACGAGGAGGGTCATGGCGTGACCTACTCTTGTGTCCTTGGTTGAGCTCTCCATCATGACAGGCCTTCTCCACATTGTCGCGGATGATGATGTCGTGTTGCTTTGGTGGAGGCATGTCCGTGCGATGGTGAGCCTTGGTGTCTTCGTGATATCGGGAGATCGGGGCGATGGAGATGGGCGACGAGGGTGAGCTTTGCCTCCGTGGTCGGAGGATATGGGGATAGCGTCCTTCCTATTGCGCGCATCCCTCCGTCTTTGTTCTGACGAACCCGTCTGGGACCCGACATCCTGAGGAGATCTATCCCTTGGCGGCTTGTGCTTGCTAGACTGGCAGAACACTGGGTCAGACTCGAGCCTCTGAGAGGTGGCCTTTTCCTACTGTTTCATCGCCTTGGCCACAAAGTCATAGACCTGCTCCACTGCCTCGGGTGATCTATCTTGTTCCAGAAGGGTCTTGGCGACGACGGGGTTGAGGAGGGGAGTGGGCATCACCTGCCTGCCTTTGCTGTCAATGTATGGCTTTGCTTGTGGCGGCTTCGAGGGGGCCCATCCTAGGTTTCTCCGTACAACAGGATCGTTGATAACGCGAGCCAGAGCTTTCTTAGACTTCTGCTGCTGGAGTAGAGTCTTGTATTCGGCATCCATGGCTCTAGCTTTTTTCTATTGACTTATGCGTGTTGGCCTGATCTCGATCTTGCTTTGCGCCTTGCTCCGCGATGGCCTGCGCTTCCTCCAGCGGCTGCTGGCGCTTCTCATCAAGCTAGGTCACGTTTCGGATATGAGCTACGGTCAAGGGCTCGACGAGAAGATTGTCGTACATCACTCTATCAGCTAGAGTAACTTTGGCAGCAGCATATGTAGATGCCAGAGGCGGCGGCTTTGCGGTGTTGTTATTGCTCGGGCTGGTGCCGAGTTCCTGCGGCTGTTGCGCTGGGTTAGGCGGAGGGGGCATGGCCTTGGCGCGATCATTGTCGGCAGCAATAGGTGGTCCCTTCCCTTTGTCCAGTGCTGTAGGCGGAGCTCATCTAGGCTGATCTTCATCCATCGCTATCCCAATGGCGACGAACACCTCTCGTGACTTGACGGTGTTGTTGGCTTGCTCATCGCGCCAAAAATCCTCCTCCAGCTCCTGCATAGTTGAGTCTAGCTCGTCCGGGTTGAAGTCTTTCTCCTCCGAGTAGGCGCTGATGTCGGCGTAGAGCGCGTCGAGCACAGAGTCGGAGGGTGCCGGGGCTTCATCAACAATGGGTGATGGCGGGGCGGCGACAACGATGACTACAGGTGGTGGTGCTGCTGCAGCGATAACGACTGGAGGTGGCTGCGGTGGCGCGGCGACGACCGCTGGAGGTGGTGGTGGTTGCTGAGGCGGGGGTGCGCCGCCAATGAGCGCGGGCGCTGCATGGGGTGCCACCTCGGCCTCTGCATAGCTATTTAAGGTGTTCACCATGCTCTCGAAGGTGAGGAGTCCCGTAGCCTGCTGCCGCCTTAGCGTATGCCGGAGAAGCGTACCTTGGTCCAGTCCTTCCACAAAGTGATACACGGCATCATCATTGGGGTAATGCGCCAGATCGGCTCGTATACGGAGCCACCTGGCGAGGTAATCGCAGGGATTTTCGCCCTCTCTCTGAACGCAACGCGCCGGATCGAAGATGGTCACCACGTGGACGAACTTAGATCGCTGATGTCTAGACGCACGGGCGAAGCCGGCGGACTTGCGGTGATCTTCCACTATTATATCCAGCACGGGGGCGGTTTGGGTGGGCCTTGGATTTTTCCGATCTTTGCCGGCAAACTCCAAAGAGAGATCCGACATCGATCCTTCCGCGAACGTATCCTACCCGTAGGCGGTCCGTGCGGGTCTTGATGCTCCTCCGAATCCTAGGTAACTACTGCCCGAGTCGGTTTCGCCGATGAAGAGGTGGATATCTCCGATGGGGACGATCGAGCACCGTGTAGGGTTCGTCTTCACCAGGATCTAGAATTCGTCGGGAGGGAAAATTGGAACGTTGCCAGAGAAGAGAACGCGACCGATGGCTACGGTTTCATCGATTCCCGCGAAGACCTTGGTCCTCGCCCTCCGAAGTGCCTAGAGCGCCTCTTGCCCCACGGTGGGCGCCAACTGTCGTGGTATTGCCGATGGGTACGCCATGGAGGGGTCCTCATAGTGCGTGTTTAGAGACGTGGGGGAAGGCGGACGGTTGACGGGTACGAGGTAACACATCTTACCCAGGTTCAGATCCCACAACGGTGGCGGAATCCTACTCCTGCTATAAATCACTATAATGGCAATACGCCGAGTTACAGGGATTGGTTCACTGTGCGAGGTATGAGTTAATCGATGCCCTAAAGGCTCCCATAGGCCCGACTTATATATTCGCCAGGTCCTAGGGTTACAGGTAAAGTCCTAGCCGGACAGGTTACAGAGTCCTACACTGCCTATTACTAGTTCAACGTGTCTTGTACTCCAAGGCTCTGGGTACGTCGGTGACTCCTCCATAGCCTTCCCTTATCCGGCATGGGACTCCCTTATGGATCCATCTAAATGGGCCACCCAGTAGGACAAGGGACATGCTACCAACTATGGGCCACCCGGGTTAGTCGGATAAGAGACATGCTATGAGGACACCCATATAGCATATCCCCAACATGATCCATTTATGGGGGAATTATTGCTACGCGTGTTGCTGCTACCTTGGACATTGTTGTTGATCCAAATGATACAGTCTTGGCTCCTGAGAGGCTTGATCTTGCTGCCATGAAGGCGCACCACTTTGTCACCACTAGCTCTACCCTTGAGAATTTGGTTTATAGAATGTTGTTTATAGACGGGGAAGAGAGAGAGATCCCTCTCCCCCAAACTACTTTGTTCAGTATTTCCCAGGGATCTTGGTCATGCTCCAAGGAGGAGATGGACGACAAGCTGCGTTTCCTTAACTTCCATGGGCACTATCAGGAGGAAGCGCCCTCATATGACCCCGTTGTACACTATACAGGGGAGTCCTCGAGCTCGTACCAGGACGAGGGAGCCTCCTCGTCATACTATGGAGGTGCATCTACTTGGGCACCATGGGGTTGAGCCCCACTTAGGCCAAAATCCTAAGCTTGGGGGAGGTATACCGACATCACACTCATCTATATATCATGTTTTGTCAGTTCCTTGTATATACATTGTTTCGCTTTCTTTTTGGTTCTTGTTGCTTCTTTCTTAAAAACACAAAAATACCAAAAATATTTTCGTTGTTTCTCTTGGTTTGTTTCTTTGCTTTTTGGTTTTGGTTTACCTTAAAATAAAAATACAAAAAGATTTTTGATTTGTTTGTTTCTTTTGCTTTGTTTGCCTCTTGTTTGGTTTTTCTTTGTTTACTTGTTTCTAAAAAAATCAAAAACACCAAAAATATTTGTTGTTCTTCTTTGGTTTTGTGAGTTCTTTGCAGGGTTCAGCCGTCCTTAGTGGATTTTGGTTTCATGTTATCATTCAAGTCACACAAGTGAAGAGAAATAATGAATATTAAGAAAAATCGAGGAGTGGTAAGAGGCTGGTAATGAACTCTAATTGTTTTCATTTTTGTACATATACTCATCACTGTGAACATGCTTACCCTGTTTGTGTAAGTTGTATGGCATTATGGATGCTTAGTAGTTTTTTCTTGCTTGTGATTAGTTCCAGCTTGCTAATAGTTTGTAGCATGTCATATGAATGTTTGATTGCATTGTTTTATTCATACTTTGGTATGATATTGTGGTATCCTCCTCTGACTATTCATGTGAATCGACTTGGCACATGTTCACGCATGCATATGAGTAACCAATAGTTAGTAAGCCTCGCTAATTTATTTTTCCTCAAGAGTTCTTGTATCACTTTCATGCCATAATTAGTCCTGTTTTGTTGCAAGCATGATTATGACAGTTATTGCTCTCTCGTTTGTCGCTCCCTTTCTATTGCTAGCCTTCACTTGCACTGAGTATGACCTCTACCTGTGCTTCTAACCCCCCAAAACTAATATTGCCAGCTGTGTCCACCATACCTACCTATTAGCATCCTTTGCCATTTCAGTGCATATTATATATTCCATGTTTTCTTCCAAAATAAAATGTTTGTCTGTTTTGAGAAAGTTAGTTAGTAAAGCTCTCACGAACTTGATGGCACACTTTATTCTGTGCACTTAATAATTCTGAACCATTGTGACATGTCCATGAAAGTTATATGCTTGCAAATTATATGCTGGGAGTCAACAGAACCGTGATGTCATGGGGAACGCTTTCAACACCTTTTGGATATATATATATCCAGTTGATACCTTGCTCTTATGTTTGTGGATGTCGACGATGTGAAATGAAAGGGGGACTTATGAGTCCATGGAGTTTATACATTGTGTTAGAGAAATGCCTGGGCTGCTAGCCTAAGCCATGCCTAATCATGGTGGAAACTTGCAGCATCACCATAATGAGCATTTATGAAGCATCATCAATAAAAAGCTATACACATAGTAAATAAAAAGATCGCTGAGATGGTCAATGTCTGCTTGCCTTGTCATTTTGATCACGGGATAGCTCCTGTATCATGTGCAAGGGGTAACCCGTTGGCGGTTCTCTATGATATGCATGTATTTACAATGATAAGAACTTACAGGTAACCAATGTTGAGTATCATGCGAAGCTGCCCTCGTACTCAAGGGACTTGGGATTTCTAGTTTATGTTCTATCAAGCATATGATTCAGAGTGTACCTCACTTTCACCTTAACCATATGAAGATGCCTATGAAAGGGGCAATGAGAGCTCAAAGCTAATGAGTACCTTCCTTTTAGCATTGGGAAGCCTTTCAAACCTTTCAAAACCGTTTTCACCACCTTGTTGAGTCACCACTTATTCTATGAGCACCTTCTTGAGAGCATAGTTGTCATTCTTGTGTTTGTTACAAAACTTGGTTAATTATTTCATGACTTTGATGCTTGTATCTCTGATATCTTTATCTCTAGTCTTCACTTGAACTCCAGAGGTGCCTTGGCATTTATATTGTGCTCTTCAAACAAAGGCAAGCGACATACCACTCTATCTTACCTTATTATGAGCATTGCAATGTTTCTTATGTTTATGTTCCATGCTACTTATTATTATTTGAGTTGGTTTCTCTTCATAGATTGCAATGACTATTGAGTAGACTTAGTTGCATACTTATTATTATGAATTGTCTAAGCATCTACTCCTTTGTTGAGAATATTTACATCATATGAAGCAATGTGTTTGTGAAAGTTCTTTTATTGCACTCAGTTTTCAACTGAATTTCTTAAGGACAAGCAATAAGCTAAGCTTGGGGGGAGTTGATACGTCCAAAACGTATATACTTTCTCGAATACTTTGCTATTGTTTCTCCTTTAAACTTTTGTGATTTGGATACAAGTAACACAGACTGACATTGTTTTTAGCAGAATTACCTTGGTGTCTAGTTTTTGTGCAGAAAATCAACTATCAGGAAAAATCCCGGAAAATATGACAAAAATTATATTTGACCAGAAGATCCACGGAGCCATAAGATGAGATGGAGAAGGGGCCTAGGGGCCCACACCCATGCCAAGCGCGGGCCCACTACTGGCCTCGCCTAGGGGTTGCAGGCACCCCAGGCACCCCCTCGGCCTCCCTCTGCGCCTATAAGTTGCCTTTTGACCTAAAAACCAAGGGGGGTTCGATAGTTTTCCAGAAAGAGTTCCGCTACACCGCCGCCACCAGAAACCAAGATTCGGATCTAGAAACTCCGTTCTGGCACCCTGCCGGGATGGGGAATTTGGAGAGGATCATCGCCATCGTCATCACCAATGCATCTCCATCAACCATCCATGTTTCCCTCATCCATGAGTGAGTAATCCCCCGCTGTAGGCTTGGGGATGGTAGGGATTGGATGAGTTCTATCATGTAATCGAATAAGATCTGTTATGGCATAGTGCCTAGTATCTCTATTAGTTCTATTTGACTTTGTTGCAACTTGGTGTGCTTAATGCTTGTCACTAGGGACCGAGTGCCATGATCTCAGATATGAACTTATTATTGAATCATTATGATAGTATTGTTTGTGATCTTATCTGTAAGTTGTGTACACATATCATTGTCCGGATCCAAAGGCCCCAAAATGACAATAATTGGGACAACCGGATGGGATGGTTGGGGGTGTGAGGATCACATGTGTTCACGGAGTGTTAATGTTTTGCTCCGGTGCTCTATTAAAAGGAGCACCTTAATTGCCAGTAGTTCCCTAGAGGCCCCGCTGCCACGGGCTGGCTGGACAGAAGATGTTGTGCAAGTTCTCATTGCGAACACACATGACTATATTTGGAGCACATGCCTAGGATTATTTAGTACTTGGATGCTTGTTATTATTTATCGGCAATGCCCTAGATCTTGAAGTTACATGTTTAGACTTGTCCATGCAATGCCCGTCCATCCATCCCTAAGCCTACCGCACTCGAATCCCACTGTTTACGGTTACTGTTGCTATTACTCCTGATTTACTGCTGTTGTTGCTACTACAAACTGTTGCTACTGATAAACTTCTCTGAGTAAGAACTATTTCCAGGTGCAGCTGAATTGACAACTCAGTTGTTAAGGCTTGCAAGTATTCTTTGGATCCCCTTGTGTCGAATCAATAAATTAGGTAGTACTACCCGCGAAGACTGTTGCGATCCCCTACACTTGTGGGTGATCACGGGGCATACGCAAGATTCTTGGCGGTCCCACGCTACGCGTATCTACTATTGAAGATGCCAGGACCCAACGGTATCATCAACTTCCCAGGGAGCTTCACCAAGTCCGAAAACTGCGATAGATAATTCAACAGAATCTCCTAGTCCTTCGGCATGCAAGAAGAGCTCTCAAGACTAAAGGAGTCGACAGACAATAGTCTGCCCCCAGTGTCCAAGCAGAATACACCTGAATTGGCCTTCAACTCTGCAACCAATACCAAGGCGTTGCAGGTCCACCCAACGGACCCCACCAAGACGGCCCTCATAGCCAACGACCTGGGTTCCGCATAGGAACTCGCGCTCATCTAATTCCTCCGTGAGCATTGGGAAATCTTCTCCTGGTGTCCTGCGGACATACCAGGAGTTCCCAGGTAATTCATCGAGAACACACTCAACGTCTACCCGGATGCGTGACCAGTCAAGTAGATGATGCGTCGACTGTTCGAGGGCAGAGCTAAAGCAATTGGCACCAAAGTCAATAGACTCCTTGATGCTAATTTCATAAGAGAAATCAAAGAAAGCACCTAGGTATCTAACCCCATACTCGTTACCAAGAAGGACACGGACATACTGCGGATGTGCGTGGATTTTAGGGCCCTCAACAAACACTTCCCAAAGGATAACTTCCCCTTACCGCGGATTGATCAGAGCATCGACTCCACCGCGGGGTGCAAATGGCTCTCGCTTCTCGATGCCTACTCAGGATATCACCAAATTCGGCTGAAGGTCGAGGATCGGGAGAAGACGGTGTTCATTACGCTGTTTGGGGTGTTCTGTTACAACATAATGCATTTCGGGCTCAAAAAACACAGGTACAACTTATCAAAGGTGCATGCAGGCCTACCTGAAGAATCAAATTGGTTGAAACATCCAGGTCCATGTCGACGACATAGTGGTAAAGACCAAGGAGAGAAGTTCACTGATAAACGATCTCCATGGGACGTTCGACAACCTCGATCGGTTTAGGATTAAAATGAACCCAGAAAAATGTGCCTTCGGCGTCCCATCCAGACAATTGCTCGGGTACTTCATCTCTGAGGGAGGCATCGACGCCAACCCGAAGAAAATCAAGTCTATACTAGCCATGCAGAAGCTGAAGAACGTCAAAGGAGTCCGGCAGCTAGCTGGGCAAATCGCAACACTCAGCAGGTTCATCAGCCGCACTGGTGAAAAGGCTCTCCCTTCTACCAATTGCTCTGCAAGGCCGACAAATTCGAGTGGATGGTTGAAGCTGATGAGGCATTCGTAGACCTCAAGCGCCTACTCTCTACATCTCCTGTACTGGTGACACCAACGGTGAGAGAGCCCATGCTGCTCTATATAGCTGTAACGCATCAAGTGGTCAGCACAGACCTTGTGGTCGAACGACCCGAAGAGGGAAAAACCCACGGGGTACAACACCCAGTATATTACCTCAGCGAGGTACTGGCGCCTACAAAGCAAAGGTATCCTCATTACCAAAAGCTCGCCTACGGCGTGTTCATGACTGCGCGTCGACTGCGCCATTAATTCCAAGAGCATTAGATCGTGGTCGTCAACGACGCGCCACTATCACACATCCTCAACAACCCCGAGGCTATGTGGCAAGTGGCCCTATGGGGCATTGAGTTGTCCCTGTGGGACATCATCTATGAAAGGCGCACCACAATCAAATCACAGGTGCTCCCTGATTTCTTCGTACACTGGATGGAGCTGCAGCTGCCAGACACCTCGGATATGTCCCAGTTGTGGACCATGCACTTCGATGGATCCAAGCGTGACGCCGGAGCTGGAACCAGAGTAATATTGACATCCCACCAAGGGGATAATATGAGATGTGTTGCAGATGAGGTTTCACGCATCCAACAACGAAGCTGAGTACGAGGCATTGATTCATGCCATGCGGATGGCTAAAGTCTACGGCACTACGCGACTAGTCATCTACGGAGACTCCAACCTCGTCGTCCAGCAGACGATGAACTAGTGTGACACCGTCAGCGACAACATGGTCGCTTATCGTGAACTCTTCAACTCACTCAAATGAGACTTTGACGATTGTGAACTCTGGCATGTTCGCCGGGCAAGCAATGAGGAGGCCGACAAGCTCGCCAACATTGGCTCCACCTGCGCCCCAGTTCCACTAGGCGTGTTCCTCGAACAAATCTATGAACACTCAATTAAGCGCAAAACTCCCAAAGTCATAGTCGACGTCGCGAGACACTCGGGGGCTATGCCACCCGAGAAAACAGATGCATCTGAAGAGCCAGAGACGGACATCGAATTGGTGATACTCATGAAGGTCCTCGAAATCGAGCGAACATGGACTCAACCATATGTCAAGTGTCTGCTGAGATAGAAACTACTGTATGACCAGACGGATGCCAGGCACAACACCCGTCATTCAAAAGCCATCACTATCATTAACGACGAGCTATACAAGCGAAGCTGTCACATCCCAAGATTTTCCAAATCTTGTAATGTGAAAAATAAATGAATAAAATAAAACTTTGTTGATTTTCAGGGTGAGAAGAAACTTTTTGAACCCAATAGGAAACCTTCAAACCAATTTGGATCAAATAAAATCCTAAAGGGATTTAAAAAGATAAACATTTAATAAAGGAAAATAAAAATATTTAAAATTACTTTTTTGGATCTTTTTAAATAAAAGATTTGGTTTTCAAATGAAAAGGAAAAATTTAAATAAGGATTATTTTAATAGCCAAATTAAACCTTGGCCAAGCTTTTTGATTAAAACATTTTGTTTTGATAAAAATAGTAAAGGTTCATTTAAATAAAATAAAAGGATTTAATATCCAATTTTATTGAAGTAAAAGCTTTTCCCATTTTAAATAAACACTAAAACTTATTTATTTATTTTAAATAAGTTTTCCAAGTATTCTTTAAATTAAAATAAAACCTACTGATTTGGTTTTGGAAATAATTAAATTTCAAATGGAGGTTTTTAAATAAAACAAAATCTATTTGATTATTAAACAAGGTCTATATATTTAATTAATAATGGACCCTAAAATAAACATATTATTTTGGACCTTGGTTTATGTTGTTAAACAGAACCAAATTCAATTGCAATGTTTGGTGATTGTTTGAATTAGTTTGAATGTTGATTTGTTGTTTGAATTTTCAAAAACAGAAAATAGATTTGGAAAAAGATAAAACAATCAGGAAGAAAAAAATAGAAACAGGCAGCAGCCCAACCGGCCAAGCCCAACAGCCCAGTACCAGCCCACTCTCTCCCTCCCGAAGGAAACGATTCACACTCAGCTTTTAACCCGCGGAGACGCTGACGAGTGGCCCTTCCTTCTCTCTCACTCCCTCGCTGACGCCCGGACCCCACACAGCCAGCTCACCTCCTTCTTCCTCGCGCTGACGACGCCCGGTCGTTGCAGCAGGTAACGCCGGCGATCAATTCGCGTAAATGGCCGCATTAATCCACCCTGCGACCACGCGGTATTAAACTCCTGCGTCTTCTCCTCCTTTCCCCTCAAACACCGCAGCACGAGAGCCCCCAGGCTGCCCTGAATCGAGCTCGCCCTCTCACTGCTCCGACCACCATCCCTCCTCAATTCCGGCCGAGCCTCGCCACCCCTTGCCTTTCCAAGCACACGGGAACATTCCCCACTCCCAGACGCTTCTCCCTGTACCTCCCGTTCAACCGCGGGCGCCCCAGAACATCGTCTTCGACAAGATCTGAGCACCACCGCGACTGCGCCTTACTCCGGCGAGTTCCCCAGGTAGAGTCCGACCGCCCCTCTTCTTCTCCTTCACGCAGGCAGCTTCGCCTTGATCCTGCGCGTCTAACTGTGTCTTCATTTTCCCTCGGGGCGAACCACAGCACCGTCTCCGACCACGACCAGAGCCGCCTGACGCCGTCCTTGACTCCGGTGAGGAATTCCGACGGACCCTGAGCGCCCCTTGCCACGTCGACCACACGACAAGCACCACCTCGACCTCGCAAACACGGTGAGAACCCCCCTGTCTTCCTTGCTTCCTAGAACCGCCGCTAGCCCATCGCCTGACCGTCGCCGCCGTCTGCCGCCGCGCAGCGCCGCCAGCTTTTGGTCAAACACGCGAGAGCCGTTAGATCCCCATCTTGTGGCGTAGATAGAACGACTTAAGCGAACAGGTATGGGAGCATCTGAGCCGTACGATCTGTCTAGATCTAACGCACCAGAGAGCGCAATCCGCACGAAGCGGTACCGCCCAATAGGAACATGACGCGTGGCCAGTATTAGATTCAAAAACAGATTTGAAATCACATTGAGATGCAGATTTGAAAACCCTATAACTTTTGATCCACACGTCCAAAATTTACAAACTTTATGTCGTTGGAATCAGGGGAACAACCCCTAGTCGACCATGCAATTTTTTTAGTAAATAGTATCTATTAGATTGTTTGTTTTTGCAGAAACATTTGTATGCTTGTTTAGATTAGAAAAATTATTCAAAAATGTTTTTGAGGTTGAAACCTTTGGAAATTAGTTTGTTGTGAACTTACTGACCCTAGGAACCAACCCATGGTTTTGAAAATGGATTTGGTGAAGTTTAGGATGGATTAATTGGTTTAGCCCATTTCTAGCCAAATAAAAATAATGGTTTTGTTATGAAAATGTTTTTAGAGTAAAAACTTTGGGAAAATGATTTAAGTCAAACCTATTGACCCTAAACACCAAGTTTTGAGAAACGACAACTTATTTGGTGAAGTACCTAAAGTTGTTGCTTTGATAAAAATATTTTCCACTACATAAAATAATGAAAGGATTTAAAAATGGTTTATGGACAAAACCTTTTTGCAAATGACTTTGCCACTTTGGAAAACGACCACTTTGGACTTTACAAAAATTAGAGCCTAGTAGAAACCATCTTTGCAAATAAAACTACCTCTTGCATGCTTGCATGCATAACTTAGATCCCATTGTTTGATGTGTGTGATTTGTTTGATTGATTATTAGTTTGGAATGCTAGTTGATATTGTGTTTGCTTGATTGATTGTAGTGAAGCTAGAAAAGTGTGAGACTAGCAAGATCAAGGAGTGAACCAACATTCCCTACCAAAAAAAGGCAAGTGACGCTATCATCTAAAGTCCTACTATTTTCATTATACTTAGTGGATTTTGAAACATGCATGAAAGGAATTTCTATACTTATGATATGCTAAATCCTAATAGGATACCCTATACATTCCTTAGTGAAAATAATGTAGTTGTTACATGCTTAGCCATGCTATATTTTGAAAAGAGTTACATGTTGAGATTTTATGAAGTTGAGAAAAGGACTTGTGAATTTACATAATAAAACGAGGACTCAATGAACCACCTGGGTGGACAAGGATACTTTGAGTTTTGGAGAAGGTGGCAACAAAAGGAACCATGTCTATGGCAATCTCTTTGTGTTGTGCTCCAAAGGAAAACCACCCAGGAAACTTAGAGATTGAACATGTTTCTCCAATTGTGGCTTTCGTGTGCAACCACATGCTATTTGTGGCTCTGGCTTAGTCAACTACATTGGGAAGACCCATGCATTGTCTTCAGCTTACTGGACATGAGGACCTGGAATCCTACATGGGTACTAAAGACAAGCTAGCAATGGTGTATGGGAGGACCCTCTGGAAAGACTTCGTCACATTCTCAATCTGTCGGTACTCCATCTTGGTGAGCACCAATCCAGTGGCCACTGGTGGCAACAAGATGAGATTGTGACATGTGGGTAAAGTGTGCAACTTTTGCAGAAGATAATAAAATATAAGTACTTAGCCGTGTCCCCGGTTATGGACAATACTGAGCAACTAAAGTTTGAAGCTATGGGAAATCTCGACATTCCAATTTCTAAAAGAAAACTTTCTAAGTGACAACAAAAGACTTGATGCACTTGGGGGTACCAAGGAGCTCAAGAGATTTTGATAAAACTTGATGCACTTGGGGGTACCAAGGAGCTCAAGAGATTTTTGACAAGGACTTGAATACTTGGGGATACCAAGGAGTTCAAGGGTTTTTGTTAAAGATATTTGACCAAGGAAACAAAACCATTTGAAAAGATAGGATAAACTATTGCTTTCTGCAAAGGAGCCTAAAACCCTACTTAGCCAAATATGCATGTAATGATAGTATCCACTTATATTCAACACAGTAGTGAAACTTGCCAATACAATTCAAATGTATTGACCCATGTGGCTGTAACTTGTAATGTTGCAGGTTTGATTGATTTTAGTGAAGATTGATTGATTAGGATTACAAAGTCTACAACCAACATGTCTGCCTGTGGCACTTTGAAGGTGAAGGACCCCATGACTATAATTATTCCGCTGCAATGTAATGTAATAGCCAAATGAGCTATGTAAGATGTAATAAAATTATGTTATTCCTGGTTATAAAGTTATATATGACCTTTGTTTCTTGATATTACATCTTAACTGTGGATGCTAGCTATTGATCCAGGGACTAGCATTGTAAACACAGGGGACTCTACCTTATTTAAAGGTTGGGACCCTTACAGAAGCATCACCGGAGTGCTCCAGCGATGCGTCACCAAAAGTGATGGAAAGGACATACTCCTCGACATCCACGAAGGCACCTGCGGCCACCACGACGACAGTCATGCCCTAGTCACCAAGGCTCTACGAGGTGGATTCTACTGGCTGATGACCCACAAGTATAGGGGTTGTATCACAGTACTTTCGATAAATAGGAGTGTCGATCCCAACGAGGAGCAGAAGGTGTTGAACAATGGTATGGAGCAGGAAATCCCTGTGAATACTTAGCAAATGGATTTTTAGTGGTTTTCTGATAAGGCAACAAAACAAGGAGCAAGTAATAAAGACAATGAACAAATGGAGCAAGTGTCCCGGTCCTTTCTTAGAAAAGGACAAGCCGGTGGAAATACTTATACGGACCAAACGTTCTCGAGGACACATAGGAATTCTGTCAAGTTCTTTCACTTCAAATAGTTGAGTACTCTTCTCTAGTGTTGTAAGGGTTGTGTGGGTGAACCTATGCTAACATACCAACCTTACTTGGACTAATACATACTTGTGATTAAACCCCCTGCAAACATCGTAACTACAGGAAAGTAATTAAGATATAAATCTAACCACAGCCTTAAACTCCGAGATCCTACACTCCCTTGTGCAAAGGTGTCCTAATGGGGGTTCAGGTTTCTGTCACTCCGGCAACCCCACAATTAGTAGCGAAATACACAATGCATTCCCCTAGGCCCATAAATGGTGAAGTATCATGTAGTCGATGTTCACATGACACCACTAGAAGAATAGCACCATAACTTAAATATTAAACCATTGAATAATAACTCAACACAAATCCACTACTAACAACATGACTTCTCCCATGTCCTCAAGAACACAACGAACTACTCACAAGACATCATATGGATCAAGATCAAAGATGATATCATAATGGATAACAGTCTAAACATAAACAATAATCCAATGGTTCCACTCACAAGCATCAACTTTAACACCGGGAAGGTTTCCCCTAATGAACTAAAGCAATATCCAACACAATTGTTACATCGGGATGGAGTGGTGATGATGGTGCTGGTGTGGATGATGATGATGAGCTCGATGAAGCCTAGCTTGATGATGGTGTTGATGGCGACTGTCTCCCTTCTCTGGGAAGGAATTCCCCTGGCAGAAATCTGTCTGTTGGAGAGATCTTTCTCTCTCGGTGTTTTCCGCCCCCCAGAGGCGGCGGAAATATATATGTGGTCGCTCCCCTGGCCTTAGGGTTCCATAGGGAAGATATAGGCAAAGGGGTGGAGTCGGGAGCCGGGCAGGTGGGCCACACCTTCCCTAGGCGTGGCCCAGCGTGGGCCCGTGCCTAGGGGGTGTGGGCCCCCTGCGGCCCTTCTTCGCTCCTCCTTCTGGCTTCCTCAATCTTCTGAAAAATAATATTTTCCCATATTTTTCTGGTATTTTTCCAATCTCCTCGAAATTGCACCAAAACTCCTTCTTTTCCGCAGAATGCAGACTCCGGCAGTTCATCCTCCAAGAATCATCCAACATGCATAAACAGATGAAAATCCATAAGTAATACCTCATAATAAGACATATATCAATGAATAGAGGTAAATTATGATATAGAAAGGTGATGCAAATTGGGCGTATCAACTCCCCAAGCTTAGACTTCGCTTGTCCCCAAGCGAAAACTGAGCTCAGTAAACATGTCCACAGGTTTATGGAGTGAAGTGTCGATAAAAGAATACGAACAAGAAGCATCACACTTACCATTAAATAACTCATAGAAGAAAGCAACTCACCAATATATAACTTAGCTTGCAACCAAGTACAACAGTCACAATGGAGATGCATAAAGATAAATCATAATCGGAATTGGCAAACTTGTTCTTGGTCAGAGAACACTTGGCAAACAGTTTCACAAAAAGCTTTTTGTAGAAGTTTTATAACAGGAGCACTCTTTGCTCAAAAAGGTCTTTCACAAGTAAAGACTTTCAAAATAATACTCAATAGATAAAGAGTTTTGTGCAAATAAGGAAGATAAAGAACATGATTGAATAAATCACTATATGAATGCTTGAAACACAACAACTCAAATTCTTGCTGGAGATAGAGAGGAAGTAGGTTTACTGACTCAACTTGGAAGCGGGAGAAAGGTCCCTTCATAGAGGGAAGCAGGGATTACAAGTCATAAAGAGCTTCCAAAAGATTATGGTACTTACTAGCTTTGAGCCCTCATTGCCCCTATCATAGGCATCTTGAGATGATTAAGGTTAAGCTGAACAAGGATGGAGTATATGCTTGACGAAATATAAGTTGGCAATCTCATGTCCCTTGAATATGAGGGCCACTCCTCATGCTACTCAACTTTAGTCACCGGTAAGTTCTTGTCATTGTAAGTACTTGCATATCATTGAGAACCTCCAACGGGGTACCCCTTGGACATGGTACAGGAGCTTTCCCATAACCAAAATGACAAGGCAAGCAGACAATGAGCATCTCAGCGATCTTTTTATTTACTATGTGCATAGCTATTTATTGAGGATGCTTCATAGATAGCTCACTATGGTGATGCTACAAGTTTCCACCATGATTAGGCATGGCTTAGGCTAGCGGCCCAGGCGTTTATCTAACACAAAATACAAACTCCATGGACTTAAAAGATCCCTTTTTACTTCACACTGGTGACACCCATAGACAAAAGAGCACAATATCAACGGTGTATAGAGTACAAGTGCAATGTTGAAAATGTTCCCGTGACAGCACGGTTCTGCTAATTCCAACTTATAGATGCAAGCATATACAACTTCGAAGTTCACAATGGTTCAAGTCTATTAGGGGCAAGAAAAAATAAGTTGTGCCATCAAGTTCGTGAGATCTTACTAACTAGTTTTCACATAACAAAATACTTTTTAATTTGAAAGATACATGAAGCTTGAGAATTTGCTTGGAATAGCAATACTGCTACTAGGTAGATATGGTGGACACAAGTGGCAAAAGTTTTGGTTCAAAGGGATTTGGAAACATGAGAAGTAAGCTTTCTCAAAGCAGGATTTTGGCTAGCAAGGCTGGGTAGCAAGCAAGAGAGTTGAAAGAAACAAGCAAACATACAAGTTATAAAGACAAACATGCAATCTTCCTTGAAGACACAAAAGAACTTAAATAAAGAATACTAAGCTTATCAGCCAACAAGAAAGAAAATAGATGATACCAAATACCTGTAAGCTTTTCTCTTTTTCTTTCAAACTTCAAAAAGTATTGCTACTGACCAGAACTCGGTTTGCCAAAACCAATTTAGAGTTACTTGATGCTCCCAAAGTGATGCCAATACTGATCAACAATATCCATCATATAATAGAGATTGCAAACTAAAATAAGAAGTGCAAAAAGTAAAAGATGAGACTTCTCATTAATATTCAATAAAGGCTCTCACACCAAGGGAACCTAGATAATCAACTAAAGGAGAGATACTTCCACATGCAAACCAAACTATAAGATAACTTCTCTACCAAAGATATGAATCCACTAAAAAGGTAAAAGATGAAAGATAATGATGGTGATATCGTGGCACTCCCCAAGCTTGGAACAAGCCAAGGGGATGCCAAACCTAATGATGAATTACTCCTTCGATGGTGGTGGTGTTCTATTGTTTAGGGTAAGAAATTCTTCCAGCATCTTACGAAGCCTGTCATTCTCCTCTTGGAGTATATCCACCTTCAACCTCAAGGCATGATACTTGTCACAAAACTCATCAGTTGTTAGAAGGGCTTCCACTGCCTCATGGCAGTATCTGAAGTCTGGACCGAAGGCTATGATTCCATGCATGTTACAAGAAAAAGCATCCCCAGTGTTAATTGCTCCTACAAGAGTAGGTTTCCTTGCCCTTGTTCCTGCGGCGGTTTGTTCTTCCAACTTTATCTCCTCCACCGGTTTCTTGCCTTTGTCGTTGGCGGAGACCATGTCGCTCTAAACTTGAGAAGATTTCCTGACAGAAACAGATCAAAACGAAAACACGACGAGAACACGATGCACGAACCTCGGGGGATCTAGGGATTATATATTACGAAGTTTCAATTCATAAGGAAGGTTTTGATATGAAAACGAGGCGGAGTCAGAGATCAGGGGTGGCACACCCCCTCCAGGCGTGGCCAGCTGGGGCCCGCGCCTGGGGTGGGTTTGGCCACCCCGGCCTCCGGTTCCTCCTATGTCCAGTCTCGTAACTTCCCTTGTGTATTAAAAACATCAAAAATATAAAAAGATTGGGGTTTCATGAACCTTCTATTTTCACCACTTTTACCTATTCAAAGACGAACTCTACAGATTCCTTTCCTCCTTCTCCTGGAAATTTCCTTCTTACAAAACCCTTGCACAAACTCAATGACAACATTAGTGTAAGCAAAAACAATAACCTTTAGGTATACACTTCAACTGAAAACCCATCAACACAAAAGCTTCTATAAGAGGCAAATGCAAATGATGGTAGAAATCTATCAAAACAGACCAATAGGCAAAGATTGATTTTTTTTAGAAAATCTTATGTTGCTCAAATCAAAAAGTGCGGAACTAATGAAAGTTGGGTAACACCTTGGAGAACAAGCTCAGAAAAATACAGCTCCGTCTGACGTACTGAGCTCCTCACAAATTTTTACAATGCAGCACAAAAAATCTGTCCCAGGGCAGCCACTTTTCACAACTCCTCTACTTCAAAAAGTAGTTTAACTTGACACAAAAACCAAAGCAAAAATTATAAGGAGTGGTTATTACTGAGGTAATAATTTCCAAGACTCGACAAAACTCTTGGGTTATCTCCCAACAAGTACTTTTCTTTAATGCCTTTAAGTTAGGCTTGAGACTTTCAAATATGCTCACAAAGGAGATATATATATTTGAAGTGAAAGAGAGCATCAAGAAGCAAATAACCAACACATTTGAGTCTAACCCACTTCCTATGCATGGGAGTATCATGAGAAAACGAATTGTTGAAACAAAAAGCCACTAGCATAGGAATACAAAACAAATGCAACTTCAAAGCTTTCAACATAAAATGGGGAAACTTAACATCATTGAGATGCATAAAACCATGTTTCCCTCTCTCAAAATAACTTTCAGTAGCACTTCGAATAAAGTTGACAATATAACTTTCACTGGCAACAACTTTATCATTAGAGTGAGAATACTTACAGTCATCAAAAAGAGGTCCAAGGTCATAGACTGGATCAATAGAAGCAAGTTGTTCCATCCTGAAATCTTTGTTAGGCAAGCTATTTTGACAAGGAGCTTTAGCAAATTTGGAAAAGTTAAACTCATAAGAATCTCCATCAAACTTAGTTAGAACCTTTTCCTTCTTACAATCAATAATAGCTCCACAAGTATTCAAGAAAGGCCTACCAAAAATGATAGGACAAGTTTTGCTAGCTGCTGAATTAAGTACTAGAAAATCAACAGGATGATTAATCTTACCGCAAAGAACTTCCATGTATCTTACAATGCCAATGGGGCAAATGGTTTCATTATTATCAAGGTGAATAACCATATCAATGTCCTCAAGCTCACAAGGACCAATCTCGTGCATAATTTCCCTGTAAAGCTCATAAGGAATAGCACTAGAACTAGCACCAATATCACATAAACGATAATAGCAATGATCACCAATTTTAACATAAAGCACATGAACACTAGCTTTTCTAGCCTTAATAGGGTGAGAGATAATATTAGAAGCGTCTTCACAAAAGACAATGTGCTCATCCTCTATATTTCTAGTGTCAGTGTATTTCACAATAGCTACCATAGGTTCATCATTAATTTGCTCACCAGGCTCCACAGTTTTCATTGTACCTTTGTTATTTGCACTAATAATCATAGAATACTCCTTTACCTTAGTTGGGAAAGGTAATTTCTCAACATGAGGTTCAGGCAAAATATGATTAGTAGTACAAACTTTAGTACTTCTAATGGTAACATGATTAACAACATGTTTATACGGAGCATGGTACTTATTCCACTTCTTCTTGGGAATCTCTATGTAAGAGGCAAAGGCCTTAAAACAGTTGGCAATACTTTGGGAATCAAGACCAAACTCATTACTAATATCACGAAAGTCATCAGTTCCCATAAAAGATTTAATGCATTCATAATCATAGTTTATACCTGACTTTCTTCCTTTGTCATTCTCCCAAGATTCAGTGTTCTCTTGAATACGGTCTAGGATATCCCATTTAGCTTCTTCCTTCATGCGTGTGAATGATCCATCATAAGAAGCATCTAGTAAATCTTTATCATGAAGAGAAAGCCTAGCATAAAAGTTATTGAGAATAATATTGTTAGGGAGTTCATGAATAGGACATTTAAGCATTAGTAACTTCAATCTCCCCCAAGCTTGAGTTGTACTCTCTCCATAAAGAGGCCAAAAGTTATATATAAGATTTCTATCCTTATGAATTTCACTGGGAGGATAAAATTTAGAGTAAAAGAGAGATGCCATCTCCTCCCATTCCATGGATTATCCATTCTTCAGCAGCTTATACCATTCTTCAGCTCTCCCTTTCAAGGATATGGAGAGTAACTTCTTCTTCACCTGTTCAGTTGTGATACCTACACACTTAAACAACCCGCATAATTAATGGATAAAAAGCAAGTGATCACCAGGATGAACAGTTCCATCCCCTAAATAATAATTATCCATAACACGATTAACAATACTTGTAGGTATCTTAAAAGGATCTATATCAACAGGTGATGGTTCATCTACTACCCTAGCAGTGGTAGTATTTTTTCCAAACAGAAAACCAAGTGGGTTATCCATATTGGAAACAAAGCAACAAACACCAACAAAATAAATACTCACAGTAAAAGTTTCCCTTACCAGTTCGACTCTTCAACAGCGCTTCACTCCCCGACAATGACGCCAGAAAATAGTCTTGATGACCCACAAGTATAGGGGGTGTATCGCATACTTTCGATAAATAGGAGTGTCGATCCCAACGAGGAGCAGAAGGTGCTGAACAGTGGTGTGGAGCAGGAAACCCTATGAATATTAGCAAACAGATTTTTAGTGGTTTTCTGATAAGGCAACAAAACAAGGAGCAAGTAATAAAGACAACAAACAAACGAAGCAAGTGGCCCAATCCTTTCTTAGCAAAGGACAAGCCGGTGGAAATACTTATACGGACCAAACATTCTCGAGGACACATAGGAATTCTGTCAAGTTCTTTCGCTTCAAATAGCTGAGTACTCTTCTCTGGTGTTGTAAGTGTTGTGTGGGTGAACCTGTGCTAACATACCAACCTTACTTGGACTAAGACATGCTTGTGATTAAACCCCCTGCAAGCATCCGTAACTACAGGAAAGTAATTAAGATATAAATCTAACCACAACCTTAAACTCGGAGATCCTGCACTCCCTTGTGCAAAGGTGTCCTAACGGGGGTTTAGGTTTCTGTCACTCCTGCAACCCCACAATTAGTAGCCAAAGACACAATGCATTCCCCTAGGCCCATAAATGGTGAATTATCATGTAGTCGACGTTCACATGACACCACTAGAAGAATAGCACCACAACTTAAATATTAAACCTACTCAACACAAATCCACTACTAACAACATGACCTCTCCCATGTCCTCAATAACACAACGAACTACTCACAAGACATCATATGGATCAAGATCAAAGATGATATGATAATGGATAACAATCTGAACATAAACAATAATCCAATGGTTCCACTCACAAGCATCAACTACAATAGTAATTAACACCGGGAAGGTTTCCCCTAATGAACTAATGCAATATCCAACACAATTTTTACAGTGGGATGGAGTGGTGATGATGGTGCTGGTGTGGATGATGATGATGATCCCGATGAAGCCTAGCTTGATGATGGTGTTGATGGTGACGGTCTCCCTTCTCCGGGAAGGAATTCTCCCGACAGAAATCTGTCTACTAGAGTAATCTTTCTCTCTTGGTGTTTTCCGCCCCCCAGAGGCAGCGGAAATCTATATATGATCTCTCCCCTGGCCTTAGGGTTCCGTAGGGAAGATATAGGCGAAGGGGCGGAGACGGGAGCCGGGCAGGTGGGCCACACCTGCCCTAGGCGCGACCCAGGGTGGGCCCGTGCCTAGGGGGTGTGGGCCCCCTGTGGCCCTGTCGTGGTGGTGGAACAGCAGATGCCATGGGTAGGCTAAAGTATGGGGCCAATGGATGCTAGTGGAATCTGGGGAGGGAAGATGCAGTTGATTCTACACACAAAAGACTAAGGCAAAGATCTTTATTTCTCCTTCCTTGGGCTACAAGTGCTCCTTGAGCTGTATACAAGGAGAAAGGAGGAACTTTACCAGCCTAACGATACTACAAATGAGCCGATCCCTCCTCAGGGTCCAAGCTTCCCCCTTATAAAGGAGAGCCTTGGGTGCCTTTAGGGCTGACGGGGCAAGCATATTCGAGGAATATACTTGTCCCAAAATAGTAGTTCTGTGGCCTCCTTTCCCTGTCGCCCTTCTAACGACAGCAAGGCTTCAGAGGACCCCTCATGCATGCCTCGGGCTTCAGGACTGTCACCTCCGTGACCTCCTTCTGCCCCTCTGACGCTCTGCACCTTTGTCTCTTGTGCTTGGCTCCGCTCAGATTCCTTCTAGCCTGCAGCTAGAGTTTGACCTTGGGTTTCTCCTTCTCCTGCAAGCTTCGTATCATTCGGCCTTACCTTACCTCGCGTAGCTCGGCTTGTCCTTCACCTGCATCGAGATTACTCGGGCTAACCCGTCCGAGTTACGCAGTATCCCGGGTAATGCCTTGCCTTTATCGCAAGGGTCCTGCCCTTCCTTGTCTTGGCCGACCTTAACAGGATTCGGCCGACCCTGACAATAACTCGGAAACTAGACGGGCAACTTCCTTTCGTCCTTTCCCTTCTTTACCCTACCTGAGGTTATCTCCCCAACATTAGTCCCCGAAGCTGGTATGGCCCTGCTGACAACTTCGGTCGGGTCGTATCAGTTTCATGGCATTTGCTATGCACGGTTTCCGAGTTACCTTTTTCTCATTCAAGGTATCATCGTATCTTCTCGCGTACGCTCCGTCCTACATGTCGTTCTCATCATTGTTTCCCTAGTTTTTTGTTCCTCTACTGTATTTACTGACAGGCTATAGTTACTTCTGCGCCTGTCGCGTCGGCACTGCGATGCCTCGCGTGCCGTTTCCATAGGGGATCGTGGATCTTTCCTCCACCGTGTGGTCGTCGGTGTGGTTCCACTCATCGTCGTGTGTTCGTGCTGTCTACACGATCTACACGGTCAACCGCCACACCCACGATCCCACTACCTCGCAGGTAGAACGGTTATAAAGAGGGGAGCGGCGCTGAGGGATTCACTTTCCCCCTTTGCTCATCCGCGCCCTTCCTCTTCCTCGCGCCTCTGCCTCCGCTCACGCTTCCGCCGCCGTGCGCTCGTCTGAGTTTTCTACGGCTGAGGTCCCGTCGTACTGCTCCGTCGCCTTCACCCCTGCTCGCTCGCTCCGGCACCATCGCCGGTGAGTTCTTCCGGTCCCGTTGCCTAGCCTTCCTTCTAGAGATCTCTGTTCTTCTTCTTTACTCGTGCGGCAGTTCTTTCTCTGCTCCGCCGCCATTTTTGGGTAAAACCACGACGGGCCCCTATAGCTCTAGATTTTCCTCCGCCGCTATCTCTTCCTCCGCAAGTTTCTCCGGTGATCCCATGTCTAGTTCTGTCAGTGGCGCGCTCGTCGAGGACGACGATGCTGGATCTGGGCCCGATCGGGGCTCATGGCAGGGTTCCTCTGTCACTCGCCGCGAGATCGAGTGGCTTATTCGGACTCGTCGGATTCCCGCCGAGGTAGCTTGTCGCTTACCCGGAAGCGAGTCCTCTCCAGACCTTAGGGAGGGAGAGTATGTAGTTTTCATGTCGCATTTCGCACGCGGCTTTGGTCTTCCTCTTAGCTACTTTGCTAGGGAGTTTCTGGATTACTTCGGCCTTCAGCCGCACCATCTTCCTGCCAATGCCATCGCCTCTCTCTCCGCCTTTATCTCTGCCTCGGAGGGATATTTCGGCCTGTGGCCGTCCGTGCATGTCTGGTCGAAGTTTTTTCAGATTCGTTCCAATGTTGTCCCGGACAAGTCTCTGCATCCTTCCGAGAAACTGCTTACTCAATGTGGAGCAGCATCCATCACACCTCGGAGGAAGTCCGTATTTCCTCGTGTCACGGGGCTAGAGTCGTGCAAGAAGTGGCACAAGTCCTTCTTCTATGTCAAGAATACGGGAGAAGAGGACCAGATTCGGCTCCCTGCCTTCTCCATCGGCACACCTTCTAAGGAGAACTGGACTTACAATCCGAGGAAGAGTCACGCTTTGGCCGAGGCTTTTGAGATCTGGCTTAAGGAATTGATCCGCGCCGGGTTACGCAGCGAGGATTTGATGGCTACTTTCGTCAGTAGCTGAATCTGCCCATTCCAGAAACGCACGCACAAACTCTGCTATATGAGCGGTCCTCTTGACCCCAACCGAGTCTCGACCGTGGAGCTGGACAACTATCTCATCTTTAAGCGTGTCCGAGCTATTTTTAAGACGGAGATGCCTGAGGACTGGACATGGGGATTGAAGCTGTTTACCCGCGAGCATCCCCTCCCGAAGTAAGCTTAATCACTATTGCTTTGTTCCCCAACTGTTTTTGTAACTGTCTTCGCTAATCTTCCTCTTTTTTGTCTTGCAGAGGTTCGCGGAGCAGAAGAGTGAGGACGCCGAGGTTTTGTCACTCCCATGGCCTGCGGACCGGAATACCCCGGATAGTGGGGAGCCGGACTCGGAAGAATTCTTCCCCAAGTCGAATCTCGCTCCGGCTCGTGCTCGTGGCAAGAACTCGGCCCATGAGGAGGAAGGTGATTCGGACGAGGTCCAAATTCTTGAGGTAGTTGCCACAATGCCAATTTCTTATGCATTTCCGGCTTCTACTTTCCCAGCTAATCCGGCCGGTCAGGTTCACGACGCCGAGCCTATTGCTTCCCGGACCCCTGTTACCTCGGGGAAACGTGGGGCTCCCGCTAGTGCCTCGGAGGCGGTCCCCAAGAAACGAATGAAGAAATCCGCTCCGAATCCTCCCAGGCGCAAGACCATGCCTGGGGTCGCAGGGTAAGTTTCTTTTGCTCGTATTTCTTGTTTCTCTCTTTCTGCTTTTTGAGCTGACCTTTTTTATTTTCGCAGTGCTCCACTCTCTGTTAAGCCTGGCGGTCCCAGCATGACGAGTCGTATGACTCGGGAGCCGTCTCCTCCGCCTACCGAAGATACCAGGATTCCCAGTCCTGTTCACGCCACATCTCCTCCAGCTCCGAATCGGATGCCACCTCGCCATGACGCACCTGAGATTCCTCCCGTAAACGATGACTCCGCTCGGCCCGCGGATATTTCTTCCGAGCCTGCTGCCTTTTCCGTGAACCCTGATGTCTCTATCGAGCCCCTTTCTTCCGCTGCGGTTTCCACAGTGATTCCTTCCCCGGTCGAGGGCGTCCATATCTCGGCGCCCTCTTCGACCGTGACTCCCCCGGCTCCTAAAGACGTCGTTCCTATTGCCGAGGTATCAGCTCCCACGGATGCCTCTCTTAAGACAAGAAAATCCGTCACCACTAAAGCCTCCTCCTCCCAGAAGGATCTTGCCGGCTCTTCTCAGCTGAGTATAGCCGATGTGCTACGCAAAGGAAGTGCCTCCGCTAATCCGGCCACCGGTACCCAGCTCGCTCTTCATAAAAGCCCAGCGGTAGCGGTGGTTACACAGCACGTCCGAGGTAAAGTCCTAACTCGCACGGCGAGTGGGAATAGCCTCGGCTCACTGGTTGAATATGCCAACAACTGGAATGCTGCTGATCAGTTCGTGGTAACCCAGCCAGCCAGCCGTTTCAGCTTTCCGACATCAGCAGTCGCCTGCATCAAGTCGCCAAGATTGTTCTTGACAGTAACAAGATGAATGAGGTAATTGCTTTTTATGGAGTTTTGGTTAATTCTTCAGATGCTATTATATACTCTAGTCCCCGAAGCTTGCAAGCGAATAACTTGTTATTTGTTTAGAAGTTTTACGATTCTCTACTCAATTGTTTTTTATCTTAAAATTCGAACCTCTATCCAACTAGATCTGCCTTAAATTCTGCTTAACTTGTCCCTATTTGAATTTGGATTATCCAGCCACCTAGGTCCGGGTTAAGTTTTGCTTGACTCGGATCTGTTTTATCTTCGAATATCCAGCCACCTAGGTCCGGGTTAAGTTTTGCTTGACTCGGATCTGTTTTATCTTCGAATATCCAGCCACCTACATCCGGGTCAAGTTTTGCTTGACTCGGATCTGTTTTAGCTTTGAATATCCATTCATTATTTGCTCTATTGCTTAGGTTGCACATGACCGGCGGACCGCCGAATTTCAAAGACTGCTTTTTTCGCACAGAAAATTGGAAGAAAAATATGAGAAAGTTATTCCTGTAGTGAAAAAAGCTGGTAAGTCGACAATCCTTTTCGTCATCTCCGACATTCTTATTGTTTTGTATGCGAGATGTCGGCTCACTTTGTTGGTAAACAGGTAACATCAATAATCTTAACATCCGTCTTGAGAAGAAAGTCAAGACCCTGGAAGGTAGTCGCCCTTTTACTTTATACCTTCCCTTTTTAAAGTGTGCGCTAAGTTTCTTTTATCTCTTTTGGCTTTGGTAAAGCCGAGTTACAAGCCTTTTCAGTATCTCACCAAGATTGCACGCCCATGCTTGATGTGATGCTGCATTTTTTAGAACAAAGCGCGACTCATTCGGCGCAGTTAAAAGAAAAAGACGATGAGATAGCTCGCCTGCGCGCCGAGGTGGAGGCCCTTAAGCTCTCTCAGAAGTTTGAATTAGAAAAGGTCGACCAGGAGTTCTCCGAGGAGAAAAATCGGCTTGCTCTGCAAATGCAGAAAAATAAAGAGCTCCTCGAGGTTGCCGAACTGAAAACTCGGGGAATGAGCGAGGAGATCGCCCGCTTTGAGAAGAGCAAGATTGATTGGGCTAAAGACCTTCAGATAATGCTGAATTATATTCATCGTAAGCTTCTTAGCACGGCCGGATTATCTTTTTCTTTTTTCCTACTGCCGACTGACGCATTCGTGTTTTGCGCAGATCATTTTCCAGAAGCTAAGCCCATGAGCTCTAAAGAAGTTCTTAGTTCTCGTGCGCGCCGAGGTGTTCCTGTTGACGCGGACCCGGAGTACTCGATGGAAGATTTCCTGGTTGCTGTCGGTGCTGCCGTTGGTCCGATGAAGATTATGGGCAGAGATTTGGTGCAGGCGGCTATCCGAGCCTACCATGTTCTCTGGCCGAATACTTCTTGGACTCCTGATATTAATGAGGTCAAATTGCTGGTGGAAAGATTGATGGCTTCCGAGAAATAACTAAGTCTTTGGAGGGAATCAGCTGGACGAGCTGGTGCTGACATGGCTCTCACTGTTATCATGTCATGGTATGAAGATATTTCTCTTGATATTTTGAGAAATTTGCGCACTGGTTCCCGTTGGGTTGAGGACCCAACTTTTGTCGCTCTTCGGCAAGCTCACGCCTTCCAGCTCGTTGAGTATGCCGACGTGCATACCTGGAATGAAGGTCTGCGTTTCCTTCCTAACCCGGAAGACGAGGTCGTAGTTGAGGATGCGTCGGATAACAACTCAGCTGAACAAGGAGAAGATGAGGATAACTCGGCTACTTCTGGTGATTCCAGTTCGAGCTCAGATGGCAATGGCGACGCGCGATCCTCATCCAAAGGTACTGGCATTCTACTGCGCAAACTGATGCTCCTCAGCAGCCTCAGGCTACCTCCGAAGTCGCTCCTGGGTCTGTGGAGGGCGAGGCAATCTCGGCCGAAGTTCCACCTAACTCGGAGTGCCCAGCCCCTGATCAAGTTGTTGCCTCTCCAGCTGAAAACCTCTAAGTCATTTCTTATCCCTGGTATGCCGGGCGTATGATGTACGTGGAACATTTGTCGTCTTCTGTATGGTATGAATTTCTTTTGTCGTGTGCTGCTGAGACATATATGGCTGTAATTGTTATCACTTTGTTTAAGTGGTCTTGTTCGTCCGAATCTTTGCTTTGGCGGCCTGCAATTTCTTGATTTTGGGATATATATTTGCCTTTGTACTCCCGTGGTTTAGACCATTAATCTGGGTGTGTATTTCGAATATTATACAAGATTCGAGCTATTCTTACTTTGAGTGTCGAAGTTTTACACCTTCCTTGTATCAAAGGCTAACCATTACTTCGAAACAATATATGGCAGTCCTCGAGTTACTGCCTATGGCGCCGAGGTATAGTATGTAGACCAAATCTCAGAAATAATATAAGACGATTGCCGAGTCGCTGCTCAAGGTGCCGAGGTTTGGTATGTGAATTATGGTTAGAAGTAAATCTGGGGCAGTCCCCGAGTCATTGCTCAGGGTGCCGAAGTTTAGTACATAACATAAAATTGAATAACATATGGCAGTCCCCGAGTGACTCCTCTGGATGCCGAGGTTTAATACATAACATGAAATTGAAATACCATATGGCAGTCCCCGAGTGACTCCTCTGGATGCCGAGGTTTAATACATAACATGAAATTGAAATAACATATGGCAGTCCCTGAGTGACTCCTCTGGATGCCGAGGTTTAATACATAACATGAAATTGAAATAACATATGGCAGTCCCCGAGTGACTCCTCTGGATGCCGACGTTTAATACATAACATGAAATTGAAATAACATATGGCAGTCCTCGAGTGACTCCTCTGGATGCCGAGGTTTGAAACATAATTGGTGCTTGATCTTGAGATATTATTTTACGATGTGTCACTGATGACTGCTACGAGTAAAATGGACGAAGTAAAGCTATGTTCCATGGCCTTTTCGTCTCTTCGCCAGCTTTGCCTGCCCTGTTTTTTCTTGGGGATTGAGCATCGATTAGGTAATATGCATCATTGTGCAATGCTTTGCTCACGATGAATGGTCCTTCCCATGGAGGCGACAGCTTGTGCATGCCGGCCGTGCGTTGCACCAGTCGGAGAACTAAATCTCCTTCTTTGAACACTCTTGGATTCACCTTCTTGCTGTGATATCGTCGCAAGTTCTGCTGATAAATAGCTGATCTTGATAGCGCCAGCTCTCTGGCTTCTTCTAGCAGATCAACAGTATCTTGCCGAGCTACTTCATTTACTTCTGAAGTTGTATATTGAGTAACTCTTGGCGAGTCATGTATTATGTCGGCTGGAAGCACGGCTTCTGCCCCGTATACCAGAAAGAATGGTGTATAACCTGTTGATCTGTTCGGAGTTGTCCTGAGGCTCCACAATACTACTGGTAGTTCTTCAATCCAACATCCTGCCGACCTTTGCAGCGGTTCGACGAGTCGTGGTTTTATTCCGGACAATATTAGTCCATTAGACCTTTCCACTTGTCCATTGGATGCTAGGTGATCCACAGAGGCAATATCTAATCTTATGTGTTTCTCTTGGCAAAATCTAGCGAAAGCTCCTTCTGCAAAGTTTGTGCCGTTATCTGTAATAACACTGTGCGGGTATCCATATCTTAAGATAATATCTTTGAGGAATTTCACTGCTGTGAGCCCATCACATTTTTTTATTGGTTTCACTTCAATCCATTTTGTGAATTTGTCCACCATAACCAATATGTGGGTCATCCCCCCTCGGGCCGGCTTAAATGGTCCTAACATATCTAAACACCACACAGAAAACGGCCAAGCAATAGGTATCGTTTTTAACTCGGACGATGGCATGTGTATCTTGGTTGCATATCTCTGACAACCATTGCATTTTTCAACCAGCTCTTTGGCTTCTTTCAACGCCGTTGGCCAATAAAACCCATGCCTGAATGCTTTGTCCACTAAGGCACGAGATGAGGCATGATGTCCACATTCTCCTTGATGTATATCTAAGAGGATCTCCTGGCCTTCTGCCGAACTCACACCTCTTTGCAATACACTTATGACGCTTATTTTGTATAGCTCATTATTTATGATCGTATAAGCTTTAGCTCTCCTTGCTATCTGTCTTGCTAACACCTCATTATTCGGCAAAGTCGCATCTTTAAGGAAAGAGAATATGGGTTGCGTCCATACAGGTGTGATTTTCTCTGGTGTGGTCTCACTGTCTATTTCCATGTTTTCTGCCGACATAACTACCTCAGCTTTCTCCATAGTTATGCTTATCTCAGCTATCTTTCTCTTGCGAAATTATGGGTTATATTGTTGGTCAATTTCCATCGGCACACTATCTTCTGCTGAATTCGCCGGAATATAGATGGATCCGGACTCCGGTGATGGTGTTATTGATGGTTCCCTTAGGTGCTCTAGGGCGACACCTGGGGGAATTGACTGCCTGGTTGATCCTAGCTTTGACAACGTGTCCGCGGCATCGTTTTCTGCTCGAGGTATGTGGTGAAATTCACACCCTTCAAAGTATCCACTGATCTTTTGCACATGAAATCTATACAAAGCCATATTATCATCCAATGCGTCCCAATTGCCTGAGACTTGCTGTACTACTAGATCTGAATCCCCATAGCATAAGATTCGGCGTATGCCAATCTCCTTTGCCACCTTCAATCCATGGACCAGTGCTTCATATTCGGCTACATTGTTTGACGCGGCAAAATGTATTTGCAGCACATATTTCAGCTGATCTCTTTTGGGCAAGGTTAACACTATTCCTGCCCCCAAACCATTTCTTAGTTTGGAACCGTCAAAGTGCATCGTCCAATAATTCGTGTCTGGTAATGGTGGCTCATATTGCACCTCGGCCCAATCTACGAAGAATTCGGCCACAGCCTGAGATTTGATTGCATCTCTCCTATCGAATTGCGGAGCGTAAGGTGACAATTCAATTGCCCATTTTGCTATTCGGCCACTTGCATCTTTGTTGCTCAATATGTCGGCTATGGGTGCTTCACAAATTACTTTGATGGGGTGCTCTTCGAAGTAATGTTTAAGTTTCCTGGCCGACATGTACACTCCATAAGCCATTTTCTGATAATGTGGGTAATTTTGCTTTGAAGCTGATAACACCTCGCTCAAGTAATACACCGGCCTCTGTATTGACTTATCATTTTCGACTCGTTCTACGACAATTACAGCACTCACTACTCTGTTGGTAGCCGCTATGTAGAGTAACATAGGCTCTTTTGATAACGGAGAAGCTAGAATGGGCGCTGTGACCAACATCCTTTTCAATTCCTGAAATGCACTGTCTGCTTGTGGGGTCCAAATGAACTTATCTGATTTCTTCATCAGTTGATAAAGTGGTAATGCCTTCTCCCCCAGCCGACATACAAACCGGCTGAGCGAGGCTAAACAAACCGTGAACTTTTGTACGTCATTTAGACATCTCGGCAACTCCATCCTATCTACTGCCTTTATCTTGGTTGGGTTGGCCTCTATACCTCGGCTAGATACGAGAAAACCGAGTAATTTTCCTGCTGGCACGCCAAATGTGCACTTCTCCGGGTTGAGCTTCATTCGGAACCTTCTCAGGTTCGCGAAGGTCTGCCGTATATCATCCAGTAGTGTTTTTCTTTCTTTGGTTTTGATAACCACATCATCCACATATACTTGTAGATTTTTTCCTATCTGGTCATGTAGACATTTTTGCATACATCTCTGATACGTTGCTCCAGCGTTGCGCATGCCGAATGCCGTACGGGGTAATAAACGCAGTCTTTATTTGATCGGCCGGATTTAACGGTATCTGGTGGAAACCAGAATACGCGTCTACAAATGACAACAATTCACAACCAGCGGTCGAATCAATGACTTGGTCTATTCTAGGTAAGGGAAAAGGATCTTTTGGACACGCCTTGTTCAGGTTCGTGTAATCGATACACATTCGCCATACAGTGGCTACATTCGGATCATCCTTCTTCTTTTCTACTAGCACCGGGTTTGACAACCAATCCGGATACAGCACCTCCATGATGAACCCAGCCGCCAGGAGCCGAGATATTTCATCCCCTATTATTTTTCTCCTGTCTTCGGCGAAGCGGTGGAGAGTTTGCTTCACCGGTCTTGCTCCTGGCCTTACATTCAAAGAGTGCTCAGCCAACTCCCTCGGAACACCTTGCAGATCCTGAGTTGACCATGCAAATATATCCCGATTCTCACGGAGGAAGTTGGTGAGCTCGCTTTCCTATTTAGCATCTAGGCCGGCACCAATAGTAACAGTACGCTCTGGTAATTGCTCATCTATCTGAACCTTCTTTGTTTCTTTAGTCGGCTGAAAGGAGACACTTCCATGTGGATTGGCTAATGCCGGCATATTCAGCTGTGCCGACTAAGCAAGGGCTGATACCTCCTGAATCCTTCTTTTTTCTCTTGCTATAACTAATGACTCGGCCAAATTTGACCCGGCCGAAGCACACTCCATTGAATTCCTGTAATCCCCTGCTACTGTTATCACTCCTTGTGGCCCGGGTAGCTTCATTTTCAAATAACTCACATGACAGCTGCCCATGAATTTGCCTAATGCTGGTCGTCCGAGTAAAGCATGATAACAACTCTCTAGATCCACCACTTCAAACTCTAAGTTTTCTGCTCTGCAGTTATCTCTTGTGCCGAATAATACATCCACTCGAACCTTACCAATGGGTTCGCACGAAAGTCCTGGTACTATCCCATGGAAAGTGGTCCTCGTGGATTGCAGCATGTTCTGCGATATTCCGAGTTTGTGCATGGTATCTTTGTACATGATGTTGATACTGCTCCCATTGTCAATGAGAACCTTTGAAAACTTCACATTAATGCTTGGTCCAACAAACGTTGGATCCAATACAAGTGCATACGCCCCTGGATTTGGCATTATCTTGGGGTGATCCTTTATGCTCCAAGTTACTTCTTGATCTGACCAAGGCACATATCTTGGTACTGCCGGCATAACTGCATTTACTTCCATATGCCGGCGCTCTACACTCTGCTTTTCTTGCTGTTCGGTCGTGAACACGCAATACGACTGATGATGTTCTCTGTAATCATTGCGTCCGTTGTTTCCTTGATTTGTCCTTCCATCCTGGCCTTGGTTTATCACTTGATGCACCGCATCCCTCCGGTCCGAGTTATCATATCTCGGAGGAGGAGGTGGTAACATCAATTGCTATGCATTTGCTCCAGTCAACTACGGCTGATGCTGCTGATGTACTTGGAGAGGTGTTGCCTGAATGCCAGCGGGGTTTCCCACTGCATTTTTCATCCATGCACATTAGCAGGTCGTATGGTTGGCCGGCCTGGCTGGGTTTGACGTGTGAAATTTACACGGTTGATCTAACATAGATTCGAACGTATACTTCGGCCTCTCCTGCCATTGCTTCTTTTGTTCTGGGGTCCACTATCTTTTTCCTTCATTCCTTGATGTCCACTGCTGAGGACCATTATTTTGCTGTTGAGTCGTTCCGTGACTCGGCTGATCTTGCGCTACCGCCGCCACTTGGGCCGAATTATATCTATAATCCGGCCTTTCTTCCCTTCTTCTTCCTCTAAAGTCATTGCGCCTGGATGACCCGGCTAAATATCTTGCATACTGGTCTTGTTGCTCCCGATGATCTGCCGACATTAATTCTGGTTGCGTCGGATCTCCCAATGCATAGGAGTCCGCTATTCTGATGGCTTCTGCCAATGTGGTTGGCATATCTCTTTGCAGTCGCTGCCATAACACACTAGCATAACGGCACCCTTGAGAAAACCAAGCTATTGCTTGCGACTCTATAACTCCTTCACATGAGTTTCTCAGGTTACACCACCGAGTTAAAAACTCTCTGTCTGTTTCATTTGGCCTTTGCTTGCACATGGCTAACTGTTGCGGCCTGTTTGGCCTCTTGTATGTACTGGTAAAGTTGCTAACGAACATTTCTTCAAAATCCAACCAACAGTTGATACTGCCTGCTGGTAGATTATTCAGCCATACCCTAGCCGGTCCTTCCAACATTTGTGGGACATATCGTACTGCCCACCGTAAGTTTCCTCCTACTATTTTCACTGCAGTGGCATAATCAATCAACCAGTCTTGTGGTTTGGTGCTCCCATTATACGTCTTTGTGCCTCTTGCCAACTGAAATTTCGGCATAGGTGGTTCGCCCATTATCCGTGGTTCGAAGCACGTCGGACCCGGTGGACCCTGTTCCTCCAGCAACTCGGATCGATATAGCCGGTCTAGCTTTACTCTGGCATCATTTGATGGCAAATCTCTGTACAGAACTCTGTCTTGCATTCCATAGTGGTTATTTCCACCATGGATCGCATATTCCATCTCGGAATAACCATCATTGTACCTTTCATTTACTTGATTGTGGCGAGCTGGTCTTGCTTCTCTTTCTTGCCGAGGTTCATGTCTTGGCTGCGGATTGAGCGGCGGTTCTCTCCTCACCTCAACAGGGGTATTGTTCTCGTGATTGCCTCTTCCGAGTTCTCTTCTGCCGAGGTCTCCATTGCCTCGGCTTCCGCCGTCCTTCTCGACACGGTCGGGATTCCTCTCATCACTGTTACCTCGGCTTCCATTGCCTTTGTTCCTGTTTGCCTTTCCAGCTATCGCCGGATCATACGGAATGATTTTCTTGTTTCTCTTTCCTGAAGTTACCGCTTTGTCCCTTCGTGCATTGTTTCCGGGTGAGGACGCTGCTGCTACGGACAAGGCAGGTGCTGCTCCAGCCGAGTGAACCATTCGCGAGGCCCCTGGACTCGCCGGGTCTACCCTGAGCATTTCTTTGTTTTGCTGGTTCGCGATACGCACCAGCTCATTCACTCTTTCTTGTTGTTTCTGCCGGGCTTCGCCGGTCAATCCTTCTAACTCTAATGCTGTGGCATTTGCCGCTCTCAAGGTTTTTGCCGGGGTGTTGTACCTCGGCAAACCCAAATCAACTGATTCTGCCTTATGAGCATCATGCTCCTTGTTAATATCATCTATGAGGTTCTTCCCTCTTAATCTCAACTCGTTAACCCGTTCGGGAGCGACGTCAAGCTTATTAGCTTTGGCATATTCTCGCAGGGTCCTGTTTAAGGACTCCCGCAAGGCCGACACCTTTTTTGCCTCTACCAGCACCTTTTGCCTGGTTTCTTCTAATTCTGCCTGAGCATTAGCTGGATCAAGTATCGGCGCTACAGGTGTAGTCAGGTTTTCTATGGTTGCCTGAAGAATGTTTTCTGGTCTTTCCAGAGGTGGGCCTCTCACTCTTGGTGCCTTTGGGGTAGTGTCCTGTACTTCGGCCTGGTCGGTCACTGGAGGGATTACCTCGGTGGGTAGTGGTGCCGTCTGCCTGGGTGCTCCCTGCACGCCTGCTGCAGGGTCTCTGGTTGATCCGGCACCCGCTAATCCCGCCTGCACTCCGGCTGCGACCATCACCTCGACGTTGTTCACTGGACGTGCTCCGCGCGGACGACTCGCGGCTAAGAGGTGGCTCTCCTGCAACAACAACCTAGTGAGGATAAACGCCGAAGATGTCGACGCCGACGTAGACCTTGTGTCTGCCCAAGCTAATGAAGACACCATTGCACGGGGGAGTTTTTCCCTTGAAGTTGCCCGCATTGTCGCTGACGTAGTCACAGAGATCGAATCTCCGGACCAAGCCAGAAACAACGCGCTCGCCGGTGTTGATGAAGTTTCCCGTCCGGATCATGACTCCAGCTAGCACCGCTGCTGGCCCCACGGTGGGCGCCAACTGTCGTGGTGGTGGCACGACAGATGCCATGGGTAGGCTAAAGTATGGGGCCAATGGATGCTAGTGGGATCTAGGGAGGGAAGATGCAGTTGATTCTACACACAAAAGACTAAGGCAAATATCTTTATTTCTCCTTCCTTGGGATACAAGTGCTCCTTGAGCTGTATACAAGGAGAAAGGAGGAACTTTATCAGCCTAACGGTACTACAAATGAGCCGATCCCTCCTCAGGGTCCAAGCTTCCCCCTTATAAAGGAGATCCTTGGGTGCCTTTAGGGCTAACGGGGCAAGCATATTCGAGGAATATGCTTGTCCCAAAATAGTAGTTCGGCGGCCTCCTTTCCCTGTCGCCCTTTTAACGACGGCAAGGCTCCAAAGGACCCCTCATGCGTGCCTCGGGCTTTAGGACTGTCACCTCCGTGACCTCCTTCTGCCCCTCCGATGCTCTGCACCTTTGTCTCTTGTGCTTGGCTCCGCTCAGATTCCTTCTAGCCTGCAGCTAGAGTTTGACCTTGGGTTTCTCCTTCTCCTGCAAGCTTCGTATCATTCGGCCTTACCTTACCTCGCGTAGCTCGGCTTGTCCTTCACCTGCATCGAGATTACTCGGGCTAACCCGGCCGAGTTACGCAGTATCCCGGCCGGGTAATGCCTTTCCTTTATCGCAAGGGTCCTACCTTTCCTTGTCTTGTCCGACCTTAACAGGATTCGGCCGACCCTGACAATAACTCGGAAACTAGACAGGCAACTTCCTTTCGTCCTTTCCCGTCTTTACCCTACCCGAGGTTATCTCCCCAACAGGCCCTTCTTAGCTCCTCCTTCTAGCTTCCTCAATCTTCTGGAAAAATAATATTTTCCCATATTTTTCTGGTATTTTTCTGGTATTTTTTTTATCTCCGCGAAATTGCACCGAAACGCCTTCTGTTCAGTCAGAATCCAGACTCCAACAGTTCATCCTCCAAGAATCATCCAACATGCATAAACAGATGAAAATCCATAAGTAATACCTCATAATAGGACATATATCAATGAATAGAGGTAAATTATGATATAGAAAGGTGATGCAAATTGGGCGTATGTCACATCCCAAGATTTTCCAAATCTTGTTATGTGAAAAATAAATGAATAAAATAAAACTTTGTTGATTTTCAGAGTAAAAAGAAACTTTTGAATCCAAATGGAAACCTTCAAACCAATTTGGATCAAATAAAATCCTAAAGAGATTTAAAAAGATAAACTTTTATTAAAGGAAAATAAAAAAATATTTAAAATTACTATTTTGGATCTTTAAATAAAAGGATTTGGTTTTCAAAGGAAAAGATAGATTTATAAATAAAGATTATTTTATAAGGCCAAATTAAACCTTGGCCAATATTTTGAAATAAATGTTTTGTTTTGATAAAAAATAGTAAAGGTTTATTTAAATAAAGTAATAAGGATTTAATATCCAAGTTTTTATTAATAAAGATTTTATTATTTCTAAACCATCAAAACTTGTTTATTTGTTTAAAATAAGTTTTCCAAGTATTTTATATTCTCAAATAAAACCTACTGAAGTGTTTTGGTGTTATTATAGATTTCAAAATAAATAACTAAATAAAACAAATCCTATTTGATTTAATAACTAAGGTCCATTCTATTTAATTATTAATGGAGCCTAAAATAAGAATGTTATTTTGTTTTAAACAAATTTTCCAAATATCTTTTATTTTCAAATGGTTTTAAAAATATTTAGATTTCAAAAGAGGTTTTTAAATAAAACAAAACCCTATTTGATTAATAAACCTTGGTCTATTTATTTAATTAATAATGGACCCTATAAATAAAATTATTATTTTGATTTTGAAATTTGGTTTATGTTACTGAACAGAACCAGAATTCAATTGCATTGTTTGGTGATTTTTTTGAATCAATTTGAATGCTTGAGTGTTGTTTGAATTTCAAAACATAATTGGAAATTAGAAAAAGAAAAAGGTTCAGGAAAGGAAAAAAAATAGAACTGCAGACCACCTGACCAAGCCCATGAGCCCAACTCTAGCCCACCTTTCTTTCCCTCAGCGAAACGTTTTGCACTCAATCACGCACCCATACAGACGATGACAAGTGGACCCTCCTTCCCTCTCTTACTCCGCTGACCAACCGGCCCCACGCAGCCAACTCACCCTTCTTCCTCCTCGCGTTAAACTCGCCTCCGTTGCTGCCATTGATTCTCCTTAATGCAGCATTAATCTCTCACATTAATCTATCGCCGCGAGCACGCTGTCTTAATCGCCAGCGTCTCCTCCTCCTTTCCCCTCTGTCTCCTCCGCCAAATGCGCCCCCAGGCTGCCTGAATCGAGCTTGCACACCCTCTGCTCCGACCACCGTCTCCGACCAATTCCGGCCGTGTCCTGCCACCTCGTGCCTCCTCGACCTAGCTCACACCTTCCCCACCTCCTTACGCGTATGTCCATGCCCCTCGTTTGACCGCGGGCGTCCCTGAGCGTCGACTCGGCGAAGCTCGAAGCGCCGTCATCTTCAATCGCGACGACAACTCCCAGGTAAACCAGACCGCCCCGCGCCTCCTCGTTCACGCTCCCTCACTCGCCTCGACCATGCGCAGCTAACCATGTCCTCTGTTTGTATTCTTGTGAATCGTAGCATCGTCCTCGACCTTCGCGTGAAAGAAACGCCGACCTAACTCGCGAGGAATTACGATCGCCTCGAGCGCCCGGTCAAGCAGTACTTGAGCATCACCACAGCCTGCGAATCTGGTGAGCACCTTCCTCCTCCTCGCTTCCTATTTCACCGCGCCGCCATCACAGTCGCTCGCCGCCAGATGGCCGCAGCGCCGCTCCTTTAAGGTCGAGCTCACCGCAGTCGTCCGATCTTGATCTGGTGGATAGGATAGAACTACTTAACAGCGAAGGGGTACGTGTTCTGGGCCACGCGATCAGTTTAGATCCAACGGCTGCAGCTGTGCGATCCACACGAACCGGTACCGACCAATCAAGGCGCGACGCGTGGCCAGATCTGTTTTAAAACGGAATTTGAAAAACAGATTTAAGTGCCATTTTGAAACCACTGTAACTTTTAAACCACACGTCCAAAAATTGCAAATTTGGTATCATTGGAATCAGTAGAACAAACTCTAGATAACCATGCCCTTGGTTTAGAAAATAGTATCTGTTAGAGTGTTTGTTTTGCAGAAACATTTGTATGCTTGTTAAGGATGTAAAAATTGTTTAAAAATGAATTTGGGGTTAAAATCTTTTGCAATTGGATTGCTTTGAACCTACTGACCATAGGAAACACTTTGTGGACTCAAAAATGTATTTGGTGAAACAAAATAATGATTCTTTGATTTAAAACCATTTCTAGTCAAATAGAAATGTGGTTTATTTATTAAAAATGATTTTGGAAGAAAACCTTTGGAAAATGTTTTGTTTTAAACTCTCTGACCCCAAACACCAAGTTTTACGGTTTGAAAACTTATTTGGTGAACCCTATAGATTAATGCCTTAGTAAAAATATTTCTACACCACATAAAATGATACTTTGTTTTGAAAATGGTTTTGAAGTGAAACCTTTTGTAAAATGACTTTGCCACTTTACAAAATGACCATTAGGTGTTTTCAAATGTTTATGACCCATTAGGAACCACTTTTTCAAACAAAACAAAGCTTGGCATGCTTGCATGCATTACTTTGACTTTGTCATTTTTATGTGTTGATTTGCTTGATTGGTAGATTGAGTATGTGCCTTGCTTGGTTGATTTGTAGTGACTTGAAGAGTGTGATTGTTGCAAGGACAAGGAGTGAACCCATACTCTACCAAAAAGGCAAGTGATGCTTCATACTTTTTGTCCCATTACTTTCACTATGCATTAGTGATTTTGCTAAGTAAAACTTGCATGGATTTTGCTAAGTATAAACCTTGCTATAGGAAAACCTAGTAGATGAATCCTTAGTAGGATTTTCCTAATTTAAAGATTCCTATTACTATCAAGCTTAGCCTAGCTAACAGAAAACATGGGTGGAATATATATTCACACTATGGAAAAATATTCTAAGTCTGAGGACTTATGTTTTGCTTAATAAAACAACTAAGTTAATGAATCACCTGGGTGGAATGGTAATTGCTTGGTGGTTTTTGGTTGAGTGGTTACACAAGGCCAGGGGACTGGTGAACCTTGTGTATCTCACTTGTGGATGGCCACCCAGGAACAAAGAGATTTGAGATGTCAAATGTTGAGAACTTAGCCATATGGACAGTGGGTGGTAGTGTTTGATAGGTTGGAGCGCGTCCATTTTGGTCTAAGGGAAGGCTTCTGAAAGATCTTGTCTTGGGAAACCAAGTCTTGTGGGGAAAGTGCACCACCTCTGCAGAGTGTAAAATCTAAGTACTTAGCCATGTCCCTGGTAAAGGACAATTTGAGCATCAAGACATGGAAGCAATCAAGAATCTCATCATTCAAATTTCTAAGTTAAAAACTTGTGGTTTGAACAAGGGTTATTGAAATCTTCAATCTTTGATTGAGAGAAGCTTTGGAAAAGATTTTGTCAAAACAAAAACTTAGTATTTTCAAAATGATAAAGAAAATCTATTTTGAGCAATGCAAGCCTCAACTCCACTTATCCAAATGCATATAGATGATAGACTCCACTATACTACCATAGTATCACTTGCCAATACAATTCAAATGTATTGACCCTTTGTGGCTGTAACTTGTAATGTTGCAGGTTTGATTGATTTTAGTGAAGATTGATTGATTAGGATTACAAAGTCTACAACCAACATCTGCCTGTGGCACATTGAAGATGAAGGACCCCATGACTATAGTTATTCCGCTGCAATGTAATGTAATAGCCAAATGAGCTATGTGTGATGTAATAAAATTATGTTATTCCTGGTTATAAAGTTATAATATGACCTTTGTATCTTGATATTACATCTTAACTGTGGATTCTAGATATTGATCCAGGGACTAGCATTGTAAACACAGGGGACTCCACCCTTTATTGTGTAAAGGTTGGGACACTCCCTCTACAGCGTATCACTGGCCAACCGCGATGCGTGACGCCAAGGACATTGTCGAAAGGTGCAACGCCTTCCAGCGGTTAGCCGACAAACCACACGCACCAGGCTCAGAGCTACGGCCCATACCATTGGCCTGGCCCTTCGCCCAATGGAGACTCGACATGGTCGGCAAACTGTAAAAATCCTCACCCGGAGGAAACGTCTACCTCCTAGTGGTAGTCGACAAGTTCACCAAGTGTATTGAGGATATGCCCATCACCAACCAAATAGGCACCTCTGCCGTCAAGTTCTTCTAATCCATAATCTACAGGTTCAGGGTGCCCCACAACATCATCACCGACAATGGCTCGAACTTCATCACCAAGGAGTTCCAAGACTTCTGCAAAGGACTTGGCATCAATGTCACATACACCTCAGTGGCGCACCCGCAGACCAACGGTCAGGTCGAAAAGGCCAATGGCCTCATCTGCAACAGGATCAAAAAGCGACTCCTACGCCCTTGCAAATGACTAGCGGGAGCCTGGGTAGACGAACTACCGTCCGTCCTCTGGAGCCTGGACACAATGCCAAACAACGCCACCGACTACACGCCCTTCTTCATGGTGCATGGAGACGAAGCAGTGCTACCCGCAGAGGTATGCTACACAGCCCCATGGGTCGTTGCTTACAGTGAGGCAGAATCAACGGCCGCACTCGAAGACACCATCGACATGCTGGACGAGGCACGCGACATCGTCGCTGCCCGTTCGATAGTGTATCAGGAAAGCCTCCGCAACTACCACAACCAACGTCTGCATCCATGATCCTTCATAGCATCTTGAGGAAACTAGACGGGGCCGCATCCAAAGGGAACATGGCAGCCCATATAGACGCGAATGATGACCTCGCACGCTTCAGCACCTACATTACTTGATGGACACGATCCTGTACCATTGCAACTATGGTCGCTCAACCGTTGTCCATCCAGAAGAACTCCACAGCCTCCAACTCCTGTTGGGTGAGGCAGTTGAGCCAAATAGCAACACAGTCGTTTTCTTCCTGAAGAAGTAGATTGATAACTGGAAAGAGCAACAACTCGGGAAATGCATAAAGTGGAAACATCCACAAAATCAAGGAGAGGCACTCGATGGACACTTACACTGGAGTTGTTCACCGATCTGCCAAAACTCCTCGAGCAAATACTCTTCCCTGGCAATAGCTCGCTCCGTTTTCGACTTCCAGACGTCGGCATGACCTCGGATGACAAGAAAATCCCTCTCCAAGCTCCGGATGCGGTCATGCAGCAACGGTAATTGCGAATTTTCACTCACAGATGGATGGGCAGCAGCCACGATAGCTGACGGAGTCGCCGGGTTAGCATTCGAAGGGCCCTAAGAGGCGCACAAGTAACAAAGTATAAGAACAAGAGCAACTGATAGTAGTAGAAGGGGAGGCATATATTCACATAAAAGTAACCACTTGTTGTAGCATCAAAGTCACATAGTACAAATCATTACATAAGCTACAACAAAAGCAAACACGAAACTACAAAAGGCAAATACAAAACAGAAGAACCCTAGGGAGCAGCCGCATCCGAAGTAGCTTCAGACTCCGAGGCTCGTGCCTTGGCCACCCGCTGCTGCTCTAATGCATAAGTGGCTAGGAGATCAATCAGGCGATGGCCATAATGTTTGCAGCATGAGGCGAAGGAGGCGAAGGCTACCTCGGTGCCATCCTCTTCCACTGGCATCTTGGAGGTGACATGGCATAGGTTCAGCTGCGCACCAGATGCCATCGCCATCGCTAGACCAAGGGTAGCGCCCACGCCCTTTTGGGTCTTCTTACATTCTGTAGGCACATCCCCCGCCAGAGCCTTCGCCAGGGAGTCGACGTCGTCTAGGGCTACGCCCTTAGGAAAGATCTCCCGGTAGAAGTGGTCGAGGACCTCCCCGGCCTTCCCCAACGTCTCGATGGTAGAGATGAACTGGTCTTCGACCGTAGAAACCCCATCCACAAGGGGGTCCCTGTGATCCAGGACATTGCGATCAAACATATTGCCTGTGGCATCTGCAGACGCGTCAAAAAAGGTTTGGATCAAACAAAGGAGACGCATTAAAAAAACTAAGGAGAAGAAGAATACGATAACTCACCTAACAAATCCTTGGACGTCGCCATAAGCTTCTCCATCATCGCCTTCTCTCGAGACACGGCGGACGCCGCAAGTTGTTCCTCGCGCTCCTTGGCCTCCTGCTTAAAGTGCTCAAGGGCCTCCACAACATTTTTTCCTTGGTCTCCGCCTGGCTTCGACTCTTCCAAGTGAGTCTAGCTTGCGGAGGGCTTTGTTATTTTCATCTGCCAAAATAAAAAGACAAAATAGTAAGAAGATAAAACTACAACACATGTAGTCGCAAAAGTACAAGCGGTTCAACACTCACCCTGGAGCTGCTGAAGCTTTCCTCCAAGGACAGATATTGCTGCCCAATATGCTGCAGGTCGCGCGAGATGGGCTACAGCAAGAAAAAAGACAGTCAGAAGAATAAAGATGACACAGGGACTCGCACACAACAATCTAGTAATACTTATATGGACATCCGAAGACTCCAATGGTGCGGCCAGTGTCTTCCGGGTGACAACTGCATGAGTTCTCAGCTTCGAGGAACTCGATGCATCATCACCGGAGTTGGCCGGTATCTTCGGGGAAGCCACCACAGCCTCGACGCTCACTACCTTCGACTCCGCTGCCATCCCATCAAGCTCATCCTTCATGGACTCACCCGAGGATGAACTCCTTATACAGCAAAACAAGCAAGTCAGTGAAAGCACGAAAAGGGATAACACCTTAGTACAGTTTAAAAAATAGAAGCATCAGATATTTACTAGGGGATGTCAGAGAGATTCACGAGCAGCACTGTATTCCTCTTCTTCTTGTCCTACGGCTAAGGAGATTCACGAGCAGCACCGTATTTACTAGGGGATGTCGGAGGGGTACAACGGGAAAAGGAAAGGCAACATCTTTGCCCAGATCATGCTGCTCCAAGTGAGCAGACCCTCGCGGGGCCAGCAGCGTTGAAGCATCCGAGCGTTTGCTGCAGGTCCTTTTCAGAGAATGCCCGTCTCTATGCTCGGGGGCTTCGTTATTCGTAGGAGATGGGGCAACAGGAATGGTGGACTCGGATTCTACGTTCCCACCATCCGGCGCCTCCGATAACTCCTCGGGAAGAGGGGCAGCATGCCCTCGACCTTAAGATCCTACACATCCAAAAAGGATTCCAAATCAAATATAGGATCAAGCAAAGGCTACCAACAACAACAATATGTCACGCGCAAGTAAGTCATACCCGAGGGACCTTGTTCTGCACACTGAAGGGAGCAGTTGATGACTCCACGGGCAATGCCTCATCAGCCTTGTACTTGAGCACCGGCCTGAGTGCCCTGTCGAGGTCTGTTGAGGAGAGCTCCTCACTCGACACTCTCATCGGGTCGTTCGCACCGGAGTATAGAAACATCGGGTACGCCCTTGCCTGGAGAGGCTGCACCCGATGCTTGAGAAACGTCCGGATGATGTTGATGCCGGAGACTTCCTTGCCTCGCACCAGCTGTAGATCCTCCACTCGCTGGTATAGCTTCTCTACCACTTCAGTCTCACCCGAAGAACGTCGTTTGACCATGAGCGCTTGCGGGAAATCACTTTGCTGGTGTCGAAGGGAGCTAATCCATTGTGTTGGTTGTTGATCTTGGAATCGTGAAGATAGAACCACATGTTCCTACATACTTGGATGGATTCCCAGAGGTGGAAAGAGAAGTGCTGAAGATTGGGGCAGATAGATATTCCGCACCCACCCAATTCATACATTCCGCGAGTGCCAGATTGCCTCTTCAAGGAATAGAGCTTCCTGAAGAGGCCAAAGTGTGAATTGATTCCGAGCCAGCACTCGCACAACATGATAAAGCATGCGATGTGCAAAAGGGAATTGGGCGACAACTGATAAAGTTGAAGCCCATAGAGAAAAAGTAGCCCATGAAGAAATTCATGGGCAGGAAGGGACAAGCCTGGGATGAGGAAGGCAAATAAAACAACGACGAAACCCTCGGGAGGATGCAGAATTACCTCCGAGGATGGGAGAATGGCGTCGCCCTTCTCCTGTGGGATCAGGTGTGACTCGTGTAGGCGGCGCAGGTCCGCATCCCTCATTGTCGATCTTTGCCAGCTACCGTTCGTGATGCGGCCTATGTTGGTGGTCTTCTTAGCAGCAGCAGCAGTGCTTGTCCTGGCGGTGGCAACAACCTTCTTCGGTTTTCCCATCTTGCTGGCGCGGCACGCGGCACGATGAGCGTGAAGGAAGGAAGAAGGGAAGGTGCGAAGAATGTCCAGTGCAAAGGGTGCACGAGCTCTGGAAATGGAGGAGGCAAATCGACAGAGGAAGAAGAAAGCAAATGGAGAAGGAAAAAACTATCACATCCCCACGCAGTATAAAACGACAAAGACGACGATGCAGAACCGTTGATTGACCCTAGAATGTGTCCTTCATCGCGCCGTACACGTGGCGGGTACCACCCGAACCGCCACAAGCACGCCATCCAGTACGTGCGAAAATCGAGATGACGCGGTAACTTTTCGCATAAAAAATGCGTGACTAGTCAAACCTTCGTTATAAAGTGTGACCCACGAACATCTAGTCTTGTCATCGCTGCTGCCGCAGGCGGTTGAGCTCACCAAGCGTCAGCAATGACGTCAACAGCTCGTAAAAGGGAAAGCCAACAATGGCTACATTTTTTCGACTAATGGCAAGAGTACTCACTCGAGTCTGCGACTCAACTGAATACTCAGGGGGCTACGACTATCAGGAGCGCTGGTCGTGCACCTGAAATTTTGGCATATTCCTCGGGTCAATCAAACAAGACTTCGAGTCCTCCTTCGAGTCTATGACTCTCTTATGGACTCAAGGGCTACTCCCATAGGGAGCACTGGTCACCCAAATTATTTTCGGATCATTGTATTACGTGACCGATAGTTATAAGTTTCTGCTTGAGTCTATGACTCGAACAGACACTCGAGGGCTACTTCCATTGGGAACGTTGGTCGCACACCCTATGAATCGATCGAATGAGATCCTTCGGATCCTCCATAACCAATCAAAAAACCCTTATCTAAATAGCAATCGCAACCTTTCCCAAATTAATGCAAAGAGGGATAACATCTCTTTAGTCACCTGAAACGCCTCCACGGCGATGAACATTCGGATGATGTGTCTACGACGCAAAGATAAGACCTACAGATAACATCTGATGGCCTGGTAACGTACCCGACTACGCTCTGCCAGTACATAACTTAAAACACTGGAATTCGACTCCTATAAGACCTCCACGGTCTGAGTCAAATTATGCCAGCAATTTTACGGATTTGATTCTGGGGACTCGAGTTTGAATAGATCACGTTGTTTTGTCCAAAGACAGTTAGCCGGCCCCGATCCGTCGAGAGATTCAGGCACGTGTATCAACTATCCCTATGAATCGACATATTAACCAGAAACATGTTCGGATGAGAAGCACTCGAAAGACTAAAGAGTCTCTAGTCGAATCTGCGATTCAACTGAACACTCGGGGGCTACTGACATCTATATGCCCTACGGGTACTCAATATTATCCTACCTGGTCCAGCCCGATGGAATCTCATGAAGAAGGAAAGCTGTAATCGTGAAGCCCAAGGAGATTTCGGGTGGCCCAAGCCCGGTGAAGACTCGACTCCTTGGAGAGCACGACTAAGCTTAGATAGAAATTTAAAGGGATAAACTATAGAGGTCCCAACCTGATAAGGTAGAGATCCCTGTGTTTACAATGCTAGTCCCTGGATCAATAGCTAGAATCCACAGTTTAAGATGTAATATCAAGAAAAAAAGGTCATAATACAACTTTATAACGAGGAATAAAGTAAGTCATTACATCTTACATATCTCATTTGGCTATCTCATTACAATGCAGCAGAAATAACTATATAGCATGGAGTCCTTCATCTTCAAAGTGCCACAGGCAATTATGTTGGTTGTAGACTCGTAATCCTATTCAACATACTTCACTAACATCAAACAAACCTACAACATAATAAGTTACAGGCACAAGGGTTAATACATTTGAATTGTATTGGCAAGTGATACTATGGTAGAGTAGTGGTATCTATCATCTATATGCATTTGGCTAAGTGGAGCTTAGGCTTGATTTGCTCAAAATAAGGTTTTCCTTATAAGTTGAAAACACTAAGTTTTTTTTGTTTGTCAAAACACCCAAGGCATCTACCAATAAAATTGGTGATCCTTTAACCCTTGTTCAACCACAAGCTTTTAACTTAGAAATTGGGATGAGGAGATCCTTGATAGCTTCCATGTCTTGATGCTCAAATTTTCCATTGCCGGGGAAACGGCTAAGTACTTAGATTTACTCTCGAGAGAGGTGGTGCACTTTCCCCACAAGACTCGACATGCATCGAGACAAGATCTTTCAGAAGCCTTCCCTTAGACCAAATGGGCGCGTTCCAAACCTATCACCCCCAACCACCTTCTGTCCATCTAGCTAAGTTATTGCAACCTATATGATCCAGGCAGAGCCCATATTTCCATGTGGCTGCACTTGAAGCTTCTGAACATTTGACATCTCAAATCTCTTTGTTCCTGGGTGGCTTTCCACAAGTGTGATACATAAGTTTTCGCCAGTTTACTGGCCCTGTGTAACCACTCAACATAAATCCATTCTCACCATTCCACCCAGATGATTCCTTCACATAGTTGTTTTATTAAACAAAACACAAGTCATAGACTTGGAAATATTTCATAGCATGAATATAATCCACCCTTGTCTTCTGCTAGCTAGGCTAAGCATACTACTAGTAAGAATCTTAACTTAGGGAAAATTCTACTAAGGCATCATCTACTAGGATTTCCCATGGCATAGTTAACACATAGAAAATTTCATGCAAGTCCTACTTAGAAATATAACTAATGCATAGTTAAAATAATAGGACAAAATGGATGAAGCACCACTTGCCTTTTTGGTAGAGAAACTAGGTTCACTCCTTTATCTTGCAAATGTCACACTCTTCAAAGTTCACTACAATTCAATCAAGACACAAAATCAAACTAGCATTCAAACAATTCACCACATAAAATAAATAAAACAAAACAATGCATGCAAGCATGCAAAAGATTGTTTTATTGTAAAAGTGGTTTATAATAGGCTATAAATATTTTAAAACACCTATTGGTCATTTATAAAAGTAGCAACCATTTGAAATCAAGTTAGTGAAAATGGCCATTTAAATCATTTTGTTTTGCTAGAAATGATTTTAATCAAAGTAATATTTTGTAGTGTTAGCAAAATATGTTTTTAAACACGATGTTAGTGTTTAGGGTCAAAGTGTTTAAAGCAAATCCATTTACAAAAGGTTTCACCCAAAAATCATTTTTAAATAATAGCAACATTTTGTTTTACTAGAAATGCCTTCATTCAAAGGAATAATTTTCTATGGTTAATCAAATAAATTTTAAATCCAAAACTCGATTGCTTAGGGTCAGAGAGTTTAAATCAAACCATTTGCAAAAGGTTTTACTCAAAAAATAATTTTAGAATAAATTTTATACACAAAATAGGCCTAGAAAGGTTTCTGCAAAAACAACTAATTTTCCAGAAGCAAAACACTAAACTAAGGGCATGGTTGTAAATTTTTCATTTTTCTGATTCCAAAGATATAATGCAAAATTTGGACGCGTGAATCAAAAGTTATGAATTTTTCAAACTCTAACATCTAATAGATCAAATTTCTAATTAAAACAGCAGGCAGGGCCACGTGGCGTGTTCTTAATGGCGCGTACCGGTTCGTTTGGATCGCGCGATGTGAACCGTAGGATTTCATTCAAATCGCAAGGCACAGATGCATTCTTACCCCTTCGGTATAAGATCTAATCCTAACCATTCGATCAAGATCTAACGAACCAAATCGTCTTAGCCAGGAACTGGCGGCGCTGACTCGTGGCGATGCTCGGTCAGGGGCGCTCCGGCGAAGATAGGAAGGGAGAGAGAGGGGAAGGGGCTCACCAGACTCGCTGTGACATGGGGAATCTCAATGTACATGTCGTAGATGAAGGGGCGCACAGACGTGTCGTCGATTGCTCGCCGTAGTTTTTGTCTCCGTTGGGTACGCATGGCCGTGGTCGAAGACAAGTCCCTGGGATGCAAGCGAGCAAGAGGATACGTCAGGAGGATGTGCAAGGATTCGAAGATCGTAGGGACACTCACAGAACACAAGGGGCGCACGGGGTTGACGTCAGTAGCTCGCCGAAGCTGATGCAGACGGCGGTGGCGCTCAGGCGAGGTTGTTGCCGATGCTCTAGGGCACGCGCGGACGAGCTGTGGGTGCTGGTAGATGCGCAAGAGGCTAAGGATCAGACTCGTTTGCTCTGGGGGAAGTGGGGGTGGAGGTGTTGGCCGGAATTGGCCGGAGTAGCTCGTCGGTACAGTGGGGTTCGGGTGAGCAATTGGAGCATCCTGGTGGCTCCGGTGGTGTGATGACTAGGGGAAAGGGAGAGAGGAGGGAGGCACTTTAACGTGCATGATCACTGGGCGGTTTAATTGCGGCATTTAGGTGAATTGAACGCGAGAAATTAGCGGCAGAAACGGCATCGAGGTAAGGGGAGTGGGTCGTGCGAGGTTGATGACGATGAGGTGGCCAGGTGGGTCCCTTTCGTCAGTGAGGTGAGGGGTTTGCGTGTGGGGTCGCAGAGTCAGCGAGAGGGGCGAGGGAGTACGCGGTGAGAAATGTTTCTGCGGGGAAGAGAGAGTTGGGTTCCCTCGTGGGCTGTTGTTGGGCTCGTTGGGCTGGGTAGGGTTAGTTGGGTCAGGTCTGTTTCATTTTTTTCTTTCTGTTTCTTTTTTCCTTTTTCAATTTTATTTCCTGTTTTCATTTTGTTCAAATAATTCAAACACACATTTGAATTCAGAACTTTTCCAAACTTTCAGCAAGCTTTTAATACTGTTTATTATTGTATTTAATTAATCCATTTTAGAATATTTTCTTATATTATCTTATGGTTTATTATTTATTTAATTTAGACACTTGTCTTTATTTAAATAAGATTTTAAATATAGTTCCAATCCATATTATTTTTATTTAATTATTCCTTTATTCTTTTTAAGTTAAATTAGATAACTTTTAATCCACTTTGGTAATTTCCATTATTTTTCCCATGATTTAATTAATCATTTATATTAGGGATTTTGTCTTCTTTTAAATCAAATAAGGTTCAATTCCATATAAATTTTATTACAATAATCTTTATTTCTTTATTTTATTTGGATTATTTTTATTCCATTTAATTATGGATTGAATTCAAGTTTTGAATTGTCTTCTAAATAATTTTCTTGGGATTTATTATTTAGTTTAGGAAATTTGTCTTTATTTAAATAAAATTGGATATTGTTCAATCCTTATGATTTATTTAAATAATCTTTTACTCCACTTTAGTATTCTATAACTTTCATTTGTCTATGGATTTGGCCAAGATTTAATTTGGCTTTTAAATATTCCTTATTTATTTCTTTCTTTGCCTTATAAAATTCATATCTTTTTATTTATAGATCCAAAATTGGTGATTCCAATTTATAGAATTTTATTTAATATTTGTTTATCTTTTTAAATCCTTTTAGGATTACTTTTCTCACAATTTGGTATGTATTTTTAGTTAGGAGCTTTATTAGCTTTGGAAATTATTTCTTTTATCTTATTAAATTCATAAGTTTTTTATCCATGGCTCCAAATTAAATGAAACCAATTTATATTGTTTTATAATATTTCTATTAATCATTTTTGATCATTTATAAATGTTTGTTGCTTAATTTTTATATGGATCAAATCCATAGTCTTAGAGAGATCTTGGAAATGATTTTCTTCCATTAGGGTTTTAGGATTTTGGTTTAACTTTTCCAAGTGTTTAAATTCCAAGATACATTCTTTGATGAATGCATTTCACTTGATTGAAATTTTGTTGGATTCCCTTTTTATTCAAATTTTGTTCAAGAAGGATTTTGATGTTTCCATTTAGAAGCAAAAAAGTTTCTTTTCATCCTAAATTTCAACAATCATTTATTTTGTTTATTTATTTTTCACATTTCAAAATTTTGAAAATTTTGGGATGTGACATAAACCTTAAAGCGTAACCGACTCGACCTACCACCGAGACCTGGCATCCTCATATAAAGCTCAGGAAGGCCCTGTGAGAAGGAGGATCCAGAACCCTAGTACACACACCACACCCTTGTAACCTTGACTTAATCAATCAAACGGACAAGCGAGGCGGAGTTTTTCCCTCCGAGGACCTGAACCTAGATAAACCTCGTGTCTCAGTGTTGCAAATCTGTTAGCCGTTCTGCGATCTCCAATGTTCCCTCTTTCTTCAAAACCCAAGTCCATAACAATGGGCATTGATGAGTATAACCCTCGTCAGGTGGTGTGGATCTGGTTGAAGATATCTCGGCGACCTCTCCCTTTTTATGGCTACACCTGGACGCGGTGGGAAACACCCATAACTGGCAGCAAGCGGCGGGAAAGAAAGGTGGAAGACATGGCGACGAAAAGACACTGAAAATACATCGACGTTGGCGATGGCTAAACACAGACATACAGATCGCACCACGTTACCCAAAAGTGACCGTGGTCCGATCCAAACGTACCGAAACAGACCATTTGGATCGACTGTTTGGGTCGGACCAATGAAGATGCCCTTATTCCCCTATACCGATTTGTTCCGAGAGAAAGGACACATACACCGACCTTTTGGGCGAGGTCCATATCATCGTTTCGGTGTTTGTCTAGTTTCTCTTTTTTTTGAAGTTTTTGTGGTTTTCTATCTTATTCTTTATTTCTAAGAATATGCAAACATATTTTAAATTTAATTTTTTAAAATATAAACAAATTTAAAATCTGAACTTTTAACATCAGAAATTATTAGAATATGAAAAAATTCAAAATTTAACTTTTTATGAACTTTTTCAAAATGAACACTTACAAATTTGAACAAATATGGAAAAAATAAAATTGCAAAAGAAGAAATAGTAAAATAGAAAATAATCTCAACTATCTAAAAAGAATCTCCTGTTCCGTTGTCAACCGATACGTCTCGCCCTTCGTCGGACTCCTCCCGTCTTTCTTCTATGTCATGAGATCGCGCCAAAAAAGCGTTGACAAAATTGTCCTCTCACCTCCTCCCATCGACACCACCCGTGGATCGACTCCACAGCCATCGCGTCGCCTCCACGATCACTCCACGCGCCTAATACTTCTCCACCGCGGCCATGGCAAGCTCCTAGCGTTGTGGTCGAGGTCTTGAGGCTGAAGAATCAGCTTGCCCGACGACCATGGTGGCCTCAACTCACGCGATTTCCGTTCTCCTCGTGTGCGGACCCTGCAGACGAGGCAGCTCGGCGACATCAATTTCGGTTGGTCCGCCAAAATCAAGATCCGCCTCAGCGTTACGCATCGCTCGATTCTTGTCCACAACCCGCGCCAGCCCTCAAGCCACCCATGCTACCTCGCCGCCGACCGCCCGCCTTCCCTCTCCCTCATGCCTACACCCATAAGACCGGCAAAGACTACGACGCTGCGTACTCATCTCGCCGAACCAAGGATCCCCTGCCCAAGTCGTAGCACCTCTTCGTCGGGAGTCTAGGACTAGGCAGGACGGATCCGGCGACGGTGAATTAGATAAGGAGGATTCAGTCCACCTATAACTACTGTGACCGAACACATGGGATCTGGACATCTGGTATGGCCGTGGTGCTCCATCACGGAAGAAACTCAGGTCCTCCAACTCTCAGGTTTGGTTTTCCTCTACCTTAATTTCCTAGGTTAGTATCTCGATGAATGCATCAATGCCGCCTACTTGTATGGTTGGAGTCTGATGTACTCTGATTAATATTCTAGGACTCTCATGACTTATCCCCTGGTGATGCCCGCCTAAAAAGTCCTGATGTTAGGAACAACCATGACCAGACTAAGCTACCACACTCATCTTGCGAGGGCGCATTGGGCTGGAGGCCGCAGCCGCCCAACTCAGCCCTCAATAACACTCCATGAACTATGCCACCCAGGTCCTCCCTGATTTTACCCCGAGCTCCGCGACCAGGTGCCGCCGCCTTCGGCACAATATGCTTCTTAGGCCGATGTTTGGTCCTTCAGGTTTTCCTCATCTCCATGTTTCATATATTTGGTCCCAGTTCTACAGTAAATAGTACATGTGATTCACCATGGTCAAATAATAGACATGGAATTCCATACCATGAAGGAATCAAGTGTATTTACTCACTTTATTTGTGGCATCACATTATCTGCAAGTTTTTTATCAATAGACTGAGTTGGGTTTCATTGAAATTTTTAGAGGTCTCTCCGAGCCTGCCTGCAACAGTCGCCCAGCATGCGAGCCCGCATGCGCTGTGACCTCTGCCCCTGCCCACCAATATTTAAGTATCCAAGATTTCTAAGGGTCATTGAAAGTTTCTAAAGATAGTGGTCAACAAGTTATTTGAGTTCATGCATGATATGCATCCTAAGTTCAGGTCCGTAATGTATTTCTAGGTAGTTTGTGCAGTTGTAGCATGGACACTTTTATCATTATTGTAGTGTTTCTTGCTCTAGGCAATGCATCTCAAGTTGTTCATGCATTGGTTATTTTTACAATGCCAATGGTTTTTCTTTCATATACCCATTATAGAATAGGATTAATAAATTTATTAAAAATCACTATAGAATTAGCTTTGTCAATTGTTTGTATTTTCCTTGACGATCTGTACAACAACAATCAAATGTTTCAGAAGTGCGTCCATAAATATGCTATTCTTGATTTATAACAGATGTGGGAAAGGGACCGGGCAGGTACTGTGATGAAGATTTTGTAGTAGGTTCGATGGGCATGACATGTTTTGATTTGGGAAAGGAAAGAGACTCACATAGAGAGAGAAAGAGATCCATCCTGGATTTTTCTACTACCTAAGAGGAACGGAGCATTCCGTGGTCAGGTAATATGTCTCCCCCCCTCTGTTTCCTTAGCCTGCCCAATCAATCCTCGAGAGAAGCAGTAGTGTACACTGGCCGGTATGCGCTCTATGGGACTTCAACTCACTTAATCATTTTCGTTAGCCTGGTTCATAGAAATGTAGGATTGAACCGTGCACTGCTGTGGTAGCTTCAATCAACTGACACTGACTCCACCAGGGTATAGCTAGGATAATATGATTTAGGATTCAAGTGCTGAATCGGGTGAGTTGACACGAGATTTTGTTTTTCCGCTCACAACTATGGGTTGCAGAGCATTACCAACCCTGTAAAATCAGTTCAGAATTGACAATCTTATGGGGAACTACTCTCTTCTACTGAAACTTTTGTTGGTTATTCCGAACATCGTTGTTCAGAGCAGGAGTAACCTGTCTTGCATTGTGTTTCTTTTCTACTTTCCAGGATGAGTGAGTTGGTATCTACTCTCCGTTCTTGATGCAAATATATCAGTTTTGATATATCATTGAATTTTCTTGACGCTTGATGGTGCCTACAAAACTGTTCTCACATATGGTTTCCCATGTTTATTAATCATTTATATTTACTAATATGCATAGGTATACCTCTCTTTTATCTTCTAGCATAGCAGGCTGACTGTGGGTGTTTGATCCAAGTATGCAGGTTACTGCATACACGCCTAGAGACTACATCTACCAAGATGAACTTTGTTTTAAACCCACAAACCTATGTTCTCCTAATTTCTTTTCCCACTATGATAACCTAGCTATTTAGTTTTTGTCTACTTTGTTTAGCAAACTTGCTTATTAAAACATCCCGCTCATGGGAAAATCTTGATAAATCTCATAGGAAGAACATGAGTTTTTAAAAGATGTAAATAAAATGGGAAACAATTAGCCTGGTAGCCATGTAGAGAAACCTGAAAAAGGAGCTAAAACTATGCACTATACATAACACAGGCAATAACTTTTGCATTCGTCATGGCTGGCCATCGCGCTGGGAGGAACAACACTGTTTGCACCGACAAAACCTTCACAAGGTGGTGAGCCGGTCCCCACGAGTTTGTAAGTATGTCAAACTGCTCCATCTCGCGAACTTCCATACGCAAGAGCTCCTCTGTCGTCCCATCCGACACCAACAAACTGCTGGCCCTGGCATGGTCAGTGAGGTCACACCCTGTCTCTCTCGTCTCGTCTTTCACACCACAGACAATTCTTATGGAGATCCAACTTAAGTTCTTCTTGATGCAGCCACTCTGTTCAGTACTTCCCTTGCCCCATACGCCCTTAGTGATCATGACTGCAGCATGGAGTGGAGCTAAAATATTCTGAACATACACTTGCATCTTTTTTTTTGGTACTCCTATATTTTCACCTCGTCCTTTATAAACCATCCAAATCATTGAAATGGTGGATCTCAGGAACTATGTCATGAATATCTCAATTATTTATACGTTGCTGAAATGAGGATTCTTTTGCACAAGGACATTTTCATGTTGTACACTTGCGATATTATAAGAGAGCTTTTGCTTAGTGTGCTTTTAGAAATATGTCATGCGATAATTGATTATTTGGTATTTGAATACAAGTATTGCATATCAAATCAAACAGGCTTATGTACTTTGCAATCATCACCATGTGGATAGTTGGTATGTTTTTCTATCATGTTTTAGCACGAAGTTCTTTCCTTTCTGTATTAGTTTCCTCTGAAACATGGAATGTGTTTAGCATCCTAGAATGCCGAGACCTCTCTTTTCCTTCTGCAGGTTATGATGGTGACATTCATGTTGTAAAATTAGGGAGACAATATTTGTCATGATTTATGTTTTCTTTCATCTGATTCTCGGAGCTTATCTGACTTTGTAGTATGAGATCAGCTTCTGTTCTTTAGAAGATTCTGGTTTTTGTTCATGAAAGAGTGGAGTTCATAAGAGAAACAAAGATTGCACAACGTGGAGTTTGAGGGAGATCGTTCAAGAATGAGTGGCTGACCTGCATCACCTGTAGAGTTGTCTTCTTAAAGGCATCACCGTGAGCTGGTGTTACATGTAAAAGATCACTGCTGCACATCTTTCTAAAAAGGTTTTATATGTTGGTTGTATTGTTGTATTCTGTGGTTATGAGATAGCCTAAGAAACTGCATCGCTGCAATTGTAACAAGTATTAATTAGAGGTGTGAGTTCGGTTGTACACTGGATAACTGTAGTCTTATATGTTTATATCAGACAAGTTTCTTTTGGCAATATATCTATACACCCAGATAAATTCTTATACGGAAAATTAGTCCATAGTGTATTGTACACTCAATTTGTTCATTGCAAAATAGTTAAAGCATATTGCGCAAGAAGTACTTGATGACTAACCTACACATGTATGTACATACATTAGCTTTTGTTTCGGGCCACTACCTCACTTAATTATGTTTGGCTGTTGAGTTTAGAGATAAACATGATTTTCCGGTAAACGTGCTTGAAATTGTTGGTTGAGCTGATGTACTTCTTGCACACTATGGAAAAAGAGACCAAACAAATTAGGAGAGGAAGTGAGGGACGTTATGGAGAAAATAATTTGTGATACGTGAGATAAAAAAATGAAGAGGTTAAGCCCGTCTCTGGTGATTATAATACCATAGTTTCTCAATGTGTCACCATCCATACCTCTAAACTCACAGATTGATTAAACTCAATACGTTTTGACAAAATAATTGTTTCCCGTAGCAACGCACGGACACATTACTAGTAAAAAATTAAAAAATAGAGGAGTTTATTAAACTGGACCGGGTCACGAGACGCGTGGGATGGTGTGTGGCGCGTATTGCGCGCCGATCTGGTCGGCATATAGGAATTGCCCTTGCGGCCGGAGCGGCTTCCTGCAGTAGATTTCCGTCCGACCGAACCGATTGTTCGTCCCTAGGCCTTTTTTAGTGTGTGTTTGGATCGTGACCAAAGTGCATATTACCAATATTTTGATCATGACTAAAAAATAGCCTTTTGTTTGAATTGTTACCAAATATTTGGCATGCCGATGCTCTACTACCAACTCTAGTTTAATTTTTTAGCCAATATTAGCCAACTTGTGAAAAAGCAAAGGCTTAATTAAAATTTTAGCTAGCCAAATGTTTGATGGTGCAAATCTTGGACACAAACTAAACACACCCTTATAGCCAGTATGCCACGTTTTGAATGTACCTATTGTCGTGTTCCTAGGCCTTTTATGACTTGTATGCCACGTGTTAAATAGTCCCGCGTCACTCTCTCAAACCGAGATACAGCGATTTAAATCGGTACTACTTGCAACCCTGTCTCAAATTTGGATACTTCCTCCGTCCTAAAATAAGTGACATTAATTTGTTTATATTCGAGTGAAATGTAGTCATCGTCTTTGAACTTGCAGGTCATGTCTAAAACAATCCTCAAACTTAGAAAATATGCTAAAACAGTCTCTAATCTCATTCGGTTGTTCCATATACGATCCAAACTATGATTCACCTATGTATTTTGATGCACAGATCAGCCAAGCTCTCTTTCTCTCCGACCCTCTCTCCTTGTTCTTCCATCCCGTGTTGCGGCTCTCTGGAGCTCTCTCCATGGCGGCCGGTGAGGGGGCGAAGGGGCCCTGAGTTAGGTTAGGTAGGTGTTTTGGCCTTGTGCCGGTAGTGGGCTATGTGCCCGATGTGGAGTCTTGGCGTCGGTGTCTTCGCAGCAGATCTGGCGTCTCTTGGGGTTCCTCGTCGGTGTTTCTTCCATCCTTGGTGGATGGGCGACGGCGGCGGTGAGCTTCGCCTCCTCCAATAAAGCTGTCTTGGTTGTTGCGGGTCTTCATCGATGGCAAGTTTGGTGCCCCTCTCTGGCCGGCCGTGGTGGCGGGGGGAATGGGGCTGTTCTTGTCGTTCGACTGATGGTTGGTGCAACCTCGAGTTACTCCGCGGCGCAGGTGAGCGGCGCCGGGAGGTCTCTTCTCTTTCCCTCTCCTCTGGCTTCAGCGGATGAAGTCTGTGTGGCGAGGGGAAGTGTTGGAGGCTCGTTCAGATCGCTCTGTTGGTCTTCTGCTTCGTCTTCGACTTCTTCTTCTTCGCTTCTCCGTTGGCCAGCCGTGGTGGCGAGAGCAGGCTGGAAGTAAAGTGTTGTTGATGTTCGGAAGATGGTTGAAGCTGCGCCTTTTAAACTTCTTCGGTGGCTCTCTAGCAGTGATTCCGGGGCCACTTTACCTGTTACAAGAAGGCGGAGAGGTCAAACCTCCATTGGAGGCCACCTCGAAGCTTGAAGCGAGCTCGGCGACTTAGCGACAAGTGGTTCGTCCCCGTCGCTGTCAAGAAGGCTGGCGGCTTGCTTCTTCTCCGGTTCGGAAGGCGTAACGAGCAAGAGACCACTAGCTCGCCATGGCTGGAGGTCGCCGGAGACTGGTGGCGGAGGTCCCCAGAGGACTTGATTGCTTTCTTTGTTTTAGTTCTAGGGTGCTTTTTGTATGTGTTAGGCCCTTCTCTATTTTGTCTAGCCTGGCTAGAGTTCTTAATGCTGAGGGCCTAACCGTAATTTGTACCTGCCACGTTTATTAATTGCAGCTTCTCGGGTCCTCTGGACCTTTTACCGTTCAAAAAAAAACCTATGTATTTTGATGACATGGCACCAGATCGGGTCCATGGCGTCATTCCCCACCACCACGTGTTTTTTAAGCAAGGCGCAGGGTCACGAAGGACCCAGAGCTGCATATTAAATGGCGGTGGGTTTACAGATTACAAGGAGACCCAAAACTGAAAGAAAGTTACAACCAGAACCTCCACTTTTACACAAAAGACCCCAGAAAAAATACAAAAAGCAATCCAATCCTCAGGGATCTTCTCCACCGCAACACATGAACAAGCTACTTGTTGTTACAAAACCCCGTGACAGCGGCGGCAACACGGAGGGGAGGCTCGGGGCTCATTTGGTGGGCCACTGGTCCCTCGGCGACGGCCCGCAAAAACTCCGACACGTCTGGCTTGGTTCGGCGTGCCACACCCTATACCTGGTCGAAGGTGAAGGATTGCTCATTGATTTCCTGCATGGTAAACAAGTATTCGTAAAATTTGAGCCGTGATCGGCTCGAGTTTCCAGCAAATCGGCTCCTAAAGCCGATTGCCCCATGGTTCTGCATTAGATTTACGATAACATGGGGTTTTGCTTGATCACTACAAGTTAAATCGATCTCGACAGTTTAATGTTCTCACCACGTAATCGGAGCGTCCTACACGTAATTGAGCCTATGTACAAAAGATGAAGAATATTAACCCTAGAGGCCTAATAACCAGCGTAAAATTAGAACATCTTCTCTAGAACGAATAAGCCACGTCCTATGTACTCTTTGGATCGTTCAACCCGTTTGTAAGGCCTGATTACGTAGATATTAAACTAAACCTTGGTGAACAAGGCACAACTGTAACAGATCGAATCGACTAAATAAAGATCAAGCAAGATGCTACCCTCACACTTTGGGAAAAGGTGCAAGGGTAGCGAGATAGCTAGAGGTAGCATAACTTCGACGATAGTAACGAAAAGCACCGATGCTAGCCTCAAACAATCTATGATAATGGTATTACTCGCCATCAACAACGCTTGATGCAGTAAAACCAGGTAGCATAAGTGAATCTTGCCTAGATCGCGAGATGCGATCTAGGCGACATCACTACGAAAGAAACCCTAGAAACAAGGGGTGGCGATGCTTGAGATTGTGTTTGTTGTGAGCGTGGTTGTCCTCCTTTTCGATAACCTTAGGTACATATTTATAGTCAGGAGACTCTCTACTTTTGGAATAACTCTACAACTCTATCTTTACCTAAACATAAGCGGAACCTAAACAAACACGAAACCTACTATGATACAAGATACACGGGCAATTTAGCCCAAATCACGCACTAGGCCGATCCAACGACACGTTGAATATATGTATCTTCAAGCCCATCTTGATCACGGCCCATCTCCGTCTTTGGCCAAAATACGGTGATAACACATGCCCCTGGTTTTGGCAATGATAATTCCAAAACCACTCTCTGTGTTTTTCCTTCTTCTCCTCTTTTTTTTTTTTATCTGCGTCGGAGAATGTGGCGAGCGAATAATCACGCTACCCTTCATCATGATACCTGTCTTCTCAACTCCTGCGATTGCATGATTTGTGATTTTGGCGGCAATCTGGGAACCGCTATGGCATTGAACCGTCTCTCCACTATTCCCTTATTTAAATTCGCTGAGCAGTTCACAATCCCCATCTTCCTCCGGTTGCGAAAACCCTTCTTCCTCGTAAAAAACCCTCTTTCTTGCCATGGCCTCCTCTGCTTCCTCCGTGTGTCTTCCCACGCCTCCAACTCGATGAGAGCGACCGAGAGCCGACAGCCCGATGGCGGCGTGACACTCTCGCCCCACAATGGTGGGGCGAGAGGGTTGACTTTGTCTGGTCGGAGGACAGCGCGTCCATGACCGGCAGAGAGGACTGCAGTTCCTCGGCGGGGAGGCGGAAGAAGCGATGATGGCGCTTGGTCTTGGGGCGGCGTCGAGTCCTCCGACGAGGAGGAGGAATCGGAGGAAACCTCCTCCGGCAGTACCGCCAACAAAGCGCTTCGCGCCGGGTCCAGCGAAGACACCGAAGATGACGAGGATGAGGAGGCCCCAGGCTTCTCAAGGCGGCGGGGCGTGGCCGGCGGCCAAGGCGATGAAGAAGGGCGACTGGCGGCGGCAACGACGATCTGCCCTTTAGATTAGGAACCAGATGCGCAACGTAGTAGTAGGCTCCTTTTGTAATCAATCGTCCTTTGTAAACAATCATCTTTTGAATGAATGAAAATCTATTTCCGAAGATTGCTTTGTTCGCCTGATCTTGCGATAGCCACGATAGGTCGATGTCCTAGAAGTCGATGACCTTTCATCGCCAACACGCATCTGATTAAACAAGTCAAATCGCAAAGCGATGACTACCCATCGGCTTCTCCCAAAAAAATGTTGAGGTCAAACTTTGGTCGCATCTTTAGGCACATTAAAGCGGCCACTTCTTGGTTTCAAAATGATGACTGCAACCTTTCTCAAAGCAGGCGACCCAAACCTCTAATTGCCCATGCCAAACCGTGCCTGCACAACTAGTGACAAGCAAAGATGAAGATGACAAAGCTGAGATCGCCGAGGTGGATCGTGGTCTTGCGCCCTCACGCCTTGAAGCATTTTTCAATAGCTTGTATGCCGAAGCGGCACTTTGTTTGTAACATGTGAACCTCTAGAGTCGATGACCGTGCATCGGCTATACACATTTTTTTTTTATTTGGCGATTTTCAACATCGCCCCATATTCTTGTCCAACATCCCGTGCTTCCTTAGCGATTTCATGTATCGGCCCTCAAGTTTCTTGTCAACATCCCACATGCTTGGGAAATATTTCTTGAGATCTTGACCGTTGACCGCCTTTGGGAACTTTCGCCATCCAACTGCTCGAGCATGTATGTGTTTCCTCTTAAAACTTGATCGACCCTGTACGGTCCATGCCAATTTGGAGACCATTTACCATATGCTGCATCCTTAGTCCCCAAAGGCAACACGGCTTCCCATACCAGATCACCAACGTGGAATTCCTTTGGCTTCACTTTCTTGTTGTATGCACGAGCTACTTTGGCCTTGTTCTCTTTGATTTTCTCCGATGACCATAGCACGAGCTCGGTTAAATCCTCCACATCACTCATCGGGGTTGCGTATTCTTGATCGTTAGATCGTCGAAAAGTGGCGTCTCGATCCAGCCGTAATTTCCCGTGGTAGGGCTTCTTGTCCATATACTAGATGGTATGGTGAGGTTTTATCGCTCCATGGCATGACATGCGATAAGCCCATAACGCCTCGACAAAACCTCATGCCAGCGCCTTGGGTGCTCATCGACTTTTCTCTTGATCAGCTTGATGAGGCTCGGTTGGGCGCTTGACTTACCCATTTGCTTGAGCATAGTATGAAGATGATCTAATCGGCTTGATCCCCATGTCCTCGCAGAACTTTCTAAACTCACGAGAAATAAAGACCGAACCTCCATCGGTCGTGATAGTTTGGGAATCCCGAATCTATGGATGACATGTTCTTTCACAAAATTGATAACATCCTTGAATTCATGACTTCATCGGGACAGCCTCCACCCATTTAGTGAAGTAGTGATAGCCAGAATCCACATGTGGCCTTTGCTTGATGGAGGATTGATTTTGCCGATCATGTCCATGCCCCAACCTCGGAATGGCCAAGGCTTGATGATGGGGTTCATTCTTGTGTGGTACCATCTGGATTTTTCCAAATTTCGACATGTGACACCCTTTGTAGTAGTTGAAACAGTCCTCAAGCATGGTGGGCCAATAAAACCACGATCGCTGATCAACCACTTCATCTTATGATCCGATTGGTGAGTTCCACAGGCGCCGTGTACCTCGTGTAGGAGCCGATTGGCCTCGGTGTCCCCGAGCATTTGAGCAATAGCCCTTCAGTCTGTAAAACATGTCATCCCCAATAAGCCACGTACTTCATGGCTTTGTACCTTATCCGTTTAGGTGCCCCCGAGAATCCTTCAAGTAATTGAAGATATCGGCTCTCGATCGTCCTTCGAGGCGTATCACGGGCGTCGGTATTCTGATCGTGGGATCCAAGTGAAGTTTATGTCTGGAATTGCGCCATCGGCTCGTGGCGGTGCAGCCATAACGGGAAGAGGACTCGCTCTCATTTGTAGTCCTCCGTGAGTGAAATCACCAACTTAGTCTCCAAAATTTCCTTGCTTCGCTCGGCCGAGGAGTAACTCCATCCTTGCACATCGCCTCGTACTCGGCTACATTGTTGGTGCGAGGTAGACAATCGATGGAGAAGGAAAATGTTGCCCGGGCGACACGTAAAATGCCGATGCCGCAGCCATCGTCACAAACGATCCGTCGAAAAACATAGCCCGCTCTTATGGACGGTCGGCTATGTTAGTGTTGATCCTTTCAGCGATAAGATCGGCGCTTTGTCCCTTACGCTTTCGCGGGTTGATACGGATGTCAAACTCGATAATGCAAACATCCATTTGCCCGGTCGGCCTTTTAACATAGGAGCGGCATGTGCTTTATGACGTCGATTTGCATATGATGATGATCTCTGCGATAGCAAAATGTGGCGCAACTTAGTGCGGTGAAAAAGCGAGAGGCACAATTTATCGATATCGGTACCTTGTCTGCGTCGGCATCATACGCTTATGTAAAACGACTCGCTCAGCCCATCATAAACTTGCACCACTCGAGGCGATGGGCGTGTCGACTCGACAAGTAAATATAGAATGCATGTCGGTGGTGGAACTAACACTGGCGGCTTTGTCGGATATTCTTTGATCTCGTCGGCTCGTTGTTGTTACGCCCCCCGGAATTCCTCGTCGATTTGATTTTACTAGTCCCATGAGCGGCTCAATCCTTCCCGACAGATTGAGATGAATCTTCCGACAAAGTTGATCTTGCCGATAAGGGACTGCACTCTTTCTTCGTGGTGGGTGGCTTCATTGTTCGTGACCGCCTCGACTTTTCAGCGATCTCAATTCCACGTTCATGGACCAAAAACCCAAGAACCGACCGCCGTCACCCCGAAAGCACACTTCTTTGGATTCATCCGTAGGCGAATTTTCTTGTTCGGTCCGGAGACGCTGCGATCGTCCAAGTGTCCGTGCGCGAGACTTGACCACCACGTCATCGATGTAGATTTCCACCAGTTTGCCGATCAAATCATGAAAAATATAATTCATGGCCCTTTGGTATGGCGCCGCATTTTTCAGTCCAAACGTCATGACTACATATTCAAATAACCCCACCACACGAGACTCGAATGCAGTCTTGTGTATGTCTTCGGAGCCATGAATATCGGTTGTAACCGGCATTGCCGTCCATGAAGCTCAAAATCTTATGACCAGTTGCTGCATTGATTAATGTTTCGCCACCGCATCGGATACTCATCCTTTGGGGTAGCTCATGAGATCTCGAAAATCTATAGCAACACGCCATTGGCCATCCTTCTTCTCTACAGTGCGATACTAGAAATCCACTCGGCATACCGCATGGCACGATCAACTTGGTCACAACATTTTCTCGACCTCTTTCTTGACTTTCTCGAATTTCGCCTTCATTTGTCGTGCTCGTCTTGAAAGCGGCGAAATCCTTTTTGAGCGGAGTCGATGCTCGATGATGGTCTGTCCAACCTGCATCTCTCGTAGTCCCGTGCGGAAGCGATGCGGATATTGTTTCAACAGGTTATCATCGGCCCCGCAGACTCGGATCTAACTTCTGGCGATAAATGTTGGTCGGCTTATCCCCGGGACCAATGTCGATCTCTTCTAGCTCATCGGCGGATGTAAACCCATACCCTAGCTTTCCACACCACAAATCTACGCTAAACACAGGCAAACGAGGTGAGGATAACAAAAATAATTTGGGCGATCGCTTGAATCGCCCCTTTTGCTTGCATCGATCGGGGACGGTTTACACCTTATTATTTTACGGTGGCGAGCATCTCTGCTATGACCCGCATGGGCTGCTTGTCGTATCGCTGCTTTTTATTTTTGTGGCGATCGCGAGGATCGGCCGTACCTGATCGTGGGCTTTTCTACTCTGTAAGTCCGGATAAGACCAGCCTCACCCCGTTTTGTAGCTTCAATACGCCACCGTCCGTAGTTGATTCGGAGATCGGCTCTTGGTCTTCGCTTCCAGACGTTCATGCCATATGGAAATCTCGATAGAATCATCTGCGTGGATGACCTCCACTTCGTCTCCATCCCTTTGGATCGATCATCGATGCATTGTGGACGGGATGCGACAATTAGCGTGAATCAATCCCTTCCTAGCAAGGCTGTAAGTGCTCTGCTGTCCACGACGAAGAATGACGTGGAGTGCGGTTTTCACCTTGCTATCGGTCCACGTTCGATCGCCTTGCGTTCCCAAGACCGACCGTTGAAGTCGCTTAACGTGGCGTTGGTTTTGATCAGATATGTAGTGGGCGTACCAAGCGTCGTAGCATGGAGTGCGGCATGATATTGATCGCCGCTCGGTGTCCACCAACATCTTCGGCGAGGTTGCCCATTGATGTAACCTCGCAGTGCAGGGCTTTCGGATGTTTGTAACCCTTCTCACGTGGCTTCTCAAAGATAACCGCCGTGGACGCGATCAGCCGTACCCTTTGGTAGCTCATCGATTCTTGGCGCGCAAAATTCGGCGGAGTACAAACACCATGTTTGTGCCGGCCGATGTCTTTGCATCGGCTTTACCGGTTTAGGCGCCACTCTTTCCTGGTCGGGCGGCCTTAGTTTCCCAAGTCTGCCTCACTTTGACGGCCGATCAGGCCGTGCTTTCTTAAAGCGTGGAGATATCGTGTCAGACTTCCTCCAAGTTCTGCAGCCGCTGCACTCTACGCTCAGGTGTGTCGAGTCCGGACACCACCTTGGACGGTGATACCTGTCTTCGTCTTTGTCATTCTTTGGCTTCTCGAGGTTTTCGCTCGGCGGACTCCCTGTGGCACGGGGTGGAAGAGTCCCTAGGCGTTTGAATCTCGACATCGGCCTCGTGTCCTCCTTCTGGCCGCATTCCGGCGGTTGTCGATTGTAGGCAATCGGCTCATTCCGCCCGACAATACTTGAAGAAAGGACAATCCCAATGCTTGTCTCGCCTTCCTTCTCTTCGGCGGTCCCCTAACAAGGTGCTCATATCTTTAAATCGTCTCGACGCCAGCGTGACGTTGGTCATCATGGCGCTCATACTTGATAAGGAGATGCGGAATGAGGTTTCGATATCGCACTCTCCTCACTTGTTCCTCCGTCAATCTGCTTTGTCATTGTGGGCCGGCGCGTGGAATAGCTTCCTCTCTTTCTTTGCCCCGAGAGCGACCACCTTCACCTTATGCGTGTCATGGTGGTACCGACCGCCATATTAACGCCAGCGAGAAATCCAGCCACGCCCAGCGGCCGAGTTCTACCATGTTGATGCGGGGAATGGGTTTGTGTCACTTTCATGGCGAATCGCCCAAGGATCGACGGCCTTGTTCTATCGCCATTTGGATTTGGCGAAGCTCTTTGCACTCATTGGTGGTATGGGTGAACGAGTGATGCCACTTGCGGTCTGACCTCCCGTTCATTTCCGTGAGCCGATTTTGTGGCCTTGGGTAACCTCACCGCTTCTCCTTCGGACAAATCAAATATCTGCTCGCTTTGCTCACATCGGTCGAACCCTTTCGCAGCCCTTTGTTTCACCCATTTGCGAGCCACAGATCCCCCGAGCCCATTCAGCCACGGCCACCTCTGGTCCTATGTAGGATCTTCTTCTTCGCATCGACCAGGCCTATCGGACGTTGAATTTGTCTTGGTACAACTCGTGGTGGCGTTCATACATCGCCGATTTCGGGACATATGCGCCAATGAGTTGTACTCTACCGAAAGCGATCCTTGATGGGTGCCGAGAGACCCAACACGCCAGTTCGACCGCTTCCTTCGGTTAAACGAGCCGAGTAACATCGGTTCTTGTGATCTGCGCTGGATGTACTCGGCTACGCTCCTCGCCGCACTGCGCCAGTGCGCAATGACAGACCTCGGCCTCGAATGGTCTTGGATGTGGAACCGCTCTTCCGATTGCTTCGGTATGAATTGAATCAGGTGGTAGGTGTACCACCCAAAGGCTGGTCTGTCGAGATTGCGCAAAAATCTTACGCGCATCCGATCCGATGCGAAATCATGCCTAGTTGTGCGGTATCGGCTTATGTGCTCGATCGAGCTCGACCCTTGACCAATGAACCTTGAGAACTCGGGAGCTTATACTTGGGTGGCGGCGGAATTAGATCAAACTCGTGGGGTGCGGCTTTGAATAGCCGATTGTCCTTCTCTTCGCACGGTTTAACTGGTCCTCGGGATGGTACCGATTTGCTCCTTGTTTGAGCCGTAGGGGCTAGATTCTCATGACTTGTTCCGGTGGCATACTTGGCTAGCCACGCTTTTGTCGGCGTCCATCCCATCGCATATCGCCGCCCATACGCCCGCTCAAGATCCTGCCCAAGAGCTCCTCGCCGCGAAACCCCGGTTGCGGTATCTGTTTGGTGCGTGTCGTTATTGCGATCCGCACGTGGCGCATATATATCCGTGTGGGATCTCCTTAGGTGGCTCAAACAGGAATTGGCAATCGCTTGGTCGCCTCCAGCCTTGTAGACGACGAAGCCGCTGCTCTGGCGGTTACAGGTGCAAGTGCGAGCGGAGCTGTGGTCTGATGCAGGCGGTCTTTTCCCTGGTGAGTCCCTAAAGTAGGTCCCGGCGGAGAGTCTTGATGCTTCATGATCTCACGAACTACGCGGACCGCGACCGCTCAGCGTTCACGAGGCTCTCGGAATGGCGGTGCGAGAATGAGCCACCATGTAGTTGACTTCCGTCAGGGCTCAGTGCGCTCCTCCGAAGGAATGCAGATCCACCTCATTAAGAGCGCCGGGAGAACCCCTTCCACCGATGCCATGCTTGCGGGTCCTCTCAAAAGAGCCAATGAGGTCTTCCTCGAGAGAGCCTTGATCTCGTCGTGGCCTTGTGCTTTCGTCAGTAGATCGTCGTAAGTGAGGTCTGATGCATTCTCCATTGCGTCGGATGTTGATGTAGACGTTGTTGAATGTCCCACCGGGCGTGCGAGAATGTGTTGTTGCCAAAACCCACCGGCGAGCAGCGGCAACACGGAGAGGAGGCTCCCAGGTGGCCACTGGTCCCTCGGGCGACGGCCGCAAAACTCCGGCACACGCCCCGGCTTGGTTCGAGATGCCACGACCTATACCGTCGAAGGTGAAGGATTGATCCGATTGATTTCTGCATGGTAAACAAGTATCGTAAAATTCGAGCCGTGATCGGCTCCAGTTTCACAGAATCGGCTCCTAAAGCCGATTGCCCCATGGTTCTGCATTAGATTTACGATAACATAGGGTTTTGCTTGATCACTACAAGTTAAATCGATCTACGACAGTTTAATGTTCTCACCACGTAACTGGAACGTCCTACACGTAATTGAGCCTGGTATGTACAAAAGATGAAGAATATTAACCCTAGAGGAGGCCTAATAACCAACGTAAAGCCAATTACCGGAACATCTTCTCTAGAACGAATAAGCCACGTCCCTATGTACTACTGGATCGTTCAACCCGTTTGTAAGGCCTGATTACGTAGATATTAAACTAAACCTTGGTGAACAAGGCACAACTGTAACAGATCGAATCGACTAAATAAAGATCAAACAAGATGCTACCCTCACACTTTGGGAAAAGGTGCAAGGGTAGCGAGATAGCTAGAGGTAGCATAACTTCGACGATAGTAACGAAAAGCACCGATGCTAGCCTCAAACAATCTATGATAATGGTATTACTCGCCATCAACAACGCTTCAGTACGAGTAAAACCAGTAACGATAGATATCGCCTAGATCGCGAGATGCGATCTAGGCAAAGATGGCACTTACCCGAAAGAAACCCTAGAAACAAGGGGTGGCGATGCGCCGAGATTGTGTTTGTTGTGAACGTGGTTGTCCTCCTTTTTCGATAACCTTAGGTACATATTTATAGTCCGGAGACTCTCTACTTTTGGAATAACTCTACAACTCTATCTTTACCTAAACATAAACGGAACCTAAACAAACACGAAACCTACTATGATACAAGATACACGGGCAATTTAGCCCAAATCCACGCACTAAGCCGATCCAACAACACGTTGAATATATGTATCTTCCAAGCCCATCTTGATCACGGCCCATCTCCGTCTTTGGCCAAAATACGGTGATAACACCGGCATAAGCAGCGTCGCCGCCATCGGGGACGAACCACTTGATGCACCGCCACCGAAGATCCTTCCGCCGGAGAGGGGAAGCCTCCCATATGGCGATTGAAAAGCCACCAAACTGTGGCCGAGGAGAGCCGCCGTTCGGCCATAGTAAGCAGAGGCAGGGCAGAAATCACTGACATAAGTCCTCTACTGATGAGCTCCAAAAGATAGCAGAAAATCCCCACCGTTGGGGAGATGATCACGCCAAAAAATACTCTTACTCTCACCCCGCCCACCTCCATGGTGGTTGAAGTGAGGAGAGAGACAAGCAGATCTTACGAAAAAGTTGTTTGAATTTATGGAAAGTTTGCTTGGATTTACGAAAAGTTTGCTTGAATTTACGAAAGGGTTGCTTAGATTTAAGAAAAGGTTAGTGGCCAACATCCCGCCACTGACCTGATAAACGCTCGCCAACATAAACCTCCAGACTGCTGCCACAAGTTGGAGAAATAGGCCTGAAGAAGAAGCAGAGGGAGCCCAGGACCTTATTTAGACGGCAAGCTGCGATCTTCCACCACACCGCGATCGGCTCTCTCCATGAGAGCTCAGCAGCAGAGAGAAGAGGGGCAACATCAAGGTGGCCTCGATCCACAAGGACCGGCTTGAAGCACCATAGGCGATCCTTATTCGGAGGGATGCAGGTGCGATTCCACTCCACCAACACCACCACACGCCGGTGCGGCGTAGCAAGGCAGAAGGCGCACAAGGTGTGGAAGATCTGGCCGCCGGAGATCTCCAACCTACCCTTAATCGGCACAATGGCACAACTCAGAAAGGCTAGATCTACAACTACTAAAAACAGTAGAAGCGAACCACCTACTCTATGTCGACGCCGGTCACCGTGGCCACAGGTGGGGAGGAAGGAGAGGGGCGGCAGAGGAGAAAGAAGGTCGACTCTCAAGGAAGGGTCGGGAAGGGACGAGGTGGTCAGAATGCAAAGTTATTGGATCCCCCACCACCACGTGTGCTCCTACGTCGAGAAACTGTTGGACGTCGGTATCATCAATGCCCGCAAAAGGCGGCCGCCGGCATGACAACAACATGCTTATCACGGCCGCAGCAGAGCCCATCGCCAGGTACTTGCACATGAGCTCAGCGTTCCACAGCTGGTCGCTCTGCAACAACTACGCCATGATGGACTTTCGGTGGCTCAACTCCTCCACAATTGTGTTTACACCCGTAGTAGTTCACGAACATTGCCGGAGCGGACACACATTTTGTCGAGCTGAGTGTGCGCGCAGCTGATATGCTGGCCACACGTTTTTTGTGGGATCTGGGTAGGTGGGATCTACTAGACTGTTCATTCTTTTGACTAGATTTTCTCATAAAGTAGAAGAACTTTATAAAACTCTATATATACTCTTTGAAACGACCAGGAAGAACTTTATAGATCCGGTCACCAAAACAGAAGAACTCTATAGAACATACTATTCGGACTTATCGACGCACAGAGAAGAACTTTATAGTTCCAGTTTTTTCACATAAATTTTAATATATTAGAAATTAAACTTATTTCAAAGAACTCGCCACGAGAAAGTCAAATATGCAAACGAGACTAAATTTGCATATATTTTGTAAAAAATATGCACTGTTTTAGTTTGTAGTACATATGAGAAATGAAATCTAGACAAGAGGAAAAAGTGTGGACAAATAAGCGGGTCCCACGTCCACAGAAAACGTGTGGCCCACAAATCAGTTCGTCGCCGACTCAACTCGTACATGAACTTAAGAGAAAGTTTAATAGTATAGTCAGTTGTTAGTTGGTTGTTAAGGTGTTACCACATTATCTATAGTCAATCATATAACTAACATGTATAATAGTTGGACAAAAGAATATACTACTTTATTAAAGTGTGATCCACCTTTCATTTACATAACACCTAGTATATGCTAAAGCTGACTCTTAACTTACATCCGACTTATTTTTTTTCTTCCTCTCTTCTTTCTTCCAACTTGGCGCAAATACTCTCACCGGCATGGCTATACTACTTGCTGTACCGCCGTGCGCTGGGATTTCAAGCTGGAACGCCAACCCGGTAACCACTACGCCCGTGCCTTGCGCCGCTGTGTCGCCGCCGAGCAGGGGCACCGCCGCTGCCATGAGTTCGCCTGCGGCCGGGCTCGTGCAAGTCACTGCGGTCGTGCAACGCCCAGATAAAGCATGCTTGTTGCCGTCGTGGAGCATGGTGGCAAGCTCTCTGACCTGTTCTGCCCGGAGACACGACGTCGTGCCGGACGAGCTCCTCAACACCAACGACGATGGCTGCCCGTTGAGCCACTCCAATCACACGGGGAGGGCTCGAGAAGAGCAGTGCTGGCAGCGCGCACAGTCAGGTTTGTCGACTTCGCCTCCGGTGACGGGTGCGAGCGGACAAGCTGGTCCGCGCACGCGATGTGCTCGACACAACGCCAAGGAGAGGAGCATGGGTGGTGCAGCTCGGCCGTGAGCATGGGTGCTGAGAGCATTCTTGTTGGAATTCAGGCTGAAATTCGGACTAAATTTTAGCTTCGGCCCGTGTACGTGAGTTCCCACTCGCGTTTTCAGGCCGAGTTCTCGCGTTCGGCAAAAATTTAGACGAGTTTGGCAAATTCAGGCAGATTTCATTAAAAATGGTCGAATATATGCGGATTACATCGAATTTAAACTAGATAATAAACTAAAACATTAAAACAGGCCACCGCCGTCTCTTTCGCCGATGCTGCCGCCGATGTCGTCGCCGCTTCTACATGCGGAAGTTGCTGTAGAAGGACGTGTAGCCGGGATCGGTCCTGCCGTCGTCCTGGCCACCGTCGTCGTCAAATCGGCCAGTGGACGCTGCGGAGCTCCACGACGTCGCCGCACCTCCAGGGCTGGTAAGAGGGGGCGGCCTCGTCGTCATTGTTGAGGACGAAGAGCAGGGCGCCCTGGTGGGCGAGCGTGCGCCCGGACCACGTCTGCCTCTGGGCCACTTGTTCCTCGGCCGCCTGCTATAGGCGCTGGACACGGAGGCACTCCTGCTCCTCCCAATCCGCCCTGGACTAGGCCATGATATCCGGCGACGATGGCTCCACCAACGGCGGCTATGGTGCCGAGTCACGGAACAGCTGCTCCATCGCCATCCTTAAGGTGCTATCCTCGGGTGGCGCCGAGCGGTCCGCCAGCTCAGGCTTCGGATGGCAAAGGCGGCTAGTTGGAGCCGACAACGCCGGCACGCGTGGCTCGCCGATAATGATGCCATGCGAGCGCATCCGCGGCGGCGTGCGGACCGACGAGACGGCCTCACGCTTGACTGGGTGCAGCGCCGACGAAGGAACCGTTGGCGTACGGAGCGACGTGGAGCCCGATGAGTGGGAGGCCGAGGCGGAGGAGGAGCTCAGGCTGGCCATCCTCCTCGGCATCCAGTTCGTTGGAGGACGCCGCCCCGACCTGGCCGCCAGCGTGGATGTGCATGGGAAGCCGAGACGCGGCGTGTTCCCGGCGTGGATGTGCTCTAGCACCGCCGCGAGCGTTCGGCCTGGCGCGCTCCAAAAAGGCCGGCGACCCGCCGCGTTGTTGTGCTTCGGCGCGTCGTCTGGCGGCCCCTCGTGGCGGGAGAGCTCATGGGCGCGGCGGTCGGCGAAGAACGTCTCCCAGTACAGGAGGTTGTCGGGGCTCTTGGCGTCAGAGGGATCGTCCATGGCCGCGATGAAGGCCTGGATCTCGTCGGGCAGTTCATCCGGCGTCGGCACCGGCGGGATAGGGATGCCGCCGGCGCTAAGCTTCCATCCCGGAGGGTTCCGCGTGTCCGGCGGCGCCATGTAGCCAGCTTCGTAGAGCATGCGCACCTCTCAAGGCTGGAGCGTGCGTCGACCGAAGCCGTTCGCTGCCGGGAAAGCGCTCGGCCATGGCTAAGTGGGGGAAGGAGAGCCGTGTGTTCGTCGGAGTTGTGGGCTAGGGAGCTGTGGGAGAGTGTGAGGAACTCCGACGAGGGGTACGACATTTATATGCGGAAATGGGCGGCGAGACGGAGTGCAGCGAGGGCGAAAGGAAAACGGGCGGAAGTTAGTGCCCGCCGTCCATGAGCCGCGGAGCCGACGGGCGGTGGAGTGGCAATTGGTGACGTGGCGGCAGGTAGTTATTGTCCGGCGGTCGCCGCGTGGTCTCGAGGATGACGACTTCGGCTTCCATCGCCGACTCGGCGGGTCCACACGCCGCTGCTTTTTTCCACGAGTTCCCTCGTCCGGCGTTCAAGGCGATCCGGCATCCTGAAGCGATGCGGGAGTCCGGATCAAAGTTGATCCAATCCATTTAAACAAGTACCTGGATACATGACTAGACCGATTTTCTGCATCAGAACCTAAATTCGAAGTCTAGATGGCGTCATGAATAGCCGAGTGGCTCTAAGACACGACGGCTCCTCACCCTTTGATTCCGCACGCTCTGTTAGATGTATATATCTGTATATTGTATTTCCCCTATATGTTAGGGGGCTTCCTGCATATTTACCCTGTACATGTACTATATATTGTGGCCTTTGGCCCCCAGAGGAATACATGTTGCTTATTCCTAACATGGTATCAGAGCCAAGTTAGTCTCCTCCTACTCGCAACTTCGTCGCTGCAGCCGCCACCGTCCCTGTCGCCGACGGCCTTGCCGTCGTCGCCGCCGCCGGTCGCCGCCTGTCTGGGTGTCCTTCAGATCGGTCTCTTCCTCCAGATCGGTCGCCGCCTGTTCAGTTCGTCACCATATCGGTTTCTCAGATTGGTTCGACCCAGATTCCGTGTACTCTCCATATCGATCTGACTTCTTCACGCGCGGGATCTGCCTCTCGCGGGACCTGCCTCTCGCCAGATCGGTCGCTACCCGACGTCTCCACGCCTGGGACCGGATTCGATCGAGGATCACGTCCACGCGTGGGACGCGCGGGCCACCTCCACGCGCCGACAACCGCCTCGGTCCACGCGCGGGCCTCCTCACGCGCGGGCGGGATTCCCTCGCCGACAACTGCCTCGTGTCACGCGTCCCGCTGCCTTCAACATCCACGCGCGGGCGAGCTTCAACCACGCCAGGAGCCGCCAACCAGACGCCTCCGCCTCGTCTGCAGTGCATCTGAGTTGACCTTCCGGCCTCGGTTCACTTGCCGGCTCGCCAAACCGTTGTTGGGAATCGATCCCCGGTGATCGGAATTGGCCTCCCCCGGCCCTTAGGCACCGCCCCTCGTCCTGGTTTGCCGGAATTTCGCCGGATTTCGGCCAGCATCTGCGTGCACCGGTTGACCAGATCTGTTAAAAAAAAATGAGAGAGATGTCTTCTGCATCGGGTTATGTTGCGATTCCTCGCTGCCCGGTGATCTTCGATGGCACGAATTACCCTGATTTCGCTGCCTTTATGCGCGTTCACATGCGCGGTCTCCGTCTTTGGGGTGTGCTCTCCGGCGAGGTCACCATCCGCTGCCCCCCGCCTCCGTGGCTCCTCTTCCGCCGACGGTTGTTCTCGGTCTTGATGCTTCTCAGAGGCCAAGGATCTTTGCCAGAGGTCGATGATATCTGCTTGTCGCTTATGACCAAGTTCAAGCAATACTCTTCCGATCTCGAGGCCTATCGACACGCTTTGTTGCTTACACTCGGTGGGTTGATGAGGATGCTCGTCTTCCGCCTTCTCACCTCCGGTTACGCTGATATGTTGATGAGTTCATGAGTCTCCCATCTTTTGCCGCTTAGTGGGCCCATCTTCGCCGCTATCGCCCGTCTGGGATGCTCTTTACCGTCGTGGTTCGCCAGAGCATGCTCTCCAAGCGGTGATTCTACTATTGATGAGTTCTATACCGAGTGCGCTATCCGGCGTCGCTTGACTCTTCAGATCGCTGTTTGTGGCACATGCTCGTTGCGGATTGTGCGCCGGATTTGGAGTTTCACCACATCTATGAGTTTATGTCTCGGCTCCGCAAGGAGTTTGAGCCACGGCGTGCTCAGCTGAACGCCCGTGGTCGTGTTCCGCTCTCTGAGGTGTTGTCTGAGCTTCGGGCTGAGGAGACCCGTCTCCGTGGTGCTGGTCTTCTTGTTCCATCCGTGCTTGCTACTGTGGTCCTCCTATGCCGTCTGGTCCCTCGACTCAGCCATGTCCCTGTGCCGCCGATACTACCCACTCCTCCAGTCGGTCGTGGTCGGTCACTTCAGCCTCGTGGTCGAGTCATCACCAGCAGGCTCGTGGTCGTGGTCGTCGTGGTTCTCTTCACCGCTCTTATTGCAACAGGATGGCCACACTTGGGCCAATGCTATACACGGGACCAGTCCACGCCAAAGCAGGCTCGTGGGCGTACGGCTCCTTCCGGTCTTCAGCGGTTGCTCTCGATCAGGACATTATCGAGTCTTCGCTCCGCTTGTCATGTGCTCTTCTTCGACGCACACCGGTTCTGTGGATCGATTCTTGAGCATCGCGACCACCACCTTCTACACAGTGCGTCCCGTGGTATCCGGATTCGAGCTTCCTTTCATATGACATCCGAGTCTTCCTTTTTGTCGCTTCGTTCTCTCCTTCTCCTATCCGTGTTTTTACGGTGATGGTACCTCTCTTCCTGTTTCTAGTCGGGCACCCTTTCTACTTCTTTTTTGCTCCTGATATTTCTCATGTCCCTCTTCTTAAGATGAATACGTCGCTAGCCACCATCGACTCTGGTTGTCGTGTCATTCTTGATGCTGATTCTTGTGTTGTCGGGACCGTCGCACACACAGGCCTGGTTGGAGCCCCTCGCAGTGACTCTTCAGACTTTGGGAGTTAGACGGCTTGTTCCTTCCGCGCCACTTCATCTCGCAGTTCTTCTCCGGCCGCCGCCTCGCTACCAGCTCATTTCAGTAGTGGCATCATCGTCTTGGTCACCTTTGTGACTCCACCGTCGTCATTAGTTCATCGTGGTCTTCGGGTCCATCTCGGGAGATGGGTCTTTACATTGTCGTGGCTGTAGGTTGGGTAAACAGATTCAGCTTCCCTATCCTACTAGCGTCGTATCTCAATGACCTTTTGATTTAGTTCATTCCGATGTTTGGGGTCCGCCCTTTCGCTCGAAGGGGCCATCGCTACTATATTTTATTCATCGATGATTTTTATCGGTACACTTGGTTGTATTTTATGCGCGCCTCAGTGAAGTGCTCTCCATATATCAGCGTTTTGTGCCATGGTCCGACTCGGTATTCTACCCCCATTCGTATTTTCGTGATTCTTTGGTGAGTATATCTCCCGATGTTGCGAGGTGTTCTTGCTGAGCAGGCACCATTGCTCGATTCTCTTGTCTGGCAAGACATGCCAGAATGGCGTTGCTGAGCGTAAGCATCGCCATCTTCTTGATACCACTCGCGCTATGATGATTTCTTCTTCTCTCCCGCCGCATTTCTGGGCTGAGGCTGTCGCTACGTCGGCTTATCTCATCAATATTCAGCCTTCTGCTGCCTTGCAGGGTGGTATCCCTCTTGAGCGCCTCTCTGGACAGTCTCCAGACTACTCCCTGCTTCGCTTGTTTGGTTGTGTTTGCTATGTTCTCCTTGCTCGCGAACGCACCAAACCGACCGCCACCGTTGAGTGTCTCTTACTTGGATACAGTGATGAGCATAAGGGCTATCGCTGTTGGGACCTTGTTGGTCGTCGGATGCGTATCTCTCGTGATGTTACTTTTGATGAGGCGCGTCCTTTCTATCCTCGTCCCACCACTGGCACTTACCCGGTGGAAGATATCTCTTTCTTCTCTTTCCCGACACCTCCTTCTACACCTATTGTGTCTTCTTCGGGATCTCCTCCCCGATTTCTCCTCTTGACGCCTCCTCCTCCGCCTAGTTCTCCTAGTTCTCCTCGTTCTCCGATTCTTCCTCTACTATTCCCTCTTCTTCATCGTCGTCTCCTCGCCGTCTTCCTCCGATGATCTTCCATATACTGCCCTATTCGTCGTCGTGCCCCGACCGCTACTCTCCTAGTCGATGGTCTTTCTCTTTGCCTCCGAGCCGACTTCTTATCGGGATGCCGAGCATCATCCTGAATGGCAGGTGGCCATGGTGAGGAGATCGGCTGCGCTTAGACCGGCACTGGAACTTGTTTCTCCTCCTGTTCGTCCTATCACATGTAAGTGGGTCTATAAGATTAAGACTCGCTCTGATGGATCTCTTGAGCGCTATAAAGCGCGTCTTGTGGCTCGTGGTTTTCAGCAGGAGCATGGTCGTGACTATGATGAGACCTTTGCTCCTGTGGCTCATATGACCACTGTGCGTACTCTTCTTGCTGTTGCTTCTGTTCGTCACTGGTCTGTGTCCTAGCTTGATGTTCAGAATGCCTTTCTCAATGGTGAGTTGAGTGAGGAGGTTTATATGCACCCTCCTCCTGGGTATTCTGTTCTCGAGGGGATGGTTTGTCGTCTTCGACGTTCTCTTTATGGCCTCAAACAGGCCCCTCGTGCTTGGTTTGAGCGCTTTGCTTCTGCAGTGACTGCTGCTGGTTTCTCCCCTAGTGCTCATGATCCAGCGTTGTTTGTTCACACTTCTCCTCGTGGACGCACTCTCCTTCTTCTCTATGTTGATGATATGATCATTACTGGTGATGATCCTGAGTATATCGCCTTTGTTAAGGCTCGTCGTGATCGATTTCTTATGACGATCTTGGTCCTCTTCGATACTTTCTTGGGATTGAGGTCTCTCCACTGATGGCTTTACATCTCTCGTGAAAAGTATATTCAGGATCTTCTTGCCCGTTTGCTCTTTGGGGATGAGCGTCGTTGAGACCCCTATGGAGCTTAATGTTAAGCTTCAACTCACCGATGGTGATCCTCTTTCCGATCCGGCGTTATCGCCATCTTGTTTGGAGTCTTGTTTATCTTGTCCGCCACTCGTCCCGACATCTCTTATCCTTCATATTCCGAGTCGGTTTGTTTCGCCTCCCACCACGGTTCACTATAGTCATCTTCTCCGTGTTCTTCGTTATCTTCGTAGTACGATCACCGTCGCCTTTTCTTTCCTCGCTCCAGCTCCCTCCACTCGGTGCTACTCGGGCGCTTCGTGGGCGAGTGATCCTGATCGTCGTTCACTTTCGCCATCGTGTTTCTTGGTGGTTCGCTCATTGCTTGGAAGACGAAGAAAGACAACGTTTTCCGTTCGAGTATTGAGGCTGAGTTGCGTGCTATGGCCTTGTTGACCTGAGGTGACTTGGTTACGGTGGTTACTATGGATTTTGGGGTCTCCATTACCACACCCACTGGTTTTGTCCGACATAAGTGCTATTAGTGTTGCACGTGATCCGGTCAAGCATGAGCTTACCAAGCATATTGGTGTTGATGCTTTATACACGTGCTTTCAGTGCGAGCTCGGTTGTCGCTCAAGATGTGCCTTCAGATTTACTGACGGATTTCTTCACGAAGGGCATTGCAGAGCGCAAAGATGATTTTACTCTCCAAACTCGGTGTTGTGGATCCACCATGAGTTTGAGGTGTTAGATGTATATATCTGTATCAGATTTTCCTTATATGTTAGGGCTTCGCATATTTACTTATCCTGCATCTTATATATTGTGGCTTTCGCTCTTGAGGAATACATGTTGCTTATTCCTAACACGCTCAATGTCCAGCACGCTTCCCAGATCCTGACCACAAGAAGCTTTCCTTTTCTTTAGAAGAGGAGAGACGCTAACGCTGCTTGTTGAATACGCACACTGGCTGGATAGATTGTCACGTCAGCAAAATACATGGTGAGTGCACATTTGGACCGTACGTGGACGTATAGAGCTAGATTAAGGACCTTATTAGTGCATTTTCTAAGTTCAAGGACATTGCCGACAAGTTTGAGGATTGTGGATGTATTTCACTCTTTATATTCACAATATATCTATGCTCTATAACATGTCTATATACATGTGAATTTAGACAAAACATATAAATTTGGACAAAATATGTAAATTTAGACAAATTCGAATCACTTATTTATGAAATGTTTTTGGGAGCGTGGGTGCCCACGGCACAATTAGTTGCGCTCTCGAATGAAATGAACGGCAACCAGCTACCGAGACCGAGACAGGCAGACTTGTGGGCTTGTGGCGCGGACGCGATGCGACAGGTCTGCTGAATAGGGAATTTGACGAGCACAATCGGTCAACCAATTCGTGATCTAGGTCAACAAAGACTACTCCGTGGGCACAGGGACACGAGTGACGGCGACGACGACAAGGTCATACCGGAGGCTCGTCGTGACACCGAACTGCTCCGTCATGTCCAGGTCCCCCGCCGCCATCCCGCCCGGCAGCTCCCAATCGAAGTGGAACAGCAGCGCCGCGAGCGCGAGCTCCACGTGCGCCAGCCCGAACGCGATGCCGGGGCAGATCCGCCGGCCGGCACCGAACGGCACGAACTCGAAGTCCGCCCCCTTGAAGTCCCTCCCCCCGTCCCGCTCGAACCGCTCCGGCGCGAACTCCTCGGGCGCGTCCCAGTGCGCCGGGTCCATGCCGATCGCCCACGCATTCACGATCACCATGGCGCCCTCCGGCACGTCGAACCCGAGCACCTGGCACGGGCTGCCGCAGACGCGCGGCAGGAGCAGCCGCGCCGGGGGACGTACGCATCCTGAGCGTCTCCTTGATGACGGCCTGCAGGTACTGCAGGTCTGCCAGGCCGGCCTCGGTCACCTTGCCCTGTCCGGCGAAGTGTTGCCGGACCTCATCTTGCGCCTTCCGCATCACCCTCGGGTTCCGTATCAGCTCCGCCATCGCCCATTGCAGCGTCGTCGAAGCACTCTCGCTCCCGGCGCCAAACATGTCCTAACAAGAGAATGTAAGTAGAAAACAGAGGAGCTAATTAAAGTCAACGGTAGTTGTAGCAGCACCATGCGATTTCGCAGATCATGGCGAGATACGTAGATCGGAGAGGCGTGGCGTGTTTACCAGCATGACGGTCTTGATGTTCTCCGTGGTGAGTGGATACTGTGAGTCCGCCTCCTTTTGGAGCCTGAGGAGCACGTCGAGCAAGTCCTCTGCTTCTCTGTCGCCATCGTCAGCGCCGCGGGAGACTCTGCTCTCCTGGTGCTCCTCGATTATGGCGTCCATGAATTGCCTCATCTCTCGGCTATGGCGCAGGAGCTTGCCTGGGACGCCGCTTAGGAGCCGCACGATGCAGGAGGACGGGAAAATGTCAGGAAGGGTCATCCCAGGCACGATCTTCAGCCCCTCCTGCAGCATCCTCAGGTACTCGTCCCGCTGCGTGAACTGGCTGCCGACGATGGCGCGCACCGTTGCGTCCGCGACGTACGCCGATATGCCGTCGGTCAGGTTCACGGGCGAATTAGCGGAGGCCGACGCCGCAACGGAGCGCAGGAGGCGGCCGACCTCCTCCTCGCGGACGGGGCTGAAAGACTGGACGCGGCGGGAGCTGAGGAGCTCGACCGTGCATATCTTGCGGAGCTGGCGCCAGGCGTCGCCGTAGGGCGCGAAGATGAGGCCCTCGTTGTCGCCGTACGCCATCTGCTGCATGGAGGTTAGCGGCCTGGACGCGAAGGAGGCGCCGTGGGTCTTCATGATCTCGCGCGCGGCGTCTGGGGACGAGGCCACAACGGCGTCGAGCTCGCCGAGGCGGAGCATCATGAGCGGGCCGTGGCGCCGCGCCAGGTCACGCAGCGCGCGGTGCGGGAGCGCGCCGGCGAGGTGGTGCAGGTGGCCGATGACCGGCAGCGCCCACGGCGACGGGGGCAGCCGCGCGGCAGGCGCCTGGCGCCTGGACTTGAGGAAGAAGAGCGGGATGACGAGGAGAAGCGCGAGAAGCAGACAGAGCGGGAGCACCGTGGCCATGGCAGCTTCGATTGGATCGAGGTCTCGCGGGACTTTCTTTTCCAAAGTCAAACGGTGCCCCAAACTCAGATAGAAATAAGGGCGGTTTAGATACCATCTGTAAATAACACTATTCCATGTCATCGGCAGACTCTACTTGAAGACACCTTTCAAGATTGACATCCTACTGGCTAGACACAACCCGCCCAGATTGACATCCTACTGGCTAGACACGACCATTACTGTTGGTAATTAGAACGCGATTGCGGGCACCTCCATCGATCCAATTAATTTATTCCAATTTGCAGAAGCTATCAGGTAAGCGTTACGAAAGACCAGCGAATCTGCGATATACTTAGCCGACAGTCACGCGGCGGTGAGAGTGAGACGGCAAAAAGCTCTTCGCGGCAACAACACGAACAAAAAAAGTTCAGTAAAGAAACGAAGATCGAATGGTGGATCAATCCCAAACCATTGCATGCTACACAAGCCGACGTGATTTTGCTGCTCAAAACAATTATTGGCCATTCAATTGAAAAGACGCGCCCCATACAACGGTACTAGAAGGCAGTTGTACTCTAGGGAGCGATTTTTCAGGGCTACGAACCGTCTGCAATTCTACGTACAGCATATACGGAATATATAAAGCTCTAGCCGCCGCTGCTGCAACGGACAGGCTGCAGCGCCGCATCCCCACTCTTAGCTCCCACTCTTAGCTTGTTGTCGCTGTCGTCTATCCAATTGTGGCAGCACCTTGACCCGTCCAATCTCATATGGACCCGTCTGAGCCTATCTAGAAACAAGGTGCCTAGATCTGCGCTAGGGACAACGTCCAACGGCTATCTCATCCATGGCGCATGTCGTCCGAGGTTGGCACCACCCGGTAGCGCTAGACCAGTGGCTTCCGAGGTACACCGTCGCCGGGAAGTTGAAGGCTCTCGACCCCATCTCCATGGCATGGGGAGGATAGTCTGTCGCTGGGAGCGTTGTTTAACACTTTTTTTTTTGAATATCTACTGTGAGGCAAAAGCCCCACAACCTTCCACTTTATTCAAAACAAAGAGTATTTACAAAAAAAGAAAAAGGACAAAAATAGGCCTATACAAGTCTAAGAACCACTATACAGAACAATGGATCTCCCCATAAAAAGGAAAAAAAAGGGAAGATCACGGAAGACTACTGCAGGGTAGCAATCCAGCCAAGCAACTTCTCTCTATTTGCCTTCTTCGTTCCGTGGCTTTGAAGAGTTAGATCAAAAACAAACTGGCCTCTCCATGCTGCAAATCTAGGCTTGACATTCTGAAATATCATCGCATTTCTCACTTTCCATATATTCCAGCACACAATGAAAATCACCTCAGGAAAAAAGGGTTGACAAAAACTTTTTCTGGCAGCAATGGCAATCTGGAGTCTATCCTGCCCATTCCCCCATTCAACCTGAAGATAATTCCAAACTCTTACACTGAAATTACAATTAAAGAATAAATGATCCCCGTCTTCATGATGTTTGCTCGGGTCAGTGACATTCCAATGCCTTCTATGTAACATATCACGAGTGTTGAGTCGATCACTAAGCATCAACCAGGCAAACATCTTGATCTTCATTGCACACTTACTTCTCCAAATCCATTTATACAGAGGGCAGACCACGACATTTTCAAAAATCTGTTGATAGTATCGAGTCACCATATAGGCCCCCCAGGAACACTGCCAAATATCCACTCCATTCTGCTCCGGGGCAAGTTGACCCAACCAACATTCTATCTGCTAGAACTCATCATAAGCCTGTCCTGACAAAGGCAAATGAAAATCTATCGATCTGTCCTCTAAAATTGTCATCTCCCTGATAGAAATTTTATCAACCTTAGCATAAGAAAATAACCCGGTGAATCCCTCCCTCAAAGGAACTCTGGAGCTGTCAACTTCCCAGGCATCAGACCAAAACAGAACAGTATCTCCAGAGTGAACTGTTTGGGATATGCTAAATGGGTATCACCATAACATGTCTCTAATCCGGATAACCCGGGTGGCCCACAGTTGGTAGCAAAGCCCATGGCCTGCTGGGCGGCCCAGTTAGATGGATCCAGAAGGGAGGCCCATGCCGGATAAAGGAAGGCTACGGAGGAGTCACCGACGTACCCGGAGCCTTGGAGTGCAAGACACGTTAGACTAGTTGTATACCGTGTAGGACTCTGAAACCTGTCCGGCTAGGACTTTGCCTGTAACCCTAGGATCTGGCGACTATATAAGTCAGACCTATGAGATCCTTTAGGGAAACAATCAGACGACACAACTCATATTGCGCACAGCGAACCGATCCCTGTAACTCGGCGTATTGCCATTATAGTGATTTATAGCAGGAGTAGGATCCCGCCACCGTCGTGGGATCTGAACCTGGGTAAGTTGTGTTACCTCGTACTCGCCAACCTTCCGCCTTACCCCACGTCTCTAAACACGCTTTGTGAGGACCCCTCCATGGTGTACTCGTCGGCAATACCACGACAGTTGGCACCCACCGTGGGGCAAGAGGCGCTTCAGGCTCTTCAACGGGCGAGGTCCAAGCTCTTCGCGGGAATCGGAGAAACCATAGCCATCGGCCGTGTTCTATTCTCCAGCAATGTTCCGATCGTCCCTCCCGATGAGTTCTGGATCCCGGCAAAGACGAACCCCACTCGCTGCTCGATCTTCCCAATCGGGGGCATCCACCTCTTCATCGGCGAAACCGAATCGAGCACTAGTTCCCTGGAAGTTAGAGGATCGTCAAGGCCCGCACGGACCGCCTATGGGCAGGACACGTTCGCGGAAGGATGGCTACCCAAACCGTATCCCTCTTCGGAGTTTGCCGGCATAGATCGGAAAAATTCAAGGCCCACCCAAACCGCCCCTGTGCAGGATAAAATGGTGGAAGATCGCTGCAAGTCCGCCGGCTTCGCCCGTGCGTCTAGATAGCAGAGATCCAAGTTCGTCGGCGTGGTAACTATCTTTGATCTAGCGTGTGGCGTTCAACGAGAGGGTGAAAACCCGCGCGATTACCTAGCCAGGTGGCTCCGCATATGGGCCGACCTGGAGCATTATGTTGGAATTATGCCCTAGAGGCAATAATAAAGATGTTATTATTATAATTCTTGTTCATGATAAAGTTTATATTCCATGCTAGAATTGTATTAAGCGGAAACTTTAATACTTGTGTGGTTTGTAAACAACACCGTGTCCCTAGTACGCCTCTATGGACTAGCTCATTGATCAATGATGGTTAAGGTTTCCTAACCATAGACATGAGTTGTCAATTGATAATGAGATCATATCATTGGGAGAATGATATGGTGGATAGACCCAAACAAAGCAGAGCAATTAGATCGTGTCATCGTGTTCGTCTTTGTGCTTTTCCTATGTCAAATATTGTATTCCTTAGACCATGAGATAATGCAACTCCACGGTATCGGAAGAAAGCTTTGAGGTCATCAAACGTCATCCTATGATAGGGTGATCATAAAGGTGTCTCTCGGTGATCGGAAAGTATCATTGGGTTGTATGTATCGAGATGGAATTTGTCCCTCCCAAGTCGGAGAGATATACTGGCCCACTCGGTGTCGATATCAACACCGCTTGCAAGCATGTGGTTAAGGAGTTAATCACAAAGTGATATCGGATTACGAACGAGTAAAGTACTTCTGTGAACGAGATTGAACTAGGTATGACGGCATCGACGATCGAATCTCGGCAAGTAAAATATCGCGAGACGAAGGGAATATATATATGGGATTGATTGAATCCGGCATCGTGGTTCATCCGATATGATCATCGATGAATGTGGAGTCAATATGGGTGCCTGCACCCGTTGATTATTGATAGAAGATCATGTCTGCATATTCTCGAACCCGCAGGGTCACACACTTAACGATCTCGCTAGGATAGATTGGATAATTGGTTTATGAATTTTTGTTCGAGTCTCGGATGGGATCCGGATATCACGAGAGGTTCCGGAATGGTCGGGAGAATAAGATTCATATAAGGCGAGGCAGTTTTGGAGTTGAATTGTTCCGGTTAATCGGTATTGTAGGAAGCTTCTAGAACCTTCCGGAAGGGACCAACGTGGCCCCACCTTCCGGGAGGGGCATGGGCCTATGAGGGAGTGTCCTGGCATTGGGCCAGGGCACAAGGCCCCATAGGGCCCAATGATCCTAGATAAGTTTAAACTCGTTTAAACTAGAGATAGGATTTCTAGATAAGAGAGTTTAAATCGTTTAAACTAGAGATAGGATTTCTAGATAAGGGAGAGTTTAAATCGTTTAAACTAGAGATAGGCTTGGAGGAGGGCAAGGGCTGGCCGCCCCCTCTATATATAGAGGGTGGTGCCTCCCCCTACACCTTCCTCCAAGCCCTAGCCTTGCTACCTTCCTCTCTCCCTCCCATTGTTTGTGGCGAAGCCTGCAGTGAAATTCTCCACCATATACACCACGCCGTTGTGTTGTAGATCCAATCTATCTCCACCATACTCGCTGGTCCGAGGAAGGAGGAGACGTCGAGTCTTTGCGTGTGCATCTCACGGAGGCACCGCCACTTGTGGTGCTAGATCGGATCGGATCGAGGAGGAGAAGCGAGTCGACTACATCACCCACGTTCGGCGAGCGTTCCGATGTGCGAATCTTCAAGGGTATGAAGATCTAATCCAATCTCTCGTTGTTTGCATCTCCTAGATTAGATCTTGGCTTTCCCTCATTCGCTCGTAGAAAATTTTGATTTACTATGCCGCGAAACCCTTCGATGGTATCGAGCTAGATCTGCGTAGATGTGATTCACGAGTAGAACGCAACATGGTTGTTGCGGCGTTGATGTTTTCTGTTGCAAGCCTCTTGTTTGTGTTCTTATTATGGCGGGATAGTGAGATTGAAGCGGTCCGTGCCAACCTTCTGCGGCGTCGTTCGCGAGACCGGCTCCGCACTTGACGTGTGGCTTGTACCACATATGCGGTGGTGGATGTCGGTTTCTCTCACTATAGTTGTCATGGGATTAACACGGAGTTTGGCAACCATAATATCACCGTTGTGGCTTTCCGTAGTAAGAATCGTTCTTAGCATCTACTCCCATAAGCCACGTAAAACATGCAACAACAAAGTAGAGGCGTCTAACTTGTTTTTGCAGGAGTGTTTTCGTGATATGGTATGGCCCAAGATGTGATGTGTATATTGTATCGATGATCATGTTTTGTAATGTTTCACGACTTGCATGTCGATGAGTACAACTGGCGAGAACCATATGGTTGTCTTTATAATTGTGTATGACACATGAGTCAACTTCTTATACGCCATGTAATAGCTTTACTTTATCGCTAAGTAGTTAGCAATAGTTGTAGTTGCTATTCGTGGTGGAGGCAATCATGGTGGAGTGATGGAGATCATGCGAGGAGCGCACAAGATGGAGATCATTCTTGCGAAGATTGGCTATACCATGTCACATAAAGTTATATGCATGTGATGTTTATCCTTTATGTATCTTATCATGCTTAGATCGCGACGGTAGCATTATAAGATGATTCCTCACTTAAAGATCAAGATAAAAACATGTTCTCCCCAAGTATGCACCGTTATGAAAGTTAAATCGTGTCCAAGCATCACGTGATGATCGGGTGCTATAGACTCTACGCTCACATACAACGGGTGCAAGCCAGTTTTTGCACACGCGGAAATACTTTGGTCTAACTTGATGAGCCTAGCATGTACAAACATGGCCTCGGAACACAAGAACCGAAAGGTTAAGCATGAGTCATATGAGTGATATGATCGACACTTTGTTGTCCACCATTGAAACCACATCTCTTCTCGTGATGATCGGATTAGGTGTGGTGAATTTGGATCGTGTTCACGAAACAACTTGAGGGATGTTGAATTTAGTGGGAGTTCATCTAGTAATTTGATTAAGTTGAACTATTTATCATGAACATAGTCTAAATTGTACTTGCAAATACTGTAGATCACATGGCCAAATCCAACTTCAACTTCAACGTTTTTTTTGAGAAGGAAAAGCTTAGAAACAATGGGTCTAACTTCACCAATTGGTTCCAATCTAAGAATCATACTATCTGGCGGACAAAGGACTATGTCCTTGGTAAAGCGTTAGGTGACCCCCTACTGCTAAGGTGATGAGAAAGTTGTCTATCGATCGGCAAAGATGATTATGGTGTGATTAAGAGCACCATGTTGTTTGCTATGGAACCGAACTTCAAAATCGTTTTGAAACGTATCCGGGCCCTTTGAGATTCTCGAGGAGTGAAAAACATGTTTTGAGACTCAAGCCCGTTCGAGAGATATGAGATCTGAGAAGTTCTTTAAGCGCAAGATGGAGGAAGGGAGTTCCATTAGTGAGCACGCCATAAAGATGTCGGGCTACACTCAACGCCTTGAGCAAGCTGGAATGCACGATTCGGAGGAGCTCAAGATTGACAGGTTCTGCAATCACTCCTCCAGCTACAAAAGTTTTGTAGTGACTCATAATCAGTTGGTTCCATCGATCACCGAGCTCTTCGCAAAGCTGAAGGCTGCGGAAGTGGACATCAAGAAGGATAATCATGTGTTGATGGTCAACAAGCCCTCCTTTAAGAAAGGTAAGGGAGCAAAGAAGCCCTTCAAGAAGGGCGGCGGCAAGCGCAATGCCCCTGCTGAGAAGAAGCTCAGTCCCAAGCGGACCTTTGAGTGCTTCTATTGCAAGGACAAGGGTCACTGGAAGCGCAACTGTCCGAAGTACTTAGCGGACAAGAAGGCTGGCACCATCAAAGGTATATTTGATATACATGTTATTGATGTTTTCCTTACTAGCCCTTGTTGTAGTGCCTGGGTATTTGATACCGGTTCAGTTGCTAATATTTGTAACTCGAAACAGGAGCTACGAAATGAGCGGCGACTTTGCGAGGATGAGGTGACGATGCGGCGTTGGCGGATCAAGAGTTGATGTGATGGCCATCGTCATGCTCTCCTTAGTTTTACCTTCGGGATTAGTTTTAAACCTTAATAAATGTTATTATGTGCCTGCGTTGAGCATGAACATCATTTCCGGATCGTGTTTATTGCAAGACGGTTATTCATTTAAATCGGAGAATAATGGTTGTTCTATTTATATGAGTAACATCTTTTATGGTCATGCACCTCTTATGAATGGTTTATTTCTTCTAAATCTCGAAAGGGATGAAACACACATCCATAACATTGAGGCTAAGAGATGCAAAGTAGATAGTGATAATACTACTTATTTGTGGCACTGTCGTCTAGGTCATATTGGAGTAAAGCGCATGAAGAAACTCCATTCTGATGGAATTTTGGAGTCTCTTGATTTTGAATCATTTGACACAAGCGAACCATGCCTCATGGGCAAGATGATCAAAACCCCGTTCTCCGATATGATGGAGCGAGCAACGGACTTGTTGGAAATCATACATAACGATGTATGCGGACCGATGAGTGTTTCGACGCGTGGTGGATATCGCTATTTTCTCACTTTTACCGATGACTTAAGTAGATATGGGTATATCTATTTAATGAAACATAAATCTGAAACATTTGAAAAGTTCAAGAAATTTCAGAATGAAGTGGAGAACCATCGTAACAGAAAGATTAAGTTTCTACGATCCGATCGTGGAGGTGAATATTTGAGTTATGATTTTCTCACGCATCTTAAAGCAAGTGGAATCGTTTCACAACTCACGCCACCGGAACACCAGTAGCAATGGTGTGTACGAGCATTAATCGAACCCTATTAGATATGGTCCGATCAATGATGTCTCTTCTTGATTTGCCGTTATCATTTTGGGGTTATGCATTAGAAACCGCTGCATTCACTTTAAATAGGGCTCCATCTAAATCCGTTGAGACGACACCGTATGAACTGTGGTTTGGTGCTAAACCTAAGTTGTCATTTCTTAAAGTTTGGGGATGCGAAGCTTACGTCAAGAAGTTGATGACGGACAAGCTCGAACCCAAAGCGGAGAAATGCGTCTTAATAGGATACCCTAAGAAAACTATTGGGTATACCTTCTATCACGTAATCAAGGCAAAGTGTTTTTATGCATGAAACGGTTCCTTTCTTGAGAAGGAGTTTCTCTCGAAAGAAGTGAGTGGGAGGAAAGTAGAGCTAGACGAGGTTATTGAACCTTCTCTTGAATTAGAGAGTAGCGCAACACCTGAAATTGTTCCAAAGGCTCTGCACCAACAATAGAGGAAGCTAATGACAAGGATCATGAAGCTTGGACGATCTCGATCTTGAGCGTCGCAGTCGACAAGGTCGCGTGCCCCTCCCGAGTGGTACGGCAACCTGTCTTGTTGTCTTGTTGGTAGAAGACGGTGAACCTACGAACTATGAGGAGGCGATGATGAGCCGGACTACGAGAAATGGTGGAAGCCATGAAATCAATTGGGATCCATGAGCGAAAACCAAGTATGGACTTTGGTGGACCCTCCTAGCGACAAAAGGCCGTTGAGTGCAAATGTATTTTCAAGAAGAAAGCGACGCGGATGGTAATGTTACCGCTATAAAGCACGGCTTGCATAAAGGTTTTCGACAAGTTCAAGGTGTTGACTACGATGAGACTTTCTCTCCGTAGCGATGTTTAAGTCCATTCGGATTTTATTAGCAATTGCTGCGTTTCATGATTATGAAATATGGCAGATGGTTGTCAAGACTGCTTTCCTCAATGGCAACATTGATGAAGAGTTGTATATGATGCAACCCGAAGGTTTTGTCGATCCTAAGGATGCTAGTAAAGTATGCAAACTTCAGCGTTCCATTTATGGACTGAAGCAAGCAACTCGGAGTTGGAACCTTCGTTTTGATCAAGTGATCAAGAGCTTTGGATTTGTTCCAAATTGCTATGAAGCTTGCATCTACAAGAAAGTGAGTGAGAGCTCGGTGACGTTTCTGGTACTGTATGTGGATGACATATTGATTATCGGAAATGACATCAACATGCTTAACGATGTGAAGAGTTATTTGAACAAGTTTTTTTCAATGAAAGACATAGGTGAAGCTGCTTATATATTGGGCATAAAAATCTATAGAGATAGACAAAAGGCGCTGATAGCTTTAAGCGGTACATACCTAGACAAAGTTACGAAAAGGTTCGAATGGATAAGGCAAAGAAAGGTTCGGTGTCTATGTTGTCGGGTAAGATATTGAGCAAGGCTCGGTGTCCACTGATGAAATGATAAGGAAGCTATGAGCAAAGTGCCTTATGCCTCGTCCATAGGTTCCATCATGTATGCCATCTTGTGTACTAGACGGATGTGTCCAATGCTCTTAGTTTGACGAGATATCAAAGTGATCCGAGTGGAACCTTTGGACAGCCGTGAAGAACATCCTAAAGTACCTAAATAGAACTAAAGAAATGTTCTTAGTCTATGGGGTGATGAACGACTTGTCGTAAAGGTTACGTCGACGCTAGTTTCGACACCGACAAGGATGATTCTAAATCTCGAGATAGGATACGTGTATATTTTGAATGGAGGAGCTGTGAGTGGAGAAGGCAAGCAAAGCGTGATCGCGGGATCTACAAAGGAAGCGGAATACATGGCTGCAGAAGCGTCAAGTGAAGGAGTTTGGATCGAAACTTCATCATCGAGCTTGGCGTGGTTCAAGTGCATTGGACCCACTGGAGATATTGTGTGACAACACCGGCGCCATAGCACTCGCTAAGGAACCAAGATATCATCCAAAGACCAAGCATATCAACATAAGTTTCATATAATCCGAGATTATATAGCGGATGGAGATCGAAGATTAGCAAAGTACATACGGATCTGAATGTCACAGATCCATTGACTAAACCTCTTCCACATGTAAAACATGATCAACACCTCGATTGCCATGGGTGTGAGATTGTTGCCAAATGTAAACTAGATTATTGACTCTAGTGCAAGTGGGAGGCTGGAATTATGCCCTAGAGGCAATAATAAAGATGTTATTATTATAATTCTTGTTCATGATAAAGTTTATATTCCATGCTAGAATTGTATTAAGCGGAAACTTTAATACTTGTGTGGTTTGTAAACAACACCGTGTCCCTAATGCGCCTCTATGGACTAGCTCATTGATCAATGATGGTTAAGGTTTCCTAACCATAGACATGAGTTGTCAATTGATAATGAGATCATATCATTGGGAGAATGATATGGTGGATAGACTCAAACAAAGCGAGCAATTAGATCGTGTCATCGTGTTCGTCTTTGCGAAGCTTTTCCTATGTCAAATATTGTATTCCTTAGACCATGAGATAATGCAACTCCACGGTATCGGAAGAAAGCTTTGAGGTCATCAAACGTCATCCTATGATAGGGTGATCATAAAGGTGTCTCTCGGTGATCGGAAAGTATCATTGGGTTGTATGTATCGAGATGGAATTTGTCCCTCCCAAGTCGGAGATATACTTGGGCCCACTCGTGTCGATATCAACACCTTGCAAGCATGTGGTTAAGGAGTTAATCACAAAGTGATATCGGATTCTGAGCGAGTAAAGTACTTCTTTGTGAGCGAGATTGAACTAGGTATGACGGTGCAAGCGATCGAATCTCGGGCAAGTAAAATATCGCGAGACGAAGGAATATATATATGGGATTGATTGAATCCTGGCATCGTGGTTCATCCGATATGATCATCGATGAATGTGTGGAGTCAATATGGGTGCCTGCAGCTGTTGATTATTGATAGAAGATCATGTACGCATATTCTCGAACCCCAGGTCACACATAACGTATCTCGACGCTAGGATAGATTGGATAATTGGTTTATGAATTTTTGTTCGAGTCTCGGATGGGATCCGGGATATCACGAGAGGTTCTAATGGTCGGAGAATAAGATTCATATAAAGGCGGTGCAGTTTTGGAGTTGAATTGTTAGGGTTAATCGGTATTATCTGGAAGCTTCTAGAACCTTCGGAAGGGGACCAACGTGGCCCCACCTTCCGGGAGGGGCATGGGCCTATGAGGAGTGTCACGGCGCATTGGGCCAGGGGCACAAGGCCCCATAGGGCCCAGCCGATCCTAGATAAGTTTAAACTCGTTTAAACTAGAGATAGGATTTCTAGATAAGGGAGAGTTTAAATCGTTTAAACTAGAGATAGGATTTCTAGATAAGGGAGAGTTTAAATCGTTTAAACTAGAGATAGGCTTGGAGGAGGGGCAAGGGCTGGCCACCCCCCCTCTATATATAGAGGGGTGGTGCGCCCCCTCCCCTACACACACACACCTTCCTCCAAGCCCTAGCAGCCTTGCTACCTTCCTCTCTCTCCCTCCCGACTGTTTGTAGGCGAAGCCTGCAGTGAAATTCTCCACCATATACACCACGCCGTTGTGTTGTAGATCCAATCTATCTCTCCACCATACTCGCTGGTCCGAGGAAGGAGGATACGTCAGTCTTTGCGTGTGCATCTCACGGAGGCACCGCCACTTGTGGTGCTAGATCGGATCGGATCGCGAGGAGGAGAAGCGAGTACGACTACATCACCCACGTTAAGCGACGAGCGTTCCGTCTGCGAATCTTCAAGGGTATGAAGATCTAATCCAATCTCTCTCGTTGTTTGCATCTCCTAGATTAGATCTTGGCTTTCCCTCTGTTCGCTCCGTAGAAAATTTTGATTTACTATGCCGCGAAACCCTTCACATTACCCCAATGATGATGCCATCTATCACTTTGTGTAAGGACTGGATCGAGGTACACTTCTCCGACATACTTTAAGACGGATGCTGGCTTCGGGACGCCTCACTTTTGAAGGCATGGTGAACACCGTCAACAACTTTGCAACCGCTGATGTAGAGGCAGCGCTCGCGGCCTTCCCGGCGCCCCTCCGCCTCAGCCACCGCCACCACCGCCTCCAGTCATCATTGCTATGGCCGAACCGCCGCCTCCGGTCGTCATCGTTGCACCCGCACCACCCATCATCGATGAAGCCACAGCACCCTCGACTCCGTCTTGGATCGCTCTCTGGCGACATCAGCGTGGAATCGGAGGAGATAGACTTCAGCCCGGAGGAACTCGACTCTGCAATGCAGGAGATGGAGAAGGACTTCAGGCGCGATGAGCAGGCCAACAATGCCATCACATCCTGAGAGGTGTTCGTCGCTATTGGGACCGTGATGGAAGAAGATCAACCCGGACAAGATCCGCCTAAAGCGTTGGACAAGGGGAAGGGACCACCTGTTGCTGCCGACAAGGATCGCGCAAAGGCCATGCCCCCTCCGCCTAACCCAGTGCAGCAGCCGTAGGAACTCAACGTCGGTCCGAGTAACAACAACACCGCAAACCCTCCGCCTCCGGCGTCTACGTCGGTAGCTGCCCAAATCACTCCAGCTGATAGAGTGATGTACGTTAATTTGCTCGTCTAGCCCACTGTGTCTCAAATACGGAACGTAGTCCAGCTTGACGAGAAGCGCCAGCAGCTGCTAGAGGAGGCGCAGGCCATCGCGGAGCAAGGCGCAAAGCTAGATCAAGATCTGGCCAAGGCGCAGAAGTCAATAGAGAATGCTAGAGGCATGGAGGCCGAGTAAAAGACTCTGTTCAAGTAGTAGAAGGCCAAGAAAGCTCCGGCTCGCGTCATCAACGACCCTGGTGTACGGCGAAACCTAGGATGGGCTCCCCCGAAGCCGCCGTAGGCCAAGCCATACATTGACAACGAGGGTAGGCAGGTCATGCCCACTCCTATTCTCAACCTAGTCGTTGCCAAGACCCTTCTGGAACAGGATAGATCACCCGCAGCTGTGGAACAGGTCTACGACCTTGTAGCAAAGGCGGTGAAACAGCAGGAAAAAGGCCACCTCTCGAAGGCTAGAATCTGACCCAGCATATTGCCAATCTAGCAATCCTAAGCCGCCAAGGGATAGATCTCCTCAGGATGTCGGGTCTCAGACGGGTTCATCGGAGCGAAGACGAAGGGATGCGCGCAACAGGAAGGACGCTATCCCCATATCACCCGATCACGGAGGAAAGGCTCATCCTTGTTGCCCATCTCCACCTCCCCCATCTCCCCGGCATCGCGAAGAACCAATGGCTCACCATCGTACGAGAATGCCTCCGCCAAGGCAAGGCGGCATCGTCATTCATGACAACACGGAGAAGCCCCATCACAATGGAGAGCGCAACCAAGGACATAAGAGCAGGTCGCGTCATGACCCTCCGCGTCCAACAAGCAACTATGACAAGCGCGAGGTGTCGCAGGAGGGTAACAGCAAGAAGGCTAACCCACCGCCACCTCCGTCTCTGTCACCACCTAGCAGCCACCATGACGGAGGAGGCCCGCATCGCTCACACAACCCATCCCCTGACGGCAAGAAGAAAAAGCAAGCCCGGGGCCATACGACGCACGTTCACACCTGGACAAAATTCACGAGGCCCAGGAAGGACCATACCTGGGACCATGTTGCTTTGGACATGACTGCAACTTACCCCCAAGGGTTTCCGGATAGACAAGACCATCAAGCCCTATGACGGCACCGCCAAGCCAGCTACGTGGTTGCAGGATTACGGCAACGTGGTGGAGATCGTCGGGGGTAACCCCAACATTGTCGTCAAGTACCTCCCACTGATGTTGACGGGCACGACCCGCCAATGGATCGATGACTTGCCGGAGAAGTCCATCTACAACTGGTTGGACATGCAAGAAACGTTCACCAAAAAATTCGAGGGTACGTATAAGCGTCCCTGCACTGTTGGCAATCTATAGCGGTGCATGCAAGAGAAAGACGAGTCATATCGCGCCTATCTCTCTCGCTGGCTGGATACGAAGAATTCCTGCGTAGGAGTGCACGATCAGACTGCCATGGCCGCCTTCATCGATGGGTTGGAAAAATGTACGTTGCTCCGACATAAGTTGAAGCGCCTGTAGGACAATCACAGGCTCGATCTCGACCAGATGATCCAGTTGGTCGGTGAGTTCGCGGCTGCCGACGATGATGCTCGCGGCTCCTTGCTAGCAATAGCCATTCCAACCCAAGCTAAGAGGAACAATAGCACCAAGCGGAAGAACCCGCCAGAAGAAAAGAAAACCTCCGATATGGTGGCGGCGGCTACAGACGGTTTCATGGAATATTGATCGGGTATTGCGATTTTCTGCATCGGGGGCTTCTTATAGGCGAAGGGGGAGACCGAGGCGGCCGCCCAGCCAGGCGCGGCCTAGGGTCCACCCGCGCCTAGGGGGGTCTGGCCCCTCTGGCCGGCCGCTCGGGCTCTTCTCTGGACTTCTTGTTCCCCACGGAAAGTTATTGACTTTGTCCTTCGCCCCGTCCAATTCTGAGAATATTTATTTACTAACTTTTCTGAAACCAAAAACAACAGAAAACAGGCATCTGGCACTGTTGCAACTTGTTAATAGGTTAGTACCAAAAAAGATGTAAAAAGCACCTCAAAGTGTAGACAAGTAAATCAAAGTAGATACTAAACAAGCATGGAGCATCAAAAATTATAGATACGTTTCCAACGTATCCCTAAGCTTAACTCCCTGCTGTCAATCGGTAGGTAAGTCATAAAAAGAATAATTTTTGAGGTGAACATGCACCCTCAAAATAAAGATCCAACCATTTGCAAGCATTGAAAGCTGGAATCAAAGAACTCTAAACATGTGCATAAAATAATGGAGCTCTAATAGTAGGACAGAGTAACTATGCATGCAACATGGCAAGCTACAAACAAAGATCATGAATAATATGCATTTGAAAAACGTTTGTTTGTTTCACATACAGAAAACATAGCATAGTGGCAGTCAGCTTGTCCCTCATAGAGTAGCAATATAATGCATATGGCACCTGCAAAGTTCACAAGGGTGAATAGAAACAAATAGCACAAGAGCAAGTAATAACACAATATGCATCAATTAATAAGCTTTGGAGCAATGCACACAGAATGACAACTATGCTCTTTTAATGGTACCTAAAGGTAGAAGGTGGAGACTCAAATAATGGTGGAAGAAAGGCCTTTTTTATAAAGGAAGTAGGGATTACAAGTTTCAAAAAGAGCTTCCAAATTATGGTACTTGTTAGCTTTCATCCCTCATTGCCCCTATCATAAGCATTTTGAAGTGGTTAAGGGTAAAGTGGCAAAGATGGAGTATATGCTTGACAAAGTATAAGTTGGCAATCTCAAGTCCCTTGAATATGAGGGCTACACCTCATGCATACTCAACTTAGGGCCCGGGCAAGTTCTTGTCACTATAAGTATTTGCATATCAATGAGAACCGCCAACGGGGTACCCCTTGCACATGGTACATGAGCTTTCCCATAACCAAAATGACAAGGCAAGCGGAAAATGAGCATCTCAGCAATTCTTCTTATGTACCATGGGAATATGGTGCTTTTTCTCTCTTTCCTCTTTTCTCAATATCTCTCTCTTTTTTTATAAGAAGAATGTTTCATAGATGTCACTATGGTGATGCTGCAAGTTTCCACCATGATTAGGCATGGCTTAGGCCAGCGGCCCAGGCGTTTCTCTAACACAGAATACAAACTCCATGGACTTACAAGTTCCCACTTCATTTCACACCGGTAACATCCATAGACAAAAGAGCATTATATCAATGGAGTACAAAAGTACAAGTGAAATGTTGAAAATTTTCCCCGTGACAGCACGGTTCTGCTAATCCCAACTGATAAGTGCAAGCATATACAGCAGAGTTGCCTCAATGGTTCAATTTTATTAGGGGAATAAAGTGTGCCATCAAGTTCGTGAGGTCTTTAATCAGTAAGTTTTCACATAACAAAATAGTTTTTAATTGGAAGATAGTTGAAAACAAGAATATACTTAGAATGGTGTAACACACCATGCATATGATTTTATAGTGGACACTTTGGAAAAACTTGGTTTCTTGGGAGTTGGAAGCATGAGTAGAACTTACTCATACAAGTGGAGGCTAGCAAAATACTGGGAGCAACAAACTAAGAGAGCAATAATGGCCATAATTATGCAATGCAACAAAGCAAACTAATCAAAGCAAAGAGTGGTACTACAAGTCAAGGAATAAGTGATCATAGAGGCTAATGGTGACTTGTCATACTCATAACATGGTGTAATCATGTGCCAAGTCAACCCAAGCAAAACATCAAAGGATAATACCACAATACTATGCTTTTGCATGCTAAAACAACGCATAATTTCTTCAAGGCACACTAATCAATCCCAATTGTTTGGAACAAGACATGCTACAGCAATAATCACTAATCATAATGCTAAAACAACACCTAGCATGTCATGCTAAAGTCTAAGTCACAGTCAATGCAAGCTCCTCTTGCACTTCAAGCAAGAACTTATTACTCCTTTCCAACACCAAGCAAACTTATTTGCAAAACAACACATCGAGAACGGGGGTCCAAACTTACTTTATTCAAGAAAACTAAAAAATCTAAGCAAAGCAAAATAAAAACTAAGATGCTCCAACAACAACACAACTGTGCATGAAACAATAAAAGTGAAGTGTCTAGACCTGAGCCTTTTATTGATGAAGAAGGGGTTGCCTTGGGCATCCCCAAGCTTTGACGCTTGTACCTCTTGGATATTTCTTGGGGTGACACCATGGTGGCATCCCCAAGCTTGAGATTTTGTCCATTCTTCATCTCATTACATCATTATCTCTCTACACCTGAAATTTTTCCTTCATACAAAACTTCACACAATCTTCATTAGCAACATTAGCTTATTCAAAAGATATTAGACCACTGGCAAAGCTTTAGAACAGCAAGGCTTTTCACTAAAAACACAAGCTACTGAAGTAACTCCTTCAAAGAAACTCAATTTACCTGAAGAGAGCTCAAAAAGGAATCAATAAGAAGCAAATGCAAATAATGGCAGAAATCTGCCAAAACAGACCAGCAGGTAGAAACGAATTTTTTTGAAATCTTATTTTGCTTAAATAAAAAAGTGTTGAACTAAATAAAGTTAGCTAAAATACTGGGGGATTTATTCGTAAATTTTGAGCTCAATATGATTTATAGAGAATCCTCACAATTTTTTTGGTGGAGGACATAAATCTATTTCGGGACAGTAACTCCCCAAATCTTACTTCCCTATCATTAGAGGTTATTCTTGGCACAAAAAGCAAACAAAAAGGATAAAGAGAGGTCATTACAGAAGTAACAACTTCCAAGACTCAAGGAAACTCTTGGGTTATCTCCCAATAAGTACTTTTCTTTAACGCCTTTAAGTTAGGCACAAGAAGCAAGAAGAATCAAGTATTTTCAAATGAAGAAGCATTAACATCAATACTTGCAAAATCTTCAACTATGAAAGATATCTCATCCAAATGGGTTTTGGAGGATCCCTTCTCATCTCTCTTTGGTCTACTACTTTCATCAAAAAGTTTTTCAGGGGCAATCCAATCAAAATTATTCTCAAAGGCTTCATGCATTCCAACAAGCTTAAAGGGTATGGGTATCTTAAATTCTTCTCTAGGCTTAGTTTTATCAAACATACCCACAACATCTACAATGGATCCTAGCAAATTGAAACGCTCAAAGACCTTTTTGGCTTCCCTAACAACATCATGGAATTCATTAAACAAAGTTTCAAGGATGAATTCCGTCTTTTCAGCATTATTTTCTTCTTATATCTTTAGAAACAAGAATTGCATGAAGGGGTTAAGGCTAACAAACCTAGCCTCTAACATATGAAATAAAGAAGCTGCAACAATCTAATAATTAGGAGCAAGCTCTGCTATAGATTTTTCCTTAATATCCTCATGCTTGATAACATAATTAAAGAATTCTTCAATATTATCTTTCCCAATTATGGAGCCACTTCCTATTGCAAGATATTTCTAGGTGAACTTGGGGAGCAACATGGTGAGCTAGAGTAGGGACTAATTTTTTTGTGTTTTTTGAACAAGGCAAGCAAACCAAGCTAGACTAAAAAAATTAGGTTTTTTTTAAAGAGGCAAACAAAACCAAGCAAAAGAAACAAACCAAACTAAAAACAAAGTAAAGTGAAAGGAAGTGAAGGACTACCCTTATGAAGACGTCCTTGGCCTCCCCGGCAACGGCGCCAGAAATTACTTGTTGCGTGCGTCCGGCGTTGACATGGAGCACTTCGTTGGTAACCCCAAGAGCAAGGTATGAAGAGCACAACGTCAAGATTTCCCTCAGTAGAAACCAAGGTTATCAAACTAGAAGGAGGAAGGAAACGTCACACAAGTGTTGGAAGAAACATGGAGACCTGCACAACACAAACTCAAGACTTTTCCCCAACGAATCAGTGAGGTTGTCAAGCTCACCAGTTTGCTGTAACAAAGGATTAAACGTATGGTGTGGAAGGTAATGGTTTGCAGCAAGTAAACAAGTAACATTGGAAGATGTATCAATGGTAAAGATTGGACCGGGGTCCATAGTTCACTAGAGGTGCTCTCCTTAGATAAACAACATGGCATGAAGGGTAAACAAATTACAGTGGGGCAATTGACAGGAACTGAGCAAGGAATAACAATGCAATTACTAGCCAGAAAGATCCTATGAGGTTGATTGCGCAATACAACAATATACATATACCGTAATCCAACTACATCTATGACTAGAAGTCCACCTTCAGGTTATCATCTGAACCCCCTCCAATATTAAGTTGCAAGCAACAGACAATTGCTTTAAGCAAAGTGTGTAAGGTAAACAGTCCACATGTTCCATGAACAAGAGACCATTGTTTTCTCCCTAGTAGCAACAACACATCTACAACCGAAGAGATTTATGTCACTTCCCTTGGAAACTAGAGGCATGAACCCACTATCGAGCATAAATACTCCCTCTTGGAGTCACTAACAACTACTTGGCCAAGATAACCACTAGCAACGGAGAGCATTCAAGATCACAAACAACAAAGACATGATAGAATCATAAAGATAAAACCATTAATCAAACCAACATAATAATCTCAATATGCATCGGATCCCCGCAAACACAACATGCATGATTACAAATAGATTAGATCTTGATCATGAACGGAGCTCACAAGATATATACATGAAAACACAAAGGAGGAGATACAACCATCTAGCTACTACATTGACCCATAGTCCAAGGTGGAACTACTCACGAATCATACCGGAGAGAAGGCCTCCGGGATGATCTCCCCTCCAGCAGGGTGCCGGGAAGATCTTCATATCCCCCCCGATCTAGGGACGATGGTGGCGGCGGATATAGACGGTTCAGTGGAATATTGATCGGGTATTGAGAGTTTCTGCATCGGGGGCTTCTTATAGGCGAAGAGGGAGACCGAGGCGGCGCTGTATGGCCAAAACCCTAACCGGCGGCCTAGGGTCCACCACACCTGGGGATCTGGCCCCTCGAGCTCTCCTCTTGACTTCTTGTTCCCCACGGAAAGTTATTGACTTTGTCCTTCGTCCCGTCCAATTCCGAGAATATTTCTTTACTAACTTTTCTAAAACCAAAAATAGAAGAAAACAGGCATCTGGAACTTTTGCAACTTGTTAATAGGTTAGTACCAGAAAACATGTAAAAAGCACCTCAAAGTGTAGACAAGTAAAGCAAAGTAGATACTAAACAAGCATGGAGCATCAAAAATTATAGATACGTTTCCAACGTATCAAAGCGCGCTCGTCGAGTTCCTCCGTGATAAAAGGGACATCTTTGCCTGGCAACCTGCCGACATGAAAGGTGTACCTCGGGAACTTGCCGAGCACAGCTTGAATATTGATCCAAAATGCAAACCGGTGAAACAACCTCTACGACGCTTCGGAGACGAGAAGAGACACACCATAGGGAAAGAGATAGCTAGGTTACTTAAGGCTAGTTTTATCCGAGAAGTCATTCAAACCCGATGGGTGGCCAATCCTGTACTTGTCCCCAAAAAGGGAACCAAAGAATTAAGAATGTGCATTGATTACACTGGCTTGAACAAAGCGTGTCCCAAATATCCGCTTGCTTTGCCTCGCAGTGACCAAGTCATTGACTCGATGGCTGGCTCGGAACTTTTTTGTTTTCTTGATGCATACTCAGGATACCACCAGATAAAGATGAGGAAGTCGGACCAATTGGCCACTTTGTTCACCACACCTTACGACATGTTTTGCTATGTCACGATGCCCTTTGGGCTGAAAAACGCAAGTGCTACGTACCAGCAGACTATGCAGTGTTGCCTCCACGATTAAATTGGTCGGAACATTCATGCCTATGTGGACGATATAGCGGTGATGTCTAAAAAGTCAAACGACTTAATCTCCGACTTAAAAGAAACCTTTGATAATCTCCGTAAATACAACATGATGCTTAACCCAAAGAAGTGCGTCTTCGGGGTTCCAACCAGCAAATTGTTAGGCTTCATCGTTTCCTAGCGCGGAATCGAGGTCAACCCGGAGAAGATCAATTCCATACTAAACACAAACCGTCTGACATGCCTGAAGGACATCCAAAGGCTTACAGGCTACATTTCAGCAGTTAGCCGGTTCGTCAGCCGACTTGGAGGGAAGGCCCTGCCGCTGTACAAGTTGCTGAAGAAGGTGGACAAATTTACATCGACGGATGAAGCAGATGTTGCACTCAAGAAGCTAAAGGAGATACTTTCATCGGCACCTATACTCACAGCACCCGAGCCTATGGAGCCTATGTTAATCTACATGGCGGCCACTAACTGGGTAATCAACAACGTCGTCGTGGTAGAGCGGAAGGAACCAGGGCATGAGTATGGAGTACAACGACCAGTTTACTATGTAAGCGAGGTCTTTACGGAGTCCAAGCAGCTTTACCCGCACTACCATAAGCTAGCTTATGGAGTGTTCCTTCCTTCTCGGAAGCTAAGGCACTATTTTCAGGAGCACCCTATCACAATTGTGAGCAAAGCTCCACTGTCCAACATTATCAACAACAGCGACGCTACAGGAAGGGTTGCAAAGTGGGGCATTGAGCTTGCCGCCTTCGAGATCACCTACAAGAGACGCGACGCTATCAAATCACAGGTCTTGGTGGATTTCATCACATATTGGATGGAGATGCCATATGCCACCCCTGTACGAGAGCCAGAATACTGGGTGATGCACTTTGACGGATCAAAGCTACTCAACGACTCGGGGGATGGTGTACTACTACAGCCGCCAACAGGGGAAAAGTTGCACTACGTTCTGCAGATCCACTTCGAGGATACAAATAACATGGCAGAATATGAAGCACTCATTCACGGACTTCGCGTAGCCAAGGATATTGGCATCAAGCGCATAGTTTGATGTGGAGATTCCGACTTGGTTGCCCAGCAGGTGGCTGGCACATGGAACACGCGGAACCCTATGATGGCAGCATATCGAGACGAAGTGGACGAGATAGCCAAGAGCTTCTTGGGCTACAAAGTCAAGTATGTACTGAGGGAGGAAAATGAGGCGGCTGACCTACTGACAAAGCTTGGTTCAAGGCACAAACAAATTCTACCTAGCGTTTTTCTGGAGCATCTACAAACACCATCCATGAAGGGAGCGGACCCCGAGAACCCAGATAGAGTTGAATCTTTCATTCACACAGTGACAAAGGTCCCTCTGTCTTGGACAAAACCATTCATGGAATATCTCGTACACGGAACTTTGCCCGTCGATGAGATCGAAAGTAGGCAAATAGTACGTCAAGGAAAGGGCTATATCATAATCAATGGACGACTCTATAAAAGAAGCACCACTGGTGTATACCTCAAGTGTGTTTCCCAGCAAGAGGGTATCGAAATCATTTGTGAGATTCATCTCGGAGATTGCGGGCATCACACCGCTCCTCGATCGTTGGTATCCAAATCCTTACGTCAAGGATTCTACTAGCTGACCGCGAAGGCGGATGCCAACAAGCTGGTTGAGACATGCATGGGATGCCAGTATTATGCCCGACAACCACATGTTCCAGCTGAAGAATTGCAAACAATACCAATAACTTGGCCGTTTGTAGTCTAGGGACTAGACATGGTGGGTCCATTATAGACGACATCGTGTGGGTTTATGCATCTGCTAGTAGCAGTCGATAAATTCACCAAATGGATAGAAGCTAAACCCATTAGAAAGCTTGATGGGGCAACTGCCCTTAGGTTTTTCCGGGATCTAGTGATGAGATTTGGTCTCCCACATAGCATTATTACCGACAATGGCAGTAACTTATCACTCAGATAAGTGGAAGCTTATTGTTGGGAGAAGGGCATCCGACTTGATCTAGCATATGTGGCACACCGACAGTTAAACGGTCAGGTTGAGCGAGCCAATGGATTAATTCTGCAAGGAATCATGCCACATATCGAGGCACTGCTACATAGAGCAGATGGAGCCTGGGCAGAGGAGTTACCATATGTTCTGTAGAGTTTACGAACTACACCCAACAGATCTACCAGCTACACCCCTTATTTCATGGTATATGGAGCAGAAGCCATCCTGCCTTTCGACATCCTTCACGATTCACCAAGAGTTGCTGCCTATGACGAAGATGACGCTGAAGAATCCGGGTGCCTAGATGTGTACCTTCTCGAGGAAGAGCGCTTATTGGCATGCCAGAGATCCGCCATCTACCAGCAGAAGCTATGCAGCTACCATAGTCGCCGCATTCGGCATCGCTCGTTTAAAGAGGGGGATCTGGTGCTCCGACTTAAGCAGAAGAAGTAACACAAATTATCCCCGCCATGGGAAGGGCCATTCATCATAAGCAAGGAGCTACTCAATGGGTCTTACTACCTCGTTGACAATCGTGAACTTGAGGATAGACCCAGTGATGATCATAAGCGTAAGCGACGTGACCCGGATGATGACTACCCGAAGCTTGATAGCACAGCTATGTCCTTTCTACACTTAGCATATTTTTATATACTTTGCGTCTCTTATATGATCAATGAAATAAAGGTCTTTGGTTCACTCATATTCTTGAATCTTTTACCTCCTTTAGTGTTCATTTATGCGCAAGTTTTGCATTTTCACTTGTGAAAATTCCGCCTACGGGCGTTAGCTTAAGTTTTCTGGTCTACACGTTCTTTGTTGTTTTTATGTGGATTCTGGAGTAGTGACTTTTGGCACTTGAAGTCGGCGATTTTGTGCTTAGGTTTTGATGGTGCCATTGGCATCATCACTTGAGTGCATGGTTCCAACTACGAGTCTTCCGAATCACGAAAAGTCAAGCATAAAAACCAAAGTAATGGATAAGACAACACTTTCTTAAAAAATATATACATGATGGAACTAGTACTTAAGTAGCAGGAAACATACAGCTATTGTTTTCTACCTTAAGATTAACACAGTAGTTTTTCCACATACATACATCTAGTGGAGACAAATATTACAAAGTGTTTTTTATTCCTCTGGCGCTGGAGACTTTGAGGTAGCATCGTCGGCAACATGAGAGCCATCCTGATCATCAACAAAGTTGCTGGTCTTGAGGGACTCGGAGGAGCTGTGCTGGTTGCCATCAATGATCTCAAGAGGCACAAAGGAGTTTGGATCGACCAACTCGGCGACCCTGGTGTCGTAGCCGGCGAGCGATGCCCAGATAGCTTTGTGATCAATCTTATCGCCGTCATCATCTATGTCGGACAGACCTGAGGTCACCATGTTGATGTCGGCATTCTCGTAGTGAGCCTTGACCATCGCCAGCGACATTCTAGCACCAGCCCGGGTACATGAAGATTTCAAGCTTACGATACGCTCGGGGTTTGGCGCAGAATTTCTGAGTACTTCATGACGGAATCCACCGCCTTGATGTTGATGTTCAGGGGCTTAGCAATCTCTTTGGCTTGCTTGATGGTGGTACTGATGAAGTTGCCGGCAAGGACCATGTATTTCTTTGGCGGAGGAGGCATATTGGTTAAACCAATAGGAGTTGCATTTCCGATAAAGCAAAGGAGTATATGAGTTCAAGTAACATAAAAGTTCACCGTACCTGGCTTATAGAAGTACAAGATGGAGATCGCTTACCAAATATGCTCGCCTCGGCTTGTTGGAGTGTCTCCGCCATGGAGTCCTGTTCTTGTTGGAGGACCTTGTAAGCCTCAAGGTTGCATTGATTCTGCTCATCGGCAGCTTTCTTCTGCTCCTTGAGGATTGCAATTTCCTCCTTCAGTCGGTTGATCTGCGTGTTGGCAGACTCCTTCACGGACTTCATTGACGCCTCATGCATCTTCAAAGTGCCAGCCCTCTCCTGCTTGAGGATCTTGTTCTCGCTATCCAGCAGTTCCATGTGCTTGGATTGCTCGACAATGTCCTTCACCTTGGCAATAGCTTCTGCATGTCAGAGAAATAACAACACACAATGAGTAGTCGGAGAGTGATGGCACAAGACCAAGTTTGAGTGCAAAATTGAAAGGAAAAGCAGACTCTTTCTCTTAGTGATTTGATCCTTCAAGAAGGCAGTTTTACCCTTTTCAGCTTCCAGTTCAGCGCGCATCTTGTGAAACTTCTCATTGGCGGCACCTCTCCGATCATTCTCATTCTGTGGAAACAAGATCAAAGTTGCTTAGTCTACTTGGAGCATCTAGCCGGTTAAATATCCACCTAGAGGCTTGGGGGCTATAGTGAGAGTTTTTAACTCGGCAATATGCTTAGTCTTTCTTTAAACATCTAGTCGAAACTAATTCTATTTCAACTAGATGCTTGGGGGCCATAGTATTGAAATTTATAAACACTGTGTATGCTACTCTTTAAAGTATCTAGTCAGAATAATTCATTCAAACTAAATACTTGGGGGCTATAGTGTGAAGTTTTCTACCTTAGTCACTCTTAGAGCATTCAGACACAAAGATCTATGGTTTTCCGTCTAAATCCTCGGGGGCTACAGTGTGATACTACATATGAAATGCAAAAGGCAAATAAAACTTACGAGTGCGATGTTCTTGAGATTGGTGACGCTCTCGGCAAATATCTTGCTAAAGGAAAGACTATTTCCGCACAGGATATCCGCTTGCCTGAGCAGCTCCTCAAGACCGCATGTCGGAGAAGTTGGCACTGCACCAGGAGCCAGAGATGAGTGTAACATACCAAATTTCATCAAATGTAAAATCATGTATTGCATTCATATCATCATAGCATTTTGAGCTTGCACAAAAAATTTCAAATCAAAACCCTAAATAAAACCATATTTAAACCCCTCTTTATATATTATATGTGGGGCATGGTTTTAGTTTTAGTTTTCAAAGACCAAAGTGTTTTTGAGTAGTCAGATGTGTATGTCACACTTTTGAATGCTGGGATCACCCTACAAAAGTTTGGAGAAGGTTTGAATTCAAAATTATTTGAATTATGGTTTCAAAACCATTTCTAAAAATCAAATCAGAAAAGAAAAAGGAGAAATAAAAAAATAAAAACGCGCGCTACCTATCTGGCCTAGCAAGCCTAATGGCCTAGTAAGCCCACCGGGTTCCCCCTTCCTCCTCTATCTCTCTCTCACCCGCGCGCGCACCCCCTCGCTCACTACCACTGGTCCCTTTGCCACGTCAGATCGTCGTCTTCAATCCCGCACCCGCAGACCACGCCGTCGCCGCCCGTTTCTTCCCCTTCACTGCCGTGATTCAATTCTATTAAATTGTGTTGGTTCACCATGTGATTTCCGCCCCTTCTCCGGCTACTTAATCACCGCTCCGCTGCGGCCATTTCCCCTGACCTAGCCTACACTAAGCGCCCCGAGGCTGCCAGTAATCAAGCTCGCTCCGTCGTAGTACCGCACGTCTCTGGCGATCAATTCTGGTGAGCTCTGTCCACCCCTCTCCCTCTGGTTGATGCTATCTTGCTCGCCATCCTCTTATGCTTCTAACCATGCCCCTGGTTCATCCTATACCGCCCTAGGTCGCCGTCCCCGTCAACCTCCGCGAGCACCCGAGGCGCCAGTCAACTTCGACGAGTAATTCCGGGAAAGTCTGCATGCCCCTTGCCCTCTGGTTCAAACCATTGTGTGCGCCGCGACCTTGTGCACATCCTAATGCCCTCCGTTTGCCTTCTAGTGACCTAGGTCATCGCCTTCGTCTCCTCCAGCAACCACCCGATGCCAGAGAGGTCTCCGACGAGCTTCCGCGCTCGCGACAGTACGCCCATGTCCAAGCCACGACCACCTTGAGCTTCCTCGCATCCACGCGACGCTGGTAAGCATCGACACCACCCTTCTTGTCCCCTAGAACCGCCAGTGCATCGCCGGAAGAGTCGTCGCCGCTGCCAGTGCCATCAGTGTCGCTCGGTTATGGTCGTTTGCTCCAGAGCCGCTAGATCTAGATCCTATGTTGTAGATTAGATCACTTACTGAACTGGTACGTTTAGATCTGGTGCATTGGATCTGACTTGATCCAACGACGCGGAAGCGCAATCTAGCGCGAAGCGGTACGCACCAATCGGAGCACGCCGCGTGTCACTGGTTCTGCTTTAAAATATGTTTTTGAATCTATTAGATGAATTAACTTGTAAAATTCATATCTTTTGATATGTTTGTCCAAAATTTGCAAATAATATATCAATAGATTCAGAAAATTAATCCCTACACATCTATAGCCTTGTGGTCAATTGCTTCTGTTAAAATAGGATTATTTGCAGAAGCATTTGTAGGCCTATTTTTGCATATAAAAATTATTTGGAAAATTGTTTTAAAGTAAATTTGAGTTTGTTTAGACTTTAGAAAGTTTAGTTTGTATTCATTACTGTTTAGTTTGACTTTTTAGTGTATAAAATCATTCCATTGTATTTGCATGCATTCATGTGTATTTTTGTTTGAATTATTGAATGTGAATTTGGTGTTATGATTTTATGTGTAGATTTTGGTGATTGTGGTGATTGTGATTGTGAGGACTGTTGCTACTCTCCTAGCTACCAAGGAAAGTGATGCTTCATATTTTGTCCTACTATTTTAACTATGCACTAGTGATATTTTTAGTAGGACCTGCATGGAGGATTTTTCTAAGTATATTCTATGCCTTGGGAAGTCCTAGTAGTTGTAGTATTACTAGATTTTTTCCCTAAGTTAAGGAACTTGTTACTAGTATGCTTAGCCTAGCTAGTAGATTACAAGGATGGATTATTCATGCTATGAAATATTGCTAAGTCTATGACTTGTGTTTTTGATTAATAAAACAACTATGTGAATGAATCCCCTGGGTGGAATGGTATGGTTGGTTTATGTTGAGCGGTTACACAAGGCCCGTGTATATGGTTTACCTTGTCGATGGCCTCCAAGGAACAGAGGGATTTGAGATATTTAGTGTTGAGAAGCTTCTAGTGCAACCACATGGCATATGGGCTCTGCCTTGACCAAATAGGTTGCAAGAACTTAGCCAGATGGAAAGTTGGTGGTAGGGTTGATAGGATGGAACGGGTCCATGGTGGTCTAAGGGAATGCCTCTAAAAAGTCTCGTCTCGATGCATGTCGAGTCTTGTGGGGGAAAGTGCACCACCTATCGAGAGGGTAAAACCTAAGTACTTAGTCGTGTCCCCGACAACGGACAATTTGAGCATCAAAGACATTGAAGCAATCAAGAATCTCCTCATCCCAATTTCTCTAAGTTAAAACTTGTGGTTGAACAAGGGTAAAGGTTCACCAATGTCTATTGGTGGTTACTTGGGAGTTTTATCAAAAAAAAACTTAGTGTTTTTAACTAATAAGACAAAACCTTATTTTGAGCAAAGCCAGCCTAAGCTACACTTAGCAAAATTCATATAGATGTTAGATACTACTATTCTACTATGGTATCACTTGCCAATACAATTCCAAATGTATTGACCCTCTGTGGTTGTAACTTATGATGTTGCAGGTTATTCTGATGGAGACTAGGGTTATGAGTTTACACTCAGCATGTTTGCCTGTGGCACATGAAGATGAGGACTTCTATTTATTTACTTTATGTTATGAACTCTATGTTTTACCCTTGGGCTAATGAGTTGTAAAGACTATGTTATCTCTGGAATGACGATGTGATAAAGACCTTTGTATCTATGTAACTTCTATTTATTTACTTTATGTTATGAACTCTATGTTTTACCCTTGGGCTAATGAGTTGTAAAGACTATGTTATCTCTGGAATGACGATGTAATAAAGACCTTTGTATCTATGTACTTCATCTTAAACTGGGGATGCTAGCATTTCAATCTAGGGACTAGCATTGCAATCACAGGGACCTCTACCTTATTTGGTGAGATCTTACAGATGGTATCAGAGAACTGTGTTGCCTATAGGATTATGACCATAATATGGATTAGACTAAGGAAACCACTAGGAAGAAAATGCAACTCTTTGCAAAAAATCCACACTTGTCTTTTTCTTCTCGTAAACCTCTCCTAATCTTCTTTCTCATCTCTATTTGTAGATGGCCACCATCAACGAAGCCGTAAAGAAGGGACCACTCATGCCCATGACCTTAGAATGTGAGACGGAGTTTCCCAAGGCACTCAAAAACCTCATGGTTAGCATGGGAATACATGGTGAGGCCGTGTATAAAGGATTTCCAGTGATGGATTAAGGAGAAGAATATTGGTGGGTACAACTCCACTTGTATAAAAACAAGGGGGACAACCAAAAAGATTCGGGATTCTGCATGGTCACCAACTCAGAAATGTATATGTCATTCTTTGACTCTACAAGAAATGCATCATGGAATGCTATCAAGGAGCTTGGTGAAAGACTCAAGTGTAGAATGCTCAACACTCAAAATGACCTTAGAGAGGAGAAGAAGTATACTCAAGACTTAGAGACCGCCATAAAACGTCTAAGGTAAGATATCATAGACTTAGCTTATGAGTGAGAATTATGACGTGCTCCAATAGTTGGACCACCACACTTGCCGTTTTCTCGCGTTAATAATTTGATCATACCAACCTATGTGGTATGGCAAATTTTTGTCTAAGTTATGTTTGAACCTTAGTGTTTGTGATTGATTATTGTATGCCATGACTTGTGTGTTTCATGCATGCTTTTGGTTTTTGTTTCACTATCTTATGTTTTTCTCTTTACTTGTGTTATATCTAATACTTTCTCTATCCTATGCAATAGATGCCTAGATTTGTTATCAGGACTGCCGAGGAGTTCAAGGGAACACGTTTTGGTTCTCGTATAGTGGAGCTCACTAGTGTGCTCAATCTCCCCCTCCCTAATATTAAGGGAATTTAGCTTACGAAGTTCGAGAGGAAGGATCTATGGGGATTCAGAGTCTCGCGGTACGGACGCTAGTCAGAGCCACCCACCGAGGAGATTGCCTTCAAGTTGATGCATGGTGACAAGGAGAAGACTCGACGTAGTCATGCAGGATATACTTTGTCGTCTCTGCGTACGTCACGCCACCGAGCTCAGGGGCCTCTACTTCCACCCATTTGGGAGATGTGACGAGGATAGAGAGGCTATAGTGTACAACAACACTAGAGAGACTAGTGATCCAGTGCGTTTGTATCTTTAGGACCTAGAGAACCTCGTTAGACACCTCGACACCGATAGGACCAACGTCATGCTTAGCAATGACGAGCTACAGGTTCAGTTGAGGGAGAAGGACAAGGCCTTCGCGGAGCAGGATGAGATCATCAAGGAGATGGAAGCTAGGTTCGATCGCCAAGACAAGAGGTTCAAGAATCAAGAGAAGAGAGTGCAAGATAGAGATAAGAAGATCAAAGAGATGAGGGCCGAGATAGAGCTCAAGGACCTTGAGTTAGAGACTCAGCAGGGAGTGATAGAGAGGTTGTGCTCGTAGAAGAGAGCTCTCCGGGCGAAGGTCGAGGCTTTGACCACCGGCGTGGAGGAATACAAGACAGCCATGGAGACAGCCGGACTTACTCTTGTGGACGAGGAGGTCGACATGGAGGAGTAGTGTTGAGTACTCGGCTATCTATTTATCTATCATCCTTTTATTTATCGAGTCGCAATGATCATCCAACATGTGGATGGCTTTGCTAGTGTGTTTACTTTTCCAAAACTTGTTCACGTTGTTTAAACTCTAAGTTTATCTTGTGCTTGTTTTATTTGTCATTGTTTCTTTGCGATGTATTGTGCATGATAGTATCTATGGGTTATATCTCATTACTTATCCTTATTGAAACCACAGATGCCTCCCCGTCGTGCCAGTCCCAACCGAAACAACAATAACAATAATGGCAATGAGATGCGGCAGTTGATTACAGCCCAAACTCAGTTGATGCAAATGATGACCCAGTTCATGGCGAATCAGAATCAGAAACAAAACAACAACAACAACAACAACAAGAACAATGATAAAAAAACACCAACCTTTGATATGCTTACAAGGTTTTTGAGGTTGAGGCATGCAAGGTTCTCGGGAACCACTGATCCTATGGTATCCAATGACTAGCTACGTTATGTGAATAAGGAATTGGTCACTATGGGTTGGACTGATGAGGAAAAGTTCAGATTTGCAGCACATCTGCTTGAAGGACCAGCAGCCACATGGTGGGACAACTTCCAAATCACTACTCCTATTGAGGAAGTGACTTAGGCAATTTTTGAGGATGGATTTCGCACTACCCATATCTCTTCAGGAGTGATGGGTTTGAAGAAGGAGTTCCACAACCTTAATAAACGTCACCGCAGTGTGGCAGAATATATTGAGGAGTTCAACAATCTGGCACGCTATGCACCGGATGATGTTGACACTAATGCCAAGAGCAAGGAAAAATTCCTAGAAGGGCTGAATGACGAGATGTGCATGCAACTATCTATTGCATATGTCCCAACTTATAAATCACTGTGTGACAAAGCCACCATCTTGGAAAGCAAGATGAAACACATGAAGAATAGGAAGAGGAAGTATCACTTTGACAAACATAGTTCGGGATCGTCACACAAGCGTTCCCATGGTGATGATAGTGGAGGATCTGGATTCCACAAACATGGGAAGTATAACAACCACCACAATAGTAACCGTCACCATGAGAACAAGCACACTGTAGTCATGACAATGGTGGATATAAGAACCACAAGAGTGGACACAAGAGCCATCACAGTGGGAATGGCAATGGAAGTCAGCCTGCTAAGAGAGACATCAGTCAGGTTGAGTGCTTCAAGTGTAAGAAAACTGGGCACTATGCAAATGAATGCCCAGAAAAGAAGGCTGATGGCTCCAACAAGCCAAACACTTTCCAGAAGGGCCAAGTGAACCACATCAATGTGGAGGAAATCTATGAGGAATATGATGTTGTGGCTGGTAAGTTCAAGCTTAACTCTTTTCCAGCACTTGTTCTTTGTGATGCCGGTGCATCGCATTCATTCATATTAAGAGCATTTGTTCATAAAAATGTACTTCCAACTGAATCTATTGGATGTCCTATTAAAGTAAGCTCTCTAGGTGGAGAGATGATAGTAAATTTTGGATGTCATGATCTAGTGATAGAATTTGGATTAGTCTGATAATCCTAGATTCCCAAGGATTGGATGTAATTTTGGGTATGGATTGGATGACTAAGTATGAAGGAGTATTAGATTGTGCCAATCGTACTGTTACGCTCATAACCCCGGATAAGAAACATATTAGGTTCAAGTCTAACTTTGAATCTGAAGGGAGTAAGCTAAATTCTCTTAAGGGGGTTAGCATAAACAATGTCCCAGTTGTGAAGAAGTATCCGGATGTGTTTTTAGAGGAATTACCGGGAATGCCACCAGATAGAGATGTGGAGTTTTTGATTGACTTACTGCCAGGATCTGGACCAATAGCAAAGAGAACCTACAAGATGTCAGTTGATGAGTTGAATGAACTCAAGAAACAACTTGGAGACCAGTTGCAGAAAAGATTTATCCAACCAAGTTCTTCGTCTGGGGGTGCACCAGTTCTGTTTGTTGAGAAGAAAGATAGAAGTCAAAGGCTATGCATAGACTATTGTCCACTCAATGAGGTGACTATAAAGAACAAGTACCCTTTGCCTAGAATCAATGATCTATTTGATCAGCTAGAAGGAGCCCGTGTGTTCTCAAAAATTGATCTCCGATCAGGCTACTTTCAACTAAAGCTTAGAGAGCAAGACATACCTAAGACAAATTTTACCACTAGGTATGTATTGTATGAGTACACCGTGATGCCATTTGGACTAACAAATGCACCAGCTTATTTCATGAACATGATGAACAAGGTGTACATGGAGTTTCTTGACAAGTTTGTTGTTGTTTTCATCGATGACATTTTGATCTATTCCAAGAGCAATGGAGAGCATGGAGAACATTTGCGTTTGGTTCTTGAGAAACTCGGGGAACACAAATTGTATGCCAAGTTCAGTAAGTGTGAATTTTGGTTGAATGAAGTTGGATTTCTTGCACATTGTGCCTGGAGATGGTATAGCCGTCGATCCCGCAAAGGTGTCAGCAGTAACTGAGTGGGAATCTCCCAAGTCAGTTAAAGAAGTTTGTAGTTTCCTAGGCTCGGCAGGATACTATAGAAGATTCATTGAGAATTTCTCAAAGGTAGCTAAGCCAATGACGTAGTTACTTAAGAAAGATAAGAAGTTTTATTGGACTGAAGGATGTGAAATCAGTTTCCAAGAATTGAAGAAGAGACTAGTGTCACCACCAGTCTTATGTTTGCCAGATTTGGAGAAGGACTTTCAATTCTATTGTGATGCATCTCACCAAGGATTGGCTGGAGTGTTGATGCAATAAGGGAAAGTTGTGGCATATGCCTCGATACAAATCAAAACTCATGAAGTGAATTACCCTACTCATGATTTAGAGATAGCATCTGTTGTCCATGCACTCAAAACATGGATACACTATCTTTTGGGAAAGCGTTGTGAAGTGTTCATGGATCACAAGAGTTTGAAATATATTTTCACCCAAAAGGAACTCAATATGAGAAAAAGAAGGTGGCTAGAGATCATCAAAGACTATGACTTGAGTTTGCAATACCATCCGGGTAAAGCAAATGTTGTAGCAGATGCTTTAAGCCGCAAGGTCTAGGTGAATTGACTTACTAAAGGAGAATTTACATATGATCTGTGTGCCCAATTCAAAGATCTAAGATTGGAGATAGTGCCTAAAAGATATCTCATGTCATTGGATGTTCAACCAACATTGTTGGACAAGATCAAACAAGCCCAAAAGTTGGATAAGGAAATATAGGAGATTAAGAGCAGAATTAGTAAAGGAAGGCTAAAGGATTCCATGAAGATGAATAAGGAACTTTATGGTATGGAAAATGTATCTGCATTCCGCAAGATCCGGAGCTTCAGAAATTGATTATGCAAGAAGCACACAACTCACCATATTCCATTCATCCAGGTAACACCAAAATGTACATGGATATGAAGGAAAGATTTTGGTGGAACAATCTCAAGAAAGATATCGCGGAACATATTGCCTTGTGCGATGTGTGTAGTCGACTGAAAGCGGAACATCAGAAACCGGCAGGGTTATTACAACCACTACCTATTCCTGATTGGAAGTGGGATAAGATTGGTATGGATTTTATCACCAGATTGCCAAGGACCAGGTCTGGATATGATTCTATTTGGGTTGTTGTGGATCGCCTAACAAAAGTGGCTCATTTCATACCCGTGAAGACAACCTATACAAGTGCCAAGTTACCCAAAATCTATATGAATAAAATTGTATGTCTACATGGAGCACCTAAGAGTATCATATCTAATAGAGGAACTCAGTTCACGTTGCATTTTTTGCGACAACTGCATGAATCATTGGGAACAAGATTAGAATTCAGCACGGCTTTTCATCCTCAGACGAATGGACAAACTAAAAGGACCAATCATATTTTGGAAGACATTTTGAGAGCTTGTGCACTAGACTATGGTGCTAGTTGGGATGAAAGTATGCCTTACGCAGAATTCTCTTACAATAACAGCTATCAATCAAGCATAGAGATGGTTACGTTTGAATTCCTTTGCGGAAGGAAATGCACTACGCCGTTACTATGGAGTGGATTAGGTGAAAGGAATTTATTCGGACCAGACTAATCAAGGAAGCTGAAGAGAAAGTCAGAATGGTAAAGGACAGATTAAAGATAGCCCAGTCCCGACAGACGAGCTACACGGATACAAAGCATAGAGAATTAACCTATGAGGTAGGTGATAGAGCTTATCTTAGAGTCTCACCATTTCGTGGTGTGAAGAGGTTTGGAGTCAAAGGGAAATTGGAACCTAGGTATGTTGGGCCATTCAAGATTTTGAGCCACAAAGGAGAAGTGGTGTAACACCCTCAGAATTGGACCTATGCAAGTTTGAGCAAAATTCGCCAAACCTGCATAGAAACGATTCGAAGGTGCCCACCAGGCACTTGCGTGCGGGTGGAAAACGAAGTAATAACATTACACAGCAGTCCTCGATGGGACCCATGTAGCAGACATATATATAAGCGACTCCATGAGTCAAGAATACAAATATAATATACAAAGATCCAAATCACCTTGAAAAGCGATAGAGCGTCCGCTACGGACAAGATGCAAATGGGGCTAAGAGCCCCAAGAATAACCAATGGCGTCCATAACCCTGCCTGGCCAAGCCAAGCGGAAGGGTAACCCCGCTAACGGCGTCGATCTCAAAACACGCTTA